>CM045733.1:54447500-54540000 GCA_024760905.1 Plotosus lineatus | reverse complement strand
TGGCTGAATTTGAGTGACATGTCAGTTGCTTGGCAGTCCGCAAATACTCAAACCGTGAGTGCAAAACCGCATCAAGGGTCAAGGGCCTACTGTAACAATAATAATAATAATAGTAGTAGTAGTAGTAGTAGTAGTAATAATAATAATAATAATAATAATTCACGATAGGAAGTATTTACTGGGATTTACTACTAGACTTGAAAAGATCAGAAAGACATGATTTTTAATGGTTTTCCCTGTGCACCTTTTCTCCACTTCTATAAGCTTAAATCAAATAGTTCAGAAAGAAAAAAAATCCAAAAAAACCCAAAACACACTTACTGCTTATAGTAACCAAATCAAAGCAATGTGATGCCGTAAGCCTCTTTTGTCATTAAGATTAAAGTGTAAACACCAGTACATGTTTCATCAAAACAGTAAAATAAACCTAAAACAACAATTCTATATGTTCTATTTTTCACTTTTAATGTAACTTATCAACTTAAAATCTATAAAAATTGTTAATAAATTGCAAGCTTATGCTAGGGACATTCCATGTTCGCATGTCATATGACCACTATTTACCAGTTCTATATACCGAGTCTGGTTCTTGATGCCAGAGGTTTTCTAATGCAGTCAATGGAGCCAGAAAGTGTCTTTTACCATGTAAATATGGCACATAATTAAAATATGCAGAATTGCAATAATGAAAAAGCAATAAGTAGGAAATAAATAACAAAAAAATTAAATTGATTTTAAATTTCGTGAATGGAAATGCTATTTTTTTTATCGTTTTAGTGAACTTATACACACACACATATATACACACATTACACACTATGTTGCCGAAAGCATTCACTCATCTACCTTCACACACATATGAACTTAATTCCTAGTCCATCGAGTTTGATTTAACATCGGCCAACCCTTTAATCCCAGAGCAGTTCTATTGGGTTGAGGACAGGACTCAGTTAAGTTCTTCCACACCGAACTCGCTCATCGATGTGTGTATGGACCTTGCTTTGTGCACTGGTGTGCGGTGATGTTGGAAAAGAAACTCATTCCAAACTGTCTCATAAAGCATGAAATTGTCTAAAATCTTCAAAGTTCCTTTCACTGGAACTAAAGGGTCAAGCCCAGCTCCTCAAAAACAATCCCACACCATAATCCCCACTTCACTAAACTTTACGCTTGGCACAATGCTGTTAGATAAGTGCCATTTTCCTGGCAACTGTCAAAACTTAGACTGAATCTGATGGACAAGTCTAAGTTTTGACAGTTGCCAGGAAAATAGCACTTGCACTCTATGCACTGTTCCTGAGCTAATCTGAAGGTCACATGAAGTTTGGAGGTCTGTAGCTATTGACCACTAAAATTTGGCAACCTCTACACAGTATGCACTTATGTGCCTCTGCTGACCCCACTGACTTAATATTTCATCGCTGAATTGCTGTAGTTCCTAGTCACCTCATGGCAACAATTCATTGGCCTGCTACTCGCTCAATCTAGGGCTCTAGGTGAAAGCGCTTTACCTAAGGTACGCTGTCAAAGCATCAATCCTTGCGCGTTGAGGCTCAGTCGATGACGTCAGCAACTGCTTTAAAACGAGGACATACACTTGCATCCATAAAAATCGGTACAATTGCTCAATTCAGTTCTGGTTAAAATATTAAAAAAATAAAGAAATATAACGAAATATATAAAGACAAAGATATATTATAAGACATGTAATAGAGAAAAATGTAAAATACATCATCACCTAAAAATAACCCCTAGTATCATATTTCGGTATGAAAATTAATATAAGCCCTGTCTTATTTTCAGGGAAACACGGTATTATGACTTCTTATAGTCTTGTACACCACATATCTGTATGCACATTTAGGCTTTTTCCATGATTATGCATATAATATTCTGGGAATACAAATGACACCCACCCCTCCGAATGACCTACCTATTAAATTGAAGACTAGAATACAAGCTAGTGTAATACAAGTTACTACTAGTTACAATACAAGTGCATAGAATAAAATATCATCTACATCCACCAGAGGTAAGCATCATCAGCATGTGGTAAAATATAGAGGAACACAGCAGAAGGATACTTCATATAATCTTTTAATTGGTATCCCACCTAACCAGAGTCCTTTAATCTGCCTCTTACTATCGAGGTTTTGTGTCCGGCGCAGTGGTTAGGGTTCTACGCTCATGATCGGGAGGTTGTGTGTTCAAATCCCAGTTAGACCTCCACTGTACTAAGATCTCTGGGCAAACTTTTAACCACAAGTGTGCCTCTGCTCCCCCAGCAGTATAAATGGGTACCAGTAAAAATATACTTGGAAGATAACCTGCAGTGGACTAGCATCCCATCTAGAAGGAGTTGATCTCCTGGTTGCTTCATGCTACAGAAGCTGGGAATAAGCACCGGCCTGATGAGCCACTAGGTTTGGGTATGAAAAGCCCAACAGACATTTTATATATACAGACGCTCCCCAACTTACGAACATTCGTTTTACAAACATCCGGAGATATGAACAGGTCCGAGGTTGAAAGTGAAATGAAATTTAAGAACAAGTAGAAACAGAAATGGAATAAAATCGATAGAAAGATATAAATAAGTATGAAATATGATTAAACATTATCCTGAGGTACACTTAATACTTGGCTCCAGCAGAGGGGCGTGGCTGACATGTGCTTTACACCATGGAGGTCCAGGAAGAGAAGCAGAACGATACATTTCTGAACTTGTGCCAAAACATTCAAAGAGGAAACAAATTGACTGCAGTATTATAATGAACTGAATAATAATGAAACTCTGTAATTCTGATCAGATCCGTTGTGCTGTGCTTGAGAGGAACAAGGACATAATGATATTGATGATGTACAGATAATCAGATGTAAATGTAGAGAGAGAGAGAGAGAGAGAGAGAGAGAGAGGGAGATTGTATACAGTACAAACTCGTATAGGTTACTTATACAAGGTTTAAATATGTGTTCCCCTGCAAGGTGCTGGATCACTGATCCCAAGGTTGGGGGGTTCAAGCCCCACTTTCATCAGGTTGTCACTGTTCCCCCAGTGCAGCTAATAACTGTGTTATCAAAGGCCAGTCATGTCCCTCACTGTCTATGGTGCGAGGCATGTAAAAGAACCATTGCCGACTTTTGTAGAGTAGGCTGCACAGTCCTCAGCGTGTTTCTGCCCTGAAATGTCCTGGCAAGCTGTCCAGGGTGTACTTTGCCCTTGCCCAGAGTCGGCTGAAATGGGCGTCAGCCTCCTCATAGACCATAATTAGGATTAAGTGGTTCAGAAAATGAATGAATGGGACTATGGCAGTAGTTTGGCCATAATTACAGAAATTGCCATAATTGTTCCACATTTGTTATGTTTCGCCTGGGACAGCTTAAAATGGTAAACTGTATACCGAGCTTAAGTGTGACATTTCCATAATCTTTCCCAAGGTTTGTAGGTAATTTTAATAATCTTAATAGTAATTTTTCCTTCTTTATTTTACCTGTTTTTTTTAAAGTGAACCTGAACAACATCAAGTTCTCAGCATATCGGACAGCCATGAAGTTACGGCAAGTGCAGAAATCTCTGAGATGTACGTTTACATGGTGAAACCATTTTTCTTGTTTTTCTCTCCAAGTAAAGTTTATGCTACTTAATTAGGTAAAAAAAATAATTCAATTAAGCATTTTTTATTATTCAAGAAAATTTAAAATAATCTATAAAACCACAGAGTTATTTGTCCTGAATGACAGGCTATTTTTAATCTCAGGTAATTTCTCTCTTAGGAAAGAGAAAGCTTTTTTTTATATTTCTATGTATCATTTTAACAGGAAGGAACTGCTCCTTCCTTTTTTGCATTGTAGCTTGTGTTATGATATATACTGCGGATAGTGTATAATTGCCTTTTGGAGCAGTGGTGGCCTGGTAGTTAAAGGTGCTGGATTGCTGATCCTAAGGTTAGAAATTTGAGTCCCACTCTCCACAAGGTTGTCACAGTCTTCCCAGGTAACTGGATTATTAAAGGCTGGCCATGACTCTCAATGTCTATGGAGAGAGGCATGTAAAAGAACATTTCGTATAGCTGGAAAGCCATCAGAGTGTTTCTGCCCCTTGTCAGGAAGGGCATCCGACGTAAAAAACCTATGCTAAATCAAACATGCGATGATTCTCTGTGGTGTCCCCTGAGAAAAAGAGAATAGCCAAAAGGAAAAGAAGAAGTATATGATTACCTTTTCAAAGTAGTCACAATCAGAAAAATATTTTTCCAAGTGTTTTAGTAGTTCTTTGTTAAATGTGAGTTTAAAAAACAAGTAAAAGATATAGTAACAAAAGTTGCAAAAGAAAACAAACTAAAAACAAACAAACAAACAAACAAACAAAAACCCTCAGCATTGAGACGGTTAAAGGTTCATTCTGCCCTAAAAACAAATACTGTCAACTGAATCCAGTCTAAATAACCATCTCCACTGTAGACCAAGCTAAAAGGCTTCCACCTGATCTCAACTGTAAGTAATCTTAATAGGTCAGTATAAACCCCTCCTTGAATTGCCACCTTATCGTGTTGCAGGTGTTGCGTGTCTAATGATCCGAGAAGCTATGCTGTCCAGGGCATCATGCCCCTAGAGTCGCCAAAGGCAAACAGGTCCTAGATGTAGGTACAGAAGAAGTGTGGTTTAAAAGATCCATCTATGGTAAAACATATAAGGTCACAGTTTCCCTTGCCGGAACCAGACTTGGGCAATGGGTTTGAAGATCTGTGGGAGGGGTGATAGGGGTCTGGTGCATTGTGAGCTGGGTGCCGCCGAAGGCATGGGTTCCGTCAGACTCACCCTCGGCTACTGACTCTGACTCGGGACGTGGAATGCCACCTCTCTTGCTGGGAAGTTGCCTGAGCTGATGCATGAGGTTAATCGATACTGATTAGATATAGTCAAACACACCTCAATGCATAGCTTGGGCTCTAGAATCACCCATGTTAAGAGGGTCTGGAATAAGGTCCAAACCCTCTCAAGATGGGTGGTTCTAGAGCCCAAACTATACACTGAGGTACGCTCAACTATATCTAGTGAGCCGGTATGGGCATCCCCTGTCTCGGTGATCACACATTGGGCATTGGGGTTCTCCCTAGTTGTAGAAAGGGTAGCTTCCCTTCGCCTTTGGGTGACTGTTGACTTTGTCATGACTGTTGTTTGTGATTATGAACCAAATGACAGTTCAGAGTGCCCACCCTTCTTGGGGTGTTGGAGAATGTTCCCCCTAGGGACTCCTTCGTTGTCCTTGGAGACTTCAATGCCCATGTGGGCAATGGCAGTGTGACCTAGAAGAGTGTGATGTGCTTCGTCGTTGGACTTCTGTGCTTGTCAAGGTTTATCCATCACGAACACCGTGTTCAAACATAAGGGTGTCCAGAAGTGCACGAGGCCTAGGTTGATGATTCAATTGGACTATAGGTTGGACTCGAAAAAGTTCTGGAGCACCATCTGACGCCTCAGGAGGGGGAAGCAGTTCTCCATAAATACTGCTTCCACTGGAAGTGGGGAGCTGCTCACCTCAACTGGGAATGTTGGCGGGAGGTGGAAGGTATACTTTGAGGACCTCCTCAATCCCACGAACACACCCTCCATGGAGAAGGAAAACATTGAGTGGTTGGGCGAGGGTCCATCTATTACAGGGGCAGAGGTTGCCAAGATATTCAAAAAGCGCCTTGGTGGTCGGACTCCAGGGGTGGATATCTCAGGGCTCTGGATGTTGTAGGACTGTCTTGGTTGACACGTCTCTGTAAGATCATGTGGTCATCGGGGGCTGTATCTCTGGATTGGCAAACTGGGGTGGTAGTCCCCATTTTTAAAAAGGGGGACCAGAGGGTGTGTTCCAATTATTGTGGAATCACACTCCTAAGCTTTTCCGGGAAAGTCTATGCTGGGGTAATGGAGA
Source organism: Plotosus lineatus (assembly GCA_024760905.1). Lineage (NCBI taxonomy): Eukaryota > Metazoa > Chordata > Actinopteri > Siluriformes > Plotosidae > Plotosus > Plotosus lineatus. The sequence continues at coordinate 54,534,077 of CM045733.1, read as the reverse complement.
GGAGGATCCGATTGATCATTGAACCTCAGATTCAGGTGGAACAATGTTGTTTTCATCCTGGCCATGGCATTCTCAATCAACTCTGTACACTCCAAAGGATCCTGGAGGGGGTGAATGGAGTTTAACAAATCTGTACAAATGTGTTTCGTAGATTTAGAGAAGGCTTTTGACTATGTCCCTTGGGCTATCTTGTGAGGCATGCTCCATGAGCATGATGTACAGGACCTGTTGCTACAGGACATACGTTGTCTGTATCGTTAGAGCCAGAACTAGGTCTGCCATAGGATTTCATCTCTGCTTCTTGAGGATGATGTTGTCCTTTTGGCTTGATCAATCCAGGACCTCCAGCTTTCATTGGAGTGATTTTCAGCCGAGTGAGAAGCGGCTGGGATGAGAATTTGCATCTTCAAGTCTGCGGTCATGGTTCTCAGCCAGAAAAGGGTGAACGGCACCTTCAGGTCTAAATGAGGTCCTGCCCAACTGGTGGAGTTCAAGTGTCGCCGAGAGCCAGTGGCAAGTTTGAAGCAATTTCAACTTCATGGCAAAAGAATGGTCATTGTCTGAATGTGACAATAATATAGTAAATGTTTCACAAATGTTTCTTGCATGAGAGGGTTGCAAGCAATGTCCCCGCTAATTTTCCATGTGTCTGGGAATACACACAAGCTCCTTGAGTGCACTGCAGACACTGTATGGGCAAGGCACTGTCAATGCTATGATTGGCTGCATAGCATAAGTGAACCGTATCTTATCATTGGCTGGACAACAGTCACTCACTAAGTTACATTGCAAAATGGTACAGAAAACAATATTATTGGTCGAATTAATTAGATTAGATTAGGTCTAATATTAGATATTAATTCATATGTTTCTATTGAATTTTATTTTATGCACTGCATAGATTTACTTGTGCGCTGAGAATGTGCAAGCAGTTTGCGATTGCATAAGTGCGCAGCGTAGAGGGAACATCGGTTGCAAAAAAACAAAACAAAAAACAAATCTCAATTCAACTTTGCCAACATGCACCTTAAAGTTTCTGAGGCCAAATGAAAAAGTTATTGTGAGATATTTTTCCTTTCGAAACAGTTGCTTTTAGACCGTACCTTTTGAAAAGTCAAGAATTTATTAAAGAATAAATTGTTAAGTAAATATGGATGCAAAATTATTTTTGTCTTCACTTCTAGCTGTGAAGTAACAAAATGTGACTCATTTAAAGTGCGTCATTCTTTTCTGTGCTTTCTTTATTATCTCATCATTTCATGCCATTATCTTATACGGTACTGTCCATAATCATCACTTGTATCTCTTTGAAGTTGCAAAATGTGAGTAGTTTGTGTGTGTGTCTGTGTGTGTGTGTGTGTGTGTGTGTGTGTGTGTGTGTGTGTGTGTGCATGTGTGTACACATAGTGGATCTACTGAAAGTAAATAGTGTTGCCACAGTATTTAAAGAACAGAACCTGCAACATAATGATTACATGATGGATGTGGTGGAAGTGATCCATACCCTTACTGCAATTTATGAGAGACTGGAGGAAGAGCAATCAGTATTCGTCAATATTCCACTCTGCGTGGACATGTGCCTCAACTGGTTGCTCAACATCTATGACAGGTACAATTTCATTATGCACGACTCTTCCCCATTGCTATTTCTTGATGTGCTTTAACCTGATGCTGACCACATTCTTTACTGACCAAGCTCTTTCTAGGCACCTCAACTCTACCTTTGAGTGTTTCTCATGACATGGCTTCAGCAACCTGCTTCTCTGATGTGCACCTTTAAACCCACAGTAGGCCTTTTTTTGTGATGTAAAACAGATCATGACAAAGGCAAAAATATAACCAAATTCACATGAAACCAATTAAATTGGAAGAAAGACCAAAAGACCCTATTTGATCTTCCTGTCCAAGCTCTTGATAAAAAAAATTTAAATGAACATTAAAATAAAACCTAAAGAGACCATCATGGACTTCTTGCTGGAAGTGACTACTTTTTACCATACACATAAATTACAGTTAGTTGTAAGTGGAACTGCAGTATCGCCAGTGAATGGAAACATTTGACATGGAATTTCTAAACCAGTTTTATCAAACACAAGACTTGTGTGCCAAATCAGGCTTGCAAACTCATTTAATGTGGCTAACAATGAAACAGATTACTTATTAAAGAAGGCAATGAGGCTAATGTAGCATAATCAGGTTTAAACTGAAAGGTATATAAATTGTCAACATTTTAGAAAGCTGTGCCACAGATCCTTTTGACTGAACTAGACTCCTGGACTGTTTAGAGATAGTAAGTTGCATTGTTGATATATCGTGTCATTTTTTCACTGGTTGTGTTGACATCTTGGTAGTATCTTGGTGGTACCTTGGTAGTAAGCGACTAGAAGAGGTTCTCTCTATCTTGCCTTCACCACACTGCTCCAGGCTGATGTCTTAAGCTCTATGCAAACTTTCATGCATCTTTATTTGACATGCTATGAACACTCCTCTTATGATGCTCATGTCGAAAGGTCTCCAAATAATCTTGAAACTGACAAAATGGTGTAGCTTGCTTCTGTATGGAACATTTACTGAAAGCTGTATAATGAAGGTTCTGGTCTTCAGGCATTTGACAACTTCCAAGCTTTAAACTTTTATCTGCCAGTTTTGTAAACATATAAATGAACACATTTTGATGTAAATTATAAATGCAGCTGTGAAAGGGGCCCAAGCCAGTGTTCACACTCATGCCGGTCCCAAGCTTGGATAAATGCAGAGGGTTGTGTCAGGAAGGGCATCCAACGTAAAACATGCGCCAAATTTGGTATGCGAATCATCAATATGACTTTCATGCTGGATTGGTTGAGGCCCAGGTTAAACAACAACTGCCATCAGTGCTGTTAACCAACAGGGTGCTGGTGGAAACTGAACTACTGTTGGTCGAAGAAATAGAAAGAGAAGCGGGAGGCGTGTCCATAGGCGGAGAGAGAGAGGAGGAAAGGCATGAGTCTAGGACTGAGCGGAGGGACTTTGAATGTTGGAACTATGACAGGGAAAGCGAGAGAGCTAGCTGACATGATGCAGAGAAGGAAGAGGGGACATACTGTGTTCGGGAGACCAAGTGGAAAGATAGTGAGGCGAGAAGCTTAAGAGCAGGGTTTAAGCTGTTTTATCATGGTGTAGATGGGAAGAGAAATGGAGTAGGAGTCATCTTGAAGGAGGAGTTGGTCAGGAATGTTCTAGAAGTGAAAAGAGTGTCAGACAGAGTGATGAGTCTCAAGTTAGAAATTGAAGGTGTGATGTTCAATGCGATGAGTGCTTATGCCCCACAGGCAGGATGTAAACTAGAAGAGAAGGAGAGATTCTGGAGTGAGTTAGATGAAGTGATGCAAAGTACCACCAGACGTAAAAGAGTGGTCATTGGTGCAGACTTCAATGGACATGTTGGTGCAGACAACAGAGGGGACGAGGAAGTGATGGGCAGATTTGGTATCCAGGACAGGAACACAGAAGAACAGATGTTCATAGATTTTGCAAAAAGGATAGAAATGGCTGTGGTGAATACTTTCTTCCAGAATAGACAGGAGCATAGGGTGACTTATAAAAGTGGAGGTAGGATCACACAGGTAGACGACATCTTGTGTAGGCGATGTAATTTGAAGGAAGTCAGTGACTGCAAAGTAGTAGTGAGTGAGAATGTTACCAAACAGCATAGAATGGTGATGTGCAGGATGACGCTGATGGTAAAGAAGGCTAAGGCAGAGCAGAAGACAAAGTGATGGAAGCTGAAAAAGGGAGAGTGTCGTTTTTGTCCTCAAGGAAAGTAGATAAGAAGACTTGGTGGTGGAATGAGGAAGTGCAGGAATGTGTACAAAAGAAAAGGTTAGCTAAGAAGAAGTCGGACATTGAGAGGACCGAAGAGAGTAAACAGAAATACAGGGAGACGCAATGTAAGGTCAAGGTAGTGGTGTCAAAGACCAAACAGTATGATGAATTGTATTCTAGGTTTGATGGTAAGGAGGGAGAAAGCACAGCAGAGAAATAGAGACGGGAAGGACGTGCAGCAAGTTAGAGTGATTAGGGACAGACCGGGAAATGCATTGACTGATGACAGAATTGTGCAGGGAAGATGGAAAGAGTACTTTGAAGAGTTGACTAATGAGGAAAATGAATGTAGAAGAGCTGAGCGTTCAGGACCAGGAAGTAGCAAAGATTAGAAAGGGTGAAGTGAGGTTGGCATTGAAGAGGATTAAGAGTGGAAAGGCAGTTGGTCCTGATGCCATACCTGTGGAGATATGGAAGTGTCTAGGAGAGGTAGCAGTAGATTTTCTGACAAGAACATTCCAAAAGGTATTAGAGAGTGAGAGGATTGCGGAGGGATTTAGGAGAAGTGTGCTGGTGCTCATTTTCAAGAACAAGGGACATGTGCAGAGTTGTGGCAACTACAGAGGGATAAAGTTGATGAGCCATACAGTGAAGTTATGGGAAAGAATAGTGGAAGCTAGACTAAGGGCAGAGGTCAGCATTTGTGAACAACAGTTTGGTTTCATGCCAAGAAAGAGCACCACAGATGCAGTGTTTGCTTTGAGCATGTTAATGGAGAAGTACAGAGAAGTTCAGAGGGAGCTGCATTGTGCCTTTGTCGATCTGGAGAAAGCAAATGACAGGGTTCCGTGAGAGGAACTGTGGTATCGCATGAGGAAAATCTTAGGCTCTCTTTTGGCTTAAAGAAATCCGAAATCCTAAGAATGTTAGTGCCACCAAGTGTTATGACTTTGGGGAAGTGCTATGGGTGACATAAGGGTTAGACAGAAGCTTTAAAGACATTCTTCAATCTTTCAGTTAGAAAGGAAAGGGTTTATAGGCAGTCTTGCAAATAATATTCATTCTTGAACATTTTGAAATTTTTGTATGGGTGATCTATCCTGTCCACTTTCAGTATACAGTTACACTGAAATAGAACTGCCATACTGTGTAATGCAGACACTCTTTGACACCAGTTGTGAATAATCACATTTAATGAAAAACTATAATTTTGTTTCTTTCCTTCAGTGCACGGAATGGAAAGATGCGAGTACTCTCCATCAAGATGGGAATAATTAGCCTGTGCAATGCAGACATCAAGGAGAAATACAAATGTGAGTAGTTTATTTAGTTTAGTTGTTGATATATATATATATAAACTAATCCTAAGGTTGGGGGTTCGAGTCCTCACATTGTTGTCACTGTTCCCCTCAGTGCAGCTACCTGGGTTATCAAAGGCAGGCCATGTCTCTTACTGTCTATGGTGAGAGGCATGTAAAAGAACCATTGCTGACTTTCGTAAAAAGAGTAGGCTGCAAAGCCATCAGTGTGTTTCTGTCCCTTGCTAAAAGGGTTGTGTCAGGAAGGGCATCCGACGTAAAAACCTATGCCAAATCAAACGTGCGAATCATTCGCTGTGGTGACCCCTGAAAAAGAGAAAAGCTGAAAGGAAACCTCTCTCTTTCTCCCACATACTAGTACAGTGATACCTCTGCTCACGAACATAATTGGTTCCCAGAAAGCGTGTGTAAGGCAAAAAGTTCGTCTTCCGAACATTTATTTCCCATAAGAAACCATTAAAATGAGAATAATCCGTTCCCAGGTCCCCATAAAACATAATTTTCTACTAAATAAGCCTTAAAACTACACAAAAATATACCTTATTTTATGTATAATAAATGTGCTATTGTATTGTAATTAAAGAAATAAACTGTACTGTATAATAAAGTCGTTTTATTTACCTTTGTAATGGTAGTTGATGGCTTGATGAAATGGAGTGGGAGGAGTGGGAGGAGGAGGGAGGGAGGGTGGGAGGAGTGGGAGGAGGGGAGTTACTGTTTGCCTGAGACCCTTGCTTAGACAACACAGAAACACCCTTAGCCACACACGCCCCCTTAATAGCTTCCTTGTTCTTAAGGATTGTAGCAATGGTAGACTTAGCGTACTGGTACTGGGACGCTAAGTCACACAAACGCACACCGATCGTAATTTTCTTTAATGTCTTCTTAGGCTTAACACTAGCCTGTGGTGGGGTCTTTTTCGGTCCCATAATAGCAAAAGTACACTCAATATGGTCCAAAATGTCTATCAAACACAACGCACGTCCGCACTCAAAGAAAGGGGGTGACAAACTGGCGTTTGTCCGCGTGGTTTGGTTCGTCCGCCAAAAACTAGTTCGTCAGCAGAGACTATATGCTCGCGAATTTAATGTTCTTGAGGCGAAAAGTTCGTGAGCTTAAGCGTTCGTCAGCGGAGGTTTTGTATATCTTCTTGTATATATCTTCTTCTTTTCCTTTCGGCTTTTCCCTTCGGGGGTCGCCACAGCAAACCATCCGCCTCCATCTCACCCTATCCTCTGTATCTTCTACTCTTACTCCAACTACCTTCATGTCCTCCTTCACCACATCCATAAATCTTCTCTTTGGTCTTCCTCTCAGCCTTTTGCCTGGTAGTTCCAATCTCAGCATCCTACTACCAATATACTCACTTCCTCATTCCACCATCAAGTCTCCTTATCTTCTTTCCTTCCAGAAGACACACCAAGTACTCTCCTACCTGTCTCCCTGATCACATTAGCTGTAGTTGTTCACTCATCTGGTAGCACTTCCTGACCACTGAGAGACAGAATGTAAAAAAAAACCAGGAAATCACATTGTATGATTTTTTTTAACAATTTATTTGTGAAAATGGGAGGCCAATAAGTATTGGGCAGCCAGCAAAAGTTACTTTTAATACTTTGTAATGTAGCCTTGGTTGGCAATGACAGAGGTCAAACGGTTCCTGTAGTTCTTGACCAGGTCTACACACACTTTAGTTGGTATTTTGGCCCATTCCTCTGCCCAAACCTTCTCAGGCTTGTTCGGGAACTGAAGATAAAACTCGTTTAATAAATCCGGGTCCAGGATTAGGAAGCAAGGAATCCAGGAGCGTTCTTCGGGGCCATACCCCTCCCAGTCCACCAGGTACTGAAAACCTCGACCCCGTCTGCATACATCGAGGATGCGATTGACTGTGTATGCGGGGTGTCCATCAATCAGCCAGGGAGGAGGGGATGGGGGGTTGGTGGGGGGGTGGAGGGGACTTTCCACCATGGGCTTGATCAGGGATACATGGAATACTGGGTGTACTTTGAGTGAGAGTGGGAGTTTTAATCGGACAGTGCTAGGGTTTATAATTTTTTCGATCGCATAGAGCCCAATGTACCTGGGAGACAATTTCTTGGAGGAGCCCAACTTGTTGCCCGACCGTGTAGGGAGGTGCCAGGGTTCGATGACAATTCTCCGGTTTCGGGCCACTGTTCGTTCCAAAAATGGTTGCATCGTGGAGAGGGGTGAAGGTCGAATCTATTAGAGGGAGAGGGGACTTGTTCTTTATGGTGATATTGTTCAGGCCCGTGTAATCGATGCAAGGTCTCAGGGTTTTGTCTTGGTTTTCTACAAAGAAGAACTCAGCACTTACCGGGGATGATGCGGACCAAATGAGACCTGCAGTAAGCGACTCGTTAATATATGCCTCCATGGCATCTTTATCCGGCTTCAAGAGGTTGTACAGTTGCTGAGAAGGGAGCGTGGAACCTGGGAGTAGGTTGATGGCGCAGTCGTACGGCCAATGAGGAGGCAGTGAACGAGCCTGGTCCTTGCTGAAGACCTCTTTCAGATCGTGGTATTCTTTCGGCATGCTGGCTAAGTCCAGATCCTTCAGGTCGACCGGGGTTTGTGAAACTTGGGAGGGTCTTCTTCTTCTTCTTCTTTTCCTTTCGGCTTTTCCCTTCAGGGGTCGCCACAGCGAATCATCTGCCTCCATCTCACCCTATCCTTTGCATCTTCTTCTCTTACACCAACGACCTTCATGTCCTCCTTCACCACATCCATGAATCGTCTCTTTGGTCTTCCTCTAGGCCTTTTGCCTGGTAGTTCCAGCCTCAGCATCCTATTACCAATATACTCACTATCCCTCCTCTGTACATGTCCAAACCATCTCAATCTAGCCTCATTTCCCGCTCTGTCCTTTATCAATCTAACTTGCTGCACGTCCTTCCCATCTCTATTTCTCTGCTGTGCCAACCTATATAAATCATTTTCTCCCTCCTTACTTTCCAACCGAGCATACAAGTCATCAAACGCGCTCTGTTTGGCCTTTGAGCTACCTTTGCCTTACGCTGTGTCTCCCTGTACTCCTGTTTACTCTCTTCGGTTTTCTCAATGTCCCACTTCTTCTTAGCTAATCTCTTCCTTTATACACACTCCTGCACTTCCTCCTTCCACCACCAAGTCTCCTTATCTACTTTCCTTCCAGATGACACACCAAGTATTCTCCTACCTGTCTCCCTGATCACATTAGCTGTAGTTGTCCAGTCATCTGGAAGCACTTCAGAAACAGAAGCCTGTTTCAACTCCTCCTTGAAGACAACCTGACACTCTTCCTTTTTCAACTTCCACCACTTTGTCTTCTGCTCTGCCTTTGCCTTCTTCACCTTCCTCACCATCAGCATCATCCTGCACACCGCCATCCTATGCTGTTTGGCAACACTCTCACCCGCTACTACTTTGCAGTCACTGACTTCCTTTAAATTACATCGCCTGCACAAGATGTGTGCTCCTACCTCCACTTTTATAAGTCACCCTATGCTCCTCTCTCTTCTGGAAGAAAGTATTCACCGCAGCCATTTCCATCCTTTTTGCAAAATCTACCAACATCTGTCCTTCTGCGTTCCTGTCCTGGATACCAAACCTACCCATCACTTCCTCGTCCCCTCTGTTTCCTGCACCAACATGTCCATTGAAGTCTGCCCCAATGACCACTCTTTCACCTCTGGGGGTACTCTGCATCACTTCATCTAACTCCCTCCAGAATCTTTCCTTCTCTTCTTGCTCACATCCTGTCTGTGGGGCATAAGCACTAACAACATTGACCATCACACCTTTAATTTCTAACTTGAGACTCATCACTCTGTCTGACACTCTTTTCACTTCTAGAACATTCCTGGCAAACTCCTCCTTCAAGATGACTCCGACTCCATTTCTCTTCCCATACACACCGTGATAAAACAGCTTAAACCCTGCTCCTATGCTTCTAGCCTTGCGACCTTTCCACCTGGTCTCCTGAACACACAGTATGTCCACCTTCCTCCTCTGCATCATGTCAGCCAGCTCTCTACCTTTTCCTGTCATAGTTCCAACATTCAAAGTCCCTACTTTCAGTCCTAGACTCATGCCTTTCCTCTTCTCTCTCTGGCAACGGACACGCCTCCCGCCTCTCCTTCTTCGACGTCTTCGACCAACAGTAGTCCAATTTCCATCAGCACCCTGTTGGTTGACGGCACTGATGGCGGTCGTTGTTAACCCGGGCCTCGACCGATCCGGTATGTGGTTCTTTCCTGTGATTCGCATAGTTTATTTGGCATTTGTTTTACGCCGGATGCCCTTCCTGACGCAACCCTCTGCATTTATCCGGGCTTGGGACCGGCGTGAGGGAGAGACACTGGTTTGTGCCCCCCCCGCCTCACGGCTGCAGGGTACGGGCATCATTAAGCAATGTTGCAGACAGTAGTCACTCCAGATGTGTATGGTGAGGGTGCGCCAGTCGATGTGGGGATTGTGGGTCTGCAACCACAGCCACCCCAGCACCAGGGGATAGAGGGGCAGAGAGAACACACAGCTCCAAATATTTGTGGTGGTTGCCGGACAGACTGAGCTTAACCGGCTTGGTATTGTTCGTGACTCGAGCTATTAGTCAGCACTACCTCCTTGGGGGTTTTGAGTTAATATACAGGTAGGTCGTGGAGCTCAACCATCCCCGGATCAATGAAATTAGCGTCAGCGCCTGAGTCAATGAATACGTCCACAGCATAGGAGTGTTGGGTGGAGTACAGCGTACCTTGAACTTGCAGGTGCTTCCCGGGTGTCGTGGAGGATTCTGTCATCACTGCCCTTCTCCTAGCTGTCGGACCCTGTTGCACGGGGCACTGGGTGAGGTAATGGCCCTTCTTGGCGCAGCAGATGCAGAGACCGTTGGTCCGTCGCCATGCTTCTCCTTCGCCGTCAGCCTGGTGCGGATCACATGCATGGGCTCTTGACCATCATCCTTCCTCAGAGGAAGGAATGGCGAGGAGGTTTGAGGTGGGGCCTCCTTGGGCCTCACGGAGGTGCTCGAGGACGGGTAGACAAGACTGGTCTGCTCCTCCCGGGATCTATCCCTCTCTCTCAGCCGATTGTCCAGCCTGGTAGACAAGGCGATCAAATCCTCGAGAGTGGCCGTCTCATCTCGTGCCGTGAGCTCGTCTTTCAGCCTTCCATTTAGACCCCGCAGGAAAGCCCCCCGGAGCGTGGGGTCGTTCCAGCAGCTTCCTTTGGCGAGAATCCGGAATCGGATGGCATACTCCGCCACTGACTGCGAGCCTTTCCGGATTGGTAGGAGCTGAGAGCTCACCTCCTCCCCTTTTGCTGGGCGATTGACAATCTTTTTCATTTCTCGCACGAAATGGTCAAAATGGGAGCATAATTCCGGGGTATGGGTGGCGACCACTAGAGCCCAGGACGAGGCTTGCTCCATGAGTAGGCTCATAATGAAGGCAGTCTTAGCTTGATCCGTCGTGTATGTGAGCAGCTGCTGACTGAAGACGAGCGAACACTGGTGGAGGAATTGTCCACAGGAGCCGATCGGGCCCGAATCCCTGGCTGGCGTGGGAATGAATGGTTCCAGGTGCACGGGAAGTATAGCTGGTGCTGGCGCTGCCGCTGAAGCAGAGAGTGAAGGGTGAGTGGGTGGGGTTGTGGCAGCGAGTTGGGTGGCGATGGCGTCCATCCTTCCGCCGAGCTGTACCATGCTGGTGGTTATACACTGTAGATTGTCCATTATTTGGTGCAGGGTGTAATCGGGTTGTCCCAACAAGACTCCCTGGAAAGATAATACATGCCTGAGTGGTCTCTGCTGGGTCCATGTTTCAGGTCAGCAGATTCTGTTGCGCCTGAAGCATATGCATCGGACGCAAAGATGCAGGAGACCATGTAAGAAGATTCAACGATTTTATTTTAGCACTTTGGAAAATCTAAATCACTGGAAATAATATATCGATGGAAACTGGTTGAGCACGAAGCAGAATACCAGGAGTCGGCGAGATAGCCAAGAAACGGAATCACTGGGAAGGACAATCTTCTGACGTCGGAGGGAAGCGCGCCGCTCCTATTTACAGCTCGCTGATTGCTGATTGGAAACAGGTGTGCTCTCTGGACCTCTCCTGCAGGTAACAGCCACGCCCCTCGCCAGTGCCTGCAATCAATGAAGAGAGAGTTAATGCCGCCAGCCAGCACAGACCATAACACATGCTTTTTTAACATACTGGTGGACCAGCTTTATATATGTGATTGCACATCCTCTACACTAGGTGGCAGTGGTGCTCTCACTGTGTTTTCTGTGGTGTAGGGAAAAAGCACCGAGAAAACGATATGAAGTGCAGTAAACACTAATGTGAGTCCTGCGTAGGGTACTGGGGAGCAATTTTTTTTCTTCCTGTAGGGGGCATTTCAAAAATAATTGAGGAGCATAGCACAAGCCACTCTTGGAGCATGAGGGATATACATGGAAGAATAGAAGGCTAAGAATACAAGGCAGCTGGGGTTACTTTCAAGGACAATGCAAGTGCAAGAGAGCAGAAGGCTGAATATCAGCATAGGTGCCATTGCAGTCAAACAGCAGCAAATGCTTCAGCTCAATGTGAGAGTAAGCCCATATTATCAAGCCAAGAGGGAAGTGCCATGATGTACAGTGTACCCATGACAGACAGCTAAATTTAACTGATCAAGTCAAGTATTCCAGTGCTAGTGTGAGATTGTGATGTACACAGGGACATCCAGAAGAAAGACAAATAGCCAGATGGATACATTGGTGACTGGAAAGTGCCAGTGATGAGAGACAGTCTAGCAGCTGTTAGAAGCAGTCTTGTATCCAAGGAGCAGTTGACAGATGAAGTACATATCTGCCATCTGATTGACAGCACTGTGTGCATGTTTCCCATAGCCAAGCTCCAAGTGGACACGCCTTTCTACACGGGAGAACTGAAGGCTATGTACATGACTTATTCATTGGGAACATTCTAGGAAGTCATTCCATAGAGGAGTTGAGAAAAAAGAGGAAGCGCTGAAAGCAGCAGTGGTTATGATGCGAGCACAGACACAACATGTGGAGCAAGATATAACACCTCTTCACGTTTCCAAGAGTGACCTTCCATCAGTAGGACTGAAGGAATTGAAAGAAGCACAGAAGTTCTTTGCAGAAGCTATGGACCAGTGCACAGGAAGTGACTGAGCACAAGATGAAAGGGAAACAGGCTTGCAAAATAGAAAACAGAAATAGAGTTCTGTACAGGATCTACAAGGGCAACTCCACAGAAGATGTGAAGCAAGTCATTGTTCCCACAGAGCTCAGAACCCAGGTGATGCAGTTGGCCCATGAATCGATTGTTGGAGGATACCTTGGAGTGAAGAAGACTTTTGACAGACTCACAAGTAGTTTCCATTGGTCAGGAATTAGCAGAGATGTCATCAGATTCTGCAGGTCATGTGACATCTGTCAACTAAGGGCAATGTTGCAAAAGTATCCCTTGGTGAGATGCCTCTAATAGAAGACCCATTCAGTCATGGACATCATTGGACCTCCATCACCAATCTCAGACAAAGGCAACAGATACATCTTAACAGTGGTGAATTATATGACAAGGTATCCTGAAGCCATACCACTGCCCAAGATTGAGACTGAGCATGTAGCAGAAGCCTTGCTGGAGATTTTCTACCAAGTAGGATTTCCAAAGGAAGTCTTAAGTGATCGAGGAACCCAATTTACATCTGAACTCATGCAGGAAGTATGTCTACTGCTGTCAATCAACTGTTCACTACACCATACAATCCCAGATGTAACGGACTATGTGAAAGAATCAATGGTGTACTGAAGAGCATGGTCAAGAAGATGTGTCGAGAGAGACCTAAAGACTGGGGCAGATACTCACCTGCAGAGACGTTCCATAAGCCAGCACAGGATTTTCACTATTTGAGCTACTCGATGGAAGAACTGTCAGAGGACCTATGCAGCTACTGAAGGAATTGTGGATCAAAGAAGAAGAACCAGAGATCAGGAACAGCTACCAGTATATGCTATAGTTGAAGAGTTACCTGGAAGAAACAGGTAAGCTTGCATAGGAGAGTTTACATTCATCACAACGCAGCCAAGCATTACTATGGCATGAAGACTGTCAATCGCCAGTTTAAGGTTGGATAGAAAGTACTTGTGCTACTACCCATTAAGCACGACAAGCTGATCTTGCAATGGAAAGGACCATACAAAATAACCAAGGTTGTCAACAGAATGGACTACAAAGTAGAGGTCCAGGGCAAGACTAAGATCTACCATGCCAACCTGTTGAAACAGTACATCGAGAGGAACCAGGACAAGGCAATTGCAGGTGTTCACATGGCTGGAGTGGCTGTGATCGATGAAGAGTCAAAGTTGACCAGTCAGCAGATCATCTACTGGAGCTTTGACCATTGGATGGAGGAGAAGGCTACCAAAATGTTGACATCAGCACGAACCTGGTGAGTCAGCAGAGAAAGGATCTATTTGAGCTGCTTGAAGAGTATGCTGACATCTTCACAGAGAAACCAGGCAAGACCCAGTTGGAAGAAAACAAGATCGAGATAACAAGTCAGGATCCAGTAAAGGTCAAAACCAACCGGATGTGGTATGCCATAAGAGAACTCCTCAGCACAGAAATAGAAGAAATGCTGAAAGCCAGAATCATAGAACTTTCTAAGGTAGCCTACAACTCACCAGTTGTGATTGTCAAGAAAAAGGATAGCTCTAATTGGTTCTGCATTGACTCAAATGACAATGAGCCGATGGGCTAACCCAGAAGACATCCTAGCAAGACTTGATTTAAAGAAGTTCTTCACGAGCATCGACCTTAGCCAAGGTCAACCGGGGATTTAGCTCAGTTGGTAGAGTGTCCGCTTTGTTCTCCGGAAGGTTGGAGTTCGAATCCGGCCGTGTCATACCATAAGACATTAAAATTTGGGAGTTGTTGCTTCCTACTTGGCGCTCAGCATCAAAAGGATAGAACAACACAATATTCTCATGTGCATTGAGCATGTGTATGAATAATGCGCTACACAAGCATCCATAATAATATTAATAATAATAATGGCTTGGTTTTTATGGCCTTGTATTTGTTGACCATGTCGAAATGAGAATAAAAGTAATTCAGCTCATCGAGGAAGGACATGCTCATGGCAGATGGTTTGGAGTTGCTGTACTTATACTTAGTGAATGTCCCTCCACATGCGTCAGTATTGACGAAGTGCTCCTCTACCTTCAGCTTGTTGTCATGCTTGGCCTTTTTGATACCCCTCTTCAGGTCTGCCCTGGCTGTAGTGTATATCTGTGCATCACCTGATCTGAAGGCTTTGCCTTCAGCAGAAGCTTCACTTCCTTGTTCATTCATGGCATCTGATAAGGGTATGTGATGATCTCTTTTTCTGTGGTAACACTGTCAATTGTGGTGTGGATGTATTCCAGTACTGAGTCAGTGTAAGAGTTAATTTCTGCATTATTATTGAAGAAGTAAACTCCTTTGGCAGATAGAAAGATCTACACTTAACCATAAGAAACTCTAGGTTAGCTGAGCAGTGTCTTCCTACAAGAACAGAGTTTGTATACCAAGCCTTGTTGACATAAATGCACAGTCCTCTACCTTTTGGCTTACCGCAGTTATCTGCTGTTCTGTCTGCCTGGAGAATGTGGCATCTGACTAGCATGATAGCATTGTCAGGTATTCCGCTGTGTAACCGTGTTTCAATGAATATCATGGCATTACAATTCATAAGTCTCCTGTTGACTGTGATCCAAAGTTGTAGCTTATTCATCTTATTCAGCAAGGACCACACATTAGCAAGGAAAATTGTGGGTAAAGAAAGCAGGTGTGGTGTTAGCTTTAGTTTAGCTCTTAGCCCTTTTCGTTTGTTTTACGGTCTGTGAGCACTCCCAGTCGGCCATGTAGCCTGCATTGCATCGGGTGTTCTTCTGAGCTCCAGGATCAGATGGAGGTACAGTCTGAGTTTTTTAATCCAATATCCAGAAACTCTTGTTGGATGTAAGATGTGAGCGAGAAGCTGTTCTGTACAAGCAGAACAGAAATGAGTAGGAATAGCACGAATGGGCGCCAGCCTCCCCACAACCATAATTAGGATTAAACAGTTTAAAAAATGAAGGAATATCTGTTTTGAATGGTGTTAAAAACTCATGATGCTGATCTGATAGTGGTATATAGTAATTTTTCATTTTACTGAAATATTAATAAAATGTTCTGCCTGATATTTTCAATTTGAACATGAAACAATTTTATAAAGTATTCAATAGAAGGGGTTGTAATGTAATACTGCATGCTTTATTAATGGTCTTCTGTAACAATATTAAATGAGTATCTTTGATTATTTTTGTTAAAATCTATTTGATTTGAAAAATATTTTTCTTTAGCAGCACTGAGAGCTTTTCTGTAGTTCAGGAGACTCCTCTTTCATTCTAGTTGGAATACCACAAATTCAGTTTGAAGCCATTTTTGTTCTAGTTTCCAGGTGCGTGTATCATCATTACACCAGGGTGCATTTTTTTTCTTTCTGATTAGGGTTGTTTGAAGAGGTGGTATATTATCTTGCGTATAGTGTAACTAGACTTATAGCACTTGATAGCTTGATTGTGTTGTGTGATTCAAACATAGTTTATCATTTTGAAAGATTATGAATAAAACTCTGTGCGTAGTTGAAAACATATGCTTCGTCTGATAATGTGTTGAGGTATATCTAGTAGAATCAGAACACTTTATTGATCCTGGAACAAATTGTGTAGAGATACAGGGATCCCTCGCTACTTCGCACTTCAGTTCATGCAACTTCAGTGCATCAGGTTTATTTATTTATTTTATAATATTCATCAAATTAAAAAAATAAGGAAGAAAAAGGGATAAAGTTAAGGAAAATGCAAGGCCAGTGATACAAAATAAATAAATAAATAAAACCCAAAACCCCTCTCAACCAACAAAACACAACCCAAAATCTCCCATCAAAACTAGTTACATTGTTGTGAGGTACGCATCTGAGTGCGTGCACAAGCATCTTCATGCGTGCGTGCATGTCTGTATGTGTATGTATTTATATTTTATTTATGTCTTCTCGATTCTTTTTTAATGTTTAATTGTTAGTATAAGCATTTATAACATTGAATATATATTTATTAATATTATATACACATATACATGTACGTATACGTCGGGGGGGGGGGGGGGGTAATCCTATTTCACGGATTTTGATGGTTGCGTGGGGATCTTGGTCCCAATTAACCGTAGAAAGTAAGGGAACTCTGCATTAATATATATTAATATATATTACACAAAACTTCAGAGAAAATTAGTAATGTTCTACATCAGAGGGACATATACATTAGAGGTTCTGGAGACAAAGTCACAGAGTCTAGACTGATATGGTTTGGACATGTACAGAGGAGGGACAGTGAATATATTGGTAGTAGGATGCTGAGGTTGGAATTACCAGGCAGAAGGCTTAGAGGAAGACCAAAGAGAAGATTTATGGATGTGGTCAAGGAGGACATGAAGGTCGTTGGCATAAGAGTAGAAGATGCAGAGGATAGGGTGAGATGGAGGCAGATGATTTGCATTGGCGACCCCTGAAGGGAACAGCCAAAAGGAAAAGAAGAAGAAGAAGGTTAATATAGTGGCGCCATGGTGGCATAGTGGTGAGCATGTCTGCCTCACAGCATGAAGGCCCTGGGTTCAATTCCCAGCTCAAATGTTTCTGTGTGGAGTTGACATGTTCTCCCTGTGCTTGTGTGGGTTTCTTCCGGGTACTCAGGTCTCCTCCCAAAGTCCAAAAACATGCACAGTAGATTACTTGGCTGTTCGAAATCTACCCTAGGTGTGAGTGTGAATGGTTATGTGAGTGTCAGCCCTGCGATGGCCTGGTGAGCTGTCCAGGGTGTACTTCGCCAAAGTCAGCTGAGATGGGCGCCAGCCTTCTCACAACCGTAATTAGAATTAAGCAGTTCAGAAAATGAATGAATGGTTAATACAGTTTTGCAAATTATTTAAAAAATAATTACAATCTTCCCATGCTTGAATGAGTTTTCTCTGGGTATTCTGGTTTCATCTCCCAACTTATTAAAATGTACGCTGTTCCAAATTGCTCCTGGGTGACTGTGAGTATGAATAATTGTGTGTGTGTGTGTGTGTGTGTGTGTGTGTGTGTGTGTGTGTGTGTGTGTGTGTGTTTTGGCTGTGCAATGAACTGGTGAGCTGATTAGCTCATGCCTTCACCCAGAGTTGCCTGAGATGGGCTTTAGGTTCCCATATTCTATTTTATTTAGAATAATAAGAATAAGAAGTACAAGAATAATTGTTATTTTCTTCTTCTTCTTCTTCTTCTTCTTCTTCTGATACTGTATTACTTATTATTATTGAGGTGGGAGGTCAGGGCGACAGGTCTGTAGTGGGCCGGTTCCTTCGCTTGAGCTGTTTTGGGAACCGGAACCACACAGGAGGTCTTCCACAGGAAGGGAACCTTCTCCAGGCTGAGGCTCAGGTTGTACAGGTAGCATAGTACCTCAGAGAGCTGGTCCGCGCAGGTCCTCAGCAGCCTGGGACTGATGCCATCTGGTCCTTCAGATCTCCTTTGATTTAGTCGCCTCAGCTGTCTCCTCACCTGGTCTGACGTGAGGGAGAGGGGGCTGGGGTGGGCTGCAGAGGGAGGGGGATGTGTCTGTTGGGCTGTAGCAGTCAAGTGAAGTTGGCCTGGGGGGGTGGGAGGTGTCTGCTGGTCAGGAGACGTGTGAAGGGGGCAGAGGGGGGAGGGGGGAATCAAACCTGTTGAACTAACAGTTTAATTCATCCGCCCAGCGCTGGTCACCATCAGCTGTCCCTCTGACACTCTACCCAAATCTAGACATGGTCTTTAGTCCTCTCCAGACATCCCGCACGTTGTTCTGAGCCAGCTTCTCCTCCATCTTCTTCCCATAGTCCTTCTTGGCCCTCCTGATCCTCCACTGGAGCTCACGCTGGACCTTCTTCTGCTCCTCTCTATCCCCCGAGATGAAAGCCCTCTTTTTCTGGTTCAGGAGGACTTTAACCTCAGGGGTGACCCACGGGTGGTTGTTGGAGAAGTACCGTACCCTCCGTATTGGCACAGTGCTGTCCACGCAGAAGTTCATGTAGTCGGTGATACAGTGTGTGAGGCCGTCGATGTCATCACCAAAGGAGTCACAGAGCATGCTCCAGTCTGTGGTCTGGAAACAGTCCCTAAGCCTCTCATTGGTCTCCTCGGTCCACACTTTCACAGACCTCTTCTGCGCAGGTTCCTTTCGCACCCTGGGTGTGTATTGGGGGGAGCAGGTAAACTAGGTTGTGGTCTGAGCGTCCCAGTGGGGGAAGGGGGGTGGAGCTGTAAGCATCCTTCACATTAGCATACAGCAAGTCCAGAGTTTTATTGTCTCTTGTGGTGCACTTCACGTATTGCGTGAACGTCGGGAGAGAGGCAGAGAAAGGGGCGTGATTAAAGTCCCCGCTGATCAGAATCTTGGCGCGGGGGTGACGAGTCTGTGTCTGACTGACAGCGCTGTGGAACGCTTACACGCAGCCGCCGCATCAGCCGAGGGCGGAATGTTCATGCAAAACACAATCACATGTGAAAACTCCCTCAGTAGATAATATGGCCGCGCGCTCACCGCGAGCAGCTCCAAGTACCGCGTGCATAGCTGCTCCTTGACGTGCACTTTGGCCAGGTGGCACCATCGTTCATTTTGCTTTTTTTTTTTTTGCATTTTGCATTTTGCATTATTTTTCTCATTATTAATCATTACTTGAAAATGTAATATTTCTTTTTGATATTTTTGATAATGTCATATTTTGTTCCACATTTTTGTGGAATTTGTGTAGATTTGTCTTCGTGTGTAATATTATTTCACACTTCCAGCTGACTCACACTAGTAATGATGTGTTTTTATCTAGACTTAATAATATTTTTAAGGCATAATGTAACAATTATATAATTCAGCTTTTGTATGATATGAATTATATTGATCTCTGAGGGTGTTAATTGAGTCAAAGACCTCTCCTTATGAACAATTCTGTCAGTCCATGTAATAATTAATTAATCCTAATATATAATTTTATTTAAAAAAAAATCTATTATTTTTTTCAGATAAGTGTTGTATTTACCACTGATAATATATAGCTCCTTGGTACTTGTTTAGACCTGTTTAAGCAGGCATGTGAGTCAAATGGCCTGATGGAGCAGAAGCATCTCAGCCAGTTACTACATGAAGCTATCCAGATCCCTCGGCAGCTTGGTGAGGTAGCAGCCTTCGGTGGAAGTAATGTAGAACCCAGTGTCAATAGCTGCTTCCGCATGGTGAGTCCCAAAACATTACTTGTACAGATGATGCTTTAACTCTATTATTTACCTTTTATGCAGAGCACCCTTACTGTGTTTTAGATTATGAATGTGTGGCAGTGGGCATACAGATCAAAACCAGTACCTGTATCTATTTATTATTTCCAATATCCATATTTTATATATTATTATTATTATTATTATTAGTAGTAGTAGTAGTAGTATTAATGGCAGTTAAACCAACCTACCATTATGACCTTTTAAAAGATTGGGAAAAAATTTGACAAAAAAAAACTGGAAATGAAATTTAATTTAAAAGGGTAGAGATATCAACAAGCAGTAATCCTCGGGGTCTAAGAAGAATCACAGATTTTGCAAACTGTGGTTAAGTAATGGTATAATGACTTCAACAACACAAGTCGCCAAGCACAACACCGCAGTTTCATATTTTTTAGCTTTAGTGATCTGAACTCTTTTTGGTCAGCAATGCCTTTGGCAGTATAGAATAGAGTACTTGCAAAATCACTTTAAAAACTCAGGATTTGTCCCAGAAACATACATTTGTGTCCCACCAAAAACAAATGGAATGGATTTTGTATCTATATGTGAATGTACATGAATATGAATTTCGTGTAACATATGGACTTATTCCTGTTTGTTACTAGTAAAAATATGATAGTGATGACATAGTTCTTTCACCGTCTTTGAAACAATGATTCATGAATGTATGATCAATATAGAGGGAAATAAGCTTTACTACATTGAAATTTGAGAGGATGCTTGAACATCCTTCTCGATATCACCACCATTAAAAGGCTTGGTCTCCTCTCCCGACCTCACTGCATCCATAGAAACTCCTGGAAAAGTTTGTGTTCCATTGGACTGGGTCCTCCATGCCAGTCATCAGGTCAGATGGGTGCTTCAGCATTCTGCGCTCACATCATCAGAGCACTCAATGCTCGAACATTATTTCCCAAAACTCCGGATGCTATATGGAAAACATGAAGTTGATATGAAGCTTCTTAGGCCTATTCAAAGATTATATGGTTACAATTCACATGAAAATGCATCTTTTTAATGCACAGTTTCTTCTCTAAATAACAAAGCACATTCTGGAGTACATCCAAGATAAGGTTCTAGATAAGCTGTGCTTGCCAGAGACCTCTAATCAGCCAAACAACTTTTCTGCTCTCAATGAGGCCTGTCCTGCTCAATATAAATATCTTCAAAGTGCTCCAAGCTCTGGTCATGGAGGCGGCTATAAAAATCACCTAGATATTTCTCCTATGCCGCTCCCTGAGTTCTCATCCTTTGAGTGTTTGGCTTTATTCTCCAAATGACCATGCCCAATGATTGTTCTGTGCATCTCCCTGCCTCCAACACCCAGCTCTCCTTCTCAGAGATGTCTGAGGTTCTGACGGCATTCTGTTCCTCAACCACCAACATCCTCATACTTTTTTTTTGGGTTGTTCAACATCCATGTGGGCACTCTTGCCTCTCATTTGGCCTCTGAATTTCTTCTGGACTGTTTCATCATGGAACAACATATCAACCTCCCAATAGAGTGATCCTTCACTTTTCGCTGTTAATGGGGACCAAGACCCCCCAACGCTGCTGAATTTCCCCGAAGTAGGATCAACCCCACTGATTGATGTATATATACGTGTATCTTCTTTTCCTTTCGGCTTTTCCCTTCAGGGGTCGCCACAGCGAATCATCTGCCTCCATCTCAACCTGTCCTCTGCATCTTCTACTCTTACTCCAACTACCTTCATGTCCTCCTTGACCACATCCATAAATCTTCTCTTTGGTCTTCCTCTGGGCCTTCTGCCTGGTAGTTCCAACCTCAGCATCCTACTACCAATATACTAACTATCCCTCCTCTGTACATGTCCAAACCATCAATCTAGCCTCTCTGACTTTGTCTCCAAAACATCTTACATGTGCTGTCCCTCTGATGTACTCATTCCTGATCCTATCCATCCTCGTTACTCCCAGAGAGAACCTCAACATTTTCATCTCTGCTACCTCCAGCTCTGCCTCCTGTCTTTTCCTCAGTGCCACTGTTTCTAAACCATACAACATCGCTGGCCTCAACACCGTACACTTTCCCTTTCCTTCTTGCCGATACCTTCCTACATCACACCAGACACTTTTCTCCAACCATTCCAACCTGCCTGCACACGCTTCTTCATCTCTCTTCCACACTCTCCATTGCTTTGGATTGTTGAGCCTAATTACTTTAAATCCTCCACCTTCTTTATCTCTGCTCCCTGTAACCTCACAGTTCCTCTTGGGTCCTTGTCGTTCAAACACATGTATTCTGTTTTACTGAGGCTAACTTTCATTCCTCTCCTTTCCAGGGCAGACCTCCACCTCTCTAGATTTTCCTGCACTTGTTCTCTGCTCTCACTACAGATCACAATGTCATCTGCAAACATCATAGTCCATAGGGAATCTTGTCTAACCTCTTCTGTCAGCCTGTCCATCGCCATAGCAAACAAGAAGGGGCTCAGAGCTGACCCTTGATGTAGTCCCGCCTTCACCTTGAACTCTTCTGTCACATCGACAGCAGACCTCACCACTGTCTTGCATCTCTCGCACATGTCCCGCACCACTCTAACATACTTCTCTGCCACTCCAGACTTCCGCATGCAATACCACAGTTCCTCTCTCGGCACCCTGTCATATGCTTTCTCCAAATCCACAAAGGTACAATACAGCTCCCTCTGGCCTTCTCTTTATTTCTCTATTAACATCCTCAAAGCAAACACTGCATCTGTGGTGCTCTTTCCTGGCATGAAACGAAACTGTTGCTCACAAGTGCTGACCTTTGCCCTTAGTCTAGCTTCCACTATTGTTTCCAATAACTTCATTGTAAGGCTCATCAACTTCATCCCTCTGTAGTTGCCACAACTCTGCACGTTTCCCTTGCTCTTAAAAATGGGCACAAGCACACTTCTCCTCCATTCCTCCGGCATCCTCTCACTCGTTGAATGTTCTTTTCAGAAAACTGACTGCTACATCTCCTAGACACTTCCATGCCTTCACCGGTATGTCATCAGGGCCAACTGCCTTTCCACTCTTCATCCTCTTTAAATCATTTTCTCCCGCTTCACTGTCCAGCCTATCACACAAGTCATCATCGCCCTCTGTATGGTCTTTGACATCGCTACCTTTGCCTTACACTGTGTCTCCCTGTACTCCTGTTTACTCTCTTCGGTCCTCTCCATGTCCCATTTCTTCTTAACTAACCTCTTCCTTTGTACACACTCCTGCACTTCCTCATTCCACCACCAAGTTTCCTTATCTACTGTCCTTCCAGAGGACACACCAAGAACTCCCCTACCTGTCTCCCTGATCACATTAGCTGTAGTTGTCCAGTCATCTGGAAGCACTTCGTGACCACCCAAAGCCTGTTTCAACTCCTCCTTGAAGACAACACAACACTCCTCCTTTTTCAGCTTCCACCACTTTGTCTTCTGCTCTGCCTTTGCCTTCTTCACCTTTCTCACCATCAGCATCATCCTGCACACCATCATCCTATGCTGTTTGGCAACACTCTCACCCGCTACTACTTTGCAGTCACTGACTTCCTTTAAATTACATCGCCTGCACAAGATGTAGTCTACCTGTGTGCTCCTGCCTCCACTTTTATAAGTCACTCTATGCTCCTCTCTCTTCTGGAAGAAAGTATTCACCACAGCCATTTCCATCCTTTTTGCAAAATCTACCAACATCTGTCCTTCTGCGTTCCTGTCCTGGATACCAAACCTACCCATCACTTCCTCATCCCCTGTTTCCTGCACCAACATGTCCATTGAAGTCTGCCGCAATGACCACTCTTTCACCTCTGGGGGTACTCTGCATCACTTTATCTAACTCCCTCTAGAATCTCTCCTTCTCTTCTCGCTAACATCCTGCCTGTGGGGCATAAGCACTAACAACATTGACCATCACACCTTCAATTCCTAACTTGAGACTCATCACTCTGTCTGACACTCTTTTCACTTCTAGAACATTCCTGACAAACTCCTCCTTCAAGATGACTCTGACTCCATTTCTCTTCCCATCCACATCATGATAAAACAGCTTAAACCCTGCTCCTATGCTTCTAGCCTTGTTACCTTTCCACCTGGTCTCCTGAACACACAGTATGTCCACCTTCCTCCTCTGCATCATGTCAGCCAGCTCTTTACCTTTTCCTGCCATAGTTCCAACGTTCAAAGTCCCTACTTTCAGTCCTAGACTCATGCCTTTCCTCTTCTCTCTCTGGCAACGGACACACCTCCCGCCTCTCCTTCTTCGACGTCTTCGACCAACAGTAGTCCAATTTCCATCAGCACCCTGTTGGTTGACGGCACTGATGGCAGTCGTTGTTAACCCGGGCCTCGACCGATCCGGTATGTCATTCTTTTTGTGATTTGCATAGTTTATTTGGCATTTGTTTTACGCCGGATGCCCTTCCTGACGCAACCCTCTGCATTTATCCGGGCTTGGTACTGGCGTGAGGGAGAGACACTGCTTTGTGCCCCACCTCACAGCTGCATTAGTTATATGCTTGACAATGATAATACTTAATCTGTGTTCTAATGAATGAGTATAAGAATATATTAAGAATATATAAGAATATATTCACTGATAGTGATTTTGAAGCACTTCTGTAAATCTCTCAGGATAAGAGCATCTGCTAAATGCTGAAAATGTAAAGTGGAGGTTATTCTGGTCCATCATGGTGAAGCTGATTTTTGGAGCTGATCCAAAAAGGCAAAGCGCTCAATATACCAGTCAATCTATGTTTCTCCCTTTACCTGTGGTGATGAGCTTTGGGTACTGAACGAAAAATGATGATTGCAGATGCAAACATACATGGGTATCTTTCGCAGGGTCCCTCGCATCTGAGTGAAAGACATTCTCTCCTCAGAGTAGAACTGATGGAGAGCTAAAACTCCTCCGCTTTGAGAGAGGACAGCTCGGGTGGCTTGGGCATCTGAGTAGAATGTCTGCTGAACACTTCATTAGTATGGTGTGGTGACCATTTTCAACTGGACTGAAACAGACCAGAACATGCTAAAGGGACTTGGGCACACTATGGAGAAAAAGCTGGAGGAAGTGTCTGGAGAAAGGATGTCTACACCTCACTGCTTAAGTTGCTGCCTTTGACTTTGCTGACTTTGGCTGAGGGCAGGGTACACCTTGGACAGTTTGCCAATCCATCGCAAGGCAAAAACACGCTGGCAGCTGTGCAGTTTCCCTTTACAAAAGCCAGTAATGGTTCATTTACATGAACCTTTCATCGCAGTGAGAGACATGGCATTACACTGACAAGGTGACGGGGCAAGATTGGATTGTTTGGATCTTATTTTGAAAAAAGCAGATTCATTTATTACAAAGGTCATTGGTAAGGTCAGTAAGTGATGTTATACAGAGTTGAAGAAAATGGGTGATGGTGGAAAAGTGTTTTTGAGTTATTCAGGCTATTTCAGTTTATTTATGAGTTGAAAATGGATTTTGATAGAACTTAAAATGTTTTTAAAGAGCTCAACCAGCTACCTTCATTTTTCTCAGTTTGGGGGTGAACCATGGAACTGAGCATGTAAAAGCAACTGTTCTATCTCTAGCAAGAGTGTGTTGGTTCAGAATGTTAGAGAGGCTGGTGTTATAGATTGATTGATGCTGGGAGGGAGACAGAAATGTAGTTCCATAGATCAGCTGGTAAAAGATCAAAAGGAACTTTTGATTTGATTCCCTTCCAGGAAGGGAAGTTCCATCGAGATAATTTTACGATTAGACACACCCAGGTCATCGATGGAGAGATGTTGAAAAGTTAGTGAGTTTGTGATGACTGGGTCCAGGTTGAAAAGTTAGTGAGTTTGTGATGACTAGGTCCAGGGTGTGTCCACGGGAGTGTACAGTGATCCCTGGTTATTTCACGCTTCAGTTCCTGTGGCTTCAGGGCATCGCAGGTTTTTCAAAAATATTCATTGAAAAATAAAAAATAAGGAAATTTAGGACAAAACAGGGGAAAGGTTAAAGAAAATGCCGCAAAACAAGGCCACTTATACAAAAACCCCAAACAAACAAAAATAAAAAACAACCCAAAAACCACCCAACAAAACTATTTAGATTTTTAAGTGAGGTGTGCATCTGAGTGTGTGCGCGAGCATCTGTGTGTGCACACATGTCTGTATGTGTGTGTATTTATATTTTATTTACATCTTCTGCATTTTTTTGAATGTTTAATTGTTATTATAAGCATTTATGTAATTGAATATGTATTTATTGATATGATATAACCATGTTCATGTACGTATACAATGCAGCTGTGGGTGGGGGGGCACAAATGAGTGTCCGTCCTCACGCCGGTCCCAAGCCCGGATAAATGCAGAGGGTTGCAACAGGAAGGACATCCGGCGTAAAACTTTTGGCAGAATACAGGATGCAAACTCTCAATACAAATTTCATACGGGATCGGTTCGAGGCCTGGGTGAACAACGACCGCCATCAGTGTTATTAACCAACAGGGTGCTGGTGGAAAATGGACTACTGTTGGTTGAAGATGGTGAGGTTGAAGAAGGAGAGGCGGGAGGTGTGTCCGTAGGCGGAGAGAGAAGAGGAAAGGCATGAGTCTGGGACTGAGAGTAGGGACTTTGAATGTTGGAACTATGACAGGAAAAGGTTGTCAAGCTGGCTGACATAATGCAGAGGAGGAAGCTGGACATACTGTGTGTTCAGGAGACCAGGTGGAAAGGTAGCAAGGCTAAAAGCTTAGGAGCAGGGTTTCATTTAAACTGTTTTATCATGGTCTGGATGGGAACAGAAATGGAGCATGAGTCATCTTGAAGGAAGAGTTTGTCAGGAATGTTCTAGAAGTGAAAAGAGTGTCAGACAGATTCTCAAGTTAGAAATGGAAGGTGTGATGTTCAATGTTGTTAGTGCGTATGCCCCACAGGCAGGATGTGAGCTAGAAGGAGAGATTCTGAAGTGAGTTAGATTAAGTGATGCAGAGTACCCCTACAGGTGAAAGAGTGGTCATTGGTGCAAACTTCAATGGACATGTTGGTGCAGGCAACAGAGGGGATGAGGAAGTGATGGGCAGATTTGGTTTCCAGGACAGGAACACAGAAGGACAGATGTTCATAGATTTTGCAAAAAGGATGGAAATGGCTGTGGTGAATATTTTCTTCCAGAAGAGACAGCAGCATAGAGTGACTTATAAAAGCGGAGGCAGGAGCACACAGGCAGACTACATCTTGTGTAGGCAATGTAATTTGAAGGAAGTCAGTGACTGCAAAGTAGTAGTGGGTGAGTGTTGCCAAACAGCATAGCAAACAAGTAGTAGGTGGTGTGCAGGATGATGCTGATGGTGAGAAAGGTGAAGAAGGCAAAGGCAGAGCAGAAGACAAAGTGGTGGAAGCTGAAAAAGGAGGAGTGTTGTGTTGTCTTCAAGGAGGAGTTGAAACAGGCTTTGGGTGGTCACGAAGTGCTTCCAGATGACTGGACAACTACAGCTAATGTGATCAGGGAGACAGGTAGGGGAGTTCTTGGTGTGTCCTCTGGAAGGACAGTAGATAAGGAAACTTGGTGGTGGAATGAGGAAGTGCAGGAGTGTGTACAAAGGAAGAGGTTAGTTAAGAAGAAATGGGACATGGAGAGGACCGAAGAGAGTAAACAGGAGTACAGGGAGACACAGTGTAAGGCAAAGGTAGCGATGTCAAAGACCATACAGAGGGCGTATGATGACTTGTGTGATAGGCTGGACAGTGAAGCGGGAGAAAATGATTTAAAGAGGATGAAGAGTGGAAAGGCAGTTGGCCCTGATGACATACCGGTGAAGGCATGGAAGTGTCTAGGAGATGTAGCAGTCAGTTTTCTGAAAAGAACATTCAACGAGTGAGAGGATGCCGGAGGAATGGAGGAGAAGTGTGCTTGTGCCCATTTTTAAGAGCAAGGGAAACGTGCAGAGTTGTGGCAACTACAGAGGGATGAAGTTGATGAGCCTTACAATGAAGTTATTGGAAACAATAGTGGAAGCTAGACTAAGGGCAAAGGTCAGCACTTGTGAGCAACAGTTTCGTTTCATGCCAGGAAAGAGCACCACAGATGCAGTGTTTGCTTTGAGGATGTTAATAGAGAAATAAAGAGAAGGCCAGAGGGAGCTGTATTGTACCTTTGTGGATTTGGAGAAAGCATATGACAGGGTGCCGAGAGAGGAACTGTGGTATTGCATGCGGAAGTCTGGAGTGGCAGAGAAGTATGTTAGAGTGGTGCGGGACATGTGCGAGAGATGCAAGACAGTGGTGAGGTCTGCTGTCGATGTGACAGAAGAGTTCAAGGTGAAGGCGGGACTACATCAAGGGTCAGCTCTGAGCCCCTTCTTGTTTGCTATGGCGATGGACAGGCTGACAGAAGAGGTTAGGCAAGATTCCCTATGGACTATGATGTTTGCAGATGACATTGTGATCTGTAGTGAGAGCAGAGAACAAGTGCAGGAAAATCTAGAGAGGTGGAGGTCTGCCCTGGAAAGGAGAGGAATGAAAGTTAGCCTCAGTAAAACAGAATACATGTGTTTGAACGACAAGGACCCAAGAGGAACTGTGAGGTTACAGGGAGCAGAGATAAAGAAGGTGGAGGATTTAAAGTAATTAGGCTCAACAATCCAAAGCAATGGAGAGTGTGGAAGAGAGATAAAGAAGCGTGTGCAGGCAGGTTGGAATGGTTGGAGAAAAGTGTCTGGTGTGATGTGTGATAGGAGGGTATCGGCAAGAAGGAAAGGGAAAGTGTACGGTGTTGAGGCCAGCGATGTTGTATGGTTTAGAAACAGTGGCACTGAGGAAAAGACAGGAGGCAGAGCTGGAGGTAGCAGAGATGAAAATGTTGAGGTTCTCTCTGGGAGTAACGAGGATAGAGTACTTCAGAGGGACAGCACATGTAAGATGTTTTGGAGACAAAGTCAGAGAGGCTAGATTGATGGTTTGGACATGTACAGAGGAGGGATAGTTAGTATATTGGTAGTAGGATGCTGAGGTTGGAACTACCAGGCAGAAGGCCCAGAGGAAGACCAAAGAGAAGATTTATGGATGTGGTCAAGGAGGACATGAAGGTAGTTGGAGTAAGAGTAGAAGATGCAGAGGACAGGTTGAGATGGAGGCAGATGATTCGCTGTGGCGACCCCTGAAGGGAAAAGCCGAAAGGAAAAGAAGAAGATTGTCAAGCATATAACTATGTATCATCAACATAACAATGAAAGCTAATACCATGATCATGAAGCAGCAGGCCTAGTACAGACTCTTGCTGTGCTACAGCTTTGTCTAAGGTTTTTAAAGGTTTGATAACTGCTAGTTTAAAGGAATTTGGTACATAACCACTGCTAAGAGAATAGCTTATTACATTTAATAAAGGGTTTATCACTTTTGATAATATTTGTTTAAAGAAACATGGAGGAACTGGATCAAACACACAGGTGGATGATTGATGAGGAAATTAATGAGACTACTTCGGTCTTTTGAGTGGGGTTAAAACACTCCAGTTGCGGATCTGATCGCGGTATATTATTATTTACTGTTTTACTTATTGACATACCTGTCTTTAAATTGAGGGAATCGCTTTTTTCCCCTGATATTTCAATTTTTAACATTAAAAAAGTTCATAAAATCATCACTACTATAAATTGATGGTTTACACATTTTGTTCATGGTCTTATTCCTGGTTAATTCTGTAGCAATATTAAATAAGTATTTTGAATTATTTTTGTTATTTTCTATGAAATTTGAGAAATTTTTTTTGTAGAAAATTTCTAGGTTGTAGAAAATGTTTAAATTATTTTATATTTTGTGACAATAGCAATAGTAAAAAAAGTGTGGGGCAGTGGTGGTCTAGTGGTATAGGGCGCTGGATCACTGATCCAAAGGTTGGGGGTTCGAGTCCCACTCTCCACAAGGTTGTCACTGTCCCCTCCAGTGCGGCTAACTGGGTTATCAAAGGCGGGCCATGTCTCTCACTGTCTATGGTGAGAGGCATGTAAAAGAACCATTGCTGACTTTCGTAAAGAGTAGGCTGCAAAGTCGTCAGCGTGTTTCTGTCCCTTGCTAAAAAGGGTTGTGACAGGAACGGCATCCGACGTAAAACCCTCTGCCAAATCAAAAAAACGTGCGAATCAAGATTATTTGCTGTGGCGACTCCCAAGTAAAAGGGAAAAAGCCGAAAGGAAGACAGACAGACAGCAATAGTAAAAAAGTGTTTTACAAATAAAAATGAATGGGATTTAATTGCATTAAAGGCTAATATTTACCAACTATAAAACAAATGCATCACAAGTCATGCATAACATATTTGGTTACTGTCACTGTAACAGTCAACTAATTAATCAGTAGTTTACAAGGACGTAACAAAAATATATGAACAAAGTACAGAGAAACAGAAGGTCGCAAAAACATTAAAACATTACAAACTTTTTCAAGGGTGATAAGCTATCAAAATGAGTAAACAGACAGTTTGTGACTAAATATAAAAATAGTAGTTTGAAACTTAAGCAAGAACAAAAGCAATTCACATTTTACAGCACATGTCCAGGAATGCCATCAGGGCCAGCAGGCCTATGTGTGCTAATTCAGCTCAGTGCATTATGATTATCCATTGAGGGTTTGCATGTGACGTCACAGGGTCACGTGACTTATGTTTACATGCCATATTGGACAGCATGAGACGGACGGCGCTCGCTCATTCAACATTGCTAACCATTTTAAAATAAGTAATAGTGGCTCAACATTACCTGACTGGATGTCGTTTGTGGGTTACTAATGGCCCCGGAGTGAAACAAAATAAGCAGTGCGTATGGTTATATCGTGTTGTGCTGTTGGCTGTGCAAATAGACAGGAGTGAGCCTGCACTGTCATTTTATCGTTTTCCATCTGACCCGGAGAGAAAAGCCAAGTGGATTGCAGCGGTAAATAAGAAAGACTGGAATCCTACAGAATACAGTAGAATATACATCGAACACTTTGTATCAATGCAGCCGTGAGGGGGGGGCACAAACCAGTGTCTCTCCCTCACGCCGGTCCCAAGCCCGGATAAATGCAGAGGGTTGCGTCAGGAAGGGCATCCGGCGTAAAACAAATGCCAAATAAACTATGCGAATCACAAGAAAGAATGACATACCGGATCGGTCGAGGCCCGGGTTAACAACGACCGCCATCAGTGCCGTCAACCAACAGGGTGCTGATGGAAATTGGACTACTGTTGGTCGAAGGCGTCGAAGAAGGAGAGGCGGGAGGCGTGTCCGTTGCCAGAGAGAGAAGAGGAAAGGCATGAGTCTAGGACTGAAAGTAGGGACTTTGAATATTGGAACTATGACAGGAAAAGGTAGAGAGCTGGCTGACATGATGCAGAGGAGGAAGGTGGACATACTGTGTGTTCAGGAGACCAGGTGGAAAGGTCGCAAGGCTAGAAGCATAGGAGCAGGGTTTAAGCTGTTTTATCACGGTGTGGATGGGAAGAGAAATGGAGTCGGAGTCATCTTGAAGGAGGAGTTTGCCAGGAATGTTCTAGAAGTGAAAGAGTGTCAGACAGAGTGATGAGTCTCAAGTTAGAAGTTAAACGTGTGATGGTCAATGTTGTTAGTGCTTATGCCCCACAGACAGGATGTGAGCGAGAAGAGAAGGAGAGATTCTGGAGGAGTTAGATGAAGTGATGCAGAGTACCCCCAGAGGTGAAAGAGTGGTCATTGGGGCAGACTTCAATGGACATGTTGGTGCAGGAAACAGAGGGGACGAGGAAGTGATGGGTAGGTTTGGTATCCAGGACAGGAGCATGAAGGACAGATGTTGGTAGATTTTGCAAAAAGGATGGAAATGGCTGTGGTGAATACTTTCTTCCAGAAGAGAGAGGAGCATAGGGTGACTTATAAAAGTGGAGGTAGGAGCACACAGGTAGACTACATCTTGTGCAGGCGATGTAATTTAAAGGAAGTCAGTGACTGCAAAGTAGTAGCGGGTGAGAGTGTTGCCAAACAGCATAGGATGGTGGTGTGCAGGATGATGCTGATGGTGAGGAAGGTGAAGAAGGCAAAGGCAGAGCAGAAGACAAAGTGGTGGAAGTTGAAAAAGGAAGAGTGTCGGGTTGTCTTCAAGGAGGAGTTGAAACAGGCTTTGAGTGGTCAGGAAGTGCTTCCAGATGACTGGACAACTACAGCGAATGTGATCAGGGAGACAGGTAGGAGAATACTTGGTGTGTCATCTGGAAGGAAAGTAGATAAGGAGACTTGGTGGTGGAATGAGGAAGTGCAGGAGTGTGTACAAAGGAAGAGATTAGCCAAGAAGAAGTGGGACATTGACAAAACCGAAGAGAGTAAACAGGAGTACAGGGAGACACAGCGTAAGGCAAAGGTAGCAGTGTCAAAGGCCAAACAGAGCGCGTTTGATGACTTGTATGCTCGGTTGGAAAGTAAGGAGGAGAGAAAATGATTTATACAGGTTGGCACAGCAGAGAAA
The DNA here is from genome assembly GCA_024760905.1 of Plotosus lineatus. Taxonomy (NCBI): domain Eukaryota; kingdom Metazoa; phylum Chordata; class Actinopteri; order Siluriformes; family Plotosidae; genus Plotosus; species Plotosus lineatus. The sequence continues at coordinate 54,502,147 of CM045733.1, read as the reverse complement.
TAGAGATGGGAAGGACGTGCAGCAAGTTAGATTGATAAAGGACAGAGAGGGAAATGTATTGACTGATGACAGAAGTGTGCTGGGAAGATGGAAAGAGTACTTTGAAGAGCTGATGAATGAGGAAAATGAGAGAGAAAAAGAGTAGAAGAGGTGACTGTTGAGGACCAGGAAGTAGCAAAGATTAGTAAGGGTGAAGTGAGGAGGGCATTGAAGAGGATGAAGAATGGAAAGGCAGTTGGTCCTGATGACATACCGGTGGAGGTATGGAAGTGTCTAGGAGAGGTAGCAGTAGATTTTCTGACAAGAACATTTAACAAGGTCTTAGAGAGTGAGAGGATGCCAGAGGAATGGAGGAGAAGTGTGCTGGTGCCCATTTTTAAGAACAAGGGAGACGTGCAGAGTTGTGGCAACTACAGAGGGATAAAGTTGATGAGCCATACGATGAAGTTATGGGAAAGAATAGTGGAAGCTAGACTAAGGGCAGAGGTCAGCATTTGTGAACAACAGTTTGGTTTCATGCCCAGAAAGAGCACCACAGATGCAGTGTTTGCCTTGAGGATGTTAATGGAGAAGTACAGAGAAGGTCAGACGGAGCTGCATTGTGCCTTTGTGGATCTGGAGAAAGCATATGACAGGGTGCCGAGAGAAGAACTGTGGTATTGCATGAGGAAGTCTGGAGTGGCAGAGAAGTATGTTAGAGTGGTGCAAGACATGTATGAGAGATGTAAGACAGTGGTGAGGTGTGCTGTCGGTGTGACAGAAGAGTTCAAGGTGGAGGTGGGACTGCATCAAGGGTCAGCTCTCAGCCCCTTCTTGTTCGCTATGGTGATGGACAGGCTGACAGACGAGGTTAGACAAGATTCCCCATGGACTATGATGTTTGCAGATGACATTGTAATCTGTAGTGAGAGCAGAGAACAAGTGCAGGAAAATCTAGAGAGGTGGAGGTATGCCCTGGAAAGGAGGGGAATGAAGATTAGCCTCAGTAAGACAGAATACATGTGCATGAATGCCAAGGACCAAAGAGGAACGGTGAGATTACAGGGAGCAGAGATAAGAAAGGTGGAGGATTTTAAGTACTTAGGCTCAACAATCCAGAGCGATGGAGAGTGTGGAAAAGAGGTGAAGAAGCGTGTGCAGGCAGGTTGGAATGGTTGGAGAAAAGTGTCCGGTGTGATGTGTGATAGGAGGGTATCGGCAAAAATGAAAGGAAAAGTGTACAAGACGGTGTTGAGGCCAACGATGCTGTATGGACTAGAAACAGTGGCCCTGGGGAAAAGACAGGAGGCAGAGTTGGAGGTAGCAGAGATGAAAATGTTGAGGTTCTCTTTGGGAGTAACGAGGATGGATAGGATTAGGAATGAGCACGTCAGAGGGACAGCACATGTAAGACGTTTTGGAGACAAAGTCAGAGAGGCTAGATTGAGATGGTTTGGACATGTACAGAGGAGGGATAGTGAGTATATTGGTAATAGGATGCTGAGGCTGGAACTACCAGGCAAAAGGCCTAGAGGAAGACCAAAGAGACGATTCATGGATGTGGTAAAGGAGGACATGAAGGTCGTTGGTGTAAGAGAAGAAGATGCAAAGGATAGGGTGAGATGGAGGCAGATGATTCGCTGTGGCGCTGTGTGAAGCAGCCTGCCTATCTTGCCTCTCTGCTGATCCTCAGCAGTGAGCTTGCCAGTTGTCGCTTCCTACATAAATGCTGCTTAACTCATTTTAAATTCCACTTTTGTGTTACACTGTCAAGTAGTGACCTAATGTTGGACAAAGCCAGAACATTTGTATGACATTAATGAGGCACACCACTGGCAAGCAAGGTATCATTTATACACACACACTAGTCAAGATATATAGCTGTACTTTTTAGCAAAAACATCAGGGCTATATTAAAATTAGCATTAAGATATTGTCAAAATATTATTTTTGCAGATTTATTTAGATGCGATATTGTACTTATTATTGTTTAACTAATATGGTGTTATCTATATGCTGTCTAATTATTTTTATTTTGTCCATCTGTCTCAAGGCCCCAGGTACCCCATTTATTGAAGTAGCTCACTTCTTGGAGTGGGTGAATCTGGAACCACAGTCCTTGGTGTGGCTTGCTGTACTGCATCGGATCACCATGGCTGAATCTGCCAAGCACCAAGCAAGGTGCTACATCTGTAAGCAGTGCCCCATTAAGGGCTTCAGGTGGGGGTTTCTTACACATGTTAAAGATTATAGCATATAGTCCCTAGTGTACATCTGTACATTACCATGTAATACCAAATATTTATATCTGAGGGACTCTAAAAGTATTTACCATATCATTAGTTTGGCTTGGGTTTTTTTTGTTTTATTTTGTTTTATTTTGTTTTTTTTTGTCAGTTTTTACTGTGGGTCAGTTGTACAGTCATCACTTTTGCCCATGAGGACTTTAATTTAGATCTTACAGAAAAATCCAAATAAAGACAAAGACGCTTGTTACCAATGCATTGCTTCAAAGGCTACATTTCTTAAAGTGACCCGTTATTAAAAATTATAAAAAGCAGTGCACAAAATAAATTACTATTTATTTTTTACTGGTTTAGTAACATACATTTTTGCCTTGCATAGTTTGTCTTTTAATGTTATTATTTCTCCTTATTCTGTTATTTGTTAAAATTCATGTACAGAATTGCATTTGTGTTTGTTTGTTGTTATCTGTGGTATTTTTTTTTTTTTTTACCCAGATTTCCCCCCCCCCCCCAACCGTGTGTGTATGTGTGTGTGCGTGTGTGTGGGTGTGTGTGTGTGTGTGTGTGTGTGTGTGTGTGTGTGTGTGTGTGTGTGTATTTGTATGTGCTTTGGCTAAGCTACACATGCCACTGCTGGGATACCGGTGATCATGATCCTGCTACTTTATGAGTCCTGTGGTCTGTCCTGGTGTGCTTATGCTGGAATTCTCATTTTGGAAGTCCCTCCCTCCTGCTGATGAAGATCTACAGACTTACATTTGCAGTCATAGACTATGAAGATGACTTTTCGCTGCTGGAGGTATAAACTCCTTTCCTACAATTATTTAGGAGTTACAGTTGTGGTATAACAAATTGGACTACAATTTGGACTGTAATGAATTTCTCGGGCAGAGGTGGCCTGGTGGTAAAGGTGCTGGATCACTGCTCCTAAGGTTGGGGGTTCAAGCCTCACTCTCTACAGGTTGTCACTGTCGCCCCCAGTGCAGCTAACTAGGTTATCAAAGGTCGGCCATGTCTCTCACTGCCTATGGTGTGAGGATGTAAAGGAACCATTGCTGACTTTTGACAAGAGTAGCTGCATAGCCGTTGGCATGTTTCTGCCTTGTAATGGCCCGGTGAGCTGTCCAGGGTGTACTCTGCCCTTGGGATGGGCGCCAGCCTCCCCGTGACCCTAATTCGGATTAAGCAGTTACAGAAAATGAACGAGGAATGTTAGTCTATATATATATATATATATATATATATATAGGTTTGTGTCTTTATGATTCCACCCAAATGAGGATGGGTTTCCCCTTTTGACCATGGTTTCTCTCAAAGTTTCTTCCTCACATCAACTACGGGGTTTTTCCTTGCTACCGTTGCCCCAGGCGTTGCTCATTAGGGATGTCTAGGGGTTGTAGAAAATGTTCAAACTCTTTTGTGCTTTGTAAACTCCTACTTCACTGTTCAAAGCGACTTTGCCACAATGTCAATCACAAAAAGCACAATACAAACAAAATCTGGAGTGAATTGAATTTAATTAACCTCCTTGTATACTAAAGCTTTTTACTGGTTCCTTTTGGTGGGATGCTACTCCCCTTTACTGTCATTATTTAACTTTTGATGAAGGAATTCCATAGAAACAGTATTTGGTTTTAGATGCGAAAGCTGCTAAGTACTCCTTGCTATGTAGTGTTGCCAGGGAAAAAGGGAACATTTTCCGAGTACGGCCTATACTGAAATCATGTTTTTCATGATTTCTATGCTTGTTCTTGTCTAGTCATATGCTTTGCACTCCACCATTTAGCTGCAACACAGCTCAGCATTGGATGATAATGTGTTATTGTAGAGTGGTGTGTGTTGCAAGCAACCCAGCCAGTAGGACAAAACAATGAATTCATGTCAATACCAGAGCTGGAAAAGGCAACAAAAATGGCAACATCTCACTGCTAAAGCCTTGTTGCAATAGTGTGGCAGTACTCGGTTGAACTTGACAAAGTATGGACTGACATTTCCTGAAGGAACCTCTGTCATACATGTTGGTTTTAAAGAGCTAATAATAAAGATTCACCACAGGTACACTTTAAGGTGCTTGCATTTGGACTGTGGGAGAAAGTATGGTTACCTTGAGGAAATCCAGGTAAGCATGGAAATAAAACACAAACTCCACACGGAAAAACTATTGCAGAGCCTGGGACTTGAACCCAGAAGGTCTTCTTTCTTTGGGCCTCAAGTGCTAGCCACTACACCACCAAGCTCTTTTCAACAGTGGACCATAAGATGTTTTTCTTTTTTTTTTTGGGACAAAGATTGGTCATCTCTTTCTGCATTACTTAGTACAGCCTGATCTTATGACTGTTGTATCATATACCCAGTAAGGAATCTGCTATGGAGAGGAGAGTGACAGAGCCTCAGAGGTCTCTTTAAAGGACTCTTGAAAGGACTTATTCACCAACTGACCTTCTAAAATTTCTTAAATACCACACAAACTATTAAGAAGGCTATTGGAAAAAAGTAAATAGAGGAGATTAACAAATAATTTCATGGATTTAAATAATAATGGCTTGGACAAAAGAAAATACCTGAAAAATGTGGTTGTAGAATCATGGTTTGGGCCTTTTTTGCTGCATCTGGGCTGGAACAGTGGACATCTAGAAATATTGTCTGAGCAGTTCGGAAGGTGAGAAAACCTATTAATCCATACTAAGAGAAGACTGATAACACGATCGGCATCCATATAGTTAGATTACATTATTCCACACATGAAATACCTTACCAAACTGGGATGAGGATAACATTGGTTAACCACTTGAAAATCATAGATTATCTCACATCTTGAAATGATTGTACTTCACTAAAAGTATAAAAAAATATTACTGTACTGTCATACTTGCTTAGGCTCCAACTTCCCTGGTTTGCAATGGTGACAGCCAAGATTTCATGGTTAGACAAGCAGCTTTGAGACCACTGGTATGATTTACAAACCAGAATTAAATGGGGATTGGGAAGGGAGTGAGCTGAAGATTCATTGCTGAAGTGTTGTAAAGCAAGGCACCTAAGCTTCAACTGCTCCAAGTGTGCTCACTTTAGATGGGTTAAAAAATGTGTGTGTATACACACACACACACACACACACACACACACACACACACACACACACACACACACACACACACACACACACACACACACACACAGGAACCCTGGTTTAGATGTGCTCATTAAATATCATAAAATAGGAGCACAATGGAAAAAAAGGAAACTCCATCCTTTAATTCGAGTGCATTTATTCAGTGGGAAACAATCCCACATTAAGAAATAATTCTTTTACATGAAATCATGTATGCTACAATTATTCGCTCCACTGAGTTGAATACTTTTTTGTTACAACCCCTTTATGCCAACAAAACAGCACCTACTCTTCTAATATAATGTTTCACAGGATGGGAGAACACAGAAAGAGGAATCTTGGACTGTTCCTCTCTGCACAATCTCTCTAAATCATTCAGCGACCTGGTCCTCTCCGCTGCACGCTCCTCTTCAGCTCACTCCATAGGGTTTCAATTGGGTCTGGGGCCATGATGGCCATGGTGGCCATGAGACAAGCATGATTCTGTGTGTGGTGATCCATTTCTGTTTAGATTTTGCCACATGTTTAGGGTCATTATCTTGTGAATGGCCCAGTGATGACCCCTCTTTCATTTTCGGGCAGAGGTCATCAGATTTTGATTTAAAATTTTCTGGTATTTCGAAGCGTTCATGATGCCATGTACCATAACAAGGTTCCCACGGGCTCCGAAAGAGAAACAGGCCCCAGCATCACCGATCCCCATACGTCACAGTGGGCATGAGGTGCTATATACTCATGTTTTGTGTTCTGTCAGACTCAGTGTTTGTTGCCAAAAACCTCTTGGTCTCATCTGACCAAACTCCCAGTACCACTTAGTGAACTCCAGATGTTTGCATTTATGATTGTGTGAGACAAAAGTTTTTCCCTGCATGCCTCCCAAACAGCTTGCTAGCCTGTAGAGAGTGGCTGGTATCTGCATTGGAGACTTTGTGACCCCAAGAACCTACAATTTGTTGCAATTCTTTAACAGTGAGCTTTGGAGAACTTTTTATTTCTCTTACCCTCCTCCTCACTGTGCTTGGTAGCAAAATAACCTCATGCCCTCGTCCATGCTTGTTTGCCTCTCTTCCGGTTATTTTAAGCTTTTTAATGATTCCTCTGACAGTAGATATGTGCAGGTGCAGGCGAGGGGCAATTTTCTTGAAGCCATTGCCTGAATTGTGAAGGTCGATACACATCTGTATTACTTGACTGGTGTATTTGTCTTTCCCGTGTTGAAGAGTGGACAAGAGAAATGGCCTATGTGTTGCATCATACATATATCCCAGGGAAACAAGAAGTTATGATCGACTTTACTGTACTGTAGAAATGACAAATACTTTGTACTGTAGAAAGGACATAAATACTTCAATTAAATTTATTTCCGAGGAACTGGTAGGGGTGCCAATAATTGTGGAACAATTGATTTTATGGGAAATTATTTCTTAGTCAGGGATTTGTTCCTCTTAAAATTCACTTGAGTTGAAGGTTACATTTTTCTACAATTTTCAGAGTGAGAGAAGCTTCTGCAATAAAAATAGAATTTATTTTAAGGCTTTAAACACATCTTAACCAGGGGTGCCAATAATTATGAAGAGATGGATATGTATAAATATATGGGTCTGTTCAAGAAACTGGCATATTTTTTCGACTACCCAATTTCAAACTTGAATAAATATTTCCATATCCAAATTTATTTGTGAATCAAAGCATTAAAATCTTTAGTACACGCCTGGGAGATAATATATCAAAATATGCACATATGGTGAATACGGTTTTTGAAATAATTCAAATATTTCCTAATTTACATATTTTTCATGCTCAATTTTGTTACAAGAGAAAGACCTCATTACTTACCAGGCTGAGCCTCTGCTAAGATCTTAACAGTTCCAACTAGATGAACGGAGCACAGGTGCATGTACAATAAACCATGAAATTTACATATACAGGATTCAGGATTTTTAAGAGCCATTTGTGCTTTTACACACATAGGAATTATTGTGCTGTTGTTCAAAGAGTCCAGTTACAAACAGAAAAAGAGTCAAATCAACAACATACAAACTGCTATAAAATAAATACACAAAAATTCTATATTTAAAAGGATTTTAAACAGACCCAGTAAACAACAACAATAATAATAAAAGTAATAAAAATAAAATGATGATGATGATGATGATAATAATAATACAATAAATAAATAAATCAGTAGATAACCAAAATAAATGATACTGCACTAAATTATATTATATTATATATTATATTATATTATAATTATATTATAATTATATTTATATTGCACTATGCCCAATGTTTTGTTTGGGACAAAATGAACAGTTCTCTGGGTAAACAAAATGGCTGCAATTTCAAAGTTAGATGTTCCATATTCTGAAAGCAAGGTTTAGTGATAATCTACAGTCAGTACACCAGGTTTATTTAACAAGAATCCACCGTTTTTTCCACTGCAGGCCTTGTTGCTATCCGCTGCGCTCCAGTCCTCCCTGAAGGCCATGTAGCGGCTGGTGTAATCGCCTCATTGGGTGTACTCTCCTCGAGCCATGTTTCACAGAAACACAGCATGGAGCAGTCCTGTAGATCACACTGCGCTGCAATCCGAGCATGAAGCTCGTCCATCTTGTTTCACAGAGACTGAACATTTTCAAGCAGTATGACCGGGAATGCTAACCTTCCACTGCTAACCAAGCGCCGGAGTCATCATTCAGCCTCTCCCCGCCTGCCGTGTCTTTGCCTGGGCTTATTGTTATCTGGGGTGTGGCTAGCATAGAGCTGCCATAGCTTATTAGCTCAGAATAGGAGTTGAGCGTGCTCATTTCTAAATGTCCAAAAGGACTGCGCTCTCATAACTGTACTAGGGTCGTCCGATCATAGACGAGCATAGTGCAAAAAACAAACAAACAAAAACAACATACAATACAAATTAAAACACGCAAAGAAACAATTTGACTCCGAGAACTCCGCAACGTTGCCGTCTAGGGAGCGCCATCTTGGATTTTCACATATGAGTAGCAAAATTGGTAAATAAGCACCAGACTTAAAACAGGATCGATGATATACGTAACATTTCCTGTCCATGTTCCACGGTCTATCTTGTGCTCCCACCGATCACTGACGTATTGACATTTATTGACTTTAGATGATAAAGAAAAGTTGAACATGTCAAGCAACATCAATTGGCACAGTGTAACTAATTACACATTTATTATCTAAAGCTATTATTGGTGAATATAAGGCTGTTAATTCTGTGCATATTACATACTGATGTTTTCATTCGTCATATTGACAATTTGATGATGCTGCCTTCTCCAAGGAACACAATCCTGCATCTACCAGGGTTTGATGCATATTGGCCTCATACATTAAAAAAATAGGAAAAACAATTTCTTTTAATCTGCAAAAAATGTAAAAAGTTAATGTCATATATATGCAGGGATCCCTCACTTTCCATGGTTAATTGGGACCGAAGTCCCCCCGCGACTTCCGTATTCCGCGAAGTAGGATCAACCTCCCTGACTGATGTATATTTACATGTATAAGTGTATATAATAATATATAATCAAATAAAATATAAAATAAAATATAATCAATAAACACATATTCAACACTTATAATAACAATTAAACATTCAAACATAATGCATAAGATGTAAATAAAATATAAATACACACACATATACAGATGCATGTGCACACACACAGAGAGGCGCAGCTCACATAAGTAAGTGGTTCTGATGGAGGGGTTTTGGGTTGTTTTTTGTTTTTATTTGTTTTTGTTGTTGGTTTTTTTGCATAATTGGCCTTGTTTTGCGGCATTTTCCTTAACTTTTCCCCCTACTCTTCCTTAATTTCCTTATGTTTTAATTCAACGAATATTTAAACGCTATGCACTGAAGCCGCATGAATTGAAGCGCGGAGTAGTGAGGGATCATTGTATATATATGGTCTGGTCTCGTATCTTCTGAGTCATAGGACGACTCTTGGTGACCTGGCATGAAGGATAACGCCTTGATTATAATCTTTAGGTTTTCTTGGCAAAGATAGTGCAGTGGTTTGCCATTGCCTTCTGCATGATTTTATATATATATAAATATATGCGACAGCAGTGATAACCCTTGACAGTGTGGCTTGAACCCCAACCTTAGGATCAGTAATCCAGCACCTTACCACCGGGCCACCACTGCATAGATTGAATTTACATTCTTAATTTTAACAACAGAAAATTAATGATGCATCTAATACTTTCACCCAGAGGACCACAATGTACTTATTCTATAACAGAACAAAATATTAGCACATTATCATATTCAAGTACCAACTTCACAATTCACACAAAGTTCATATAAGTTCAGTTTTATTCTGTCTGTTGCGGTGCATACTGCATGTATATATACTCCAGCTTCTAGTAAGGTTCTGGTCAGTTTGTGTTGTGACGGACTGGTAATGTAAGCACAAGATCTTAATCGGTTCAGGTTTGGTTATACCAATGAGAGAGAGATTTCCTTTTGGCTTTTTCCCTATATCAGGGCTTGCCACAGCGAATGATTCACACGTTTGATTTGGCATAGGTTTTTACGTCGGATGCCCTTCCTGACACAACCCTTTAGCAAGGGACAGAAACACGCTAATGGCTTTGCAGCCTACTCTTTACGAAAGTCAGCAATGGTTCTTCTTTACCATGCCTCTCACCATAAACAGTGAAAGACATGGCCCGCCTTTGATCACCCAGTTAGCTGCACTAGGGGAAGTTTGGTTATTTCAATAAGTGACACTATATCCTTGGATATGTATGGTACATATTCCTTTCTAATGCCGGATCGTTTAGCATGTTTATGAGCTTTATTAATTCCATTAGGCTTTTTAGAGGAAATAAGCGCATTGGGCTGTTTTTCCTTTGTAGAGCATAAAATTTGGACTTCACATGACCTAATCGTCTGGAATGTTGACAAATAGGTCCTGACCTGATCTGGTCTCTGTTGGGTTTCCTTTCTTAGGCACTGGGCTTTTTGTAGTAAAAATGGTAAATTCAGGTTTTTGATTTGAGTTTGGCTTTGGCTTTTCATACTCATCATTTTTTTGTTTTTTAACGAAGACCTTTTTTTGCATGACATAGTTGTTGGCAAGCGCGGTGGCATGTCAAAGTGTGTCGGCATTGTCTTGACTCAGGTGGGCTTCGAGGTTGTCTGGGGTATGTCTCTTGAAGTCTTCAAGTGGAAATATTTCCAATACTTTGTCCAGGTTGTCGACTCCGCTGGACCTGCACCACACCTTGAAAAGTGCTTTCTTTTCATGGGTAAATTATACATAGGTGTTGCTATCTCGTTTGGGATGATTCCTAAATTTCTGGCGGTGAGCTTCTGGCACTTCTTGGATGGCGAGTTTAAGCACTCCATAGTCCATCCTTTCTTTTGACGAAAGTAAAGTGAGCACTTCTTGGCTTTTTCCTTTTAGTACATTTCGGATTAGAAATTGCCATGTGCGATAGGGCAAGTAATAATAGGCACTATGTTTTCGAACTCTGTGAAAAACTAGTCAACTGCATTTTCATTGAAGACGTTTATTATGGCTCAGTCTCCATCGATATTGAATATTGGCTGTGACTCGTGGTTGGTAGGTTGGGTGGTGTCTCCATATGGGCCCTTCTCTGTTCTCTTCATCTGCATTTCTGTGCAATGTCTGTGCAGACGTTGGCCGAGGGCCGGTTATGTGTAGTCTTGATAGTGATTTTGTCTTTTGTTGTCCAGGGTTCAGGAGAAGGATTAAAACAACAGAACCGTCTCCTCAATCATATCATCGTTTTCATCACAATCGGTATACGTATACCTCACAGCGTATCAAATCATAGCTGGTGTACATATCCCAGTGGATCGACCTCACAACCACTGGGGCACAAGCCCGCCATGTCAGAGTGCTTGTAAGTCTCTTGATAAATCCAACATACTTTGCAGTTGTTTTCATATTTGTCTTCTTTGCCTTTCGGCTTTTCCCTTTATCAGGGGTTGTCATAGCAAATAATCTGATTCGCATGTTTGATTTGGCATGGGTTTTTACGTCAGATGCCCTTCCTGACACAACCCTTAGCAAGGGACAGAAACACACTGACGGCTATGCAGCTCCTTTTTACGAAAGTCAGCAATGGTTCTTTTACCTGAACCTCTCACTATAGGCAGTGAGAGACATGGCTGGCCTTTGATAACCCAGTTGGTCGCACTGGGGGCAGTGACAAGCTTGTGGAGAGTGGGACTCGAACCCCCAACCTTAGGATCAGTGATCCAGTGCCCTTTACCACCAGGCCACCACTGCCCCTAAAAATTGTTTTCATTACCCACTTTTTTTTTTTAAGTAAGTAGTGTCACCAAGGAGAGGTTCCTAACAATTCACTCTATCCTTCTTAGGTCATCCATCACCTAATTTGCAGACCTAACAAGCTCCTTGTGCTGTTGTGAGAATTACCTTACATCGCTCTTGAAAACTTGTCTCTAATCACTCTATTTTTTTATGCACACTAATGTATACCCAGTCATCTCGCTTTAGTAGATTTCTGGGTTTCACAGTTTCTTTGTGTATTCCGTGTTGTTCCTTTACATTCGATTCAATCAATTAAATTTATTTCTGTAGTGATCTTTACAGCCCTGCAATGGCATGGTGAGCTGTTCAGGGTGTACCCCGCCCTGAGAGTTGGTTGAGATGGATGCCAGCCTCCTCATGATCCTAATTAGGATTAAGCGGCTCAGAAAATGAAAGAATGAATGAGTGATCTTTACAACTGTCATTACTCTAAGCAGCTTAATATTTTAATACGATTTTTAAAAAAGGGGGTATTAAACATATCTTATACAAACCCTACATGTCCACAATGAGAAAGCTTGCAGCAATGGTTTCAAAGAAAACCTCCCACAGTTGATGTGAGGAAGAAACCACAAAAGGAACCAGCCTCAAAATGGAAAGCCATCCTTGTTTGAGTGAAACCAGATAAGAATACAGAACATGTTAGAGAAACTTCATTTATAGTCCAACATGTAACATACCACAGCTGTAAGTTTAAAATAATTTTATTAAAGAGTTTATATCACCATACTGAAAAGTTATCTTCACAGTCTCGAGGTGCAAATGTAGGTCCATGTGGATCTTCAGCCGGGGGTGAGGGGCTTTAAAGATGAGAACTCCAGCTGGCATCAGCACACCAAGATGGGACATATACTCAGAAAGCAAAAGGATCAATGTCACTGGCATCCTAGAAGTGACGTATACCTCAACCAAAACACACACTGAGAGAGAGAGAGAGAGAGAGAGCTAGAGAGAGAGAGAGAGAGAGAGAGAGAGAGAGAGAGAATTCCACTCTCACTGCTTTTATTTTTATCTGTTAGAAAAAAAAATGCATTGGGTCTTCAGATGTGAGAATTTCCTGCTGGTACATTTCGGTTACGGGGAAAATAGAGAAAGGTTGTGAAGTACTGTATGCCTGTAATAGTAGATTAAAAAAAGTAGAGTTTATTAGTGCTGAGTGCAAGAAGGGACACTGGCATGACTGAGTATAGTAGAATGAATAAAAAAAAAGAGATAGAACCAGAAGGAAGTCACACATGAGGGCATCCTGTGACATTGGACAACAGACACTCCACTGTCAACATATCAGGGTGAGCACATAAAGTAAGGGAGTGACATCATCCGAACATTACAGTTTACCCGGGCTCTATGCCTGAGAACCCTCAGAGCCGGTCCTTTATCTAATAAAAGGGGCAGAGAAGCAGCTTTGAGACTGAGAGATTGCTGGTTAGAATATTGATCCAGCAGAAAAATATGTGGTAGTGGGCTGCACCTTGGAGATAAAAAGGTTGTTTGATATTGGTCTATAGTTGGACATCTGATTTATGTCAGGTTTATAATCAGAGGTTTGATAATTGCTAGTTTAAAGGATTTAGCTACATAACTAGTACTCAGTGAGGAACCTCTTGGATGCTGCTGTTGACTCTATTGCTGTGGGTCGTGAAAGAGTAGAGATCGTGGAGTCTTTCACTTACCTTGGCAGCGTGGTTCATCGTTCCACTGATTGCAGGGCCGAGCTCAATCGTCAGCTTAGCCTAGCTTACGGGGCGATGAACTTGCTGGACAGGACCATGTAGCAGTCGAGGTATCTGTGCAGGCGGACGAAAGCCCGAGTCTTTCGCTCGCTTGTGCTCCCTGTCTTGTTCTACTTGAGCGAGAAATGGACACTAACGGTTAAGCTTGGACGACGACTGGACTCCTTCGTTACGACTTCCCTTCGCCGCATCTTCGGATACCGCTGGCAGGGCGTTGTTACCAACCGGAAGGTGCTCGCGGATGCGGGGATAAGAGTAATCTGCTTGATCCGCGACCGTCAGCTGCGCTACTACGGACACTTGGCGCGTTTCCCGCCTTCGGACCCAGCACACTGCATCCTGTCTGTTCGGGATCCTAGGGGCTGGAGCTGATCGCGGGGACAGCCGCGTGTGACGTGGTTGTCGCAGCTGAGGGCTGCCCTGCCGGGGGGTATGGGCACTATATGCCAGGAGACGGCCGGATGAGTGGAGGCGGCTGGTAGACGCAGCGAAGTGCTGTCCCGGCGCATGCCCTCATACCTGACCTGACCTGAGTGAGGAATGAATTACATTTAATTTGAATGAAAAGAATGAAAAGAACACTTTGAGTTTTCTCTCTTGCACAAGGGTTTATTTGTGGAAGGGAGTGGTGCTGCTGACATGACAGAGAGACAGAAAGTATTTCACAATGTGTACAACCTCACAATTTATTACATGGGGATTTTTGTTTTGTTTATTTTGAAACAATGACTACCATCTTGTTTGAAAAAAAAAAACATCAAAGTGGACAAAGTGGATTAATGTTATGTTACAGTGAGTGACTGAATACTACAAGTTGCAATCTCTCACTGTAAGCGAGTACCATAGCCTACAAATTGTAGCATTCTTCCAATGCAATAAAAGCCATTTCAACCCACCACAGAAAGCATATTCTGGAGATGCTTTTTATCTATTCATCAATTTTACATTTATTTCAGTAAAATTCACTTACAAAAAGAATGGGCTCACATTGTATGCATGGGTGAAAGTTGCTTTTCCGAGGCATTCCGATAGAAAAGGTCTGTGTATTTCTTACTGGCACAGCGTTCCAGTGCATTCTGGCTTACTGTCAACTATGGTTGATCACTTTCTGTTAATATCTGGAAACATGTAGGTGCTAGATCAATCACATTGGTTGATTATTTTAATGAGGCTATTAATGAGAGTACTTCCGTCTCTTGAATCTGGCTATACCACTCTATCTGCTGATCTGATGGTGTAAATAACAAAAACTTTTGTGCAAAAGTTATAGGCACATGCAAAGGATACATATTAGACTTAGGCCAAGTCTGGGTTTTTTTTTACACCCAATTCCAGTGGCTCATCAGGCCAGTGCTTATTCTAGTTTCTGAAGTGTGAAGTAAAGGAGTTCAACTCCTTCTGGATGGGGCACGAATCCATTGCAGGTTACCTTCCCAGTGTTCTTTTTTTTTTTTTTTTTTTTTTTTTTTTTTTTTTTTTTTTTTACTGGTACCCATTTATACTACTGGGGAACAGAAGCACACAAGGGAAGCTTTCCCAAGAGTCTTAGCATGGTGGATGGTCTAACGGGGATTCAAACCTACAGCTTCCTGATCATGATCCCAGCATCCTGACCACTATGCCACTGACCCCACCTATATGCCTTATATTTACATATAAATAGACATTAAATTAAAGCTCTTGACATAAGAAAATTGTATAAAGCATGGTGAATAATAATAAATTAGTCTAATTCAATTGTTATGAATTTTTATTAAAAAATATAGTAGCATCTGGTACAGAACCAGACACAGTTTTCCTATAAATGTTGACTACCTGTCACAATTGATAATTTATTTGCTTCTCAAGAGGTTGTTCAGTTGTACTAGTCTCAGGGCTCACAACATGTATGAATATGTAGCATTATCAGACTAAATAACTGTAATACTTCCTCCTCTTTTGCCAGTTTCACAAAGTTGGTGACAATCACTGTATCCGAGTGGACTTGCTTCATTTAGTGCTACATATTCATTGGATTTTATTCATGTTTCATTTAACACATTACACTAAACCCCTGATTACTAATGATTTCATCCAGAATAGGCACTTTAGATGTAAGAGATCAAACATCTTTAGATTAAAGGTAGTGGTGGTAGATTCAGTATCATTTAAATTTATGTTAAGAAGATTACTAAAACAGGTCCTACAATGGCCTGGCGAGCTGTCCAGAGTGTACCTCACCTTCGCCCATAGTCGGCTAAGATAGACGCCAAGCTCCCCGGGACCCAAATTAGAATTAAGCAGTTTAGAAAATGAATGAATTGCACTACTAAAACAAACTGTATGTGTTTTTACATTCATGCATGCATAATAAATTGGACTGATATATTTTTTCAATTTATATTCTGATATAAATTTGTCCTTTCAAATTGTGTGTTCTATGGTTCTTTTAGCATTTCACGCTCATTGGGATGGGGATAGTGCACTACCCAATTTAACCCAGTGTTATTAAACTTTTTTTCCCAATTTGGATTTGATTTTTAATTTAGTCTTTATACTAGTCCCCAAAGACTTTATTTTAATGCACAATTATTTTGTTAGGCAGTAGTGTTTACAAAATGGCTCCCATTGTCTGCGATAATCATTTTATCATTTACTTGATGTGACGTGGACATGATTACCATTATACCATAGTTCTGCACCCCAAACAGATCAGCTCTTGTGTATACAGTCTTTCTAATTGTCTGTCTGTCTTCCTTTCGGCCTTTTCCCTTTTACTCGGGAGTTGCCACAGCGAATCATCTGATTCGCACGTTTGATTTGGCAGAGGTTTTTACGTCGGATGCCCTTCCTGTCACAACCCTTTTTAGAAAGGGACAGAAACACGCTGACGACTTTGCAGCCTGCTCTTTACGAAAGTCAGCAATGGTTCTTTAACATGCCTCTCACCATAGACAGTGACAGACATGGCCTGCCTTTGATAACCCAGTTAGCCGCACTGGGGGGTGTATACAGTCTTTCTAATATCTAACTGAAATTCGGAATACATTTAACAAACAACAACTAAAGAACTGGCTTCACATGATAGACAACAGCCAATTGCAGGGAAGGTTCAAGGTGTGGTGCTTCCAGTACGGCATTATACCAAGACTGCAGTGGCCCTTCTTGCTATATGACATTCCCATGTCTGCAGTTGAAGCCATGGAAAGACCCTGCAGCAAGTTTCTTAGAAGATGGCTAGGGGTTCCACCTAGTTTCAGTGCAATCAACAATTACAGCAAGTCTACCAAACTAACACTACCAGTGACCTCTCTAGGAGAAGAATTCAAGGTCGCAAAAGAATGAGCTATCACTACGCTACGCACATCCAAAGACAAGAAGGTCAACCTATCAGGTGAAACCATCAAGAGCGGATGGAAGTGGAAGCCTCAGAGAGCAGTTACAGATGCGGAAGAACAACTAAAGCATCAAGAGATAGTTGGTACAGTGTGCAAGGGACACCTTGGTCTGGGAAACTATCATTCCCACTGTTGGGGCAGACCCAATAATAAACAGAAGAGAGGGCTAGTTGTACAACATGTACAGGAAGCAGAAGAAGTGGATCGTAGAGTCAAAGCAGTAAGGCTCGTAAATCAGGGCAGTTGGGTTCAATGTGATGCTGCATTAAATAGACCCCATATCATGGAAAGAACTCTGGGGAACTGACCAGGGGAAACTAAGCTTCCTTCTCAGAGCTTTCGCTGATCTCTTGCCAACTCCAAGCAACCTTAAGATCTGGAGAATTGAAGACAGTGCAACATGCAAGCAATGCAGTATGAACTTTTGCACATTGAACCACATCCTATCTGCATGTCCAAAGGCCCTTGCGGATGGAAGGTACAGATGGAGACACGACAAAGTTCTGACAGAGATAGCCAAGTGGATAGACCTGGAAAGAATGAAGACAAACAAGAGAGTGACATTACCAACCCAACTTGTGAGTTTTGTTAAAGAAGGAAACCCTGTACCCAAAGGGTCTTCAAAGCTTCCTCAGATCCACTCAATACTTCAAGGGGCACGAGACTGGGAGATGCAGGTCGACCTTGGGAGAAGGTTGGTTTTCCCAGATGAGGTGGCAACAACATCACTGCGACCAGATGCCATTCTTCTGTCAAAAAGCTCCAAGTCTATCTTCATAATTGAGCTCATAGTTCCCTGGGAAGACAGACTTGATATTGCCCACCAACTAAAGAAAGAAAAATACCAGGATTTGATTGATGAGGCACATTTAAAAAGATGGCACGCAGTTCTTTTCCTTGTGGAGGTCGGATGTAGAGGTTTCCCATCTTCATCAGTATGTTATTTCCTGCGTAAATTAGGCATGTTTCCAAATCAGGTGAAGCAAGCTATCAAGGAGATCGGCGCAGTAGCTGAGAGTTCTTCGAGATGGCTGTGGTTGAAACGAAACAACAACTGGCATCCTTCTGTGAGTGAGGGCTAGGTTTTTCACAACCGGCCTTCACTGCCCCACTCAGGTGAAGTGTCCAGGTTAAGGGACGAAACACTGATGATCCTGAGCTACCTGCTGATGACAGAGGGATGCACACAAGAAGTGAGTCAGCCTGCTTCTTCATTGGATTATAATTTTGTCACAGTTTCAAGCTGCTTGGAAGTTCATTTAGGAGAAACAATCATCAGAAGGCTCAAAGAGTAGTTCCATCAGACTCTGATTGTAGCTAAGCATTCCAATGTTTTACTCATTATATGCACACACTCGCACAGCTCTCTTCTCACACTCTGATTAACACATTTGATTTTATTTATTACATTTTATGTATTTTTTTTTCTGGTGATGTTATATATTACTAAAGTCATATTTTGCATGATTCTTTGACTACATTTCGGTAATATTATATGCCTTGCCTCACTTGTAGCTCAACCTTGCCTCTACCATACCCAATGCTCCGAGATGTTGTTCATGTGATGGACATGGCATTATGACATGCAATAGAATAACAATAGTGACCATTCTTGAGCCTTTATATAGGCTTTTCAAATCAAATCGTGCAGTTACACATTGTATTTTGCTCTCACTGCATTTGGTCCATTTTTTGCAAAATTATCTACACACGTGCAATGGAGCACAACAAAATTACAACTCCTAATTTTCTCAAATGGCCAAGTATTATCATCAGTAAAGCCACAGGGTATACACCCCCCCACACACACACCCACACAAGTACAAATATATTACAGAATACCTCTCTCAAATATCTCTCAAAGTTTTTAATGGCTATAAGTATAAAATTATTGCATACTCATTTTTAATCATATTTATCCAGGAACATCACTAAGAAGAAATAACTTTAAAACTAACATTCAGTACCCAACTCGTCCTTACACCAATAAAGTAATGAATGCTGAAGTAAAGTAAGTATTGTGAATATTTCTGCTGAAGAGACAGAATATAAACATGCATTACAAAACAAATAAGTAAATATTAACATTAAACTAACATCACGGCATTACAAGCATTCCTATGTCTTTTACTGGCAACTTTACCAGAATCACTAATATTAATCCCTCTTTTCTCCATTGTAACATCTGTATGCATTAACAGATAGTAATGAGCAGATTGAATGAATTGGCTAGTAATGTTAGCCTGCTATACTGACAGAGTTAATAGACTGATGATCTCCATGGCAAACCCACTTCACAGGTTCAATAAAACAAAAATTATATACAGTGAACACTCACTTTTTGCAGTTAATGGGGACCGAGACCCTCCCTAAACGCCGAATTTCCGTGAAGTAGGATCAACCCCCCTGACTGACGTATATGTACATGTAAATGTGTATATGTCTGTCTTCCTTTCGGCTTTTTCCCTTTTACTCGGAAGTCGCCACAGCGAATCATCTGATTCGCACATTTGATTTGGCAGAGGTTTTTACGTCGGATGCCCTTCCTGACACAACCCTTTTAGCAAGGGACAGAAACACGCTGACGACTTTGCAGCCTACTCTTTACGAAAGTCAGCAATGATTCTTTTACATGCCTCTCACCATAGACAGTGAGAGACATGGCCCACCTTTGATAACCCAGTTAGCTGCACTGGGGGGGACAGTGACAACCTTGTGGAGAGTGGGACTCGAACCCCCAACCTTTGTATCAACGATCCAGCGCCCTATACCACTAGACCACCACTGCCCCAATGTATATGTGTATATAATATCAATAAATACATATTCAACACTATAAATGTTTATCATAACAATTAAACATTTAAAAATAATGCATAAGATGTAAATAAAATATAAACACACTCACACACACACACACACACACACACACACACACAAAAACGTGCACCCAGACGCGTGCACACATATAGCCGCGCGCACGCACTCAGATGCGCTCCTCACATAAGAATGTAAGTAGTTTTGTTGTGGGGGTTTGGGTTGGGTTTTTTGTTTGTTTGTTTGTTTGGAGTTTTTGCATACTTGGCCTTGTTTTGCAGCAATGTCCTTATTTTTTATTTTTATTTTTTTATAAATATTTTTGAAAAACCCATTATGCACTGAAGCCACAGGAACTGAAGCTCGAAGTAGCAAGGAATCACTTAAATGTAGAATAAACTACCTTCACATCATCATCCCCATTATCATCTTCTTCATCTTGTTTTCCCATCCATTTCTACAGCGATTTAGGTGCCTTGGACATCGTTTATTACTTGTGGAAAACTTTTCTTATGCTGCATCTCTCTTTGTAGTTGAAGTTTACAGTCCAGTCAGCAATTCAGTTTTTTTCCACATATTTTGAGTATACAGCTGCTTATTAGAAAAGGATTTGTTGGTGCATGGCTAAATTTTGGATTCTACTTATATGGGCAATATATTTCAGGCATTGGAACAGGCAAACATTGAGGATTGATGAGGAATGATACAGTTGAAGTATGTTATTATTGATGTACTTGTAACACAAGTGCATGGAATCTTTGATAGATATTTTAGAGCTGCTTTTTCCATTATGTACCATTACTTATAAGCTTCCTTAAGAAGTTCATGCATGTGGACTCTAGTTTTATCAGCTGTCTGTTCTGAAGATGGCAGGTTGGGTTTTTCTTGGCGAGATGGCTGTGCACATAGAAATATATTCTATGTGTATAGGAAGCGAGCAGTGCTGGCCTGGTGGTAAAGGTGCTGGATCACTGATCCTAAGGTTGGGGGTTCAAGCCCCACTCTCAACAGGTTGTTTACTGTCCCCTCAGTGCAGCTAACTAAGTTAGCAATGGCTGGCCATGTCTCTCACTGTCTGTGGTGTGAGGTTCATGTAAAAGAACCATTTCTGACTTTCGACAAGAGTAGGCTGCATAGCTGTCAGCGTATTTCTGCCCTGCGATGGCCTGGATAGCTGTCAAGGGCAGGGCCTCCCCGCCACCCTAATTAGGATTAATCAGTTACAGAAAATGAAATGAAGTGTATTGGAAGTGCTAATCAATGGTCCATGACCACAGTTTTTAGCTCATGCCACTTTTAGCTGTGCTGTCTGCTGGCTTTAGTAAGGCTTAAAACACAGGTCTGGATGACTCCATCAGTCCAGCATGGGTATTTCTTTTCATCTTTTTCATTCTCAATGAACGCACTAAGAGTCTTTCTACTGACCTTTTGCATACAGTTGTTCGAACAATCCTCATAATGTGTCCTGCAGTATTGGGTTTTGCACAGATGACTGGTAGTGGAACAGGTAAGCCCAGAAGTGTTCATAGTTACTCACTTCAGCACTAAAAACTATTGCATTCCTGAGTGGGATTAATGCCTCAGCTCTTTGTAATCACAACAGAGGCACAGACACCCATCATTCATATCGACAATATAGACCAGGGGTCACCAACCTTTTTGAAACTGAGAGCTACTTCTTGGATACCACTTAATGCGAAGAGCTACCAGGTCGATACACACTTGTGACATAACAAATTTGCTCAATTTACCTTTAATTATACGTTATTATTAATAATTAATGATATTCATCTATGTCAGGGGTCGGGAACCTTTTTGACTGAGAGCCAAAAACCTCCAAAAAACATTTAAATCTAATCTTCTGAGATACAAATATATTTTTTAATACTGAGACCAACAATTTTATCTTCTTTTTCTTTCGGCTGTTCCCTTCAGGGGTCGCCACAGCAAATGATCTGCCTCCATCTCTCCCTATCCTCTGCATCTTCTACTCTTACTCCAACTACCTCCATGTCCTCCTTCACCACATCCATAACACTGGCCGAGGGCAGAGTACACCATGGACAGCTAGCCAGGCCATCGCAGGGCAGAAACACACAAATGGCTATGCAGCTACTTTTGTCAAAAGATCATTGCAGGGCAGAAACACGCCAACGGCTATGCAGCTACTCTTGTCAAAAGTCAGCAATGGTTCTTTTACAGCCTCACACCATAGGCAGTGAGAGACATGGCCAGCCTTTGATAACCCAGTTAGCTGCACTGGGGGGACAGTAACAACTCGTTGAGAGTGGTGCTTGTCCCCCACCATTGGGATCAGTGATTCCGCACCTTTACCACTAAGCCAACACTGCCTGTGTAGACTAATGTAATCCAATTTCCACTTGTTCTGTTTTTGTTTTTGGGGGGGTTTTTTTGTCTGTTTTTTTTGCAGGCAACAGGATAATCATTTTTCCAAAATAAACAAAACAAAAATCCTCAAGTAAGAAATTGTGAGGTTTTAAATGTCGTGCAATACTCCCCGTCTCTCTAATTCTCGCTAATTTCAGCATTGTTGATATCAAAATTCAGGAATCGCATTTTCCAGTTCAGTTATAACTGAACTGTATAACAAATTATAACAGTTATTACAGTTCAGTCAATAGTTCAGTTTGAATGGATCTGAGAAACCTATTCTGAATGGTGACTTGGCTGGACTGTTCCTCAACATCTCCCTTCTCAGCTTGGCATAACAGCTTCTTCTAACTCAATGGGATTAAAATGTTTGTGAGTGTGAATGTGAAAGGTTGTGTCAGTTGTACCTGTCATGGCCTGGCAAGCTGTCCAGGGTGTACCCCTCCCTCGCCCAGAGTTGACTGAGAAGGGCACCAGCCTCCCTGCAATCATATTTTGGAAGAAGAGGCTTAATAAATAACCAAATTAATTAATTTATTTCTTCTTATTATTCTTTCGGCTGTTCCCTTCAGGGGTCGCCACAGCGAATCATCTGTCTCCATTTCACCCTATCCTCTGAATCTTCTTCTCTTACACCAACTACCTCCATGTCCTCCTTCACCACATCCATAAATCTTCTCTTTGGTTTCCTCTCGGCTTTCTGCCTGGTAGTTTCAACCTCAGCATCTCATTACCAATATACTCATTATCCCTCCTCTGTACATGTCCCAACCATCTCAATCTAGCCTCTCTGACTTTGTCTCCTAAATCTCTTACATGTGCTGTCTATCTGATGTACTTATTTCTGATCCTATCCATCCTCCCAAAGAGAACCTCAACATTTTCATCTCTGCAACCTCCAGCTCTGCCTCCAGTCGTTCCCCCAGGGCCACTGTTTCTAAACCATACAACATCGCTGGCCTCAACACTGTCTTGTACACTTTTCCTTTCATTCTTGCCGATACCTTCCTATCACACATCACACCGGACACTTTTCTCCAACCATTATAGCCTGCTTGCACACACTTCTTCACCTCTTTTCAACACTCTCCATTGCCCTGGATTGTTGAGTGTCGGTACTTAAAATTCTCCACCTTCTTTATCTCTGCTCCTTGTAACCTCACCATTCCTCTTGGGTCTTTGTCGTTGACACACATGTATTCTGTCTTACTGAGGCTAATTCCTCTCCTTTCCAGGGCATACCTCCACCTCTCTAGATTTTTCTGCACTTGTTCTCTGATCTCACTACAGATCACGATGTCATCTGCAAACATCATAGTCCATGGAGATTCTTGTCTAACCTCGTCTGTCAGCCTGTCCATCACCATATAAAACAAGAAGGGGCTCAGAGCTGAGCCTTGATGCAGTCCCACCTCCACCTTGAACTCTTCTGTCATGCTGACAGCACACCTCACCACTGTCTTACATCTCTCATACATGTCCTGCACCACTCTAACATACTTCTATGTCACTACAGACTTCCTCATGCAATACCACAGTTCCTCTCTTGGCACCCTGTCATATGCTGTCTGCAGATCCACAAAGGCACAACGCAGCTCCCTCTGACCTTCTCTGTACTTCTCTATTAATATCCTCAAAGCAAACACTGCATATGTGGTGCTCTGTTGGCATGAAACCAAACTGTTGTTCACAAATGCTGACCTCTGCCCTTAGTGTCGCTTCCACTATTCTTTCCCATAGCTTTATCATGTGGCTCATCAACTTTATCCCTCTGTAGTTGCCACAACTCTGCACATCTCCCTTTTTCTTAAAAATGGGCACCAGCATACTTCTCCTCCATTCCTCCGGCATCCTCTCACTCTCTAAGGCCTAAGTAATTTATTTACAATTGGCAAATTCATTCATTCATTCATTCATTTATTTATTAATGACCACACAACCAAGTTGGTGGAATTTGCTATCGGTACAGCACTCAGCTATGACAAAAGTTACAAAGGACATTAACAACACACATCATACAACAAAGACAGCACACATGAAAACAAATGATTACAAACATTTCCATAACAACTACACTAATAATAGACAACAAAAAGACAGACAAGGCTGTAATGTACATTCAGTGCAAAGAGTTCAGAGTCCTTATGACTGTAGGGAAAAAACTGTTCATGAAACGGGATGTTCTGGTGGGTAGAGATCGATATCGCTATATAAAGCTATGAAAAATATGAAAAACACATCATCATGATATATTAATCTTCAAATTATTCTGATTAATAACAGAATGTTATTATTTACTCAGTATTTACTGTAAATTAATTTTGAGTTACCTTTATAAGTTAAGCAGGACACCTTGGTATGTCACTACAAGTGGTGCATGTAATAGATAACCAACAATGGGTTATTTAAAATTATTTGTCTGTAAAAAAACAAAAACTACCTGCATAATTTTAAACACTGTTTATGCTTACTGTGCATATGACAGATTGATTCTGACTCCTGTCCAGCACTTTAAAATAAATAAAAAGATTAATAAAAATGCTATGTTCTATATTTTTTTTCAGAATTGTCAATAAAATATTAAAACATATTACACATGGCATGATTTTGATCTGGACAGAATGAAAACTGTGGTGGAAATTTTGTATTAAACCTATACTCATGCAGAGATCAATGAGGAATGGAGAAAGCAATAGAGATTTTATTAGAATACTGTGCAGGGCATCTGTCTCACGAGCATAGAGTGAGTGAGTGGAGTGAGTGAGTGGAGTGAGTGAGAGAGGGGGGGGGATTCCACTTTCACTGCTTTTATTTTTATCTGTGAGAACATTTGAACATTTTTTCAGAGTCTATTCGCGATCAGGCATATGCACAGAAAAGAGGGGCATATGCAGATTGAGGGGAACTAAACATAGAAGTAAAAAACAACAAAAAAATATCACTCAAAATGGCTATGACATTATATAGCATAGGATTGACCTTCTGAGATTTTTCCAATACAAAACACCCGAGGATCTCCCCATTCCCTGTTGCTTTTGCAGATATCGGAGCCTGAAACAGTTCAATGTGGATATCTGCCAGATATGTTTCCTGACTGGACGGACAACCAAAGGAAAAAAGCTTCACTACCCCATTATGGAATATTATACTTTGGTATACACTCATCCTGAACCTGCCAAAACACACACACGCACACACACACACACACACACACACACACACACACACACACACACACACACACACACATACACAGACATCAGTGGCGGGCCATGCGTTTTTTACCCAGGCCTTCAGTGGGAATTTAACGGACCTATTCCACCTGTTAATACCAGCACTATCACATTGCGATCATACAAATCATCAATAATATATAAAAAAACCAATATAACTTTGTGTGGCACTGTAGAGGGGAGGGGGTCATTCCATGCGTTTCTGCTAGTAACTCTGAGCATTATAATAAATCTACCATTTGGATAAAATGTAATAAGTGTAAACCATACCTCCTCAACCTCTCCATATGAAGATTAGAATTTATGGAAAAGTCTGCTTTGAAAATAAATTTTTAAGAATGTTCGACACCAAGTGAATTCCTTCTCCCCTGCCAGCCATTTTGCGTATAAAAGGATCCAACTCAACTGTATTGTATGCAGTTGCAAGAGACTATTCAGCTTAACAAACTTTTTTGACCAAACAATTAGAGGACTGAAAATGAGGATATGGCAGTTCATACAAGCTGAAATCTGATTGGACAAAAAAAAAAAAAAAAAAAATCTAACATCCACATGTATCTACTGGAGTGCAGCCAAGAAATGCTGCAAAATAAAGAGAATCGACTGTTGGGAATAAATTAATGCAATTGAATGGAATAAACAATAAAATTTGTTCTTAATGTAGATCAATGCTTCTGATAGTGTTTAGGCTAGCAGAGAAGGCCTTGCTGGCCCTGAGGGCACATTACTGACACGTGCTCCTCTCTCTCTCTCTCTCTCTCTCTCTCGCTCTCTCTCTCTCTCTCTCTCTCACACACACACACACACACACACACACACACAGAGCTTTTCAATCCCATCTTCTTCATAATTTTTCCAATCGGAACATATTACTGTAATAATCTCTGTGTAGCTACTCAGGTCCTTGTCATAAACTGGGTAGAGTTGTTGATTTGCTGGTGATAGAGCGAGCTTAATGGCTGATGGGGTTTTTGAAAATAATTATGAATCAGTCTTTGAGGAGACTGATGTCATTCAATGTTTTTCCATTCGGTTCTTTCTTTAATCAACCCCTTACACATTTTCTCCATTTCCTTGATACTCCCTGATTTTCTCTCTTCTTTAAATAGCATTTCCCTTACACGAAAGTATACCCTTACTTTGTTTTTTTGGATTTCCATGCTTACTATATAGCCTACATCGGGAGAGAAGATGCGGGATTTTGCAAAGACACTAAAAAACAAGTTTCGATCAAAGCAGTACTTCAGCAAACACCCACAGAGAGGATACCTGCCTGTGCAAACATTTTTGGAAGCAGAGAGTGGTGAGACGTAAGTATGCAAATTAAGGGTACAGAGACATTTAAAAATGCATTATGATTTGTCACTACTAGCTTAATAAGAATGAAGTAGAGAGTTACTTGTGAGTATGGTGTTTTGGTTTGACATAAGCACGGAAAATTATTTATATTTAAGATGCTCCCATGCTAACACAGTGTTATGTATATGGTGTGATAGGCCGTGTTCCTCTCCCAGGCTACCACATGCAGAGACACACAGTCAGATTGAGCACTTTGCCAACAGGTAGGTAGTTTGTGATATATTTGTAATTTTTTTTTCAGTGACCTATATTGTACCTAACATTCATGCTGTACAACCCATAACTTAATAATAATAATAATAATAATAATAATAATAATAATAATAATAATAATAATTGAGTGAGTGTCACATAAATGGGCTGGGGGGTGGTCTAGTGGTATAGGGCGCTGGATTGCTGATCCTAAGGTTGGGGGTTCGAGTCTCCACAAGGTTGTTACTGTCCCCCGCAGTGCAGCTAACTGGGTTATCAAAGGCAGGCCATGTCTCTCACTGTCTATGGTGAGAGGCATCTAAAAGAACCGTTGCTGCCTTGCTCCTGGTTTTTGCTATGTGGTCAGCCAGCCTTCCCAGCCACTGCCTATAGTGTTTCTTACTGTTTATTTTATTCGGTGTCTCCAGTGTTTGCTACTATTTATTTTATTTGCCGTCTCCACCGAGTGAATAAATTTCACCAACTAAATTGTTAATCGGCTCCTGCAATTTCTGGGTTCGGCTGAAAATTCAAACCTTAACACCTATTCGCACAGGCACATACAAATAAGAGGTAGAGCTTTTAATATATGGTGCCTGGTGCTAAAATGTAATGATCTTTGAGGCCTGCTGTAAGCATGAGTATTGCACTATGCAGGAAAATAGTCTGAATAATGTTTAGTCAGTCACTGTGTGTGGCGATGGTGGTGGGGTCATGCGTTTAACAGTTTGTGGGTAGAAGTTGTACTTGAGTCTGTAAGTTTTTGATTTTAGTGATCTATACCTTTTTCAGGAGGAGAGAGGGGAGAAAATGCGGTGTCCAGGGTGTGTAGGGTCCCTGATAATTCCACTGGCTCTCCTCTGAAGTCTGTCAGTGTAAATGTCACTGAAGGAGGGAAATGTAGCTCCAATCACAGTCCTCACCATCCATTGAAAGATCTTCCTGTCCTCTGCAGAATAGCTCCTGAACCAGTACAGCAGTAGGTCAGGAAGCTCTCAGTCGCCGAATGATAAAGTTTGTCAGTAGGTGCTGTTGTAGACAGACTTCTTGGCGTTTCCTTAGGAAGTACATCCTTTGTTGTGCTTTCTCCACTTGGTGAGAGATGGTTGTGGTATAGATGAATGAATATCATTATCATCATCATCATCTTCATCATCGTCATCTTTCTCTGCTTAATCCGGGGTCGGGTTGCGGGGGCAGCAGCCTAAACAGTGAGCTGCAGACACCTTTTCCCCAATCACTTCCTCTGGCTTTTCCATGCTGAACCACCACACAGGGAGGCATTTGGCAGGCATTCTAACTAAATGCCTGAGCCATCTTAACTGGCTCATCTTAACACTGAGGAGCCGCGATTTTACTCCGAGCTCCTTTCAGATGGCTGAGCTAATCACGTTATCTCTAAGGGAAAGCCGCATCACCCAACAAAGGAAGTTCATTTCAGACACTTGTAACCATGATCTTGTTCTTTCAATTGCTACCCAAAACTTGTAATCATTTGTGAGGTATTGGAATATAGAATGACTGGTGAATTAAGAGCTTTGCTTTGTGACTCAGCTCCCTCTTCACCATGACTATCTCTGCTTTGCAGCAAAGGCTGCAGCAATCCTACTGTTGATCACCCACTCCATCCTTCCCTCACTCTGGAACAAGACCCTGCAATACTTGAATTCCTTCACTTGGAGCATGACCTCATTCCAGACATTGCACCCTTTTTCAGTTGAGAACCACAGCCTCAGATTTCGAGAAGATTCTCATTCCAATTGCTTCACACTCAGCTATGAATTGATCCAATAAAAGTTGGAGGATTTGAAAGATTGATGGAACCAAAATGACAACATCATCTGCAAAAAGCAGATCCTATGGCCACCAAACCAGAACCCCCTCATGCTGTGGATACATATAGAAATTCTGTCCATAAAAATTACAAACAGAATCGGTGACAATGGGCAGCCTTGGTGGACTCCAACCATCACTGGAAATGAATTTGACCTGTTGTTACCAATGTGGACCAAGCTCTGGCTCCAGTGGGACAAAGACCACATGGCCCTAGCAATGGGCTTGGAACACTTTAATCCCGGAGCACGAACCACAAGATATCCCGAGGGACATGGTCGGAGGTCTTCTCTAAATCAACAAAACACATGTGGACAGATTGGGGAAAGTCCCATACCTCCTCCAGGATTTTGTAGAACACATAGAGTTGGTCAAGAGTGCCATGGCCAGGTCAAAAACCACATTGTTCCTCCTGAATATGAAGTTCTACTATTGGTCAGATCCTCCTCTCCAGCACCCCTGCATAGTCTTTTCCAGGTCAGCTGAGAAGTGTGATTCCATGATAATTGGAACACACCCTCCGGTCTCCTTTTTAAAAAAAGGTGGACTACCACCCCGATTTGCCAATAGAGAGGCATGGCCATGATGACCATATGATATTGCAGAAATGTGTCAACCAAGACAGTTATACAACCTCCAGAGTCTTGATATATGAGTGGATCTCATCTACCCTGGAGGCAAACCACTGAGGTGCTTTTTGACTACCTCTGTGACCTCAGCAAACCCCCAGGGTCTTCCTCCTCCACAGAGCACGTTGGTGAGATTTAAAAGGTCCTCAAAGTATTCCTTCCACCTCCCGACAACATCCCCAGTTGAGGTGAGCAGTATTTGTGGAGGACTGCTCCTCCCTCTTAAGGCATTGAATGGTGGTCCAGAACCTTTTTGAGGCCAACTGATAATCGGTTTCCAGGCCATCATGGAATTCCTCCCATGGCCGAAATTTTGCATCGGCAACAGTTCAGGCTGCAGTACGTTTGGCCTACCAGTAGACCTGCTAGACCTCCTTTTTCAGCAGGATGGCCCCTTCACCGTAGGTGCCCACCACTGAATTCGGGGGATACCGACGGACACCGATGACCTTCCGGTCACAGCTGTGGACTGCCGCCTTAATAATGGAGGCATGAAACATGGACCATTCGGATTCCATGTAAACCACCTCCTTCGGGTAATGGTTACAGCTCTGTCGGAGGTGGGAGTTAAAGGCCACTTTGACAGGAAACTCTGGAAAACATGCCTCTGAGACCCTAACTACAAGCTTGGACCTGCAGGGTCTGGAGAGCAGCCTCCCCCGACATTGGAGCCAGCTCACCACCAGGGGGTGATTGGTTGACAGCTCTGCTCCCATCTTCACCCAAGAACATGCGGGAAGTCTGGTGACAGGACTACAAAGTCGATCATTGAACTGGGGTGTCCTGGTGCCAAGTGTACTTATGTTGTGTTAAGACTAGCAGTTTTTCACATGTATTCTGTCTTACTGAGACTAACCTTCATTCCCCTCCTTTCCAGGGCATACCTCCACCTCTCTAGATTTTCCTCCACTTGTTCTCTGCTCTCACTACAGATCACGATGTCATCTGCAAACATCATAGTCCATGGAGATTCTTGTCTAACCTCGTCTGTCAGCCTGTCCATCATCATAGCAAACAAGAAGGGGCTGAGAGCTGACCCTTGATGCAGTCCCACCTCCGCCTTGAACTCTTCTGTCACACCGACAACACACCTCACCACTGTCTTACATCTCTCATACATGTCCTGCACCACTCTAACATACTTCTCTGCCACTCCAGACTTCCTCATGCAATACCACAGTTCCTCTCTCGGCACCCTGTCATATGCTTTCTCCAGATCCTCAAAGGCACAATGCAGCTCCTTCTGACCTTCTCTGTACTTCTCTATTAACATCCTCAAAGCAAACACTGCATCTGTGGTGCTCTTTCTTGGCATGAAACCAAACTGTTGTTTTCAAATGCTGACCTCTGCCCTCAGTCTAGCTTCTAGTACTCTTTCTCAAAACTTCATCGTATGGCTCATCAACTTTATCCCTCTGTAGTTGCTATAACTCTGCATGTCTCCCTTGTTCTTAAAAATGGGCACCATCACACTTCTCCTCCATTCCTCTGGCATCCCCTCACTCTCTAAGACCTTGTTGAATGTTCTTGTCAGAAAATCTACTGCTACCTCTCCTAGACACTTCCATACCTCCACAGGTATATCATCAGGACCAACTGCCTTTCCATTCCTCATCCTCTTCAATGCCCTCCTCACTTCACCCTTACTAATCTTTGCTACTTCCTGGTCCTCAACAGTGACCTCTTCTACTCTTTTTTCTCTCTCATTTTCCTCATTCATCAGCTCTTCAAAGTACTCTTTCCATCTTCCCAGCACACTTCTGTCATCAGTCAATACATTTCCCTCTCTGTCCTTTATCAATCTAACTTGCTGCACGCCCTTCCCATTTTTAGTTGTCTACTCTGCCAATCTGTATAAATCATTTTCTCCCTCTTTACTTTCCAACTGAGCATACAAGTCATCATACGCCCTCTGTTTGGCCTTTGACACCGCTACCTTCACCTTACGCTGTGTCTCCATGTACTCCTTCAGTCCTCTCTATGTCCCACTTCTTCTGAGCTAACCTCTTTCCTTTCCTAACTCCTGCACTTCCTCATTCCACCACCAAGTCTCCTTATGTCCTCTCCTTCCAGATGACACACCAAGTATTCCCCTACCGGTCTCCCTGAGCTGTAGTTGTCCAGTCATCTGGAAGCACTTTCTGACTACCCAAAGCCATTTTCAACTCCTTCTTGAAGACAACACGACACTCTTCCTTTTTCAGCTTCCACCACTTTGTCTTCTGCTCTGCCTTTGCCTTCTTCACTTTCCTCACCATCAGCGTCATCCTGCACACCACCATCCTATGCTGTTTGGCAACACTCTCACCCGCTACTACTTTGCAGTCATTGACTTTATTCAAATTACATCATCTACACAAGATGTAGTCTACCTGTGTGCTCCTACCTCCACTTTTATAAATCACCCTATGCTCCTGTCTCTTCTGGAAGAAAATATTTACCACAGCCATTTCTATCCTTTTTGCAAAATCTACCAATATCTGTCCTTCTGCGTTCCTGTCCTGGATACCAAACCTGCCCATGACTTCCTCGTCCCCTCTGTTTCCTGCACCAACATGTCCATTGATGTCTGCCCCAATGACCAATTTTTCACCTCTGTGGGTATTCTGCATCACTTCATCTAACTCACTCCAGAATCTCTCCTTCTCTTCTAGCTCACATCCTGCCTGTGGGGCATAAGCACTAACAACATTGTACATCCTTCAATTTCTAACTTGAGACTCATCACTCTGTCTGAGACTCTTTTCACTTCTAGAACATTCCTGACAAACTTCTCCTTCAAGATCACTCCTACTCCATTTCTCTTCCCATCCACACCATGAAAAAAACAGCTTAAACCCTGCTCCTAAGCTTTTAGCCTTGCTACCTTTCCACCTGGTCTCCTGTAAAAACAGTATGTCCATCTTCCTCCTCTGCATCATGTCAGCCAGCTCTCTATCTTTTTCTGTCATAGTTCCAATGTTCAAAGTCCCTACTTTCAGTCTTAGACTCATGCATTTCCTCTTCTTTCTCTGCCTACGGACACACCTCCCTCCTTTTTTTTGACGTCTTCGACCAACAGTAGTCCAATTTCCACCAGCACCCTGTTGGTTAACAGCACTGATGGTGGTCGTTGTTAACCCGGGCCTCGACCAATCCGGTATGAAATTTTTTGTTGTGACTTGCATTTTTTATTTGGCATTTGTTTTACGCTGGATGCCCTTCCTGACGCGACTCTCTGCATTTATCCCGGCTTGGGACCGGTGTGAGGGAGAGACACTGGCTTGACATTGGCACGCTCCCCAATCCACTTCTGAACATTCGTTTTACGAACATCCGGAGGTACAAGCATCCAGTCCAAGGGCGAGAGTGAAAGTGAAATGAAATTGATAAAATCTATAGAATGATAAATATAAGTCTGAAATATGATTAAATATTATCCTAAGGTACACTTAATACGAGGCTCCAGCAGAGGGGCGTGGCTGAAACGTGCTTTACACTGGAGGTCTGAGAAGAGAAGCATGGGACAGAAACACGCTAATGGCTTTGCAGCCTACTCTTTACGAAAGTCAGCAATGGTTCTTTTACATGCCTCTCACCATAGACAGTGAGAGACATGGCCTGCCTTTGATAACCCAGTTAGCTGCACTGGATGGGGGGGGGCAGTGACAACCTTGTGGGGACTCGATCCCCCAACCCCAGGATCAGCGATCCTGCACCCTATCCACTTGACCACCACTGCCCACACTTTGGGTAAATAAATAAATAAATAAATAAATCAGATTATCGTCATGTCGAAGTTCGATTATAGTTCTCTGGTGCTCCTTCCAAGGGCAACTGGAAGCTGATCAGTTCAATTGTCCAGTTGTAGTGTCATCTGTGTGTGTGTGTGTGTGTGTGTGTGTGTGTGTGTGTGTGTGAGAGAGAGAGAGAGAGAGAGAGAGAGAGAGAAGATATGCTTTCAATTAGACTGAACTCAAGAGCATCATTACAACGTGCTGCCAGTTTTGTAATAACTCAGAGAGAGATAGAGAGAGAGAGAGAGAGAGATTGTATATAGTACAAACTCGTATAGGTTACTTATACAAAGTTTAAACATACGTTCCCCTCTAAAGAATGCCCTGTAACAACGTACAAACAAATTCATCTCACGAACGGCCGTGTGAAACCTAACTCGTTCGTAAGCTGGGGAGTGTCTGTTGTGGTATCTTGACTTCCGAGTGTCTTTTCTGACAAATTTTCCATGATATGAGCTTTGATGCAACCAAGATCTGCCCCATCCAAAGAGCAAAATTTTAATTTACAAGCTCTGCTGGGGAAATGGCTTTTCTGAGCCAATCAGTTTTGAATTCTTCCATGTGTATTCCTCCGCACTCTGAGAATGCCTTGTGCAGTGCTTCTCAACTATTTTCTGTCATGCCCCATCGGAAGAAAAAAAAATCCCCCTCTTCCACTGTCCCACACGTGACTATAAATAGTGTTTACTGCCGTTCCTATCCTTTGCTTGGTGCCTTTTTTCTACACCATAGGGAACACAGTGAGAGCGCCACTACCACCTACTCTAGAGGATGTACAATTACACTTAATTCTAGAACAGTATGGCAAAAAAGCATGTTCCCCAGGGTCACCCCCACCCGGCATAACATGTTTTACATGTTTATCTTAAATATATCAAATATATGTGTTTGTGTGAGGTTATATGGTATATTTGGAAGGGGATTTGAATGGATTAATAGGTTTGCTATTCTTTCCTATGGGAATTTTTGTTTTCTCTAACGAATATATATATATATATATATATATATATATATATATATATATTATATATATACAGTAAAACCTCCGCTGACGAATGCTTAAGCTCACGAACTTTTCGCCTCAAGAACATTAAATTTGTGAGCATATAGTCTCTGCTGACGAACTAGTTTTCGGCGGACGAACCAAACCACGCGGTCGAACAGCTGACGCACGCTCACGGCATCCCAGTTCGTCACCCCCTTTCTTTCAGTGCGGACGTGGTTTGTGTTTGATAGACATTTTGGACCATATTGAGTGTACTTTTTCTATTATGGGACCGAAAAAGACCCCACCACAGGCGGAGATCATTGAAAAACACGAACGAGGTGTGCGTTTGTGTGACTTAGCGTCCCAGTACCAGTACGCTAAGTCTACCATTGCTACCATCCTTAAGAACAAGGAAGCTATTAAGGGTGCGTGTGTGGCTAAGGGTGTTTCCAAACAGTAGGCGTTTCCAAACTCTCCTTCCAAACAGTAACTCCCTCCCTCCCTCCTCCTCCCACTCCATTCCATCAAGCCATCAACTACCATCACAAAGGTAAATAAAACGACTTTATTATACAGTACAGTTTATTTCTTTAATTACAATACAATAGCACATTTATTATACATAAAATGAGGTATATTTTTGTGTAGTTTTAAGGCTTATTTAGTAGAAAATTATGTTTTATGGGGACCTGGGAACGGATTATTCTCATTTTAATGGTTTCTTATGGGAAATAAATGTTCGGAAGACGAACTTTTCGCCTTACACACACTTTCTGGGAACCAATTATGTTCGTGAGCTGAGGTATCACTGTATATATATATATATATATATATATATATATATATATATATATATATATATATATATATATACACACACACACACACACACACACAGACACACACACACACACACACGCACGCACTAGTTGTGTTCAAAATAATAGCAGTATATTTTCCGACAAAAAAAAATAAAATTTCTGTTATTCCTTTCAAGAAATTGAAGAAAAGAGAATGTTGTAATATTAAAAAAATAGTGGTGTGTGCTTTCTTGCTTACAAATTCAAACATAAACTAAAAAAATGGTTAAAACTTTTGTTTTCCTATGAATCACTGAACTTATATTTAGTTTATAACCACTGTTTCTAAGACTTTCTCCACATCTATGTTGCATGGAGTCAAACAACTTCTGCTACCTGTGAGCAGGTGTTCCAGCCCAGGATGATCGTACTATATTCCACCTGTTCTTCCGTATTTCTTGGTCAGAAGCTGCATTTTTAATATCACTCCACAAGTTTTCTATTGGATTAAGGTCGGGGATCGGAAGGCCACTCCTTAACACCAGTCTTGTTTGTCTGAAACTGAGATGTTGCCTTTTTACCAGTGTGTTTGGGGTCATTGTCTTATTGGAAACCCCATTTTAACAACATTTTTACTTCGGCATAAGGCAACTTGACCTCTTCAAGTATTCTGATGGATTTAAACTGATCCATGATCCCTGAGATGTGATAAATAGGCCTGACACAATAGTCTAAGTAACATACCTGTATCATGATGCTTGTGCCACCAGGCTTCACTGTCTTCACAGTGTACTGTGGTTTAAATTCAGTGTCTGGGTCTGGTCTGACTTACTGTTTCCGAGCACTAGACCCAAAAAGGACATTCTTACTTTCATCAGTCCACAAAATGTTGCGCCATTTCTTTTTAGGCCAGTCAATGTGCTCTTTGGCAAATTTAACCACTTTAGCACATCTTTTTTTTGAACAGTGGGACTTTGCAGGGGCTTCTTCGTGATAGTAGCTTCACATAGAAGTCTTCTAATTGTAACAGGGCTCGGAGGTAACTTTCAACCTTCTTTCATCCTCTGGTATGATTCCTTGATATTTAGGCATTTCTTCGATCCATTCGAATGGTAGTTTTTTTCACTTTTTTCCATGTCTTTCAGGTTTTGTTTGCTATTTGAACGCATTTGGATCATTTTAGAAACCTATCATTTTCTGCATCTCTTTATTTGTTTACCCTCTCCAATCAACTTTTTAATCAAGGTACAGTCTTCTTCTGAAAAATGTCTGGAATGACCCATTTTCCTTATAATTTCAGAGAGAAATGTTTATAACCAGCAGGTACAAGATTCGCTGCTTCTTTCTTTTAATAAGGATAATAATTGGCACCTACTTTTTAAAGAATGAATGATGTCACTTTTTGAACGCCACACTGATATTATTTTGAACACGAACCTTTCAATTAGTTATTCAATTACACAGAATCAGCAGCATGCAGGCCAGAACTGTTGGTTGTGTTGGATTCTATTACTCTTCTACACCTGATAGTAAATTATTTACCATTTAGAAATATAAGTTCTCCCAAAAACACAAACTGATCAGGATAGTGATGTCTGACTGATATTATTTTGAACAGAACTGTGTATATAGATATATGTGGGTATTTGTATGTAGTAATTTTCTTATTTTGAGACTTTACCTTATTCTTTACTTGGTCTGGAGTAATTGTGTGCATACAGTTTTCCACGGGACAAATAAAGGATGCTTATCCTGAAGTACATTGCTATTACCATATTTTAGATGTGTTCATACCTTTATAAAAACATACATTTTTATTTGTTGATTAATCACATGGTCAAATCGACCATTGAGCACTCATTGACCAATATGAGCCATAACTTCTATCTCTATTTGTATCAATCTCTGACAATGTTTTTTTCCTTTTCCCATTTCTCTCACTGTCAGGTTGGCAGAAATGGAAAACCAGAGCTGCTCCTTTTTCACTGAGAGTCTCTCTCCGGATGAAAGTCTGTGAGTATGCGTTAGTGTACTTCTATGCACTCTATGCATGAAAATGACCCATGGCAATGTGTAAAGTCATGAATGTAAAATATTTTGATTGATTGAAATGGTTAGGGTGTATGGTTGTAGAAATTAATATTGTCAATGCACTTACATATGTTCCAAGCTTAGGGGCAGTAGTGGCCAGGAGATAAAGTGCTGGCTTCCATTGGGCTTTTACACCTGAGCCATTGTGGCTCATTGGACCGGTGCTTATCCCCGGTTTCCATAGCGTGAAGCAACTAGGAGTGCAACTCCTTCTGGATGGGACGCTAGTCCATTGCAGGTTACCTTCTCAGTATACTTTTTACTGGTACCCATTTATACTGCTGGGTGAACAGTAGGGATGTCATTGACAACCGAAATATCGATATAACGCCGATATAATTATGTCGATCGATAATCGATACCTATAAAAGGGATTTCGATACTTCTAACGTTATAGCTTCCTGTGTTCATGACAGCGTCTGTAGTAAATGCCATTTTCAATGACACACTGAGTAAATGGTAGTCCCGTCTCTCTCTGTATGGTAAATGGTACGTCCTTGCTTCTAGTGTGCTGTCAGAGCGCGTGTTCTCAACAGCATGGAACATTTTGAACAAGAAGAGACACTTCTCACCGGATAATGCAGATATGCGCATCTTCTGAATCTATACATCTATTTTCGATTCCATATCACTGTAACACGCAGCGGAGAGCCAATCCTTTCTGTACTCCACTGTGTGGGCGGGTCCAATAGCTTCAAACTCCAATTTTATTGGATTATAACAACAGTCACAGACTGCACGTGTTGTTTGAGTAAAGATATAAATTTCCCTCATTTTGATCAGCTCATTTGCACGAAGCCAAGCACAGCTGCAAAGCAAACACAAAAGGACAGACATGGAAAAACTTTAACCCGCAGAGCAGCTGATTGCCAAAACTTGGGATGCGCTTCCTGTCACATAAACACTGCAGCGTGTGAGTCCAATAAAATTAGAGTTTCAAGGTATCGGACCCGCCCACACAGAAAGGATTGGCTCTCAGCTTTGTGCCACAGTGACGTGGCATTGAAAGTAGATGAATAAATTTGCTCTGAGCAGTTAGAAAGTGAAGCTGCATCATCTCCTGCTTGGCCTTTTAAGATGCTGGCACTGCCGACAGCGCAAACAACCGTCGTACACAACACTCGCGCTGCACTGCCATGAATCATGCTTCACTACTTTTGCGGTCATCAAGTCGATCAGACGAAACTCGCATAGGTCGTAAGTCGACGACTCACTATATTCAATGCATTATACAAACTACTGTAATATATCTTAGTCTGTTCTATGTAATGCATTTATGGAACAGTACAGCAATATTCCAATGTATCGATGCATTGGAATTTTTTTTTATCAATATATCGATACCAATCATAGGTTTTCAATGACACCCCTAGTGAACAGAGGCACACTTGTGGTTAAAACCTTTGTTTTATTTGTTTTAAACATATTTTATTCACTGATGAAATGGATTGGGAACAAGTCATCCCTCTCCGAGAACCCGCTCCATGATATTTACAAATGATGATACATTACAGATTACAACACAAAGATTAATGAGAAAAATAAGAGAATATACATGACAGGAAAAAATAAAAAATAAAGATGGGCAGTTTCGGAAATCTCTTTGATTGTCTTATATAAGATTGCACAGCTTTGAATACAAACTGGTTTTCAATGACAGATAAACATTCATTGTTTCCATTTAATAATAATTCTAAATTTATATATATTTTATTTGTAACAATTTCTCGCACGTTTCTAATTAATATACATCTTTGTTCTTTAAATAATGGACACTGAATAAAGTAATGATAGGAGTTTTCACGAGCATTTCCACATTTACAGTCTGGGTTGGATTTAAGACCTATTCTAAAAAGATCATAATTTTGTTGACTACACCTGTATCTCAAACGTGTATGATAGATATTTAACATTCTTGGTCCATAAGAGAAATACAATGGGACGCCCCAGAGTACTGATTTAAATTTAGTAATCGGTGTCAAATTTCGATATTCTGGTGGAATACTATTCCATAATCTCGTGGTCGATGGAATAAAAGATGTCGAAGATTTTAGACGTGAAGATGGAAGCTTTACGTCTTGAGAGTGTCTTAAATTGTATGTTACATCTGAGCCAACAGTTGGGGGTAGTATATCCCTTAGATACCCCGGAACCAAATCATGTTTTCTCATTTTTCTCCTTTCAGATAAGGTTTCCCACCCTGTTTCTAGATACAAATATTTGTGTTGAATATATTTAGGAAGGCCAGTAACACTACAGGCTGCTTCAAGCTGTAATTATTCTAATGCATTTGATTGCTCTATGTTACATCTATCCCATAATTCACAGGCGTATTCAAAGTGTGGCCTGATGAACACCCGATATATTTTGTTCAAAGTATTTCTATTCAGCAGAAACTTTAATTTCCTCATAGTACATAACATCTTTGCAAATGTATTAGCTAATTTTTCAACATGACAAGACCATTTACCGTTTGCGGAAAAAGTAACCTTTCCCAGGGGTCTTAGAACAGTGAGGGTCTAACTGGAGTTTGAACACACAACCTCCCGATCATGAGGGCAGCACTCTAACCACTGCACCACCAACCCCCAAAAAGTGCTGGCTTACTGATCCAAATATCAGGGGTTTAAGAACCAAGTTATCATTGCTGGCCTGGCAAGCTGTCCAGCGTGTCCTCTACCCTCGCCCAGGGTTGGCTCAATGGGTGTCAGCCTGCTTGAGACCCTAATTAGAAAAAAATAATTAATACATGTTTAGAGCTGTGTGATATGTGCACTTTAAAATTATATTAAAATAAAATAAAATAAAAAAATAAGGAAATTAAGGAAGAATACGGGGAAAAGTTAAGGAAAAGGCCAATTATGCAAAACAAAAAAAACAACAACAAAAAAAAAACCTAAACAAACATAAAACAAAAACAACCCAAAATCTCCCATCAAAACTAGTTACATTATTGGGAGGTGCGCATTTGAGTGCGTGCTCGCGCTTCTGAGTGAGTGCATGTGCATCTGTATGTGTGTGTGCATTTTTATTTTTTTTATATCTTATGTATTATTTTTTCATGTTTAATTGTTATTATAAACATTTAAAGCATTAAAAAATGTATTTATAGATATCATATACACATATACATGTACATATACGTCAGTGGGGGGAGTTTCCCAATTAACTGTGGAAAATGACGGATCCCTGTAGTTTATAATTTCGAGGTCCAAGGTCCAAGACTGCTAGTTATCCTCCAGCTGGGATGCTGATATTTGCATCGCATACCAGGGCAGGTTGTGGGGGATTACACCATCCCTTGAGTTGCACAGCAAAGTGCTGCCATTCTTTAAAAAAAAAAAAAAAAAAAAATCATATTGGATTCAAACAGTGAAAGGGTTTGTAATGCATACTAGCTGACAAATATTAACATCATTGTTTTGCGTGATTGAAGGGGCAGTGTTGGTCTAGTGGTTAGGGCGCAGGATTGCTGATCCTAAGGTTGGGGGTTCAAGTCTCCACAAGGTTGCCACTGCCCCCCCAGTGCAGCTAACTGGGTTATCAAAGCCCGGCCATGTCTCTCACTGTCTATGGTGTGAGGCATGTAAAAGAACCATTGCTGACTTTCGTCAGCGTGTTTCTGTCCCTTGTTAAAAGGGTTGTGTCAGGAAGGGCATCCGACGTTAAAAACCTATGTGCCAAAAACCAAATGTGTAAAAACCAAATCAAATGTGCGAATCAGATGATTCGCTGTGGCGACCCCTGAGGAAGGGAAAAAGCCGAAAGGATAGAAGAAGTTTTGCATGATTGATAGGGAGAGGCTCTGATAGGGGGAGGCTCTGTCTCACCTGGATGCACATCACTGCTGTAACGCCTGCGTTCTGTTCAGAGCGCTACTTTTACATCCACCTCTTCAGTGACCATAGCTTGCTGTAAACTGCATTGCTACACCATAGTGGGATAAGGCTAGAGCATATTAAAGCCTTGGAGATTGCCTTTGCTAATTTCCCCTTCTTTATAAAGTTACTCTTGGTCATCTCTGACTGATGAAGGTGTGCATTACTTCAGCATAAATAACTGTCTTGTCTAGCTTGAGACTCGGTATTAGCTTTGTCCTTTCGATTATGCTGTTGTGTTGTCACCTATTTGCCCAGCTATGAGGGCTCTCATGAAGTAGGAAGGGATAGATTAAAATGCCCACAAGCAGGTTCCAGCACGCACGAACAAATAAATGGTGTTTTTATGAGCCACAAACTACCAATGATTTTTTTTCCAATTATTCATAAGGCTTCCAAATTAAGGCTGCAGCCAGCAGGAATTGCTTTATGAATGGAATCCTGTGCAGTGTCTATTTTCACTTTGGTTTTCAAAAGTAAAATATCTGCGTATATCCCACACAACATGCCTCGGTTTCAGTGTCAGTGTACTTAC
Source organism: Plotosus lineatus (assembly GCA_024760905.1). Classification (NCBI taxonomy): domain Eukaryota; kingdom Metazoa; phylum Chordata; class Actinopteri; order Siluriformes; family Plotosidae; genus Plotosus; species Plotosus lineatus. Next base: position 54,460,843 of record CM045733.1, on the reverse strand, counting down.
TGCTCAAGCTGCTTTTCTCAACAGACAGAGTAACATGCATCTTAGATCTGTTCCACTGGCTTGAGAGAGAGTTCCACCAGTTTGTGCTAGGATTTCTGCCCAATTTGTGCTAGGATTTCTGTTATACCTGGAGTGTATGCGTTGGACCCAGAGATGCAGGAGACCAAAAGAAGGCGCAAACGATTTATTAAACACTAGGAACTGAAAATCATTGGAATTCTAAGTCGAGGGAACTTGTCGAGCACGAAGCAAGAACCAGGGGTCAAAGAGAAACTCGAGGAGCAGAGTCATGGGGAAAACAATCTTCTGACATCGGAGAGAAGTGTGCCGCTCCCATTTGTAGCTGGCTGTTTGCTGATTGCAGATTGGGACCAGGTGCGCTCAGCTTGGAACTCGCCTACCGGCAACCGCCACGCCCCTCACCAGTGCCTGCAATGATTAAAGAAGAGTTAGTTCCGCTAGCCAGCACAGACCATAACAGTACCTCCCCCTTAAGGGGCGCCACCTGGCGCCTGACCAGGCTTGTCCGGGAACTGGCGATAGAATTCATCTAACAAGTCCGGGTCTAGGATTAGGGAGCAGGAAATCCATGAACGCTCTTCGGGACCATACCCCTTCCAGTCCACGCAATACTGACACCCTCGACCCCGCGTGCGTACATGAAGGATACGGTTGACTGTGTATGCGGGATGTCCATCAATCAGTCGGGGAGGAGTGGGTGGGGGGTCGGAGGGGACTTTCTACCACGGGATTAATTAGGGAAACATGAAATACTGGGTGTACCTTGAGTGAGGGTGGGAGTCTCAGTCGAACATCGCTGGGGTTTACAATTTTCTCAATTACATAGGGCCCAGTGTATCTGGGAGATAGTGTTTTGGAGTCAACTTGCAGGGGCAGGTCCCATGAAGAGAGCCACACTTGTTGCCTGACTGTATAGGGAAGTGCCAGGGTTCGGTGGCGATTGGCAATCCTCCGGTTTCGGGCCACTGTTCATTCCAGGGCAGCCCGTGCTTCTTTCCAGACCCGGCGTGCTCTGTGAAACTGTGCCTGGACCGATGGGACGGCCACCTCAACCTCCTGGCTGGGAAACGGGGGCAGGATCCCATTAATCACCATGAAGGGGGACATCCTGGTGGCGGTGCAGATCAGAGAATTATGTGCCTATTTGACCCATGGGAGGTGTGTGGCCCAGGAGGCTGGGAGGTGAGAGGCAACACAGCTCAGGGAGGATCTGAGGCTTTGATTCACATGTTCCGCCTGCCTGTTCGACTGAGGGTGGTAGCCAGAGGTCAAGCTGCAGGAGACTCCCAAGGTGTCTCAGAACTCCTTCTCAACTCTTGATACAAACTGGGGCCCCCGGTCTGAAACGACATCCTAGGGGATGCCATGGAGGTGAAAGATGTGTTGAATTAGGAGACCCGCTGTTTCCATTGCTGAGGGGGGTTTGGGTAGGGCAACGAAATGGACCGCCTTGGAGAAAAAGTCCACTACTGTCAGGATAACAGTGTTGCCCTCAGACGAGGGTATACCTGTGACAAAATCCACCGCAATGTGCGACCAGGGGTGATGGGGAAAGGGTAAGGGTTGAAGGAGACCCATGGGTGCACGATGAGAGGACTTGCTCCGGGCACAGGTGGCGCAAGCTCCCACAAACTCCCTGGTGTCAGCTGCCATTGCTGGCAACCAGAAGCATTGTCGGAGCACAAAGAGAGTTCGGTGGGCTCCGGGGTGGCAGACTAACTTTGAGGAGTGAGCCCACTGGAGTGCTGGGGTTCTGGCCGGTAGGGGAACATATAGTCGACCTTAGGGGCACCCGAGGGGCTCCAGTTCCCCCTGATGGGCATCCTGAACTAGTCGTTCTACCTCCCATTGGGCTGCTCCGAGTATACAAGAGGAGGGCAGGATGGTCTCCATGGTAGAGTCTTCACCCGAGGAGAACTGCCTAGAGAGAGCATCTGGCTTTGTATTCCGGGAGCCAGGTCGGTATGTCAGTGTGAAGTTGAACCTCCCCAAGTAGAGTGACCATCGTGCCTGACGGGAGTTCAATCTCTTGGTTGTATGGAGGTAGGATAAGTTTTTATGGTTGGTCCAGACCACGAAGGGGTGGGCTGCCCCTTCCACCTCCACTCCTGGAGCGCCAAGACCACCGCAGCAGCAATTCCCAACATCATAATTCTCTTCCGCCGAGGACAAGCGACGGGAGAAGAGGGCGCATGGGTGGAGCTTCTGGTCTGTGGGAGACCATTGGGAGAGGACCGCCCCCACCCCACAACGGTCTGTGGGAGACTGTTGGGAGAGGACCGCCCCCACCCCTGAGTCTGAGGCGTTGACTTCCACCACAAACTGCAGTGAGGGGTCTGGGTGGATCAGTACCTGCGCATGGACGAATTTTGCCTTCAGCCTGTCAAATGCTGCCTGGGCACTTGGGGACCACTGGAACGGGGTCTTGGGTGATGTCAACTTTGTGAGGGGGGCTACTATGTGGCTGTAGTCCCGCACAAACCGGCGATAGAAGTTTGCGGACCCCAGGAACCTCTGCAGCTGTTTCCGCATCCCTGGAGTTGGCCACTCTGCCACTGCCTTCACCTTCGCCGGATTGAGGCCTATCTGCCCTTTCTCCACGATGAACCCCAGGAACAAGACTGAGGGGACATGGAACTCGCATGGAGCCTGTTTAGTACCATTCTCACGTGGCGGAAATGTTCGTCTTGGTCTTTAGAGATCAGAATGTCGTCCAGGTATACGAATACAAAGCGGTTCAGCATGTCCCTAAGCACATCGTTGACCGGAGCTTGGAAAACCGCTGGGGCATTGGTTAGTCCGAATGGCATGACCAGGTATTTGAAGTGCTCTAACAGCATGTTGAAAGGTTTTGTCGGATTGATCCTTTGCTACTTACTCTGGCTCTTGAGACATGGAATGACACCTGTCTGGTGCAGAAGATGCCTAAGCTGGTGCATTAGATTCGTTCACCTAGACATCTAGATAGCTTGGGCTCTGGAACCACCACTTTTGAGAGGTGCTGGACCTTCTTCAATTCTGGAGTTGCCAATGGGGAGAGGTGGTGAGCCAGTGGGAGCATCTTTATCACCCCCTATGTTGGTGCCCTGCCCACACGTTGGCGTTCTCTCTGGTTGAAGAAAGGGTAGCCTCCCTCCACCTTCAGGTGTGGGGACAGGTCCAGAATATTTTTGGTACGTATGTACCAAATGACAGTTCAGACATCCCACACTTTTTGTAGTCCTTAGAAGTGTGTTAAAGAGCTCCCCTATGGGAAACGCTTCAGTATCCTGGGAGACTTCAATGCCCTTGTGAACAACAACAATATTTCCTGGAAAATTGTGATTGGAAATCAGCCATATCAGACTTAAAATGAATGTACTCAGTTAAAAGAAAAAGAAAAAAGCAGTTATAATTCTCAGAAATATTTAATTTTTGCGATATAGAAATTAATGTGGATTTGTATTAATCCTGCACTAACTATGAATAAAATATGAAATCTTGGAAAAAAAATACGTTGAACCAATATGAAACAAACCCCACTGTGAAATGAGATGTGAAAAGATAACATTTCTTGAAATACCTGCTAATCAGGAGACATTCGCAGAAAACATTCTGGAAAATTAGATATTCGGTAGGGAGGTTTTAGTGGACAAGGTTACAGATCCAATAGCTGCACCAGAGGAATTTGGGGGACTGAAAATTTGGAACAAGGCATAGTATTTCAGTGTTAACAGGACTTATTGGAGAATATGAGGGGTATCAAATAAAGAATAACAAGGGAAAGAAAAAAGCCAATGAGGGAGAGACATTGAATATGCAGAAATGGACGATTTAAAAGTATACAGTATATAATGTATACAGTAAACATTGCCTTTCCAGATGTGCAAGCTGCCCATGCCACACGCACTCATGCAACCCCATACATCACAGATGGAGGCTTCTGAACTGAGAATTGATAACACCGTGGGTTGTCCTTGTCCTCTTTAGTCCGGATGACATGGTGCCTCACTTTTCCATAAAGAACTGCGAATCGTGATTCATGTTACCAGAGAATGGTTTTCCACTTTGCCCCACTCCATTTTAAAAGACCCCAAAATTCCTGTGCTTCTGGGTCCTGTTTAGAAATGGCATCTTCTTTGTACTGTAGAGTTTCAGTGGCAATGTGGATAGCATGGTGGATTGTGTTCACCAATTGTTTCTGAAAGTATTGCTGAGCCCATTCTGTGATTTCCCTTACAGTAGCATTGCTGTTTGTGGTGCAGTGCCGTTTAAATGTTCAAAGATCACAAGCATCCCGTGTGGATTTTGACCTTTACGCACAGAGATTGTTCCAGATTCTCTGAATCTTTGGATGATGTTATGCATTGTAGCTAATGATAACTTCAATCTCTTTGCAGTTTTTCATTGTGAAACACCTTTCTGATATTACTCCATTATCTTTCAGTGCAACATTGGGGGAATTTGGGGGAATTGGTGATCCCCAACCCATCTTTGCTTCATGTTGCCAATGGAAGTAGTGGTAATTGGTCTTCCAGCTTTTTTTATACGTGCAATTGACTTTTCCAGCCTCTTACTACTACCTGTCCCAACTTTTTTGAGATTTGTTGACACAATGAAATTAAAAATGAACATATTTTTCCCCTTAAAATGATACATTTTCTGTTTAAACTTTTGACCTGTCATCTAAGTTCTATTCGGAATAAAATATCGAAATCTAACCCTTCCACTCCATTGCATTTAGTTTTTATTCACAATTTGTATAGTGTGCCAACCGTTTCGGAATCTGGTTTGTATGAAAACTACCCCAGCTTTTGTTTGTGTTCATTATAATAGCAAAAACAATATCACATGACTTGTGGAATGACCTACACTCTTGCTGATGTTTTCTATTATCATTGCTCCTGGTGCAAAGGCCATTGACATTTACATACAGGACTAAGCATATGGTTTCAGAAGGATATTGTGGCCAATTTTATTTTATTGGAAAGAAATAAGTCTATATTTCATATGCCTGGTAAGTGAAGGGACACTTTTAATAATCACTCTCAACATTTTAATGCACCAAACCGCATACTGCTACTATTATCTCTCTTTGGTTTTTTTCCTGTTAGCACACAGTGAAGACATTGATGGCATTCAGGTGAAACTCATCAACAGGTTACTTGCTGGTTCTTCCTAACTTCTGTCTGGCAGCAGAGGATGCTCAATCACAGCTTTAATATTTGAGCTGTGTTTATTTCCTGTGGCTTTGTTGTGTACTAGTATTTGCGTGTATATAGGGTATCCTTTTAGAATATTATTAAAGAAGGATTTCCCAACCGGATTTTGAAAGACATTTTAGTGTATTTTTGTTTCCAAAACACCTGATTTAACTAGTTAAATTCTTTTCATGATTCAAAGTGGGTGTGACAAAGCATGGGTCCTCTACAACCAGGGTTGTGAATGTCTCTTATAAGTCTTTGTTTAAATAATTACCATGACAGAATGCTTCTTTAATTTTAATGTGAAATCCTGTTAAAATAATAAGGCCTTTCAGTTCACTGGGCTATTTGTTCATGACAACTCAGGGATGAAGATCAATATGTCCTACGTCATTCCAGTCCCACCCTAGAACGTGACTATTCGCCTGAGCCACATCTGTTAGCTCACCTTGACTGCCACAACAAAGAAGAATTGCAAAGAACACTGGCTCATCTGGAAAATGAAAACAGGTAAGGGTACCTACATTTACTAAACAGACAAAAATGCACCTATTCTTCGATGAGTTTTCAATTGAAATGTATCCAAAGAAGTAAAATGAGAGTTTTCTGCAAATTCATTATGGCAAAACTTGTCCATCAGTTCAGTTCATTTTCTGTAATCGCTTAATCCTAATTAGGGTATGGCCAGCCGACTCCGGGCGAGGGTAGGGTGCATCCTGGACAGCTCGCCAGGCCATTGCAGGGTGGAAACGCTGACGGCTTTGCAGCCTACTCTTGTCAAAAGTCAACAATGGTTCTTTTACATGAACCTCAAACCATAGACAGTGAGATACATGGGCGGATACATGGGTGTGTGTGTGTGTGTGTGTGTGTGTGTGTGTGTGTGTGTGTGTGTGTGTGTGTGTGTGTGTGTGTGTGTAACTGTATCTTGGGGTATATAGGGTGTTGTGGAAGGTTAGTACCTTTGTATCCATGCCTGCTGCACACCTATGTCAATATGGGTGTGGGTATGGAACAGTGGTGCCCACATAACATAACACTCAAGTCTCACTTGTGGCCCCCAGTAAGAGGTTATGCACATCTATGGCCATACCCTGGGACCTTGACTTGGCAGTCATGCTAAACTGAGTGAGGGGGGCTCGCCAGTCACTGATTGTTGTTGCTAGGGGATGCCACCTCTTAAGCACATGAGGTAGACCCTTTTGCATATTATGTCCCACCTATGAGGAAATAGGAGAGGACACCCATCCCTGCATTAGCATGTCTGGCCTGGCAGACAAGGCAGATATGGAAGGCAAGTCAGCACAATTGTGTGGACAACTGTAAAGGGCAAAGTATGGGTGCAACAGATACTTCTAGCCATCCACTGCAGCTGAACACATCTCCAGTCGTCTTGACTTGTCGTGCCATTGGATCAAGATGTGAGAAGTCGAGAGAGTGGGATAGACGCAGCACATATCTCTCTCACTATAAAATCATTACGTGCAGGTGCCTAATGAATCATTCCTTATTACAAAGCCCTGTGGTGATGGGCAAGTGGCGAAGCAGTAGGTGAGGATACACGAGTAGCTGTAGTCACAAACCTGCACACAGGCGTCCCAGGACTTTGGTCGGTCACAGTTGGAAACAGAAGCAGCAACTTTGTTCGGCAGCATTCTCTGTGACTGAACAGCCCTTTTTAGGACCACACTGCTCACCTTGAAAAGAGAAGGGGCTAGAAAAGGTGCCATAAAAATTGTCTACTTTACACAGCTTGGCCAGCTTTCCGTGGCTGGCGGGCATCCCATACAATGGATGAACCACAAGAAGAAAACATATCAAGAAAGCCTCAAACATTGGAACGTACTCAACTTACTTGACAGCCATACAAATGAACGACCAGAATGCAAAAAATGCCCTTGTAGCACGGGAGCTAACATGTTACAGTATTGACATTGCAGCTCTGAGTGAAATCACAGCTGCAGAAGAAGGCCAATCAACTGAAACTGGTGCTGGCTACACACTCTTTTTGTCAGAAAAGGCAGAAGATCAACGCTGAGAATAAAAATAAAAGCCCACAATAAAATGCAATAAAAGCCCACATTGTATCCAAACTAGAAAACCTACCCAAAGGAGTGAATGACTTCATGTCTACCCCTGGCAGTATATGCACCTACAATGACTAACCCTGAGGAGATCAATGATGAGCTCTATAAAGACCTTGAAGGAGTCATCACTGCTGTACCAGAAAAAGACAAGATAATACTGATGGGGGATTTCAATGCCTGTGTTGGAAGGGACCATGAAGAATGGAAGAAAATAATTGGACCAAATGGTACAAGCAACATGAATTGCAATGGCCTGAGGCTCTTAACAATATGTGCTGAACACCAACTCAACATCACAAACACACTATTCAGGAAAACTGACAAATATAAAGCAAGCTGAATGCACCCAAGGTCAAAACATTGGCACATGATTGACTACATCATAGTAAGGCAGGTACATACGGGTACATACCTTACATAAAGGAGGTAAGAATCACAAAGGTAATGAGAGGCGCTGACTGCTGGACTGACTGATCATAGATTGCTTCAGTCCAAACTGCTGCTCCAGATAGGTGCACCCAAGCATGTACAAATGGCTAAGCCACCAAAATAGATCAATATAAGCAAGCTGATGATTGCTAACATCAGGAAAAAATCAGCAGGAATACGGATGAGTCAGTGGATATCCTCAAATTCCCATCTAAGGATGTAGAGAAAGAGTGGAACACTTTCAAGAAGACTGTTCTCCAAACAGCAGAGGTAACCCTTGGCATGGCCAAAAGAGATCACCGGGACTGGTTTGATGAAAATTTTGTGACAATTCAGGAGCTGCTGAGCCAAAAGCATGGTGCACATTTAATGTGGATGAAAGATAAAGGTTCAACATTAAAAAGAGGTAAGTACACAAAGGTAAGGATCGAGGTGCAACACATGCTGAGAGAGATGGTGGAACACCTGGTGGAAAAGAAAAGCTGAAGAAATGCAAGCGTATGCAGATCAGAATGACGCCAAAAGGTACAATGCAATGAAGGCAATCTTCTTCTTCTTTTCCTTCAGGGGTCGCCACAACGAATGATCTACCTCCATCTCACCCTATCCTCTGCATCTTCTACTCTTACTCCAACTACCTTCACGTCCTCCTTCACCACAGCCATAAATCTTCTCTTTGGTCTTCCTCTAGCCCTTTTGTCTGGTAGTTCCAACTACCAATATAGTCACTCCTCTGTACATGTCCAAACCATCTCAATCTAGCCTCTCTGACTTTGTATCCAAAACCTCTTACATGTATTGTCCCTCTGATGTACTCATTCCTGATCCAATCCATCCTCGTTACTCCCAAAGAGAACCTCAACATTTTCATCTCTGGTACCTCCAGCTCTGCCTCCTGTCTTTTCTTCAGTGCCACTGTTTCTAAACTATACAACATCACTGGCCTCAACACCGTCCTGTACACTTTTCCTTTCATTCTTGCCGATACCTTCCTATCACACCGGACACTTTTCTCCAACCACTCCAACCTGCCTGCATATGCTTCTTCACCTCTTTTCCACACTCTCCATTGTTCTAGATTGTTGAGCCTAAGTACTTAAAATCCTCCACCTTCTTTACCTCTGCTCCCTGTAACCTCACCATTCCTGTTGGGTCCTTGTCATTCACACACATGTAATCTGTCTTACTGAGGCTAACTTTTATTCCTCTCCTTTCCAGGGCATACCTCCACCTCTCTAGATTTTCCTGCACTTGTTCTCTGCTCTCACTACAGATCACAATGTCATCTGCAAACATCATAGTCTGTGTGGAATCTTGTCTAACCTCGTTTGTCAGCCTGTCCATCACCATCGCAAACAAGAAGGGGCTGAGAGCTGACCCCTGATGCAGTCCCACCTCCACCTTGAACTCCTGTCACACCAACAGCACACCTCACCACTGTCTTACATCTCTCATACATGTCCTGCACCACTGTAACATACTTCTCTGCCACTCCAGAATTCTTCATGCAATACCACAGTTCCTCTCTCAGCACCCTGTCATATGCTTTCTCCAGATCCAAAGGGCACAGTGCAGCTCCCTCTGACCTTCTCTGTACTTCTCCATTAACATCCTCAAAGCAAACACTGCATCTGTAGTGCCCGTTCTTGGCACTCTCTGCCCTTAGTCTAGCTTCCACTATTCTCTCCCGTAACTTCATCAGCTGGCTCATGAACTTTATCCCTCTGTAGTTGCCACAACTCTGCACATCTCCCTTGCTCTTAAAAATGGGCACAGGCACACTTCTCCTCCATTCCTCCAGCATCCTCTCACTCTCTAAGACCTTGTTGAATGTTCTTGTCAGAAAATCTACTGTTACCTCTCCTAGACCTTTCTCAATGCCCTTCTCACTTCACCCTTACTAATCTTTGCTATTTCCTGGTCCTCAACATTCACCTCTTCTACTCTTTTTTCACTCATTTTCTTCATTCATCAGCTCTTCAAAGTACTATTTCCATCTTCCTAGCACATTTCTGTCATCAGTCAATACATTTCCCTCACTGTCCTTTATCACTCTAACTTGCTGCACATCTTTCCCATCTCTATTTCTCTGCTGTGCCAACCTGTATAGATCATTTTCTCCCTCCTTACTGTCCAGCCTATCATACAAGTCATCATATGCCCTCTGTTTGGCCTTTGACACCACTACCTTTGCCTTACACTGTGTCTCCCTGTACTCCTGTTTACTCTCTTCGGTCCTCTCTATGTCCCACTTCTTCTTAGCTAACCTCATGCTCTGTACACACTCCTGCACTCCCTCATTCCAATACCAAGTTTCCTTATCTACTTTCCTTCCAGGGACACACCAAGTACTCTCCTACCTGTCGCCCTGATTACATTAACTGTAGTTGTCCAGTCATCCAGAAGCACTTCCTGACCACCTAAAGCCTGTTTCAACTCCTCCTTGAAGACAACACGACACTTCCTTTTCCCTCTTCCACCACTTTGTCTTCTGCTCTGCCTTTGCCTTCTTCACCATCTGCATCATCCTGTACACCACCATCCTATGCTGTTTGGCAAGACTCTCACCCACTACTACTTTGCAGTCACTAATTTCCTTCAAATTACATCACCTACACAAGATGTAGTCTACCTGTGTGCTACTACCTCTGCTTTTATAAGTCACCCTGTGCTTCTCTTTCTTCTGGAAAAAAAGTATTCACCACAGCCATTTTCATCTTTTTTGAAAAATCTATCAACATCTGTCCTCATGTGTTCCTGTCCTGGATACCAAACCTGCCCATCACTTCCTCAACACCCCCACCCCGGTTGTCTTCACCAACATGTTCATTGAAGTCTGCACCAATGACCATTCTTTCACTTCTGGCGGTACTCTGCATCACTTCATCAATGAAAAGAAGGAAATATATGGATCAATTCAAACTGGAACAGTGCCACTGTTAACTGCTCATGAAACCACAGTCCCGACTGATAAAAACCTCATCAAGGAAAGGTGGGCAGAGCACTTTAGCACCCTGCTAAATCGGCCGGCAGACATTGATCCCGATGCCATTAAGGAGATTGTACAGAAGCCCGTGGAAGCTCTTACTAACATTCCATCATTCAACAAGACAGAGAAAGCTATCAAAGCTTTGTCAAATGGCAAGGCACCTGGACCAGATGCCATACCAGCAGAGATCTACAAGTTCGGCGGTCACCAGCTTGTTCACTATCTGACCAAACTTTATCATATCATGTGGGAAGAAGAGAGGATACCTCAAGAATTCAAAGATGCATCAGTCATCAGTTTGTACAAAGGGAAAGGCTCTTGCTCAGAGATATACCACAGGGGTTTCTTACCAGAAACTCAGTGTGGCTTCCGCAGTGGCAGAGTAACAGCAGATATGATATTTTCAGCAAGGCAGATCCAGGAGAAATGCAGGGATCAGAATGTGGATTTGTACATGGCTTTTGTTGACCTTACTAAAGCTTTTGATATGGTAAGCAGAGAGGGCTTGTGGAAAATCCTTGCCATAATAATAATAATGCAATTCCACAATGGCATGATGGTTAAGACAATGTCAGATGGCAACACATCAAATCAATTCCAGGTTACAAATGGCATAAAGCAAGGCTCCAACATTGTTCAGTGTACTGTTTGCAGCTATGCTACTGGATGCCTTCCAAAACATGGACAGAGGGGTGCATTACTTGCCCGCTCAGAAGAAGACCTTCAGCTGATTATGACCATTTCTCTTCGGCATTTAGAAGATTTGTCCTTATTATCTATTTTATATCCGCCTCAAAAAGACTGAAGTGATGTATCAGCCAGCTCTTCAGAAAGTCTATGTTGAGCCCACCATCACCATCGAAGACACAAGCCTAATGTGGTCAACATGATTCACTTATCTGGGAAGCATCTTGTCTCGATCAGTCTCCCTGGATGATGAAGTGAACCATCGCATCGCCAAAGCAAGTAGTGCTGTTGGGCGCCTCAAAGAAAAGCTGTGGGGTAAGAGGGGTATGAAAGTCCAGACCAAACTTTAGCTTTAAAGAGCAGTCATCATACCCACACTCCTCTATGCCTGTGAAACATGGACCACCTACAAACACCATATAAAGAAACTTGATCATTTTCATCTCAGCTGCATCCACAAAATCTTGGGTATCCTCTGGCAGGACAAAGTCCCAAATACTGGAGTTCTGCATAGGGCAAGGATGTCTGGCATAGAAGCCTTTCACAAATCACAACTCAGATGGGCAAAAAATTTAGTCCGTAATGTCTGAAAACAGACTGTCAAAGGCAATCTTCTATGGACAGCTCAAAATTGGTCAACACAGGCATGGTGGTCAATACAAACAGTAAAAAGATACACTCAAGGCTAGCCTGAAGAAATGCCACATAGATGACAGCCAATGGGAGGGGCTAGCAGAGAATGGGAAGAGCTGGAGATCCATCATTCATTCATTCATTTATTTATTAATGACCACACAACCAAGTTGGTGGAATTTGCTGTCGGTACAGCACTCAGCTATGACAAAAGTTCCAAAGGACATTAATAACACACATCATACAACAAAGACAGCACACATGAAACCAAATGATTACAAACATATCCATAACAACTACAGTAATAACGGACAACAAAAAGACAAACAAGGCTGTAATGTACATTCAGTGCAAAGAGTTCAGAGTCCTTATGACTGTAGGGAAGAAACTGTTCTTGAAACGGGATGTTCTGGTGGGTAGAGATCGATATCGCCTCCTAGAGGGCAGCGGTTGAAACAAATGATGGGCAGGGTGAGAGGGATCAGAGATGATTTTTTGTGCTCTGACGAGCATATCCAGGCTACTCAAGAAAAATGCCAACTGCGTTAAACTAGAATACATGAGGCAGATACATCAGGACCATCCTGTGATGTGTGTGGTTGTATATGCTGCTCCAAGCTAGGACTCATCAGCCATCAGAGGCTCCACAAATCAAGACAAGAAATGAATACTTGAAAAGGCTGTCTTTGTCATATCAACAGAAGAACTTTATCTTATTAGCATTCTTTACACAAACACATAAAACCATAACATGCCTGTTTATATTTGCAAGAATCTGTCTGCTACTGAAAGAGCAATCCCACTCCACCCCCACCCTGTGTGTATGCGTTTGTGTGTGCGTGTGTGTGTGTGTGTGTGTGTGTTTGTGTGTGTGTTTGTGTGTGTGTGTGTGTGTGTGTGTGAGAGAGCGAGAGATAGAGAGAGAGAGAGAGAGCAAGAGAGGAGAACGTGTGTGCATGTGGAGGAATTGAAGGAATCAACACTAACTGTATTTTAGTTATCAAAGTGACAGTTATATAAAAGTTTAACAGCAGCGTTTGGTCATAGGAAATTGCTCACAGTTATATACATTGAAATTACATGCAGTCATTGAGGGAAAGAGTGCCACTTTATTACAGTGATCTTTATTAACTTCATAATCACACAATATAAATCATAGTAGGCATAGCTTACTAACACCAGTTTTTATCAATTATTAGAAGAATAAATCAGTTCATTTGGTGTGAATGCTGCGTACTGCACATGCAAGTACATGTGCAATCTTAATACTAGTTAAAACAAACTTAACAAGAGTTTGAACGGGTTTGATGTCTT
>CM045733.1:54320000-54445000 GCA_024760905.1 Plotosus lineatus | reverse complement strand
CACACATACATACACACATTCATACACAAACAAACACATAAAAACGAAAATACACATACATACACACATATATCAAGAAACATTCACATACACACACACATAGACACAAACATATACACACAAAGATACACACAGACAGAATCACACAAACATACACAGACAGACACATATATACACATACGCACACTCATAGATATACACACATGCATACACACACGCACACATACACAAACACACACACAGATACACACACTCATAGACACACACTCATAGATATACACACATGCATACACACATGCATACACAACCACACATGCAAAAACACAGTCACACATACAAATACACACACATTTTATATATATACATACATACACAAGCACACACACATATATACACAAACATACACACACTTATACACACACACATACATGCACACACATAAACACACATACACTCTTTTTTCTTTACGGCTTTTTTCCCGTTCTCGAGAGTTGCCACAGCGAATCATCTGATTCGCACATTTGATTTGGCATAATTTTTACGTCGGATGCCCTTCTTGTCACAACCCTTTTATCACGGGACAGAAACACGCCCACGGCTTTGCAGCCTACTCTTTATGAGAGTCAGCAATGGTTCTTTTACATACCTCTCACCAGAGACAGTGAGAGACATGGCCCACCTTTGATAACCCAGTTAGCTGCTCTGGGGGCACAGTGACAACTTTGTGGGGACTCGAAACCCCAACCTTAGGATCAGCGATCCTGCGCCCTATCCACTAAACCACCACTGCCACCATACACACACATACACTGACACATACAAAGATACATACACAGGCATACCCATACATACCCATACATACACACGTAGACACACACACACACACATACACAAAGATACACACACATACACACAAACATACACAGACATACACACATATATATACAGATAAACACACTCATAGATAAACACACACATACACACATTCATAAACATGCACACACATGTACAAACACGCAAAAAACACACACACATACAAATATACGCACACACATACACACCCAAACACACATATACACACAAACATATACATAGACTCATGCATACACAATCACACACATATATAAACAAACATACACATAGACACCCAAATACACACATACATGCACACACTTATACACATACATACATTAAACACCCACACATATACACACATACATACACATACATTCATACACACACACACATAGACACACACATACATACACACATACACATACACACATATGAATACACAAACATACATACATATATTTACAAATACACACAAACACATACACACATAAGGCACACAAACATAAACACATACACTTGTATACACACACATACACATACTCATAGACAAGCACACACATACGCACACATGTACAAACATACACAAACACATACACACACATTCACACTTACCCATATACACATATATATACTAGTCCTTCTCAAAAAATTTGCATATTGTGATAAAGTTCATTATTTTCTGTAATGTACTGATAAACATTAAACTTGCATATATTTTTGATTCATTGCACCCCAATTGAAATATTTCAGGTCTTTTATTGTTTGAATACTGATGATTTTGGCATGCAGCTCATGAAAACCAAAAATCCCTATCTCAAAAAATTAGCATATTTCATCCAATCAATAAAAAAGTGTTTTTAATACAAAAAAGTCAACCTTCAAATAATTATGTTCAGTTATGCACTCAACACTTGGTCAGGAATCCTTTTGCAGAAATGACTGCTTCAATGCGGCGTGGCATGGAGGCAATCAGCCTGTGGCACTGCTGAGGTGTTATGGAGGCCCAGAATGCTTCGATAGCGGCCTTAAGCTCATCCACAATGTTGGGTCTGGTGTCTCTCAACTTTCTCTTCACAAAATCCCACAGATTCTCTATGGGGTTCAGGTCAGAAGAGTTGGCAGGCCAATTGAGCACAGTAATACCATGTAGTAAACCATTTACCAGTGGTTTTGGCACTGTGAGCAGGTGCCAGGTCGTGCTGAAAAATGAAATCATCTCCATAAAGCTTCTCAGCAGATGGAAGCATGAAGTGCTCCAAAATCTCCTGATAGCTATCTGCATTGACCCTGCCCTTGATAAAACACAGTGGACCAACACCAGCAGCTGACATGACACCCCAGACCATCACTGACTGTGGGTACTTGACACTGGACTTCAGGCATTTTGGCATTTCCTTCTCCCCAGTCTTCCTCCAGACTCTGGCACCTTGATTTCCGAATGACATGCAAAATTTGCTTTCATCCGGATAAAGTACTTTGGACCACTGAGAAACAGTCCAGAGCTGCTTCTCTGTGGCCCAGGTCAGGCGCTTCTACCGCTGTTTCTGGTTCAAAAGTGGCTTGACCTGGGGAATGCGGGCACCTGTAACCCAGTCCACTGTGGAAGCTCCAAGGTCTGGAATCAGCCCTTCTCCACAATCTTCCTCAGGGTCCGGTCACCTCTTCTGGTTGTGCAGCGTTTCCTGCCACACTTTTTCCTTCCCACATGAGTCCCACTGAGGTGCCTTGATACAGCACTCTGGGAACAGCCTATTCGCTCAGAGATTTCTTTCTGTGTCTTACCCTCTTGCTTGAGGGTGTCAATGATGGCCTTCTGGACAGCAGTCAGGTCGGCAGTCTTACCCATGATTGCGGTTGTGAGTATTGAACCAGGCTGGGAGTTTTTAAAAGCCTCAGGAATCTTTTGCAGGTGTTTAGAGTTAATTGGTTGATTCAGATGATTATGTTAATAGCTCGTTTAGAGTACCTTTCCATGATATGCTAATTTTTTGAGATAGGAATTTTGGGTTTTCATAAGATGTATGCTAAAATCATCCGTATTACAACAATAAAATACCTGAAATATTTCAGTTGGGGTGCACTGAATCTAAAATGTATGAAAGTTTAATTTTTATCAGTACATTACAAAAAATAATGAACTTTATCACAATATGCTAATTTTTTGAGAAGGACTAGTATATGTATATATATATATATATATATATATATATATATATATATATATATATATATATACACAGTAGGCCCTTGACCATTCACGGTTTTGCACTCATGGTTTGCATATTCGCAGACTGCCAAGCAACTGACACATCATTCAATTTCAACCAATGGCTGTCCTTCCTGCTGAATGGTGGAGATGATGTAATGCCCCTTTTTCCTCATTCGCGTACAGTTTGTCAGTGAGCCTTTTTCAGTGTGTTTTAATTACCAGTTAAGCTCTATGATGCCACTCAAATGCTGTGCATCTTCTCTGGCTAAGCGATAGAAAAGGTAATGACGTTGGATGTCTCTTCTGAAGAAATAAGACTTTCTCTTGAAGAAACATCAGTTTCCTCTGAAGTGCCTGAAGAGGAATAATCATCTGAGCTGTTGTAAAGCTGTAGTATTAAAGTCTTTTTCAATTATTATTCCAGTACAGTACCTAAGTTAATGTTTAGAATGTTTGTGTGTGTCTGCTTTTTCCCGCTCTGGCTGAGGGGCGTGGCTGAGCTGCTCAGACTGAATGCAGTTCATACTTGAATTAAGTAATCTCATTTACTCACTATAAACACAAACCGCATGCTCACCTCAATTAAAGCGCACTTCTTAAGTCCTTCCCCTTTGAAAGTGAGGCATTTGTTGCAGGTAACACACAGAGCTTGATCTTTCAAGTGCGCAAGTGCAAGTGCGCAAGTGCACACTTGAAAGATCATAAGTCCGGATAAGCCGTGCTTCCTGTCACAAGCTTTGAATACCTGTTGATGCCTTTCGGTCTAACTAACTCCCCAGCAGTTTTCCAGGCGTTGGTAAATAATGTACTCAGAGACATGTTGTTTGTGTACCTTGTGTGCGGTTTGTGTTTGTGTACCTTCATGACTTTCTGATCTTCTCCAAGGACAACAACAAGCATGTCCGTCATGTAAGAATGCTGCTAAAGAGGTCGCACATTGCCGTGGACTTCGTCACGGGTCTGCCCTCATCAGGTAGCACCGTCATCGTCATATTAACCATTGTGGAACGCTTCTCAAATGCAGTCCATTTCATTCCTCTGCCCAAGCTTCCATTGGCCATTGAGACTGCTGTCCTGCTGATCCAAAATGTTTTCTGCCTCTATGGGATCCCCCAGGACATTGTTTCTGAACAAGGCCCTCAGTTCGCATCCAAGGTATGGAAAGCATTCTGCGACACGTTAGGTATCTCGAGCAGCTTGACCTCCGGCTACCACTCACAATCCAATGGTCAAGCGGAGCAAGCCAATCAAAGCCTAGAGTCCTCCCTGCATTGTGTTGCCTCCCAGCTCTCAGACTCCTGGTCTACACACTTGCCATGGGTCGAATACTCACACAACTCCCTGGTTTGGGCTGCAACTGGTATGTTCCCCTTCATGGTTGTGAACGGTTTTCAGCCCCTTCTGTTCCCTAATCAGGAGACTGGTCTGGCTGTCCCCTCAGTCCAGGCTCACTTCTGCAGAGCATGCCGGGTCTGGAAGAAAGCTCGCGCTGCCCTGGATCGGTCAGCAGCCCAGAATCAACGAATCACCGATTGCCACTGGACACACCGACACCAGCCTATAAAGTTTGACAACAGGTTTGGCTATCCCACAGAGACCTGCCCTTAAAGCTGATTCCAAAAAGATGCCTCCCAAGTACATCAGCCCTTATACCATTAAGCACGTCGTAAACCCCAGTTCCGTTCGGTTGAAACTCCCAGCAGCTCTCAAAGGGCATCCAATTTTCCACATATCCCTGGTGAAACCTGTGGTAGAAAGTTCCCTTCATCCTCTTACCGACCCTCCACCCCCTCCCCGACTGGTTTATGGACACCTGATTTGGTCAACTGCATACTCGATGTGTGCAGGCAGGGTCACGGCAACCAGTACTGTTGGATTAGGAGGGGTATGGAGCCCAAGGAACTCCCCTGGATCCCTCGGTCCCTGATCCTGGACCCTGACCTGCTGTCCGAGTTCGACAGCAGGCTCCTGGATATGCCTGGACGGGAGCTAGGTGGCATCATATGGGGGGTACTGCTATGGTCTGTGTTTTTGGGGAACTTTGAGCGACTCTGTTCTAACTCCGTTTCTCCCCAGCAATGCAGGCTCTGGCGGAGGGGTGTGGCTGACATACATGGGTGAATTACAGCACGCACACCTGATCTCACTCACTAATCTACTACACTATAAAGACAAGCAGTGCGTTCACCTCGGTGCCAGAAGATTGTCTTGCTTCACGTCCCTGCTTTCCTGTGATCTCTCTGGCTCCTGGGAAAAGCTCCGCACTCGTGTGCCTTATACTCCAGAGTGACTTATTTCTGTTAAATATCTTAATATATATTAAATTATTTCTGTTGGTCATCATAACAAACATAATTTCATGTTTGTTATTTTTACACTCACAACCACAAGAGGGAACTCTAGGCTTGGGTACCAGTACCTGCTCATCCACCAGTGAAGAAATGATCCCAAAATGAATATCCTATCCTGCGGATTACTAGCTGCAGGTAGTGAAATATGCTGCAGAAAATGGTAATCTAGTAGCAGAAAAAAGTTTGGAGTGAATGAGAAACTTGTGAAGGACTGGAGAAAAGCCGAGATCATCATTATTATTATTATTATTACTGCAGTGAAGAAAACAAAAAAGGTAATCTTGGGCTAAAAGCTAGATGTCACAACTAGAGAAATGAGCTCGTAGATGGGTGTTTGAGCAATGTGCTGCAGGGAGAGGCTTGTCAACAGTGCAATTGCGCCCCTGTGTCCAGGTAGTGAAATTATTAAATATAATTCTAACAAGAGGGGAGAAAAGTGGAGATTATTATTACTGCAATGAAGAAAACAAAAAAAGTTAATTGCTAAAAAGCTAAAAGCTAATCGTGGGCTGAAAGCTAGATGGCCACAGCTAGAAGAACAAGCCTGCACATGGGGGTTTGAGCAACATGCTGCAGGGAGGGGCTTGTCAACAGTGCAGTTAGGTCTCCATGTCCAGGTAGTTGTCAAAGAGATGCATATAAATGACTTTGCGTGAGGACTTTCTTGTTGTTACTGCTTCATGCTCTATATCAGAGTAAGCACCACAACATCACATAAACTGCCAGCAGATTTTTAAGCCAAGGTAGACAGTTTCCATGAGTTTGTGACTTATAGTCCAATGCGACTTATATATATATACAGACGCTCCCCAGCTTTTGAACAAGTTAGGTTCTAGACGGCTGTTCGTTAGATGAATTTGTTTGTAAGTTGTTACAGGGCATGCTTGAGAGGGGAATGTATGTTTAAACCTTGAAAAAGTAACCTATACAAGTTTGTACTGTATACAATCTCTCTCTCTCTCTGTCTCTCTCTCTCCATAATGATCTGTACATTATCAATATCATTATGTCCCGTGTTTAAACTCTTGGTTCCTCTCAAGCACAGCATAGCGGATCTGATCAGATTTACAGAGAGTTTCACTTTCATCCAGTTCATAATAATACTGGAGTCAATTTGTTTCTTCTTTAAAAGTTTTGGCACCAGTTCAGAAATGTATCTTTCTGCTTCTCTTCCCGGACCTCCATATGGTGTATAGCAGGGGTCGGGAACCTATGGCTCACGAGCCAGATGTGGCTCTTTTGATGACTGTATCTGGCTCTCAGACAAATCAGGTGGCCTTTCTTAACAAATAAACGAATGCATAATTTCACTATCATTTAAATAAAAATACAAAAAAACCCAACAAATAAAACAAAAATAGAGAAATAAATCTCGCGCATTTAAATCTATACATCTATTTTCAATGCCACGTTACTGTGGCGCACAGCGGAGAGCCAATCCTTTCTGTACTCCAGTATGCGGGCAGGTCCGATACCCTGAAACTCTAATTTTATTGGATTATAACAACAGCCACAGACTGTGCGAGTTGTTTTTGAGTAAAGAGGTAAATTCCCTCGTTTTTGATCAGCTCATTTGCATGAAGCCAAGCACAGCTGGCAAACACAAATGGACAGACATGGAAAAACTTCAACCCGCAGACCAGCTGATTGCCAAAACTTGGGACGCGCTTCCTGTCACATAAACACTGCAGTGTTCGTACTGTCGTATTGACCATGTTTGGCTCCACATGCGCACATGAGCAGTCCTTCTCACCTGAAAAACGAATAACCTATATGATTCATATAAAGATTTCTCAATATATAAAGAATTATATAATTATATAATTAATAAAGTAAGTTAAAAATATGGCTCACTTATTTAAAAATGTGCCAAAAATTACATAATTTACATGACCAAGTTCAAATATCTCATCATCATTATAATCATCTTCTGCTTGATCCAGAAACAGGTCGTGGGGGCAGCAACCGCAGCAAAGAGGTCCAGACATCCCTCTCCCCCGCCACTTCCTCAAGCTCTTCCCGGGGGACACCAAGGCGTTCCCAGACAATGCGAGAGATATAGTCCCTACAGCGTGTTCTAGGTCGACCCCGGGGTCTCTTCCCAGTTGGACATGCCCAAAACACCACACCAGGGAGGCGTTCGGGAGGCATTCTGACTATATGCTCGAGCCACCGCAGCTGGCCCTTAATGTGGAGGAGCAACGAATCTACTCCGAGCTCTTCACGGATGGTAGAGCTTCTCACCTTATCTCTAAAGGGAGAGCCCTCCCACCCGACGAAGGAAGCTCATTTCAGCCACTTGTAGCCGCGACCTTGTTCTTTCGGTCACTACCCAAAGCTCGTGACCATAGATGAGGGTTGGAATGTAGATCGACAGGTAAATTGAGAGCTTTGCCTTGTGGCTCAGCTCCTTCTTCACCACAATGGACTGGTACAGGCTCCGTTTGACAGCAGAGGCTGCAGCGATCCGTCTGTCAATCTCCCGCTCCATCTTTCCCTCACTCGTGAACAGGACGCCAAGATACTTAAACTCTTCCCCTTGGGCCAGGGCCTCATTCTCGACCCATAGGGTGCATTCCACCCTTGTCTGACTGAGAACCATGGCCTCAGATTTGGAGGTTCCGGCTTGATGAAGTCAAAAGGACAACATCATCCACAAAAAGCAGAGACGAGATTCGATGGTCACCAAACCAAAACCCATCAACACCAGTCATCTCGTTACCTTTGCGTCCGGCGTCCTAGACGCACGATTTTTCCTTCAGACGCACAGTTTCAAACAATGTGCGTTTTTGGGACGCAAGCAATTTTCTCCCGATGGCAAAAAAAATTACACGGCAGACAAATTATTAATAACATAAACATTGCCGTTCGCTGCGCTTGACAATCGTCGCCATCTTTGTTTTGATCTCGCGATTAAACCTCGCGTGACGAGACCGGCTGATAGCAGACGAAATTTTTCTCGCGAGACGAGAGCGACCTTCACCTCGTGGTAAGCAGACGATTTAATAAGTATTAATTAAATAAGTATAAAAAAGTATTAAATTTAATAAGTATAATAAGGCCGAATATTCCAAAGTTATGTCTCAGAAAAAGCAACAAAACCTGGATAGTTTTTTCTCTGTCAAAAGCAGTGTAAATAACAAGCGAAAGGCTTCGGATAAAACGGACGAACCTGAAGTGAAACGTAGTAAAGTTCGGACATTTCAGAAGCATTGGCTGGGATTGTTCGCGTGGTTGCGATACGACGAGGAAGGAGATTTTATGTATTGTTCGGCATGCACGGACAACAAACAAGTTAATGGTATGATTCAAGCAGCAAAATGCACAAATTTCCAAAAAATCACCCTGGATAGACATGTGCAAATCCCAGGACATAAACTCGCGCTGGAAATTCCTACATTACGCAATAACAAGAGAAAAATCGAGTACAAGGCATCGGAAACGAAAGATAAAGTCGTTACTGCGTTGTTAAAAATTATTCACTGGATGTCTGTGGAGGATTTGCCATTCAGTAAATTCAGCAGCATGATTCACTTCATGCATGAACTTGGTGTTTCTGACCTGGATATTTTGAAGAAATACAAACTGAACTACGACTCTTATTTCACTGCCCATGATTTGTTGGATAGCATAGCTAAAGTAATCGAGGATGAAAAACAAATGCTATTACAAAATTCCCCTGTGATGACTATTCTAGCAGATGAATCTACAGACTCATCAAATACCAAACGTCTCATTCTGTATGCACAAATCCTCGACGATGCCATGCAACCTTCCACTCACTACATCTCAAATGTGGAATGTACAGATTCAACTGGAAAAGGAATTGCCACATCCATAAAGAAAGAACTTGAGGCAAGAAATGTTCCAATGGATAAGGTTATGAGCTTTGGGAGCGATGGTGCATCAGTCATGACTGGCCACAAAAATGGCGTTGCTGCAATCCTGAAGAGAGATAGCCCCCACATGATCAACGTACACTGCATCGCACATAAAATTGCTCTCTGCACCTCTCAAGCTGCTGAAAATATCCCGGCATTAAAAAAACACCAAGAAACACTGACAGATCTCTTCTACTATTTCGAAGGAAGCAGTAAAAGACAATCATCCTTGCAGGTCATCCAAATGATCATTGATGATCCTGTGCTCAAGATCAAGGAAGTACATTCTGTTAGATGGTTGAGCTACTTTAATGCTCTCACATCAGTCTATAGGACTCTTGAGAGTTTGCTGATTTATTTCAGGGATATTGACTACACAAAGGATCCAAAGGCTGAAGGACTTAGAAGAAAAATTGCAACAGAGAAATTTGTTGCACTGACTTATGTTATGATGGATGCTATGGCACCCATTACTGCTCTTTCTCAGTTTTTCCAGACTGAGAACATAGATGTAGCGCTAGTTGGGGTGAAACTGGAACAGTGCATCAGTGACCTGGAACAAATCAAGGAGATGGAAAGTCCACACCTAATGAAGCTGAAAGAAGATATGGTGGATGGTGTGTTCAAAGAATATCACAATCTCTCCAAATCACCATTCACACTGAACAAAACCATCAATGACTTTATTGACGAAGTGATTGGAAACATTAAAAAGCGCTTCCCTCAAGATAGTATCCTCCATGCCTTCTCTGTTCTGGGGATGAGACCACTGTCTTTCTTCCAAACCAAAGATGTTGAAGAGTATGGCAAAGATGAAATTGAAATGCTGTGCACACATTTTGGCTCTTCAAAGACTTCATCATGGGTGGAGGATGATGACAGCAGTAAGTCAAAGACATCTGAAGCAATCATCTCACCAGCAGCAACAAAGAAAGAGTGGAGACTATTGAAGAAGGTGGTTCTTGCATAAAGATACCCAAGAGACAAGCTGAGCCATCTATGGGGCCTGATCAACCAGTATCATAAGGCAGAGTTTCCAAATCTGATCAGATTAGCACAACTTGCCTTGACATCAGCAGTGCACACAGCAGGATGTGAGAGGGGATTCTCAACACAAAACAAAATCCTCACAAAAAAAAGAAACAGGCTGCAAGTCCAAACACAACACAAACTTATGACTGTGCAGTTGGCAGCAAGTGTAGATTTTGAAAAAGCACTGAATGTTTGGAAGGAAACCAAACAGAGGAGACTGTATGAACTCAAAGATTAACTTACCTTTATATTTTATATGTGTATCTATGAACTTTTCATATATTTTTTTTTCAATTTAATACATACAACTGTCAAAATGCATGGAGTACACTTTGTCAATTGTGAAATAAAGGCGTTAAATGTAAATTATGGTTATTGTTGTCATATGCACTTTCAGTTTTGATAAAGAATTTTTTCAGATTATGTTTCACGACATATTGCATGCATCATGGGACTCACACTTTTTTGACAAGGGAGTCCCATGGACTTGCAGAGTATGAATTGTAAAATTATCACTGCAACACCTCGGCTGTGCTTAGAAATTTTGTCCATAAAAATTATGAACAGAATCAGTGACAAAGGACAGTCTTGGCAAACTCCAACCCTCGCCGGAAATTAATTCGACCTATTGTTACCAATACGGACCAAACTCTGGCTCCGGTGATACAGTGATCGAATGGCCCATAGCAACGAGTCCGGAAGCCAACACTCCCAGAGCACACCCCACAAGATAGTCCGAGGGACACGGTCGACAGCCTTCTCCAAATCCACAAGACACATGTGGCAGAACAGGCAAACTCCTATGCCCCCTCCAAGATGATGTGGAGCATATAGAGTTGGTCAAGAGTGCTACGGCGAGGATATAAACAATATATATATAGTTTGATGCCAAGAAAGAGCATCACAGATGCAGTGTTTGCTTTGAGGATGTTAATAGAGAAGTACAGGAAAGGTCAGAAGGAGCTGTATTGTGCGTTTGTGGATCTGGAGAAAGAATATGACAGGGTGCCAAGAGAAGAACTGTGGCATTGTATGTGGAAGTCTGGAGTGGCAGAGAAGTATGTTAGAGTGGTGCAGGACATGTATGAGAGATGTAAGACAGTGGTGAGATGTGCTGTCGGCGTGACCGAAGAATTCAAGGTGGAGGTGGGACTGCATCAAGGGTCAGCTCTGAACCCCTTCTTGTTTGCTATGGTGATGGACAGACTGGCAGACGAGGTTAGACAAATATCTCCATGGACTATGATGTTTGTAGATGACAGTGTGATCTGTAGTGAAAACAGAGAACAAGTGGAGGAAATTCTAGAGAGGTAGATGTATGCCCTGGAAAGGAGAGGAATGAAGGTTAGCCTCAGTAAGACAATACATGTGTGTGAATGAGAAGGACCCAAGAGGAATGGTGAGGTTAAAAGGAGCAGAGTTAAAGAAGGTGGATGATTTTAAACACCTAGGCTCAATTGTCCAGCGTGATGGAGAGTGTGGAAAAGAGTTGAAGAAACGTGTGCAGGCAGGTTGGAATGGTTGGAGAAAAGTATCCAGTGTGATGTGTGATGTGTGATAGCAAGGTATCAGTAAGAATGAAAGGAAAAATGTACAAGATGGTGATGAGACCAGCAATGTTGTATGGTTTAGAAACAGTGGCACTGAGGAAAAAACAGGAGGCAGACCTGGAGGTAGCAGAGATGAAAATGTTGAGGTTCTCTTTGAGAGTAACAAAGATGGATAGGATGAGGAATGAGTACATCAGAGGGACAGCACATGCTAGAGGTATTGGAGACAAAGTCAGAGAGGCTAGATTGAGATGGTTTGGACATTTACAAAGAAGGGATAGTGAATATATTGGTAGCAGGATGCTGAGGTTGGAACTACATGGCAGAAGGCTTAGAAAAAGACCGAAAAAGAGATTTATCGATGTGGTGAAGGAGGACATGAAGGTAGTCGGTATAAGAGAAGAAGATGCAGAGGACAGGGTGAGATGGAGGCAGATGATTTGCTGTGGCGACCCCTGAAGGGAACAGCTATATATATATATATATATATATATATATATATATATATATAGAGGATTTTCTGAGTAGATCCTTCCGTAGGAGAGTGCTCAATACTTTTTGGTAGAGCAAATAAACAAAAATAAAAGGACAGGACAAAGACTTTCTATTGAAACTCCATTTATCACTACAGATCTGTTTCGAGGGGTGGTGAAACCATCCTCTCTCTTCAGGTGATTATAGAAGAATTCTATTCTTCTATTCTTCTATAATCACCTGAAGAGAGAGGATGGTTTCACCACCCCTCGAAACAGATCTGTAGTGATAAATGGAGTTTCAATAGAAAGTCTTTGTCCTGTCCTTTTATTTTTGTGTATATATATATATATATATATATTAATACTGAATACAACTAAATTGAAAAATAAGACCATCAATTTGAGAGTATAATAAGATGCTGAATTTATTTTAAACGACATTGTTTATTAAACAAAGTTATTTATTCATAACAAAAGTACTTTTTACTATTAATGTGACTTCTGGTGATGCATGGTTTTGCTGATGGCTTTGTAGTCTGGTTGATACGTGGTGAGGTTTAGCTTCATGCAGGCATTTAGGCTTCCATCTGTTAAACGTGACCGCAGGTTGGTCTATATATATATGGTGTGTGTGTGTGTGTGTGTGTGTGTATATATATATATGTTAGTCTTGCATGTGTGAACCCATGTTATTATTGTTATTATGTTTTCATTTATACAGGGACAGTGCAATTATAAGTAACTGTAATTTAGTTAACCGGCCATTATGCTCAATACAACTTTGTACATTTTTTTGCCATTACATTACTCTGATAACTTGCACTGAATAGAATCAGCCAGGGATACATATCTCAATAAAGTTTTTAAATGACTGAAATATGTCCTCTCCTTACGTATGTTCTTTAATGACAGGACTGTTAACAGCTGCTCTTTTGCAGTTATATCAGTAAGCACCAATCGAATAAAACTGCACAACTGGGTAGTGTCCCTCACGCCTGTAAACTCATCCAGCTACAGTGAGAAGCACTCTCAGTCTGCGATGTCCTTCAAAAGTTGTGTAGTCAGATCCTTGGTCATGGCTTCACTCCGCTGTGTAACTGTAGTTCTTGATAGCTGAAGAGTTCTGATAGTATTTCTGCTTTGTTTATAAAGTCTTGGAACAATGAGGCAGCTTTTTCAAAGAATGCCTCATACCATCTCTTCATCTTGGAAGGATTTCTTGCTTATAATTGTTAAGTGACTCACGTGGAACGAAGCTTCAGTGGTTGCCTTTGCTTATGGAGTTCACTGTGAGAGAAATGACTGCTGAAATGAATGGCCAGTTGGGATCTTAGTTCCTTCACGTTTCTAGCTCTCAGTTCACTTTTCGGAAGGAGGTCAGCATCATAATGTTTACGGACAATTAGAAAATGCTGCTCCACATTTCCCTTTTTTGGTATAGCAATGGCAGACTGGCAGATGGGGCAAATGCACTTTGAAAATGACATATTAAAAAAAAAAGTCAATGTCTCATTCTATATGTACGCCCCCACTCATTTGTATACCCATAAGTTTAGAAAACATAAATTGGAGGCTAACTCACTACCTTGCTAGAATGTGCCGTTTTGTGCACATGTTCAGTGACACCTGTGCCAGAAAAGGTCAGATTGGTCAAACTGACTGTCAATCAAGTGACAAATTTCATAGTGAAGATGGCAAATTGTTGTCTGCATTTTAATGCAATGTGATCTACCCACACTACCTTTGTATGTATTGAGCACCCCTGCTATAGTATTACCATCTGGGAATAGTTGTATAGATTTGTTGTAATTATTAGTTATGATGTATCCACATTCCCCAACACAGAGTCTATTATTCATCTTATGAAGTAAAAAAAACGGCTTTTTCATGAATTTTACATATAGTTTAGACAGCTCATCAGATTATATTATGCTTTCATGAAGTCAAATTGAGAATGAATTGAAGGGGACAGAGCAATTAGAAGATTAAATAACATTCTGGGTACAAACATGTCTATGATACCTGGTAACTGGAAAAAATAAGTGACTTAGTCTCTGTTTTGTTCCCAATCCCCTTAGTGACAGACAACTTTTGCTCAAAGTACTTTTTGACATAAAAAAGGAAAAAAATACTTTGTAATTAGTAAGCGAAATTCCATACTTACTAGCATTTCCAACTCAGAAAGCTTTGCAGTTTAAAACGGTCCTCAAGCTTTGAATAGAGTCATTAATGGTCACAACCAGCAATTTTATTTATTTACACTGATGAACTTTTATTTATTGTGTTTTACAGTGTGATTGTACTTCATATTGTTTTTTGTGTTTTGTTTTTGTTTTTATCTATATGCTCAATTAGCATAGACACCGATTAATGGCAGTTAACTAAGTTACAGTTACTAAGTTAACTGCGGTTAACTAAGTTACAGTTACTTTTAATTGTGCACTGTTCCTGTTTAAATGAAAACATAATAACGATAACAGCAATAATAATAATAATAATAATACCGTGGAGCCTCGGAATCCGAACGCTCTAGAGTTCGAACAATTTGAAGACTCCACTGTATTGATATTATTATTATTATTATTAGTAGTAGTATTAGTATTATTATTATTATATATCCGTGCTCCACCAGTTCGAGCTTTAGTTTGATGTCCGTGTTTCTCCGCATTGCTAACAGTGACTATGATTTCACCGTGCTCTAGTGCCTTCCCAGTGAACAATAAAGTGCACCAATTTTCATAGATGAAACAGGGAAATCATAGTGGAGCACGGAGCTGAGAGCCAGAGAGATCACGGGGAAGAGGGACAATCTTCTAGCACCAGGAAGAGCGCTGCTAGTCTTTGTAACCCATGATTAAGTGGAATTAGGTGTGTGTGTTTAGCACTCCACCTGCGTGTGACAGCCACTCCCATCTCCAATGCACATTTCACCATGCAACTCTTTTGTGAGAGACCATAACACACTAAAATAAAAACCACAGTGCAGTTAAAGTGTCTCTCATAACACAGATACAACATAGTGTATTGTATTCAATCATTTTTTCACTTAATTTGTGGACCGATGGTAGGAGTTATGGTACCATTAACTTCTGTTCAAAAGACGACGGAAAGGATTAAGACCATTTACATTATTTGTAATGGAAAAAGCGGATTTGGAATCCGAACAAATTGGAATCCAAACAGCCATCTGGAACAGATTAAGTACCGAGGCTCCACTGTAATAATAATAATAATATTGTGCACATGTTAACAGATGTATACTTTCCACATTATACTTGAGATGTTATACATTTATACTGTACACATGATTTTGGTCTTATTTGATTTCTTCATCTATCCATTTTTTCTCCATGATTTCTAGCCCAAAGACATAGACACAGAGGCCAATGGATCACCTTCCTCTTCTCTGTTGTTGCCTGTGTCAGTGCCGCAAAAGGGGGAGCAACTAAGCAAGGACACCACAGCAACTGAAGCTACAGGTTAGAAAAGAAACAAGTATTTTCCTTTCCTATTGTTTTGTACTTTCAGAGAGCAAGAAATAGGAAAGATTTCTTTCACTGTAGACTGATTGTAAATGCTTTACAGGTAAAGATTTGCAGCCAGAGCGGGACACAGTGCTACAGCTACAACAAGTGATTGACCAGTTAAGGAATGTCTTCCCATCTGAAGCAAGTCAATGATGATGCACAAAGGTTAGTGGAAAAACTTTTATACAGCTTTTTGTAGCTTTCTATGACATTGGTTCTATTAACTAGATATACAGCAAATTAAAATTTGAAATAATAGTACAATACGTAGAGCAGTAATGCAAACAAGTTACTCTTTTGTATACACGTCATGTATAAGATAACCCACTTACCGCATTCGACGTAATAAGCGTCCTGCTCCAATAAATGCCCCCACCCACCCCCCCAGTGTTTTTAATCTTATGTCTAATAACCGCCCATGTGTACTGGGAGCAAAATCATAGATCAAACTACCAATTTTATTCAATCAGTCTCTGTAACCCTAAAATGAGGCATTCACTGCCTGTAAAAGTGATTTTACACGGTATTTCAAGACCCCTGCCACTGGGGAATGTCTATAATGTTCATCAATAAGTTGTTACATTTGATTGTTCCGCCATGTTTAAAAAAAAACAGGACAATATTTTGCTGTGTTCTCTTGGTAAAACAACCGATGAACCATTAGTAACTGTTCAGCAAAACTATCGTATGCTCTGAATGTATGGAGTGATGAGCCAGATATGGACCTATCAGAAAGTGATGATGAGTATTTTTCACCCGTTTCTCCTGTTCACTAACTTCATAAATTCAAAGACATTCCTGCCCATCTGTTTTTGTTTATGTTCGTGTTGATTGGTTCAACTTGCCATGTGCTAAAGTTGACATTCGTGTTGATTGGCTCATTTTACTTGTGAAAATGTTTAAAGGAAATACTTAAAGGAACAGCACCGGGAGGGAAAAGTAAGGGAAGAAAAAGTGTTTTTTTTTTTTAATTTATGCAGTTTTCTGTTTAATTTCAGCTTCCATGTAAGTAGTTTGGTTGATACCACAAAATCAAGAACACAAATACCAGTAAAACTCTTTTATTGTTTTGTTATTATTCATGTTTTCCACCTCGATGGTAATAAGCACTTACAGTTCCACTCCACTGGCAACATTTTAATAAGCGCCCACCCACTCAAAATTTTTTAAGTGCCCTGGGCGCTTACCACTTAGAATACGGTAAGAATACTGTTAAAAGGTGTTGTCAAAATAATCTCATATTTGCTCTCCTGTTAAGTAAAAGACATGCCTAGATTTCAATTCCGGTTGTCCTTAGGGATTGAAACTGTCAGTTGCTAGTGAGAAAGCACAAAAGGCACCTTCAGGGATAAACCAACAACTGTATGTCTAAGTTCATTCATTCATTCATTCATTTTCTGAACTACTTAAAGCTCTACGTTACGAAAAAAGCTCTGGAATGGATTAATTTCGTAAGTAGGGAGCCGACTGTATGTATATATATATATATATATATATATATATATATATATATATATATATATATATATATATATATATATATTTATATATATATATATATATATATATATATATATATATATATATATATATGTATATATATATATATATATATATATATATATATATATATATATATATATATATATATATATATATATTTATATATATATATATATATATACAGTCATCCCTTGAATATCGCGGATAATGTAGACCAGACCTGGCCGCGATATTCAAAAAACCGCGAAGTAGGAACGCCCCGCCCCCTGCCCCCATTTCTACCATGTTGTCTCATTTCTATATGTTTTCGCGTCGATGCAATATCAAGAAGTGTATATTAAACGTTGCACAGTTATATGCATATGTAAATACTGTAATGTATTAATATTTAAATAGAATTTACATATAAATACTTTAAGTACTGTACTTACCTTTGTACTTACTCCCATTTTGCAGCACATTCACAAACACCATACAGTAAGATCACAAAATCACAAAAAATCCAGTGGGAATGTGCGAGGCAAGAGCGTCACGCGTCTAAGCTAATCAGCTTGCGAGATTGAGTTGAGTGGGCGGGAGGCAATAGCGTCACGCGTCTAAGCCAATCAGCTTGCGAGATTGAGTTGAGTGGGCGGTCCCTGCCTGAACTGGGGAGGAGGGGCTCTTCAGTCTGTCATTTGGAAACATTGGATGCAGCCTGCCTTGGGTCCCTGCCTTCCATTTGCTTACATGCAAGTTTCAGCACGAATTTTGAATTTTTTATGAATATTTAAATTTTTTTTTTTTTTTTATTAAAATACTGCTATGTACCAAGACCGCGATGCTCAAATCGTGACGTGGCAAGGGATGACTGTGTATATATATATATATATATATATATATATATATATATATATATATATATATATATATATATATAAAAATTTTTTTTTTTTTTTTTGATTGTAATAAGCGCCCTGCTACAATAAGAGCCCCCGATTTTTTTTTGATTTTTTAAATTTTTTTTTATTTGATCAGTCTCTGTAACCGTAAAATAAAGCATTCACTGCTTGTAAAAGTAAGTTTACTGCCACAGGGGAATGTCTATAATGTTCATCAGTAACAACACGTGATTGTTCCCCCGTACTTTAAAGAACAGGAAAATATTTTGCTGTGTTTTCTTTGTAAATTTCTAGCAACCAATGAACCATTAGAAACTTTTACAGCAAAACTATTGGATACTCTGGATGAATGGAGCGATGAGCCAGATATGGACCAATCAGAAATTGATGACTGGTATTTTTACCCGATTCACCTGCTCATTAACTTCATAAATTTAAAAACATTCCTGGACATGCGCTTTTGTTTATGTTCGTGTTGATTGCTTCAACTTGCCATGTGCTGTTTCAACTTGCCATGTACTAAAGTTGACATTCTGATTGGCTCGTTTTACTTGTGAAAATGTTTAAAGGAAATGTTTAAAGGAACAGCACCGGGAGGGGAAAAGTAAGGGAAGAAAAATTATGATTTTTTTTTTAATTTACGCTGTTTTCCGTTTATTTTCAGCTTTCATGTAAGTAGTTTGGTTGATACAACAAAATGAATAACATAAATACCAGTAAAACTCTTTTACTATTTTGTTATTATTCATGTTTTCCACCTCGATGGTAATAAGCACTGACAGTTTCACTCCACTGGTAACATTTTAATAATCGCCCACCCACTACAATTTTTAAAGCGCTCTGGGCACTTATCACTTTAAATATGATACACACATATATATATATATATATATATATATATATATATATATATATATATATATATATATGGTCTCAAAGACTGACACTGTGCCGGGGGTGGGTTGTGATTTTGAGTTCTTACTTCCCGAAAAAGTGATCCCAAAAGGTGTGCTTCAACGAAGCCTCTGTCAGCTAAAGCCCAGCACTCTGGCCTTTACGTGCAGCTATCTTATCTCATAGCCTGGTGAGACCTGTTTCCGCCAACAAGGGGAAGGGGTGAAGGCGGGCCTCTGGTGCCTTAAAACCAGTTTGTTTTGGGCAGATGTGGCTTGTCCACCCAGGAGGGCAGCCTGTCTAGATGAAGGACAACACTGATTCCAAACCTAGACAGATACAGCTCATTCGTCTTGGCAGACAGTGCATTTAGGAGAAGGAAACTCTGATATAAAATCTACAGTCCTGAGGTCATCACAGCCATTTCAGCCTGCTGAGCTGCTGCGGAACGTCCCTGAACCTAAAGAGTGACAATCGGTTGGCGTAGGCTGACTGTCACTTTAAGCAACCAGCGGAGGTGGGAAGGGGAGCAGTAAAATCCTACAGTGATGGGGAGGGATGAAAACAGTAGGTGCAAGATGGCACTGGAAGCTAGTCTCAAACCTGCATATAGGTCTTTTGATTGTCGAACAAGGCAGTGGTATCATCCGATTTCCCACAGGACGACCAAGCAGCCCTTTTTATGGACAGCGCTGCTTGCTCCACACGGAGACGGGTCTAGAAAAGGTGACCCAAAAATCGCTTGCCTCACCCTACCCGGTTGGCTCAAGGCTGCCAATGGGTCAACTCCCTCTGAGGTGCTAAAGAAAGAAAATATCACATGAAAATTACGTGCTGGAATGTACGTACCTTGCTGGATTCGGACGACAATGATTGTCCACAAAGACTGCGCTGCTTTTGTGGCTAAAGTACTCTTCTTCTTTCTTCTTTTCCTTTCGGCTTTTCCCTTCAGGGGTCGCCACAGCAAACCATCCGCCACCAT
Organism: Plotosus lineatus; assembly: GCA_024760905.1. Taxonomy (NCBI): domain Eukaryota; kingdom Metazoa; phylum Chordata; class Actinopteri; order Siluriformes; family Plotosidae; genus Plotosus; species Plotosus lineatus. The sequence continues at coordinate 54,424,859 of CM045733.1, read as the reverse complement.
CTCACCCGATCCTCTGTATCTTCTACTCTTACTCCAACTACCTTCATGTCATCCTTCACCACATCCATAAATCTTCTCTTTGGTCTTCCTCTAGACCTTCTGCCTGGTAGTTCCAACCTCAGCATCCTACTACCAATAAGGCTTGATATTGACATAGCAGCCCTCAGTAAGGTTCGCTTTGCTGAGGAAGGATCACTTGTTGAACATGGAGCAGGCTTCCTTTTCTGGAGCGGGAGAGGAAAGGAAGAGTACAACCAGTCAGGTGTAGGTTTCATTATAAAGAATGTCATCGCCAATAAGGTTCATGCACTAAAAACAGGTCATTCTGACCGTATCAAATCCCTTCGACTACCACTCCAAGGGGATAAGTTTGTCACTCTCGTCAGTGTCTACAGTCCAATGCTTCAAGTGGACATGGCTGTTAAGGAGGCCTTCTATGGTGATCTGTACGCTGTAATCACACATATAAACCCCAAGGACAAGCTGATCATCCTCGGCGACTTCAATGCCAGGGTGAGCAATGACTCCCAACGGGGGAAAGGAGTCCTTGGCAAACACAGACTTGGCAACTGCAGTGACAATGGGCGCTCACTACTACAGTTTTGCTCCCAACACCAGAACATGGGCCTCTTTGTTGCCTTCATTGATCTGACTAAGGCATTTGACACCGTCTATGGAAAATACTTACCCACCTGGGCTGCCCACCAAAGTTCCTCACAATCATCTGCCAGCTCCATGATGGCCAGAAAAGTCAGTTGAAGCACAATGGCATCCTTTCAGACACGTTCCCAATCTCCAACAGTGTCAAGCAAGGCTGCATGCTTACGCCCTCACTCTTCTCCATCTTCTTCAGCATGATTCTACACCAAGTAATGGAGGACATCACAGACGGAATCTACATCCGCTTCAGCTCCAACAGCAGCCTGTTCAATCGTAGACAGCTGCTTGGCCACACCAAGACTCGTTATAGAACTGCTGTTTGCTGATGATTGTGCACTTCTTGCACACCCAGAAGCTGCTCTTCAAAACCTTGTTGACCACTTTTCTAAGCCTCAAAAGCCTCCGGGCTTACAATCAGCCTGAAAAAGACCGAAGTGCTGTTCCGACCCACACTTCTGCAAAACTACGCCCCTCCTCACATCACTATTGATGGCATAACTCTAAATGCAGTCAAACACTTCACCTACCTTGGCGGTGGAATGTCAAACAACACAACCATTGACAAGGTCCTCGACAATTGGCTCTCAAAGGCAAACAGATCCTTTGGTCGTCTTTCTAAGCGAGTCTGGAACAACCACTCACTTTAGTTAACTACCAAAATCAATGTTTACAGAGCCGTTGTCATCCCTACTCTCATATACGATGCAGAAGCCTGGACACTGTACAGAAGACAAGTGTGACTCCTTGAACGCTTCCATCAGCGGTGCCTACGCTCCATCCTGAACATTAAGTGGCATAACTATGTGTCCAAAAAGGATGTCCTGGAAAAAGCTCAACTTCCCAGTATCGAGTACATCCTGTTTAAGTAGCTGCTGCATGTTGTGAGAATGGAAGACTCTTACATTCCAAAAGCTGTCCTGCTCGAGGAACTCAAGTCTGAAAAGTGAAACCGCGGTGCTCCGAAAAAGCATTACAAAGACCAGCTAAAAAGACACCTTTCTCTGGCAAAAATCTCACTCAGTTCCTGGCAAGTTGATGCCACTGACTGACCCAAGTGGCAGTACACAATCCAAAGAGCAAGCCAAGAATTCAAAATCCAGAGGAGTGGAGCAGTGAGAGAAAAAAGACACCGTCAGAAGGAGTGGGTAATGTCTCAAAACCCAGCTTCACCATCAGCAGCAGCAGCCTTTACCTACCTTTGTTGCAGCAGAGCCTACAGCCACCAGCGGGCTTGCAACTCACCAACCCTTCCTTGATCTTCGTATGTGAAGAAACAGCCATCATTCATATATATATATATATATATATATATATATATATATATATATATATATATATATATATATATAAGCCTAAAATTTGAAGTTACTAATAGCTATATAAACACACAGAATGAATCCTGTCAGTGGGGAATATTTTGGTGGTCCCAGGATCTCACTGAATGTGCTACTGTGACTGATCAGCAGATTGTGAAGTGGGTGGGAGATATTGTTCAGTATTGTCTTTATTTGGACAACATTTGCCTCTCCAGCACTACAGTCAGAGTCCAGCTCCATCCCCACAATGATACTTGCCCTGTGGATCAGTTTGTTCAGCCTGCTTGCATCTGTAACCCTCAGCCTGCTCTCCCAGCATGCGACAGCATAGAGGATAACGCTGGCCAAAACAGACTCATAAAACATACTGAGTATCTGACCTTAGTCATCTCAAAAAATAGAGATGACTCTAGACCTTCTTGTAAAGTGTGGTAGTGTTCTTACCCAGTCCAGTTTACTGGCAATATGAACTCCACGGTATTTGTAATCTTCTACCATTTCAACATGGATGCCCCGGAAGGAAACAATGGTCACTGGTGTTTTGGATCCTCTAAAATCCACAATCTTGGTCTTTGTCACATTAAGCATCAGGTAATTCTGCTCACACCATGTGATGAAGGAATCCACCATAGCCCAATATTCCATCTTTTCACCTCCCGGATACAACAAAGTCATCATAAAACATCTGAAGATAGCAGGTCTCCATGCAGTAGATGAAGTCAGTTGTGTGGAGGCTGAAGAGAAATACACATACACAGTCCCTTGTTGTGCTCCAGTGTTATTGCCCATTGTGTCTGACACAAAGTGCTGCAGACACACATACTGTGGTCTTCCTGTCAGGTAGTCTACAATGCAGGACACAAGAGAGGCATTCACCTGCATTGCTATCAGCTTCTTATCCAGGAGGGTCAGCCTAATGGTATTGCATGCTCTCGTAAAGTAAAAAAAAAAACCTGAAACTCGCAGTGCTTGCTGGCTGGTCCAGGTGGCTGTTGACACAGTTAAGATGGCATCCTCAACTCCGAGACGAGACTGGAAGTCAAAATGAAGGGGTCCATATGTTGTCTAACCATGAGTTGGAGTTGATCCAGTACGAGTAATCATAAAACCCAGTAAAATTCCTTGGTGATGTGAATAGTACCCCTGATTCGTGGCAGAGGGTGCTTGTGAGACACCTGCACTCTTCTTCGTTTGTAGTTAAATTTTCTTTGCAATCCACCTTATTAAAATGGAAGATTACATTTCCAAGATGAGAAAATCTGAACTTTTAGTCCAAACTTCTTCTTCTTTTACTTTCGGCTGCTCCCTTCAGGGGTCGCCACAGCAAATCATCCGCCTCCACCTCACCCTGTCCTCCGCATCTTCTTTTCTGACTCCAACGACCTTCATGTCTTCCTTCACCACATCCAAAAATCTCTTCTTTGGTCTTCCTCGAGGCCTTCTGCCTGGTAGTTCCAACCTCAGCATCCTACTGCCAATATACTCACTATTTTTAGTCCAAACTAAAGGTAATAATTAAAGGAAGACTGATGCACTTAGAATAAATTTTAACCTCAAATGAAATATGCATCACACGTTTAGGTAAAGAACGCTGATATGAGACGCGACACATTGTCTGAGAACATTTTAATTTAATTTAAAAGGTACTCATGGCACTAAAATAGAAAGAAACTTGATATGGGACTGTATAGCACCCCACATTACACACCATACTCACTGTGTGTACAGTCGTGTCATTGCTTCTCTCTTTGGTGTTGGTTTGATGTCTGTTGTCAGTTAAATGATGAATAATATTCTATTTTGAGTTCATTTATATTTGTAAATATGACTGTAAAAGAGTCAATGCCTCACAGGCTGTCACCTCATTGCAAGTCAATGGATTCAAAGATAAAATGTGTTGATGGAAATGAAAATATTCCCCATGTGGGGCATAATGCGCACATGGAGTGAGCACCTCTTCCTGACAGAAGAACAACTCAGAGTTCCGGGCTTAAACATGTCTGTGTTAAGTTTGTATGTTCTCCCCATGTTTCCGAGGGGTTCCTTTGGGTCCCTCAGACCAAAGTCATGCACATTGGCTAATTGGTTTTTCAAAAATGTGTGTGTGTGTGTGTGTGTGTGTGTGTGTGTGTGTGTGTGTGTGTGTGTGTGTGTGTGTGTGTGTGTGTGCGCGCATGCGTGTTTGTGCATGTGTGGATGTATGTGTGTTTTGGCCCTGCAATGGACTGGTAAACTGTTCAGAGTGTACTTCACCTTCACAGAGAGTCAGTTTTAAGATGGGCTCCAGTTTCTCCACAACATAATTGCATTCAGAAAATGAGTGAGTGATAAGGGAGTTTAAACTGGTTGGAATGTATTAGTTATATTATCCCTCACAATAATAAACCTGTCTTTCTTTTATAATTTCCAGATTCCACAATACTGAACTAAACCTGGATTGGGCCCAGAATATGAGAGACAGCAAAAAACAAATATTGGTTGAGCAGATTTTGAAGCCACATTTTCTACCCCACTGAAGCTTGGTGAAAATAGCTACAACATTTCTGAGTAACTTAATATCATCTTGTACATTCAAAGGCCAAAATCAGTACACTGTGTTAAGCAGCTATCTACAGTTGTGTATGAGGATTCTACAGTACAGCACAATGACCTTACCACACACAGAAAACAGTGGACTTTTTATTCCTATGCCAGTTTATTTCAGTTTTCTTTTTTAACTGGATTTATTTTTGTTTTCTTCTTGTTCATACAGCACTGAGATTGACACAACCATTGAAAACCATTCCCAATTTCTTCTGTAAAACACACACACACACACACACACACACACACAAACTGATCATATCTTCTCAATCCTAGCTCTCTGTAAAAGGTGTGAGCTCAGGATTCTATCAGGTATACAAGTTATGAATTATCAGAAAAATGTGTAATTGAGAGCTCAACACGTGTTTGTGCAACTCCAGTTGAGCCTTTCTATTGTTTTTCTGTTTTTTTTGTTTTGTTTTTTTTTACTCATTGTGTCTTCCTGTTTTTTATGTTAGTCTTAGTTATTACATTTACTAATCTCGCCCCCTCTCACATCACTTTGCACACAAATCATGATAATGTATTAATGAAAACAACATGGAATAGATCCATTTTCATTTCCATTTAGTCTTTTATAACAATAACATGTTTTTGTGCAATCCTAACTGACTGTATTTAATGAGATACTGAGGAATGCAAATCTTTCTGAGACTCATAAAATGCGGGAGCGTACTCTCATTGTGTGTCAGTGGTATCATCACAGAATCATAATCAAAATACAGACGCTTCCCGACTTAGGTTTTAATTGGGTCCGGACGGCCGAACGTAAGTTGATAACATTGTAAAATAATATCAAATATATCAAATAATTTCTTTCTTTCTTTCATTTCAAATAAGTCACTTATTTATACCGAGTCACTTTACATGAAGCTTAAAACAGTCAATCAACGCTTACAATATGTGAAGCGCTCAATACCGAAAGTAGTGTACCCTCAAAAGTAGTGTACTTGCTGTGGGTTATACAGACTTCTGGTCTTTCAAGTGCACAAGGGTGCCGTTGAACTCGTTTAGAACACAGCCTGCACTGATGCAGTCTCCAGCAAAGCGGAGAGGTCATTCTTTTGTGTAAGTAAGTAAGTAAACTATTCAAGAGATGCATACAAAGAACAAGTACAAATCCTAATGAATATTAATATAAAAATAAGTATTACACTTTTAGTGTAACAGATCCCAGTTTAATCAAAAAATGGCATATAGACATGGTAGGATTTTCCCTATTTTTTTTATTACATTTTCCACTACTTTATTTCAAAGATATACCTTTACCTCGCAGTCTCCTAGGTGATAATTACAGAAGCAGACTCAAGGTCATCCAGTTATTCTCTGGTTTATTTCACAACTGTCCAAAGATTTATACACAGAGAGTCATGTCTCTGATAAGTGGATAGTAATAGGAGGATATCTGGAGACTTGATTTGTGCTATATGTGTATGTGTAACAGTGGTTAAGGGCAAGGTTTACAAAAAAACTGAAGCTATGGTTGGAGATGATGGCACTGACAAAATAAATAAATAAATAAAATGGGGTGTATCTGCAAATGGCACAAATGTAAATGCTATAATTTTCTCTGGAGGCTAAAAAAAAGGCAGAATAATAAACAAACATGCTAGGGGGATATTGCAGATAGGGCTGATGGGGATAAAGTGAGATGAAGATACCTGGTAGGAATAAAAGAAAAAAGTCATAGAGGAGATTCATGAATGTGGTGAAAGAGAACAGGCATGAGAGTGGCATGATGGAGTGGATGCTAATGAATAGGTGATAAAGATTATCGGTATTTGTGGCTCCTAATGGGATCAGTCACAGATGGAGATGGATGCTAATGAATAGGTGATGAAGATTATCGGTATTTGTGGCTCCTAATGGGATCAGTCACATAAATAAAAGTATTCTGTGTTAAGTAAGCTCAACAAATACACTAGTTGTAAAGAACAGCACATTCATTCATTGATTCATTCATTTTATAAGCCGCTTAATCCTAATTAGGGCCACGGGAAGCTAGCGATCATCTCATCCGATTCTGGGTGAGGGCAGGGTACACTCTTGACAACTTGCCAGTCCATCGCAAGGCCAACGCTCATGGAACCACTCACACCTAGGGGTGATTTGGAACAGCTAATTACCCTTCTGTGCATTTTTTTGGACTGTGGGAGGAAACCAGAGCACAAGGAGAAAACCCACACAAGCATGGAGAGAACATACAAACTCCACACAGAAACGTCCAGGCTAGGAATCTAACCCAGGACCTTCTTGCGAGCACAGCACATGTTTTTCCCAATTATTTGACACGGGTCTTTGTTTTCTCATATTCTCTTCTTTTCGGCTTTTTTAAAGAGACAAACAATACCTTTAGATGCCATATGTTTAGTTAAATAAGGTCCACCTACCAAGCACCATAAAGACCATGTATCACTCCAAACATATCAAATACAAAATTCTGGAGAAGTACAAATCGGGCTTGGATTATTAAAAACAAAATCACATGAAGTACCAATAAATTCATGATAATTCATTCTCTGTAACTGCTTAATCCTAGTTAGGGTTGTGGGGAGGCTGGTGCCCATCCCAGCCGATGCCAGGCGAGGGCAGAGTACACCCTGGACAGTTCGCTAGGCCATCGCAGGGCAAAAGCACACTGCCGGCTATTCAGCTACTCTTGTCGAAATTCAGCAGTGGTTCTTTTACATGAACCTCCCACCATAGACAGTGAGAGATATTGCTGACCTTTGATAATCTAGTTAGCTGCACTGAGAGGACAGTGACAACCCATTGAGAATGGGACTTAAACCCCCAACCTTAGTATCAGTGATCCAGCACCTTTACCACCAGCCCACATTCATGATCACAAAAGGAAATAATATGGCACCACAACAGCCCTGACTAAAGAGGGTCTTCCACCACAACACAATGACTGGGCATGATGGACATTATTCAGAAAGGCAAAAACATACCATTGGTAACACTAAAGGATCTGGAAAGTTCCACAACAAAAACTGGTGTAAACGTCCATTGAACCAGTCTAAGCCATACACACCACAAAGCTGGGCTTTAAAGAAGAGTGTCAAAAATTAAAAGGCAGGTTTAAAGTCTTCAAAGGGCATGTGGGAGACTCTCCAAGCATATCGAACAAGGCTTTCTGTTTAGATAAGACTACAATTAAGCATTTTTACAATTAAACATTTTTGCCATTAATTAAAACACAACACCTCACATCATCCAAAGACTGCCATAACTACCGTGACGCATATAGTTGGTAGTATCATGATGTGGGGATGCTTATCCTTGACAGGGAATTGGAAAGTGGTCAAAGCTGAGGGAATGCAATGTGTTCCTAAATACCAGCATTTTTTTTTTATTCTTGAAGGAGCTAGAGCAGTTTTGCTTTGAAAAAGGTGCAAGTGTCCCAGTGATCTCAGAGAGATTCACAGTTGTAATTTCTGCAAGAGGTGGCTCAAATTGTTTCATCTTTTGGGGTAAAAAAGCAAATCAATTCACTTCGTTACCAAAAAAATTGAATGCAAATTATTGGTTTTCTTTTTTTTTTCAACCATGTTTTTGTAAATGGTTCCCTGTGTTTTGCACAGTTAATCACGATTTGATTATGCATACTGTGAACTGATGATACTGAGAAGACACTTGTCTGTCTTCCTTTCGGCTTTTTCCCTTTTACTCGGGAGTCGCCACAGCGAATCATCTGATTCGCACGTTTGATTTGGCAGAGGTTTTTACATCGGATGCCCTTCCTGTCACAACCCTTTTTAGCAAGGGACAGAAACACGCTGACGGCTTTGCAGCTACTCTTTACGAAAGTCAGCAATGGTTCTTTTACATGCCTCTCACCATAGACAGTGAGAGACATGGCCTGCCTTTGATAACCCAATTAGCTGCACTGGGGGGGACAGTGACAACCTTGTGGTGAGTGGGATTCGAACCCCCAACCTATGGATCAGCGATCCAGCGCCCTATACCACTAGACCACCACTGCCCCCTCATACTGAGAAGACACTGAAAAGACAAAAAAAATCCACAGGCTATTTGTGAGTAAAAAAAATAGAAGCAGCACAACAGGATTGCTTCAGCATCTCAGAGGAAAGCATTGCCTGCACATAGAGTGGATCCAATATAATGTAGTACTATTATTATTAAATATCATAAATCAATCATTTGGAGCTGTGAGGGGGGGTAAATGAAGCCATGATTGCAACAGCCAGTGTTTATCCTCACACCGGTCCCAAGCCCGGATAAATGCAGAGGGTTGTGTCAGGCATGGCATCTGACATAAAACATTTGCCAAACTTGTTATGCAGTCATCAACACGACTGTCATACCGAATCGATTGAGGAAGAGGTTAACAACGACCGCCATCAGTGTTGTTAACCAACAGGGTGATGGTGGAAACTGGGCTACTGTTGGTCGAAGAAGGAGAGGCGGGAGGCATGTCAGTAGGCAGAGAGAAGAGGAAAGGGATGAGTCTAGGACTGAGAGTAAGGACTATGACTGTTGGAACTAAAACAAGAAAAGCTAGAGAGCTGGCTGACATGATGCAAAGGAGGAAGGTGGACATACTGTGTGTTCAGGAAACCAGGTGGAAAGGTAGCAAGGCTAGAAGCTTAGGAGCAGGGTTTAAGATGTTTTATCATGGTGTGGATAAGAGAAATGGAGTAGGAGTCATCTTGAAGAAGGGATTTGTCAGGAATGTTCGAGAAGTGAAAAGATTGTCAGACAGAGTGATGAGTCTCAAGTTAGAAATCGAAGGTGTGATGTTCAATGTTGTTAGTGCTTATGCCCCATAGGCAGGATGTGAGTTAGAAGAGAAGGAGAGATTCTGGAGTGAGTTAGATGAAGTACAGCAATACAGAGTACCCTCAGAGGTGAAAGAATGGTCATTGGTGCAGACTTCAATTGACATGTTGGTGCAGGCAACAGAGGGGACGAGGAAGTGATGGACAGATTTGGTATCCAGAACAGGAATACAGAAGGACAGATGTTGATAGATTTTGGCTAAAGGATGGAGATGGCTTTGGTTAATACTTTCTACCAGAAGAGACAGAAGCATAAGGTGACTTATAAAAGCGGAGGTAGGAGCACACAGGTAGACTACATCTTGTGTAGGCGATGTAATTTGAAGGAAATCAGTCACTGCAAAGTAGTGGTGGGTGAGAGTGTTGCCAGACAGCATAGAATGCTGGTGTCCAGGATGATGCTGATGGTGAGGAAGCAAAGGCAGAGCAGAAGACAAAGTGGTGGAAGCTGAAAAAGGAAGGGCGCCGCATTGTCTTCAAGGAGGAGTTGAAACAGGCTTTGGCTGGTCAGGAAGTGCTTCCACATGACTGGACAACTACAGCAAATGTGATCAGGGAGACAGGTATGAGAGTACTTGGTGTATCCTCTGGAAGGAAAGTAGATAAGGAGACTTGGTGGTGGAATGAGGAAATGCAGTAGTGTACAAAGGAAGAGGTTAGCTAAGAAGAAGTAGGACATAGACAGGACTGAAGAGAGTAAACAGAAGTACAGGAATACACAGTGTAAGGCAAAGGTAGCAGTATCAAACGCCAAACAGAGGGCGTATGATGATTGTATGCTAGGTTGGACGGTAAGGAGGGAGAATTATTTATACAGGTTGGCACAGCAGAGAAATAGAGATGAGAAGGACATGCAACAAGTTAGTGTGATTAAGGATAGAGAGAGAAATGTATTGAAGTGTGCTGATTAGATGGAAAGAGTAATTTGAAGAGCTGATGAATGAGGAAAATGAGAGAGAAAAAAGGGCAGAAGAGGTGACCATTGAGGACCAGGAAGAAGCAACGGTTATTCAGGCTGAAGTGAGAAGGGCATTGAAGAGGATGAAGTGTGGAAAGGCAGTTGGTCCTGATAGCATACCGGTGGAGGTAAGGAAGTGTCTTGAAGAGGTAGCAGTAGACTTTCTGACAAGAACATTCAGCAAAGTCTTAGAGAGTGAGAGGATGCTGGAAAGATGGAGAAGTGTGCTGGTGCACATTTTTAAGAACAATGGAGACGTGCAGAGTTGTGACAACAAATAGTGGAAGCAAGACCAAGGGCAGAGGTCAGCATTTGTGAACAACAGTTCGGTTTCATGACAAAGAAAGAGCACCACTAATGCAGTTTTTGCTTTGAGGACGTTAATAGAGAAGTACAGAGGTCAGAGGAAGCTGCATTATGCCTTTGTGGATCTGGAGAAAGCATATGACAGGGTGCGAAGATAGGAACCGTGGTATTGCATTAGGAAGCCTGGAGTGGCAGAGAAGTATGTTAGAGTGGTTCAGGACATGTAGGAAAGATGTAAGACAGTGGTGAGGTGTGCTGTCGGTGTGACAGAAGAGTTCAAGGTGGAGGTGGGACTGCATCAAGGGTCAGCTCTGATCCCCTTCTTGTTTGCGATGGTGATGGACAGGCTGACAGACGAGGTTAGACAAGAATCTCCATGGATTATGATGTTTGCAGATGACATTGTGATCTTTAGTGAGAGCAGAGAACAAGTGGAGGAAAATCTAGAGAGGTGGAGGTATGCCCGGGAAAGGAGGGGAATGAAGGTTAGCCTCAGTAAGTCAGTATACATGTGTGTGAACGAGAAGGACCCAAGAGGAACAGTGAGGTTAAAAGGAGCAGAGATAAGGAAGGTGGAGGATTTTAAGTACTTCGGCTCAACAATCCAGAGCAATAGGATTGTGGATAAGAGGTAAAGAAACGTGTGCAGACAGGTTGTAATGGTTGGAAAAAAGTGTCTGGTGTGATGTGTGATAGGAAGGTATCGGCAAGAATGAAAGGAAAAGTGTACAAGACGGTGATGAGACCAGCGATGTTGTATAGTTTATAAACAGCGGCGCTGAGGAAAAGACAGGAGGCAGAGCTGGAGGTTGCAGAGATGAAAATGTTGAGGTTCTCTTTCAGAGTAACGAGGATGGATAGGATCAGGAATGAGTACGTCAGAGGGACAGCACATGTAAGAGGTTTTGGAGACAAAGTCGGAGAGGCTAGATTGATATGGTTTGGACATATACAGAGGCGCAATAGTGAGTACTAGTCCTATCTCAAAAAATTAGCATATATGAATAAGGAACTGTAAACGAGCTATTAACCTAATCATCTGAATCAACCAATTAACTCTAAACACCTGCAAAAGATTCCTGAGGCTTTTAAAAACTCACAGCCTGGTTCATTACTCAAAACCGCAATCATGGGTAAGACTGATGACCTGACTGCTGTCTAGAAGGCCATCATTGACACCCCCAAGCAAGAGGGTAAGACACAGAAAGAAATCTCTGAGCGAATAGGCTGTTCCCAGAGTTCCGTATCAAGGCACCTCAGTGGGACGTCTGTGGGAAGGAAACAGTGTGGCAGAAAACGCTGCACAACCAGAAGAGGTGACCGGACCCTGAGGAAGATTGTGGAGACGGGCCGATTCGAGACCTTGGGGGACCTGTGGAAGCAGTGGACTGGGTTACAGGTGCAGCATTCCCCAGCTCAAGCCACTTTTGAACCAGAAACAGTGTCAGAAGCGCCTGACCTGGGCTACAGAGAAGCAGCACTGGACTGTTGCTCAGTGGTCCAACGTACGTTTTTCGGATGAAAGCAAATTTTGCATGTCATTCGGAAATCAAGGTGCCAGACTCTGGAGGAAGACTGGGGAGAAGGAAATGCCAAAACGCCTGAAGTCCAGTGTCAAGTACCCACAGTCGGTGATGGTCTGGGGTGCCATGTCAGCTGCTGGTGTTGGTCCACTGTGGATGCAGCTAGCTATCAGGAGATGTTGGAGCACTTCATGCTTCCATCTGCTGAAAAGCTTTATGAAGATGAAGATTTCATTTTTCAGCATTTTTGAGCTGCTGGTGTTGGTCCACTGTGTTTTATCAAGGGCAGAGTCAATGGAGCTAGATATCAGGAGCTTTTGTAGCACTTCATGCTTCCATCTGTTGAAAAGCTTGATGGAGATGAAGATTTCATTTTTCAGCACGACCTGGCACCTGCTCACAGTGCCAAAACCACTGGTAAATGGTTTACTGACCATGGTATTACTGTGCTCAATTGGCCTGCCAACTCTCCTGACCTGAACCTGAATATTGTGAAGAGAAAGTTGAGAGACATCAGACCCAACACTGTGGATGAGCTTAAGGTCGCTATCGAAGCATCCTGGGCCTCCATAACACCTCAGCAGTGCCACAGGCTGATTGCCTCCATGCCACGCCGCATTGAAGCAGTCATTTCTGCAAAAGGATTCCTGACCAAGTATTGAGTGCATAACTGAGCATAATTATTTGAAGGTTGACTTTTTTTTGTATTAAAAACACTTTTTTTTATTAGTCGATGAAATATGCTAATTTTTTGAGCTAGGGATTTTTAGTTTTTCTTTACTTTTTTGCCAAAATTATCAATATTAAAACAATAAAGGCTCGAACTACTTCAGTTGTGTGCAATGAATCTAAAATATATGAAAGTTTAATGTCAGTACATTACAGAAAATAATGAACTTTATCACAATATGCAAATTTTTTGAGAAGGACTATTGGTAATAGGATGCTGAGGCTGGAACTGCCAGGCAGAAGGTCTAGAGGAGGACCAAAGAAAAGATTTATGGATGTGCTGAAGGAAGACATGAGGGTAGTTGGTGTAAGAGAAGAAGATGCAGAGGATAGGGTGAGATGGAGACAGATGATTCACTTGAAGGGAGCAGCTTAAATGAAAAGCAGAAGAAGAAGAAGAAGAAGAAATCAAGAAGTTACTAATTATATTACATGAATTAGGACAATGTACATGTTCGTTAAAACATAAATCAATATCTTGATTGGTGTGACCGACTAACCTTTTTCTCATAAAAGACATTGCAATTTTATAAAAACACAAATCATGGAATTTTACCAAAATTGTGATGAATTGAGTTTTTAGTTTCCAAAGCTACTCTGGTGTTGCATAGTACATTCAATTTTAATTATTCATCATTTCAACAAATTTCATTGAATTTTATGAATTAAAAATCCATCAAAGTTGACTTTATGCAAAGTCAGGTACACCTGGAGCAGACCAGCACAGGGAAAACACACACCAACTATTCACAGTCACGCATATGCCTTGTGGCAATCAGGAATAACCAATTAACCTATGTCTATGTGTATGTCTTCGGACTCAAAAAACTAGAGCACCCAGAAGAAACCAAAAAAAAAAGCAAAAATAAATAAATAAATAAACATGATAAGACCACACAGAAACACCCTGTGCATAGGATTCAAAGGCAATGACCTTTTTACTGTGAGGTAGACATCCTAACAGCTGCACCATCGTGCTGCCCCATATCCCCAAATATGACAATTGACTCAATGACTTAATGATTTTTTTCACAAAAAAACTGGATTTGTTTTATTTGATTAACACTAAGCAGCTACTTGAATAATCAAGTCATGAGTTCATATTTTACATTTTTTTTTTTTACAATTTAAATAATAAAAAAGGAATTTTAAAAAGAATCCTGTTCGTTATTCATTTTCTGTTTTATTAAATATACACACTAACACACAAAGTTTTGGGATCAATAAAAATGTTCTTTTTGAAAGACAAGCACATTTTATTAAAAAAATCTAGTCTTGCATGCAAAGGTTGACTTTTTGCAATGATTAAATTTATGTTCCGATGGCACGTTGTTTCCCCCAGTGCATCTAACTAGACAATCAAAGGCTGGCCATTTCTCACACTGTATATGGTGAGAGGCATGTAAAAGGACTACAGGCTGCATGTAAAATAACCATAGTCACCGTGTTTGCGCCTTGTGATGACCTAGCAACCTGTCCAAGGTGTACTTTGCCCTCACCCAGAGACGGTTGAGTTGGGTGCCAGCCTCCTCGCAAGCCTCCGTAGCATTAAGTGGTTAAGAAACTAAATGAATGAATGGCACATTGTATTCACTAATCCATGTAAAAAGCTAATTAATCACTTTAAAACCTTTAGGAAATTATGTCAGCATTGATGAAAAACATTGTGCTGAATAAAGAAGCAATAAAATTAGCACTATTTAAGCAAGATGATTATGTATTCATATTTATGGATTTAATTATAGACTTAAAATAGCTAGGAAAGGAGTTTTTTCCTGAAAATCACCAGTCTATACAGTATTTGTTCTGATAATTGAAAGCTATTCTATATAAAAAAAACTTATGAAATACATATGAATATATTATACAAAGCAATGCATTACTTCGTTCACAGAAAAATGCAAACTGACTTTAACCAGGACAGAAAGAAATGCCTAACATTCACAACTGGAAAAGAGGACAAGTACAACTGAGGCTTTGGTTTGAGAAAAGGACACCTAACAGGTTCCCAATTGAGAGCTTCATTAAATAATACCAGCTTAATATTACTCTCATCTTCAACACTGAAGAGGTTTATGGGGCATGTGTGGCAGAAGTAATATCTTTAACTCCCAGTTTACAAAACTCTTGGAATTTCACAGAAAACCGAGACAAGTATCTTTAGAACACCAGTAAAAGAAAAGAGCACTCAGGTTTGTAAAATACAGACATTTATTTTGATACATTGTATTAATCCCACGAGGGAAATTATTGTCCACACACACACACACACACACACACACACAAGGGCGTAGGCTGGTCTGACCGTGTGTGTGTGTGTGTGTGTGTGTGGGGGGGGGGGGGTTGCACATCTTGGTTGCCCGGAACTCGAGTCCCAGGGGCTATAGGCCGAAGCCTTAAAGGGGAAATGAAACACTGGCTAAATAAGTTGGCGGTAGCTTAAGTATAGTTTATCAAAGCGATTGTGCCTTAAATTTTATATCATAAATAAACCATTGCACACACAACGGTTTTGTTTTATGTGCTTGTCGTATACTAGTCCTTCTCAAAAAATTAGCGTATTGTTCATTATTTTCTGTAATGTACTGATAAAAATTTAACTTTCATATATTTTAGATTCATTGCACACCAACTGAAATATTTCAGGTCTTTTATTGTTTTAATACTGATGATTTTGGCATACAGCTCATGAAAAACCCAAAATTCCTATCTCAAAAAATTAGCATATATGAATAAGGAACTGTAAACGAGCCATTAACCTAATCATCTGAATGAACCAATTAACTCTAAACACCTTAAAAGATTCCTGGGGCTTTTAAAAACTCCCAGCCTGGTTCATTACTCAAAACCGCAATCATGGTTAAGACTGCCGACCTGACTGCTGTCCAGAAGGCCATCATTGACACCCTCAAGCAAGAGGGTAAGACACAGAAAGAAATCTCTGAGCAAATAGGCTGTTCCCAGAGTGCTGTATCAAGGCACCTCAGTGGGACGCATGTGGGAAGGAAAAAGTGTGGCAGGAAATGCTGCACAACCAGAAGAGGTGACCGGACCCTGAGGAAGATTGTGGAGAAGGGCCGATTCCAGACCTTGGGGACCTGTGGAAGCAGTGGACTGGGCTACAGGTGCTGCATTCCCCAGGTCAAGCCACTTTTGAACCAGAAACAGCAGCAGAAGCCCCTGACCTGGGCTACAGAGAAGCAGCACTGGACTGTTGCTCAGTGGTCCAAAGTACTTTTTTCGGATGAAAGCAAATTTTGCATGTCATTCGGAAATCATGGTGCCAGAGTCTGGAGGAAGACTGGGGAGAAGGAAATGCCAAAATGCCTGAAGTCCAGTGTCAAGTACCCACAGTCAGTGATGGTCTGGGGTGCCATGTCATCTGCTGGTGTTGGTCCACTGTGTTTTATCAAGGGCAGAGTCAATGGAGCTAGATATCAGGAGATTTTGTAGCACTTCATGCTTCCATCTGTTGAAAAGCTTGATGGAGATGAAGATTTCATTTTTCAGCACGACCTGGCACCTGCTCACAGTGCCAAAACCACTGGTAAATGGTTTACTGACCATGGTATTACTGTGCTCAATTGAAATCTCTGAGCCAACTCTCCTGACCTGAACCCCATAGAGAATCTGTGGGATATTGTGAAGAGAAAGTTGAGAGACACCAGACCCAACACTGTGGATGAGCTTAAGGCCGCTATCGAAGCATCCTGGGCCTCCGTAACACCTCAACAGTGCCACAGGCTGATTGCCTCCATGCCACGCCACATTGAAGCAGTCATTTCTGCAAAAGGATTCCCGACCAAGTATTGAGTGCATAACTGAACATAATTATTTGAAGATTGAGATTTTTTGTATTAAAAACACTTTTTTTATGGTTGGATGAAATATGCTAATTTTTTGAGATAGGGATTTTTGGTTTTTCTTTACTTTTTTGCCAAAATTATCAACATTAAAACAATAAAAGACCTGAAATATTTCAGTTGGTGTGCAATGAATCTAAAATATATAAATGTTTAATGTTTATCAGTACATTACAGAAAATAATGAACTTTATTACAATATGCTAATTTTTTGAGAAGGACTAGTACCGTGTTTCCCCGAAAATAAAACAGGGCTTATATTAATTTTCCTACCAAAATATGATACTAGGGCTTATTTTTAGGTGATGATGTATTTTACATTTTTTTCTATTACATGTCTTATAATATATCTTTGTCTTTATATATTCTTATTTCGTTATATTTCTTTATTTTTTAAAATATTTTAATATCGAGCGATTTTAGCAATTTTTATGGACGCAAGTGTTTGTCCTCGTCTTAAAGCAGCCGCTGCCGTCATCGACTGAGCCTCAACGCGCAAGGATTGATGCTTTGAGAGCGTACCCTAGGTAAAGCTGCCTAATAGATGAGTCAGCGCTTTCACCTCGAGCCCTAGATTGAGTGAGTAGCAGGCCAATGAATTGCTGCCGCTCTCAACTAGGGCTTATTTTAAGGGGAGGGCCTATATTAAAATCATCTTGTAAAATCACGCTGGGTCTTATTTTATGGTTAGGTCTTATTTTCAGGGAAACACGGTAAGTTATCGACCTGAAAGCCGCCATTGTTAAGTGCCCGCCTACACAAAGTTACCGTGACGTCACTGGGTTGGTACAAAGTACCACATGAAATATAGTACATGCATATCACAGCATATTACGATATAAACAACATTGAATCTCATGCCAACAACACACAGTTTTTCAGCAGAAGACGATTCATCTATTATTCTCAGAAGACGAATCAAATATTACAGTTCAACCAAAAACATTCTCAAATATATTTCAAACTACATCTGCAAGTCCATGTGCTAATTACATTTACAAATTGAGCTAAAGTTATTTATCTATTCAAAGTCAAAAACAAATATTCATACATATTTACCACACAAAAACATACTACTAATTTTATAAAAGTACTGACCATTAGGTTGCAGATACACGCTGGATGGCTTGTGATTATGTTACCCATTCATTCTCTCTCCTAGACATATCCATACCTTCACTGATATTTCATCAAGACCAACTGCCTTTCCACTCTTCATCCTCTTCAATGCCCTCCTCACTTCACCCTTACTAATCTTTGGTCCTCAACGGTCACCTCTTCTACTCTTTTTTTCTCTCATTTTCCTCATTCATCAGCTCTTCAAAGTACTCCTTACATCTTTCCAGCACACTTCTGTCATCAGTCAATACATTTCCCACTCTGTCCTTAATCACACTAACTTGCTGCACATCCTTCCCATCTCTATTTCTCTGCTGTGCCAACCTGTATAAATCATTTTCTCCCTCCTTACTGTCCAACCTATCATACAAGTCATCATACACCCTCTGTTTGGCCTTTGACACTGCTACCTTCGCCTTACGCTGTGTCCCCCCTGTACTCCTGCCGGAAAGTGGCTAGACCTAGCTTGGCTTCGTCTAGAATGGAGAAGTAAGATGCTTCCTTCCCTTCACTAGTGACTACACTAGTGTCACCTTGACAGTACACCCTTAGCTCTCCTTACCAAGGTCACGGTCCCCCTGTGGGTGGTGGGGTAGAATTGGCCCACTCCACCCCAGGATGTCGTAAAAGGCAACTAAAGGGGAAACAGGATATGATAAACAGATTTTCCTTTTCTTCCTGCACTCATTTTGTAAAATTGGCTTATATCCTAAACACTTCATGATTTGGGAAAAAAGTGGTTAATTTCATTGCTCTGTAAAATTGATTGCACAGTCTGGTTCCTTTTTATTAATTTCAATGTGGATTTGTTGTTGATTATGGTTCAGTGATTTCATATATTTAAAGATTTTTCATTTATTTATTTATTTATCGCACCCAGTTTCAAATGTAAAAACATAGAAGTGTAAAATGCTCCTCTGCATGTATTAAGAGGCGACCTGTTTGTCGTGGGTTGCGACTCGTGTTGGCGGAAGAGGGGATCCTGGTAACTGAGTGAGGAAATCTCCAACTTGGGATTTCATTGCAACGTGTTGCTTTGGCCCTAATTACGCCTGGATGAGAGGCTTGTGAGGCCTAGCACAACTCAATCGGCTGGTGGTGATAAGCACTAGGATTTTTTAAAATTCTGGCATCAGCTGCTTAATCAGGTTAATTGGGTACTTGGGTTCTGCCCGGGTGCTTGAGTATACCATTGTAAGTATCCCTGTCATCTGTATGCTGGAGGTCCACATACAAATAGATGTCCCACAGTAGGGCCCCAAGGAGGGTGGGAAGCTTCGATGGTGAAATATTATCCCTTCAATATGGCTGCAACTATGTAAAAACGTTTAAAAGATCATTAGATAACGACTCAGACAGTGACTCTGACTATGGACCCAGCACTTCTTGGCCCCATTTCCTTGTTATTCAGGGTACAGATCAAACGAAACCGTTAAGAAAATGATCTCCCTTTGCTTTTGCAAAGGGAATCAAAGGACTTGCTGGTGAACCTAAACAAATGAAAAGGCTGCGTTCTGGCTATCTTCTTATTTAAGCAAGCCAGAAGAGTCACGCAACCAACTTACTAAAATCCACCATGCTAGTCAACGTACCAATAAAAGTTTCGGCCCACAACTCCTTGAATACGAGGAAAGGGGTCATAAAGTGTAATGGATTAAGATCTGTGAATGAAGAGGATATCCTGGAGGGTCTTTGTGCTCAGAGGGTTAGTAAGGTTCAACACATAACAATCAAGAAAGACGGCCAGAAGGTTCCAACTGGGACATTAATATTCACCTTTGACGCTACTACCCTTTCTGTGGAAGTCAGGGTGGGATATTTAAATGTCCCAGTTTCGGTCTATATACCTAACCCCCAACGATGCTTCAAATGCCAACGTTTTGGCCACCATCAGGGTAACTGTGGCAACAAACCAACGTGTGGGAAATGCGGTAAAGAGCATGAGGACCAAAATTGTAGTGAACAGGCCAATTGTTTGAATTGTAATGGAAATCACCCATCCTTTTCCAAGAAATGTCCGAAATGGTTAGAGGAGAAAGTAATCCAAACCATTAGATACACTCGAAACCTTACCTTCAAGGAAGCGAGGAAACTGGTTCTAAACCACAACAGACCTATGCATTGGCTACTACTGCAAAAAAGGATATCCATTACAATTCCGTAATAGTACAAACTGACATAACTTGGCCTGAAAAATCCCAGAGCCCTCAAAAATATCAACCAAAACAAGCTAACACCATGGTCTCCTCTTCACAGGCCACAAAAAACTCTGTAGGTACACAGACAGCGTCAAACCCCGGACCAAAATCTAACCAAACGTCTGCTAAAAAAGATGACAAAACTGTTAAAATAAACCAAACACCAAATAGAGATCCAAAGGGATCAGAAAACAAAGTGCCCCAACATAATAAATTTCAGGTGTTGGAGGATTCTGGAGAGGAGGAGGAGAAAATGGATGTTGTTCCTCATACTCTCCCACCTAATAGCAAAAGAGATAGGAGCAAAGAAAGAGCCAATACTAAGCCCTCATGAGTACCAAATTAAAAGGTATACAATGGAATTGTCAAGGACTTAAAGCAAATTATGAAGAAATTAAATCACTTCTTTGTGATAGAGGCAAATTGATAGAAGACTTTGTTACACATAATGATCTGTGCATTTTAAATTCTAAATCTCCTACATATCTTCATCCAGCTTCAGGCTCCTTTACATCTATTGATTTGAGCATTTGCTCTTCTGCCTTGTTTATGGATCTTGTTTGGGAAGTTGGTGACGACCAGTGTGGTAGTGATCACTTCCCAATCTTCATCAATACAACCACCCCTATAGATGCTGGAAAGCTCCCAAAATGGCAATTGCATAAAGCTGATTGGACAGCTTTCCAGGAATTGTGAAAATGATGAAATCAATCTAAACACATTCCAAACCAAAATTAAAACAATAGATGACTTTGCTGCCTGTGTCACAAATATTGCCTTAAAAACTGTTACCGAAGTCCTCGACAATTCCAAAACCCACACGTAAACCATGGTTTACTGATGACTGTCAAAAGGCCATTAAAGAACGCAAAAAGGCCTTAAATATCCTGAAACATGACTCCACACAAGCTAATTTAGATAAATATAGAGCAGCCCACGCAAATGCACGGCGTACAAGTAAAGAAAATAAAAAGAAATCATGGAAAGAATATGTTTCAAAGCTAAATATGAGATCATCAGTGGGAAAAACATGGGAAATGGTATGCAAGATAAGTGGAAAACCAGTAAATAGTTCTGTAAAACACGTTAATAAATCAAATGGGAACAAAACCACTGATAGAGTTAACATTGCTAACACTCTTGCAGAAGAATTGAAGAAAAATTCTTCTACAGAACATTACACTCCAACATTTCAAAAGTATAAAAATCAGCAGGAGAAAACCAAACTCAAGTTTAACTTGGAAAATTATAACGATTCCTTTAGTATGTATGAACTAAGGGCATCATTAAACAAATCTGATGATACTGCTGTTGGACCTGATGATATCCATTATCAGTTTCTTAAACATCTCCCCGATTAATCTTTAAATGTTTTGTTGCATATTTACAATGATATACGGAAACGGGTAGTTTTTCCAGACTCCTGGAGGGAAGCTACCATTATTCCAGTTCCAAAACCTGTAAAGATCACACAGACCCTACAAACTACCGTCTCATTGCTCTAACTAGTTGCTTGTGTCAGTCTATGGAACATATGATAAATGCTTGTTTAATTTGGTATCTTGAGAAGAACCACTTAATATCAAAGTCACAAAGTGGTTTTAGACATTTTAGACATTTTGAGATTAATAAAGCTGTATCTTATCTTATCTAGAAGCACTACAGACCATTTGATAGCTCTCGAATCTAACATTCGAGATGCATTTGTAAGAGGTGAACACATGGTATCAGTCTTCTTTGATTTAGAAAAAGCATATGATACCACTTGGAAATACTGAATTTTAAAGGATTTACATGAGATGGGCCTTCGCGGAAGAATGCCTGTATTTATTTAAAAAATTTTAACCGATAGACATTTTAAAGTTCGTGTCAGGAATTCCCTTTCTGCTTCTCAGAAACAAAACATGGACGTTCCACAAGGAAGTATTTTATATGTGACTTTATTTAATGTTAAAATTAACAGCATAGCTAACGCCGTTAAAGACGGTATATCAAAATTATTATTTGTGGATGATTTTGCAATTAGCTGTTGTGCAAAACACATGCACACTATTGAAAGACAACTGCAACTATGCTTAAATAAAATTCAAAAGTGGGCTTATAATAATGGTTTTAAATTCTGTCAGTCTAAAACTGTGTGTGTGCATTTTTGCAATAAAAGAAAAATGCACTTAGATCCAGATTTTAAACTTGGTAGTCATGACATTCCTGTTGTTGATCAGGTTAAATTTCTTGGTGTGATTTTTGACAAAAAACTCAGCTTTAAAGTACACATTGACTATTTAAGAACAAAATGTTAGAAATCTTTAAACCTGTTGAAAGTTGTCTCTAAAATGGATTGGGGATCTGATCGTGAAGTTCTTTTAAGATTATATCGATGTTTAATCAGATCAAAATTAGATTATGGCTGCATAGTTTATGGTTCTGCTCGAAAATCTTATTTAAAAAAGTTAGAAACCATCCAAAACCAAGCATTAAAAATCTGCCTAGGAGCCTTCAGAACTTCTTCTATTCCTAGTCTGCATGTTGCAGCAAATGAACTATCATTACATTTGCGTAGGGAAAAACTCGCTCTTCAATATGCTATAAAACTGAGGGCAAACAAGGACAACCCTACATATGAGCTAGCCTTTCAAACCAGAAACACGCAGTTCTACGAAAGCAAACCAACAGCTGCTCGTCCATTTGCTTTGAGAATTAAAGATTCACTTGAAGTTGTGTGTCCAGATCTCAAGAATATAGGACCATATGATATACCTGATATCCCACCTTGGAAATTAAAGAGACCACATATAAATCTGTCATTATCTGAGTTTCCTAAAAATTCTTCGGATCCTTCAGTGTTTCAGATAATGTTTGGTCAATTGAGAGATCTATATAGGGACTTTAGGGCTATTTATACAAATGGCTGTAAAGGTAACAACAGAGTAGCAGCCGCTACAGTCACCAATGGTTTGAATGTCCAGGTCCGACTTTTGGATGGAGCTTCTATTTTTACAGCAGAATTTCGGGAAATTCTGCATGCACTTTTACAAAGGTGCCATGATTTCATTGAGGGTGGAAAAAATATAGTGTTTGCTTGGTGCCCCAGTCACGTTGGCATCGAAGGTAATGAAAAGGCTGATAAACTAGCTAAGGAAGCTCTTAATCATCGTGTTTCTGAGAACAAGGTCCCCTATACTGACGTAAAGTGTCGTGTAAATAATTTTGTTTTTAGTCAGTGGCAGAGCCAGTGGGATGAAGAGACTACAGTAAACTTCATTTCATAAAGCCCAGTGTGAAAAGTTTATATTCTTACTCAAGTAGAACGAGTAGAAGAGAAGAAGTAGTGTTGGCCAGGACTCATATTGGCCACACCTGCATTACACACAGCTATTTATTGAAAGGGGAGACTGGCATGTGTGCGACACTTTTCTGTGTGTGCCCCTGCCTGTGTGTGCCCCTGACTGTCGAGCACATTTTAATAGTGACGTTACAGTGACGTATGACGCTCATACTGCACTATACATCCATAAATACCATTACCGTATATCATAAAACACCCCTAAATCAATTATTATAAACATAACATTGTAAAATAACATCAAATATATCAAATAATATCAGGTAATATGTTATGGTAGCTCAATGCTAGCCGCACCCCGGATAACAATAAGCCCAGGCGGAGTTCTCAGAGTCTCCGGCGCTTGGTGAGAATTGGAAGGTTAGCACTTTCGGTCATACTGCTTGAAATGTGTACAGAATGCGATCCGTGAATACAAATTTCATACCGGATCGGTCGAGGCCCGGGTTAACAACGACCGCCATTAGTGCTATTAACCAACAAGGGTGCTGGTGGAAATTGGACAACTGTTGGTCGAAGAAGGAGAGGTCGAAGAAGGAGAGGTGGGAGGCGTGTCCATAGGCAATGAGAGAAGAGAAAAAACATGAGTCTGGGACTGAGAGTACGGACTTTGAATGTTGGAACTATGACAGGAAAAGATAGAGAGCTGGCTGACATGATGCAGTGGAGGAAGGTGGACATACTGTGTTCAGGAGACCAGCTTGGAAAGGTAGCAAGGCTAGAAGCTTAGGAGCAGGGTTTAAGCTGTTTTATCATGGTGTGGATGGGAAGAGAAACGGAGTTGGAGTCATCTTGAAGGAGGGGTTTGTCAGGAATGTTCTAGAAGTGAAAAGAATGTCAGACAGAGTGACGAGCCTCAAGTTAGAAATTGAAGGTGTGATGTTCAATGTTGTTAGTGCTTATGCCCCACAGGCAGGATGTGAGCTAAAAGAGAAAGAGAGATTCTGGAGTGAGCTAGATGAAGTGATGCAGAGTACCCCCAGAGGTGAAAGAGTGGTCATTGGTGCAGACTTCAATGGACATGTTGGTGCAGGCAACAGAGGGGACGAGGAAGTGATGGGCAGGTTTGGTATCCAGAACAGGAACACAGAAGGACAGATGTTGATAGATTTTGGCTAAAGGATGGAAATGGCTGTGGTGAATAAAGACGCTCCCCGACTTACATTTTTGCTTGGTTTCGGACGGCCGAACATAAGTTGAAAATGAACGTAAGTTGTTACTGTATGTTCCAGTGACGTATGACATTCATACTGTACTATACATCCATAAATACCATTGCCGTATCTCATAAAACACCCCTAAATCAATTATTATAAACATAACATTGTAAAATAATATCAAATGCAGACACTCCGTGACTTAGGTTCATCTGTTTTACATTTTTTCGATTTTTTTTGTTTCGAAAAAAAAAAAAGGTCAAATTTTGAGTTTAGACGTACCTACGTAGTAAACTGACATAATGACGCAATGACGCTGTGTCCATTGTTTACAAATGACAAATGAACGTGCCCCTCCTTCCCAGTTCAGTTATATTGATATACACCGTTTTATATATACAGTGTGTGCGTGTGTATATATATATATATATATATATATATATATATATATATCAGTTATATAGCATGTTACCCTTGTGTTAAGACATTGATCTTTGTGTTTACACTGTTTTTGCGGACTTTTGTAACCCTAAGCAAATATGTTTGGTCAGAAGCGTAAGCCTACTAGCATGGGTGCAAGTCTCATACACAAAGATGAATTAACTATCTGCTCGGATCGGCGCAATCTACCATGCATACTCAGTTAAGCAAAGAGAGTTGTAAAATTGATGAAAACCCGAATCCAGAAAAGAAAGAGAACTGTTCGCTCTGCTGGTGATTCACATCAGTGCAGGCTGAGTACTAAACCAGTATCCAATGGTGCTCTTGCTCACTTGAAAGACAACTGTCACCATACACAGTTGCCTTTGATAACCCAGTTTGCTGCACTGGGGGGACAGCAGTTGACAGTGGGGCTTGAAACCCCAAACTTAGGATTGGCAACCCAGCACCTTCCCACCAGGCCACCACTGCCCTATATAATGGGGAATCAAGGTTTGATTTTAGAGAGGGAGTCTGAGAAACAGCTACCACATCCAAGGAAGGCAACAGGCATGCAAATTACCTATTCCCAGCATGGGAAGGTAGTGACAAAAAATAACAATGCAGGTCTCTGATTTGTAATCAGAATGAGAGTATCCTAAACCCATGGGTGAGGATCCATTGGAGGGCAAGTCTGGTGCCAACAGCAGCGGTAATTCCAGCTCCAATAGAGTATACAAAGCGCCGGTCTGTTGTTGGGCTGGCTTTTAATTTATTTTATTTATGTTGAAATGGTGCTTTTGAATCTACAGGATGGATTAATTAATAGTTATGATTTTATAAATGCTGAAATTATCAATGATTTGAACCAAACACTCACACTTTACTGCCCTGCACACCTGTGGGCAGGTGCATATTTTTCGACTGTGGGAGGAAACCTGAAGTCAGCATGGACCAGCTACGGTGACCCTGAGGAATCAGGCACAATAATTGGTTTTTGATAATTTGAGCCTATATGACCTTGTTAGTTGTTATTAATTACAGAAATAATTCATAATTAATTAATACTACATTATTTTTGTTCATGAAGTCAAAGATATCTCTCGGTGGTGGCCTGGTGGTAAAGGTGCTGGATCACTGATCCTAAGGTTGGACTAACTGGGTTATCAAAGGCCGGCCATGTCTCTCACTGTCTGTAGTGAGAGGTTCATGTAAAAGAACCATTGCTGACTTTCATAAAGAGTAGCTGCATAACTGTCAGTGTGTTTCTGCCCTGTGATGGCCCGGCGAGTTGTCCAGGGTGTACTCCGCTCTTGTCCAGAACCGACTGGGATGGGCACCAGCCTCCCTGTGACCCTAATCAGGATTTAAGCGGTAACAGAAAATGAATAAATGAAGTCAAAGATATTGGTTATTATAGATAATATTTCTACACCATATAAATAAAAAGAGAAAAACAACAAATAAATAAATTCCAAATTCTGATCAATGTTGCTCATGTTACTGTTTATTTGTTTGTTTGTTTTAATTAGAGAATGAGGTGGATGTTGAAGAAATTGTGAAATATTTTACATGTACATTTAACATCCATTAAACATGTACTTTTAGGAGAAACAAAAATAGTGCTATGCTATGTGTGTGTGCGGTAGTATATGCAGAGCTCCATGTACCGACTTCTCACAAGCACAGTTTTACATCGACATGTTTAAGTTTGTGAACCCCTGAACCCCTCTGCATTAACAGGTATTTTTGCAGGTTACAAGTCTGGTCAGGTCTGGTACCTTCCGAGTCGTAGGATGACTCTTGGCGACCTGCCATGAATGATAATGCCTTGATTATCATCTTCATAGAGGTTTTCATGGAAAGGATAGTGCAGTGGTTTGCCATTGCCTTCTGCACAACGCGAACCTACGGGCAATTTAGAACAGCAAATTAGCCTACTGTGCATAATTTTGGACTGTGGGAGGAAACTGGAGTACTGTACCCAGAGGAAACCCACGCAAGCATGGGGAGAACATGTAAACTCCGCACAGAAACACCCAAGCTGGGAATCGAACACAGGCCTTCTTGCTGTGAGGCGAATGTGCTAACCACTACGTCACCGTGCCGCCCAGGCTACAAGTATTAATCCCAAATTTTAAAAAACAGGATGGCTTCAGAATATTCGGCTTGTGCTGAAAGAATCAGAACATTGCAATGCTGTTGCTTGGGCCTGGATCAAAGAATCCACTGCTTGTGACAATAAATGTTCAGGGTCCACTCCCTAATGTTTGTACCATAGCTGCAGTTTGTTTACAGTTGAATCACTCGGCTGACTCACAACATGGCAGGTACAGGAATTATATGAGGTGTGTGACATCATTGGGTACAGAATTGTGTTTTATCATTTGAGACGTTCTCTGGGTTTTTGAGCGTGGTGTAAAAAGAAATAATAAAAATAATTAGATGCACTGCCAATTTCCAGGTGAAGGCAATGATAAAAAACAACTTTTGTATCCAGCCTAACCTGAAGATTATTTCTGTTAATCAAGTTAAACGTTTAGACAATAAAAATAGTGTAACTAGAATTAAGGAATGATTCAGTATATATATTTTTGTATAGAATAATATTTCGAGCAAGGCAGTAGTGGCTGGGTGGTAAGGCACTGAATTACTGATCCCATGGTCGGAGGATCAAGCCCCATTACCAATGGGTTGTCACTGCTGTTCCCCCAGAGCAGCTGACTGGTTTATCAAAAGCCAGTCATGTGGGTTGCCCACACTCGCCAGCCTTCCAGCAACCCTACTTAGGATTAAGCGGTTCAGGAAATGAATAATTTTTTAGCATTACAGACGTCCCTGACTTATGTTCGTTCATTTTACGTATTTTTCGATTTTACGTTTAAAAAAAATGTCAAATTTGGATTATTTTGGCAAATTATCATTCTCTCTGTAGTACAAGACGTACCTACGTTGTACGCTGACGTAATGACATAATGACGCTGCGTCCATTGTTTACAAACGACAGACTGAACGTGCCCCTCCTTCCCAGTTCACTGCGTTTTACCCTTGTGTTAAGACGTTTTCTCTGTGATCTTTGTATTTACACTGTTTTGCGGACTTTTGTAACCATAAACAAATATGGTTGGTCAGAAGCGTAAGCCTACTAGTGATACTGGTAATCAGAAAAAGCGGCAAACCATCTCGTTAGAAACGAAGATGGCTATTATCAAGAAAATTGATGCTGGTGAAAAACACGTGAATGTTGCACGTTTCTTCCAAATGGCTCCGTCGACCATCAGAGAAACATCGCATCACAGAGAATGTTAAAGGTTATATTTGATACTGTATTTGATATTTGATGAGTGAATTTGATTAATATGTGTCTATTTGAAATTATTTTGCTTGAATGTAATTTATTTGAAATTAATGTTGTTATATATTTGATATTATTTTACAATGTTATGTTTATAATAATTGATTTAGGGGTTTTATGAGATACGGTAATGGATGTCTAGTACAGTATGAACGTCATACATCCCTGGAACATACAGTAACAACTTACGTTTTTTTCACCTTACGTTCGGCTGCCTGGAACCGAACTAAAATTTAAGTTGGGGAGCGTCTGTATATATCATAATGTCTTTAACTTGGGATTTGAGTAATTTATAATACACTGGGTTATCAAAGGCGGGCAATGTCTCTCACTGTCTGTGGTGAGAGGCATGTAAAAGAACCATTGTTGACTTTCGTAAAGAGTAGCTGCAAAGTCGTCAGCATGTTTCTGTACGTTGCTAAAAGGGTTGTGACAGGAAGGGCATCCGACGTAAAAAAAAACCTCCGCCAAATCAAACGTGCGAATCAGATGATTCGCTGTGCCGACTCGCGAGTAAAAGGGAAAAAAGCCGAAAGGAAGCCAAGACAGACATAATACAGTACAGTAATACAATTTGACACTGGCACTCTTATTTTGAAAAGCATTACAGTGACGCCGCCATATTGTAGCTATAGCTATCGGATAAGCTGGATAAGCTACATCCTCTGGCAGCTCTGATATCTGCGTGTTTACGCCGCCATTTTGGAAGTTTGACTCAAAATGCAAAACTATAAGTAACAAAAGTTTTCATTATCTCTGAATCTGTCTTCCTTTCGGCTTTCTCCCTTTCACTCGGGAGTTGCCACAGCGAATCATCTGATTCGCACATTTGATTTGGCAGAGGTTTTTACGTCGGATGCCCTTCCTGTCACAACCCTTTTAGCAAGGGACAGAAACACGCTGACGACTTTGCAGCTACTCTTTACGAAAGTCTGCAATGGTTCTTTTACACGCCTCTCACCATAGACAGTGAGAGACATGGCCCGCCTTTGATAACCCAGTTAGCTGCACTGGGGGGGACAGTGACAACCTTGTGGAGAGTGGGACTCGAACCCCCAACCTTTGGATCAGCGATCCAGCGCCCTATACCACTAGACCACCACTGTCCTTCATTATCTCTGAATATCTAATTAAATATCAGTGGTCACGTGCATATCGGTACATTAAAAACAAACAAACAAACAAAACAGTACGCGTTGATCGTGTGTGGTGTGTAAACATATCTTCTTCTTTTCCTTTCGGCTTTTCCCCCTTTCCCGGGAGTCGCCACAGCGAACGATGCTCTTCCTGTCACAACCCTTTTTTAGAAAAGGGACAGAAACACGCTGACGGCTTTGCAGCTGCTCTTTACGAAAGTCAGCAATGGTTCTTTTATATGCCTCTCACCATAGACAGTGAGAGACATGGCCCGCCTTTGATAACCCAGTTGGCTGCACTGGGGTTGGTGTGTAAACATATAATTGAATTTATGGTTTAAAGAAAATGTTATGGTTATTAAAATACATTGTACTTTTTTATATTATTGAAATCCTTTGACTTTGGCGGTGTCATGATTTGGAGATTTGCATCACAGTGTGACAGTCCTGGACTTGGTTCAGGTGTTTCTGAGTGAACTGTAAGTGTTCAGGTCGTGTTTCACGGGTTCTTCCTCCCACAGTCAAAAAAACAGGCACTTTATTCAAGATTGCCCCAAGTGTAGATATAAGTGTGTTGCCATGTGACGTGATAGTTTGATGAGCGGTACATGCTAATGCAGGGCGTATCCTGTCTGTACACAGAGTAGGCTGAGATAGGCTTCAGACTCCCTGTGATCCTAAAAGCACTGAACGGCTCAGCAAATGAACGAATGGGTGCGTTTTGCTCAGAGGGGGCTTCCAGGGGAGCGGAAGCATCTACCAAGTAGGCGGACCCATCAGCCGCAGTGTGTTTTCTAGGTCCATTATATGATATCTGTGGCTTATTAGTTTGTTTGGTTACTGCCGGGTTCACTGCTTGTAATTTACGCGGTAATATCGTATCTAGTGTTTATGCTGCGAGTCGGTGAGTGTCTTTATATGTGAATATTATAAGTGTGTGTGTGTTTTAGTTTTATAGGCAATGTGAAGGCTTGTGAGTGTATTCGAGGCAGTGACCTGTGGAAACTGTTAGCATGTTGCTAGGAGGCGGATGTTTACTTCCCCAAATAGCATGTTTAATTTAAACTGGGATCAGGATTCACTTGTGGACTCTCTCTTTTTTAAAGGATTTTTTAAACTAAATTGAGGTTTGTAAGTATTGTTGACCTTAAACTTTAAAGAAAGAATAATGTTAATAATTTCTTAAACAAAGGTTTCTTCTTGTATTGTCTTGTATTTAATGTGTGTGTGTGTGTGTGTGTGTGTGTGTGTATATATATATATACACACACACACACACACACTGCCCTCCATAATTATTGGCACTCCTGGTTTAGATGTTTTTTTAACTTCTAATAAGTTCATGGGTGTTCCCCCCCCCCCCCCTAAATAATATCAGACCACAAGGGGGGGGGGGGGGGTTCAAGTGCATTTATTCAGTCAAAAAAAATCTAGAAGTTCTGTTCATTAAAATAAAAAGTGAACAGAATCGGTCACAATGGACAGCCTTGGTGGACTCCAACACTCACCGGAAATGAATTCGACCTGTTGTTCCCAATAAGGACCAAACTCTGGCTCAGGTGATACAGAGACGGGTCTGGAACACTGTACACCCAAAGCCCTGAGATATTAGGGTTGGACCTCATCAACCTCTGGAGCCTGACAAGGAGCTTTTTGACTACCTTGGCCAGCTCAGCCCCAGTGATGGGCAGACCCTCACCCAACCCCCATCCTCCACAGAGGGTGTGTTGGTGGGATTGAGGAGGTCCTCCTCGAAGTATTCCTTCCACCTCCCGACAACATCTCCAGTTGAGGTGAGCAGCTCCCACTTCCACTGTCAACAGTATTTGTGGAGAACTGCTTCCACCTCCTGAGGCATCGGATGGATTTTGCATCAGCGACCGTGCGTGCGTGTATGGTATTGCATTGTACACCCAAATGTGTTCACCTATAAGGAAGGTCTTTCCCATTTTAAGGAGCGGTTCAACATTTTCCCAAACGTACAGAGAGTACGCTTTTTTTGACCCCTTCCCCACCCCACCCCACCCCCGAAAGCGTACAAATAAATGTTGATGATATTAAACAAAACAATGGTCAAAACTCTTTTATAAAATAAATCAATGTGTTTCCTTGATACTACTTTTACACACCAGTCAAATAATAATGAAATCACTAATAATATATACTTTTGAATAATTATTTTTAATGACACCTGCTTTAATATTAAGACATTTGGTTTTAATAATAAAAATGATATTGCTTTTAATAATATTATTTTATATTAAAATATAATTCAAAATGTCTGCATTTTTTATTGGTCATTGGCTTTTGGACGACCATGCTTCAGTTTGTGATCAGCGAGGGCGTAGGCTGGTCTGACTGTGATGGGATGGAGCCTAAGACTTGAAGGGGAAATGAAACGCCGACTAAATAAGTTGGCGGTAGCTTAAGTATAGTTTATTGAAGCGATTGTGGCTTAAATTTTATATCATAAGTAAACCATTGCACACACAGCGGTTTTGTTTTATGTGCTTGTCATATAAGTTATCGACCCGAAAGCCGCCATTGCTAACTGCCCGCCTACACAAAGTTACCGTGACGTCACTGAGTTGATACAAAGTACAGTTGGCCCCCAACTTACGAAATTAATCCGTTCCAGAGCCCTTTTTGTAATGTGGAGATTTTGTAAGTAGGGGTCGCATCTTACATGTTAAACGCCTAATTCGTTCCAAGGCTCCAGTCTTTGGACTGGATAAACCCCATAAACCCTGTAAAAATGATAAAAGTACACCAATTTTGTATGAAATATGTGTTAACGGTAAAAGAAAATTATTTATTAAACCATTTTATTAACATATTTATTAATACATCATTAAACATTTTTATTAACACACACTCACACCGCGCTCTCGCTCTCTCTCGCTTGCGTGTGCGCTGCGGGCCACACCCACAAGACGTGGAATTCAAAGCGCATTCCCTGCTTGACAAACTCAACTTTAATTTGATTCCTTGAGGGATCGGGATGCCAGATGAGCTCAAATGTGCCCACATTTATTAAACATTTACTGAATTAAACAACTTAAAAATCTAAACTAAAAACTAAAGCGTTATTCCTTCTCTCTCTCTCTCTCTCTCTCTCTCTCTGTCAAGCGCATTCCCTGCTTGAAGAAAGTCAACTTTAATTTCATTCCTTCAAATCGTAATTCCAGAGAAGATAAGCAACTTAAAAAACTAAACTAAAAACTAAAGAGTGAAGCTTCCTTCTGTCACTGTCTGGGAGGCCAGTGGGGCAGGATGTTGAGAGACAGCCAATGAGAGAGAGAGAGAGCAACTCGTGCGTTGATTGGCGCGTTTGAATTTTGAATTTCTTTTCGTAAGAGGGGGTTGTTTCGTATACCAGGGACGGAAACTCAAGAAAATGTTTTTCGTAACCCAGGGATTTTGTACACGGGGTCTTCGTAAGTTGTGTGCCGACTGTACCACATAAAATATAGTGCATGCATGTCACAGCATATGATATAAACAACATGGGATCGCACGCCAACAACAAGCACAATTTTTCAGCAGAAGACGATTCATCTATTACTCTCAGAAGATGAATCAAATATTATAGTTCAACCAAAAACATTCTCAAATATATTTCAAAGTACAAGTGCTAAATACATTTACAAATTTATTTATCTATTCCAAGGTACAAACGAATATTAATACATATTTACAGCACAAAGACATACTGTTAATTTTATAAAAGTACTGAGCATTAGGCTGCAGGTCAGGGCTGGATGGCTTATGATAATTTTAGCCATTCATTCTCTGTGCCTCAATGTTTGTGTTCTAACATGTGAAGGAGCCGGAGGCGGTACTAAAAAACTGTGCTTTATTCTCATATTCGCACTTTGTTTGACTGACAGTGTTCAGTTATTATTGCTTACTGATAATAATATGTTGTTGATTGGTCAGCTTGGGCGTGCACATGTGCAGTGCCCGTTACACGTTAACTTCCGGTTTACTTCCTGACTCGAGTCATGCGGAACTTATCTCCGACTTTCTCTGCAATAACAGTCATTAAGTTTATTTATAAGATTATGAATACACATGATTTCTTGTTCAGAGGAACTAAACTCCTCCTGGGGGGACCCTGTGCACCCCCCCAGCCTACGTCCTTGATCAGCTGCCTTCTGATGTTTCAGCAGCTGATATCGGGTTGGGTAGTATTCATTGCAGACTTTGCAGATATGCAACACCGCAGGTGGTTGGCAAATCACGCATTGAGAGTTTCAAATGTACACACACAAAAAAATATATACAGACACTCTTCGACTTGCGTTCATCCGTTTTACGTTTTTACAGTTTTAAAAAAAAAAAAAAAGGCAAATTTTGAGTGTAGACGTACCTACGTAGTACGTAGACGTCTAAAAATCATCAGTATTAAAATAATAAAAGACCTGAAATATTTCAGTTGGTGTGCAATGAATCTAAAATATATGAAGGTTTAATTTTTATCAGTACATTACAGAAAATAATGAACTTTATCACAATATGCTAATTTTTTGAGAAAGTAGTGTGTGTGTGTATGTATGTATGTATGTATGTATGTGTGTGTATATATATATATATATATATATATATATATATATATATATATACATACACATACACACACACAGTTGGCCCCCAACTTATGAAATTAATCTGTTCCATAGCCCTTTTCGTAACGTGGGGATTTCGTAAGTAGGGGCAGCACCTTACATTTTAAACACCTAATTTGTTCCAAGGCTCCAGTCTTTGGACTGGATAAACCCCATAAACCCTTTAAAAATGATAAAAGTACACCAATTTTGTATGAAATATGTGTTAAAAGTAAAAGAACATTTTTTTAATTAAACCATTTAAACATTTTATTAACATATTTATTAATGAAACCATTATTAAACATTTTTATTCACACACACACACACCTCTCTCTATCTCTCTCTCATGCGCTGCAGGCCATGCCCACAAGACGTGGAATTCAAAGCGCATTCCCTGCTTGACAAACTCAACTTGAATTTGATTCCGTGAGGGATCGGAATTCCAGATAGGCTCAAATGCACCCACATTTATTAAACATTTACTGAATTAAACAACTAAAAACTAAAGCGTTATTCCTTCTCTCTCTCTCTCTCTCTCTCTCTCTCTCTCTCTCTCTCTCTCTCTCGTGCGCGTGCTGCGGGCCATGTTCAAAGCGCATTCCCTGCTTGACCATTTACTGAATTAAAACTACTTGAAGAACTAAACTAAAAACTAAACACCCCGTGCCTGTCTCTCGCTCGCTCGCTCGTGCTGCGGGCCATGCCCACAAGATGTGAATTCGTAGTGCATTCCCTGCTTGACAAACTCAACTTTAATTTGATTCCTTGAGGGATCGGAATTCCAGATAAGCTCAAATGTGCCCACATTTATTAAACATTTACTGAATTAAACAACTTAAAACTAAAGCGTTATTCCTTCTCTCTCTCTCTTTCTCTCGGGTGCGCACGTGCTGCGGGCCACGCCCACAAGACGTGAATTCAATGTGCATTCCCTGCTTGATAAACTCATCTTTAATTTGATTCCTTGAGGGATCGGGATTCCAGATGAGCTCAAATGCACCCACATTTATTAAACATGTTACTGAATTAAACAACTTAAAAAAACTAAACTAAAGAGTGAAGCTTCCTTCTGTCTATAACTGGGAGGCCAGCGGGGCAGGATGTTGAGAGACAGCCAATGAGAGAGCAACTCGCTCGTTGTGTGAAATTTTGATTGGCGCGTTTGAATTTCTTTTCGTAAGAGGGGGTTGTCTCGTATCTTGGGGACGGAAACTCAGGGAAATGTTTTTCGTAACCTGGGCATTTCGTACAAGGCTGTGTGTGTATGTATGTATGTATATATATATATATATATATATATATATATATATATAATCAGTTATATAGCGTGTTACTCTTGTGTTAAGACGTCGTCTCTGTGATCTTTGTGTTTACACTGTTTTGCGGACTTTTGTAACCCAAAGCAAATATGGTTGGTGAGAAGTGTAAGCCTACTAGCATGGGTGCAAGCCTCATACACAGAGATGAATTAATTATCTGCTCAGATCGGCACAATCTACCATGCATACTGATTTAAGCAAAGAGAGTTGTAAAATGAATGAAAACCCAAGAAAGAGAACTCTGCTCTGCTGATTCACATCAGTGATTCACATCAGTGCAGGCTGAGTACTAAATGAGTTCAACCGCTCCCTTGTGCACTTTAAAAGACCGAAAATCCGTATCACCCCCGCTTTGTTTCAAGCAAACTACTTTCAGCAAGTGCACTACTTTCGGATTTGAGCGCCTCATGTATTGTTAGCGTTGATTGGCTGTTTTAAGCTTCATGGGAAGTGAGTCGGCTCAGCTTCATGTCATGTGACCATCCATCGACCATCGGACCCATTTACAAGCAGAAATACCGCATCATAGAGAATGTTAAAGGTTATATTTGATACTGTGTTTGATATTTGATGAGTGAATTTGATTAAAATTTATCAATTTGAAATTATTTTGCTTGAATTTAATTTATTTGAAATTAATGTTGATATTATTTGATATATTTGATATTATTTTACAATGTTATGTTTATAATAATTGATTTAGGGTGTTTTATAAGATACGGTAATGGATCTTCTTTTTCTTCTTTTCTTTTCGGCTGTTCCCTTCAGGGGTTGCCACAGCAAATGATCTGCCTCCATCTCACCCTATCTTCTGCATCTTCTACTCTTACTCCAACGACCTTCATGTCTGCCTTCACCACATCCATAAATCTTCTCTTTGGTCTTCCTCTGGGCCTTCTGCCTGATAGTTCCAACCTCAGCATCCTATTACCAATATACTCACTATCCCTCCTCTGTACATGTCCAAACCATCTCCTCAATCTAGCCTCTCTGACTTTGTCTCCAAAACATCTAACATGTGCTGTCCTTCTGATGTACTCATTTCTGATCCTATCCATCCTCGTTACTCCCAAAGAGAACCTCAACATTTTCATCTCTGCTACCTCCAACTCTGACTCCTGTCTTTTCCCCAGGGCCACTGTCTCTAAACCATACAACATCGCTGGCCTCATCACCGTCTTGTACACTTTTCCCTTCATTCTTGCTGATACTCTCCTATCACACATCACACCGGACACTTTTCTCCATCCATTCCAATCTGCCTGCACACGCTTCTTCACCTCTTTTCCACACTCTCCATTGTTCTGGATTGTTGAGCCTAAGTACCTAAAATCCTCCACCTTCTTTATCTCTGCCCCCTGTAACCTCACCGTTCCTCTTGGGTCCTTGTCGTTCACACACATGTATTCTGTCTTACTGAGGCTAACCTTCATTCCCCTCCTTTCCAGAGCATACCTCCACCTCTCTAGATTTTCCTCCACTTGTTCTCTGCTCTCACTACAGATCACGATGTCATCTGCAAACATCATAGTCCATGGAGATTCTTGTCTAACCTCGTCTATCAGCCTGTCCATCACCATAGCAAACAAGAAGGGGCTGAGAGCTGACCCTTGATGGAGTCCCACCTCCACCTTGAACTCTTCTGTCACACCGACAGCACACCTTCTCTCAGCACCCTGTCATATGCTTTCTCCAGATCCACAAAGGCACAATGCAGCTCCTTCTGACCTTCTCTGTACTTCTCTATTAACATCCTCAAAGCAAACACTGCATCTGTGGTGCTCTTTCTTGGCATGAAACCAAACTGTTGTTCACAATGCTGACCTCTGCCCTTAGTCTAGCTTCCACTATTCTTTCCCATAACTTCATCGTATGGCTCATCAACTTGATCCCTCTGTAGTTGCCACAACTCTGTACATGTCCCTTGTTCTTAAAAATGGGCACAAGCACACTTCTCCTCCATTCCTCCGGCATCTGCTCACTTTCTAAGACCTTGTGGAATATTCTTGTCAGAAAATCTACTGCTACCTCCCCTAGACACTTCCATACCTCAACTGGTATGTCATCAGGGCCAACTGCCTTATCTACTCTCCTTCCAGAGGACACGCCAAGTACTCTCCTACCGGTCTCCCTGATCACATTGGCTGTGGTTGTCCAGTCATCTGGAAGCACTTCCTGACTACCCAAAGCCTGTTTCAACTCCTCCGTGAAGACAACACGACACTCTTCCTTTTTCAGCTTCCACCACTTTGTCTTCTGCTCTGCCTTTGCCTTTTTCACCTTTCTCACCATCAGCGTCATCCTGCACACCACCATGCTATGCTGTTTGGCAACACTCTCACCCACTACTACTTTGCAGTCACTGACTTCCTTTAAATTACATCGCCTGCACAAGATGTAGTCTACCTGTGTGCTCCTCCCTCCACTTTTATAAGTCACTCTATGCTCCTGTTTCTTCTTGAAGAAAGTATTCACCACAGCCATTTCCATTCTTTTTGCAAAATCTATCAACATCTGTTTTACTGTGTTCCTGTCCCGGATACCAAACCTGACCATCACTTCCTCGTCCCCTCTGTTGCCTGGACCAACATGTC
The DNA here is from genome assembly GCA_024760905.1 of Plotosus lineatus. NCBI lineage: Eukaryota > Metazoa > Chordata > Actinopteri > Siluriformes > Plotosidae > Plotosus > Plotosus lineatus. The sequence continues at coordinate 54,386,865 of CM045733.1, read as the reverse complement.
CATTGAAGTCTGACCCAGTGACCACTCTTTCACCTCCGGGGGTACTCTGCATCACTTCATCTAACTCCCTCCAGAATCTCTCCTTCTCTTCTAGCTCACATCCTGCCTGTCTGGCATAAGCACTAACAACATTGACCATCACGCCTTCAATTTCTAACTTGAGACTCATCACTCTGTCTGACACTATTTTCACTTCTAGAACATTCCTGACAAACCCCTCCTTCAAGATTACTCCTACTCCATTTCTCTTCCCATCCACACCGTGATAAAACAACTTAAACCCTGCTCCTAAGCTTCTAGCCTTGCTACCTTTCCACCTGGTCTCCCGAATACACAGTGTGTCTACCTTCCTCCTCTGCATCATGTCAGCCAGCTCTCTATCTTCTCCTTGCTTAGTTCCAACATTCAAAGTCCCTACTCTCAGTCCTAGGCTCACGCATTTCCTCTTCTCTCTCTCTGCCTACGGACATGCCCCCCGCCTCTCCTTCTTCGACCAACAGTAGTCCAATTTCCATCAGCACCCTGTTGGTTGACAGCACTGATGGCGGTCGTTGTTAACCTGTGCCTCGACCGATCCGGTATGAATTTTGTTTTGATCAATTGCATTGGAAATGTGGCAGAACTTTACGCCGGATGTCCTTCCTGTTGCAACCCTCTACATTTATCCGGGCTTGGGACCGGCATAAGGGGGAGAGACACTGGTTAGTGCCCCCCCCCACCTCATGGCTGCATTTGATACTGTGTTTGATATTTGATGAGTGAATTTGATTAAAATTTATCAATTTGAAATTATTTTGCTTGAATTTAATTTATTTGAAATTAATGTTGATATTATTTGATATCTTTGGTAATATTTTACAATGTTATGTTTATAATAATTGATTTAGGGTGTTTTATGAGATACAGTAATGGTATTTATGGATGTATAGTACAGTATGGGCGTCACACGTCATACATTACTGTAACAACTTGCATTCCCTTTCAACTTGCGTTCGGCCGTCCGGAACCAATTAAAAATGTAAGTCGGGGAGCGTCTGTATATATTCACGAGCGCATGTATTATTGTTGATTGACATTTTTATAATATTAAAAAGCGTACACAGACATTTTACCCCCTCCCCCTAGCATACGTTTTGTACACTTAGGAAAATGTTGAATGACCACTAAGGGATTTTAAAAAATCAGAACTTTTCTTTTCAAGAATAAAAGTGAGTTTTATATTTAACTACAGGCACAGAATGATTCACTTTATTAATCATTATATAGGAGGAAAGTCCTCACAAGGATGATCTTAAATCTAAACACGTGTATTTGTGTGTAATGTTGTCCGTGCGTATAGGAGATGAGCCAGATGTTGGACTGTGTGTCTTTGGCCTCCTACACTGAGTATCCTCCTGAGCAGCTGTTCATCAATACACACAAGACACATCGCTCTTCAAAACCTGTTAAAGCATTTCCTGAGAGCAGCAGTGCAGGTAATGCACGTATACACACAAAACCAAATGCAGTATACACTCTACTCCTCCATATTGAACTTTACAATACTGTATACTATAAAACACAGGAATGGCGGGTTGATTGTTATTAAGTGTTTAGTTACATTCACCTGGGGCAGTGGTGGTATAGTGGTATAGGGCGCTGGATCGCTGATCCAAAGGTTGGGGGTTCGAGTCCCACTCTCCACAAGGTTGTCACTGTCCCCCCCAGTGCAGCTAACTGGGTTATCAAAGGCGGGCCATGTCTGTCACTGTCTATGGTGAGAGGCATGTAAAAGAACCATTGCTGACTTTCGTAAAGAGTAGGCTGCAAAGTCATCAGCGTGTTTCTGTCCCTTGCTAAAAGGGTTGTGACAGGAAGGGCATCCGACGTAAAAACCTCTGCCAAATCAAACGTGCGAATCAGATGATTCGCTGTGGCGACTCCCGAGTAAAAGTGAAAAAGCCGAAAGTAAGACAGACAGACAGCTACATTCATCTCACCATCAGTAAATAACTCTTAAATATTGCGTATAGGATTACGCTCCAGTGTAATAATAGTAATAGACCACAGATCGGTGTGATTGACCAATCAAACAGTAGGTCATGGGGTGGGGGAGGTGCTGTCATTTCAAATAAATGCAATTTAACAAAAAAAAAATCAATATTGACCAATTCCACTGTAACAGACATGTTATAAACGATCATGTCACATTATCTAACAAAATACAGTCGGCCCTCTACTTACGAAAACCTCTGAATACGGAAAACCCAGGTCACGAAAAACATTTTCCTAAATTTTTGTCCTCTTTTTACGAAAACAACCTCTTTGTACGAAAAGCGCCAAACGCGCCATTCAAAAATCCAAGCGCACCATTCAAACAATGATGTGCCCATACTTCCTGTTTGTCACACGCGTGAAGGAGAGTTGAACAGGACTGTTGGCTCGTGAGTTCTTTTGACAATGGTCATTGCAGCGTTATATTTCATTATCCATCATGGACCCTAAGAAAGTGATTCCCAGTGACACCGAAAAGAATAAGTTGGCTCTATTATCAATCGTAGTGAAGCAGGAGATAATAAAAAAATACGGCCGTGGGATGCGGTTGAGTGAAATTGCAAAGGAGTATGGCCGAAACCCCTCTACAATCAGGACCATATTGAAGCAGAAGGAGACCTTAAAAGCGGAGATACAATGACTGAGGCGATTATTTCAGAACAATATTGAAGCAGAAGGAGGCATTAAAAGCGGAGATACAGTGACTGAGGTGATTATTTCGGAAAAAGCAACCGCCATATTTAAGGACATCCTGAAGGAGGGTGGGGGTGAGGGTTCTTCAGACCAGCAACCCCTGGACTTTAAAGCGTCACATGGATGGTTCGAGAGATTTAAAAAAAAAAAGTTAAATAATTTTCTTTTACTTTTAACACATATTTCATACATAATTGGTATAATTTTTCAAGGGTTTATGGGGTAGTCTTGGGAGCCTTGGAACGAATCACGAGTTTTACATGCAATATGCACTTCTACTTCCAAAAACTCCAGGTTACGAAAAAGGCTCGGGAACGGATTAATTTTGTAAGTAGAGAGCCGACTGGATCTATACACAACTCTGTGAACTGCATGGGAGCACATCCATAAGTTTTGTACAAAAATTAGCCAATAGCAAAGAATTTATTGGTCCAATAAAATACAAAACTCATTACGATTGATAATGAGAATAATTAATCAGCAGGGATTTCATTAAGATTAAGGGTCGGTTTCGGAATATGTGAAGTAGGCGGTGGTTGTTCTGTGTCAGCCGGGGGTCTTGGGCCAAAGCTTCAGTGGGGCCAAAAAGAGGCGAAGCCCCCTTAAAGCTGAAACATTTATCATGTCATAAAATGTATTTTGGAGTATCGAAGCAAACCTGTAAAGTTTCATTTATCATTTGATAATCTTGTGTGTTGCTTTTCTCTTACTTCAGCACATGCCAATTTTAATTAAAGTAAGACACCTTGGAATTTAATCCAGAAACACCGTAGTATAGAATATGGACTGTATTTATGTTTTTTATGTTTATGATTATATGTCGCTCTGGAGTACAAGTTGCATTGGCCAAAAAATGCACAATAAAGAATAAAAAACGCATATTAGTCATGCTGGACTATAAGTCGCAAACTCATGGAAACTGTCTACCTTGGCTTGGAAATCTGCTGGTTGCTTGTGATATTGTGATCCTCACTCTGATATAGAGAGGCGGTTGCTTTGCATGAAGCGGTAACAAAGTCCTCACGCAAAGTCATTTCTATTCATCTCCTTGACAACTACCTGGATGTGGAGACGCAACTGCACTGTTGACAAGCTCCTCCCTGCAGCACGTTGCTCAAACCCTTATGTACAAACTCGTTCCTCTAGCTGTGGTCATCTAGCTTTTAGCTCGCAATTGGCTTTTAGCTTTTTAGCGATTAGCTTTTTTTCTTCTTCATTGCAGTAATAATTTCTGCTTTTCTGCCCTCATGTTAGTGTAATAATTTCACTACCTGAACATGGAGACGCAGTTACACTGTTGACAAGCCTCTCCCTTCGTCACATTGCTCAAGCACCGATGTGCGAACTCGTTCCCCTAGCTGTGGCCATCTAGCTTTTAGCCGGCGATTCACTTTTTTTGTTTTTCTCATTGCAGTCATAATGATCTCCACTTTTCTCCAGTCCCTCACAAGTTTCTCATTCAATCCAAACTTCTTTTGGCTGCTCGATTACCATTTTCTGCTGCATATATCACTACTTGCAGCTTTTCATCTGTAGAATAGGATTTTCTTTTTGGGGACATTTCTTCAGTGGTGGATGTGTGGGTACTGGTACCCAAGCCTAGAGTGCCCTCTTGTGGTTGTGAGTGTAAAAATATCAAGCATGTGAAATTATGTTTATGATGACGAACAGAATTATATGTAATAATTCCACACATAAGTTGCTCTGGAGTATTAGTCGCAACTTCAGCCAAAGTATGAAAAAAAGTGTGACTTATAGTCCGGAAAATACAGTATAAGAAACCATACAAATATAAAATACTCTATAAACATTATGTCCACACAAGATTATCAGATGGCCGGCACATCAATGTACAAAAAAAAATTGGGAGGTTGGTCAGTTTATTTAATTATTGTTTTTTACACAGGACAACAAAACCTGGGTCTGTCGGGTTAGGAGAAACACAGCTTTTTGTATTCTGTATGTATGTTGTTATATGAATAAATTAACACTGTTGTTCTGTGTGTACACCTTCCTTAATGATCCAGGTTTACAAGCTTTTTTCAGCATCATCAGCTCTCATTATTCAATGCACAAAACACATCACATGCATTAATGATATCAGGCATGAGAGTGGGGTTGTGAGAAAGGCTGAAGCTTGATATGGTCGACGTGAAGGCTCCCACTGGGGTTGAAGGGCAAAAAATACACATCTATATTGTGTGTGTGTGTGTGTGTTTGTGTGTGTGCGCGCATAGCAATCCTCTCTGCTCTGCGGAATCTACAGGAGAAGATCCACAGGTTGGAACTTGAGCGACTGCGAACAGAGCAGAACCTGAGGAAGCTGTCTGCTAATCCTCACATGGTGAAGATTTCTGAGAGAGAACCGCCCGAAAAGAGGAAGTCTCACAGATCCAGGGAACAGGGTAAGAGCCCGATCATCTACACATCTATTCAATTCAATTCAGTTTTATTTGTATACAGTAGGCCCTTGACTATTTGCAGTTTTGCACTCGCGCCCCCCGCATATTCGCAGATTTCTGAGCAGCTGTCACATGATTCAAATTCAGCCAATGGCTGTTCCCCCTCCTGCTGATTGGTTGAGATGATATAACGCCCCTTTTTCCTCATTCATGCACACTTTGTGCAAGTTCTTTTTTAGTGTGTGTTTTTAATTACAGTTAAGGTCCGTCATGCCTTCCAAACATTGCACACCTTCTCAGGCTTCTGGTAAGACGCCGAAGCGCCAGAAAAAGGTAATGACGCTGCATGAAAAAGTACAACTGCTTGATATGATTCAGGAAAGAAAACGTTTTGCAACAGTAGGGCACCGTTATAAAGTGAATGAGAGTACAGTCCACGACATAAAGAAAAATAAAAAGGCAATCCGAGCTAGTGTAGCATGGAGTTTTTGTTGAAGTGCTAAGAAGGTGAATGTTGTATGAAACAAGGTCATCATCAGAATGGAACCAGCCTTAGTATTCTGGATACTTCTAGTAACTGGAAATATCCAGAATAGTAATGCAGGTTCCATTCTCGGTTATTATTCCAGTACAGCAGGTTCCATTTTCAGTTATTATTCCAGTACAGTACTGTACCTAAGTTAATGTTTAGAATGTTTGTGTGTGAGTTTTTATGTTCTGTAGCATGTTATTCAAGCGAGGAAGTATCTATGTCATGTCATTTCAGTGGTATCCACTACATTTAAATGTAATGTAATGCAATGCAAAGTAAATATAATGCAATGGCACTCTCGTAGGCATTTTTGAAAACTACAGTGCTATGTTTAAAGGAAAATTCTTTTATGTATAAAGTCTTATATATACACACAGACGCTCCCCGACTTACGTTTTTAATTGGTTGTTATAGTGATGTATGACATATGATGTGTGACGTATGACGCTCATACTGTACTATACATCCATAAATACCATTACCGTATCTCATAAAACACCCCTAAATCAATTATTATAAACATAACATTGTAAAATAATATCAAATATATCAAATAATATCAACATTAATTTCAAATAAGTCACTTATTTATACCGAGTCACTTTGCATGATTTTTAAAACAGCCAATCAATGCTTACAATATGTGAGGCGCTCAATACCGAAAGTAGTGTACTTGCTGTGGGTGATATGGACTTCCAGTTTTTCAAGTGCGCAAGGGTGCCGTTGAACTTGTTTAGAACACAGCCTGCACTGATGTGAATCAGCAGCAGAGCGGAGAGTTCTTTCTTTTGTGGATTCGGGTTTTCATTGATTTTACAACTCTCGTTGCTTAACTGAGTATGCATGGTAGATTGCGCCGATCCGAGCAGATGGTTAATTCATCTCTGTGTACGAGACTTGCTAGTAGGCTTACGCTTCTGTCCAACCACATTTGCTTAGGGTAACAAAAGTACGCAAAACAGTGTAAACAGAAAAGATCACAGAGACGACGTCTTAAAACAAGGGTAACACGCTGTATAACTAAGATATAAATATAACGATTATATATATATATATATATATATATATATATATATATATATATATATATATATATATATATATATATATGTAACTGAACTGGGAAGAAGGGTCACGTTCAGTCTGTCGTTTGTAAACAATGGATGCAGCGTCTTTACGTCATTGCGTCATTACGTCAGCGTACTACGGAGGTACTTCTAAACTGGAAATTTGACTTGGGAAAAAAAAAACATAAAATTGAAAAAACGTAAAAACAGATGAACGCAAGTCAGGGAGTGTATGTGTGTGTGTGTGTGTGTGTGTGTGTAATATATATATATATATATATATATATATATATATATATATATATATATATATATATATATATATATATATATATATATATATACAGTGATACCTCTTCTTCTTCTTCTTCTTTTACTTTCGGCTGCTCCCTTCAGGGGTCGCCACAGCAAATCATCCGCCTCCACCTCACCCTGTCCTCCAGATCTTCTTTTCTGACTCCAACGACCTTCATGTCTTCCTTCACCACATCCATAAATCTCTTCTTCGGTCTTCCTCGAGGCCTTCTGCCTGGTAGTTCCAACCTCAGCATCCTACTGCCAATATACTCACTATCCCTCCTCTGTACATGTCCAAACCATCTCAATCTAGCCTCTCTGACTTTGTCTCCAAAACATCTTACGTGGGCTGTCCCTCTGATATACTCATTTCTGATCCTATCCATCCTCGTTACTCCCAGGAGAACCTCAACATTTTCATCTCCGCTACCTCCAGCTCTGCCTCCTGCCTTTTCCTCAGTGCCACTGTTTCAAGCCATACAACATCGCTGGCCTCACCACCATCTTGTACACTTTTCCCTTCATTCTTGCTGACACTCTCCTATCGCACATCACACCGGATACTTTTCTCCAACCATTCCAGCCTGCCTGCACACGCTTCTTCACCTCTTTTCCACACTCTCCATTGCTCTGGATTGTTGAGCCTAAGTACTTAAAATCCTCCACCTTCGTTATCTCTGCTCCCTGTAACATCACCGTTCCTCCTGGGTCCTTCTCATTCACACACATGTATTCTGATTTTCTGAGGCTAACCTTCATTCCTCTCCTTTCCAGGGCATACCTCCACCTCTCTAGATTTTCCTGCACTTGTTCTCTGCTCTCACTACAGATCACGATGTCATCTGCAAACATCATAGTCCATGGAGATTCTTGTCTCACCTCGCCTGTCAGCCTGTCCATCACCATAGCAAACAAGAAGGGGCTCAGAGCTGACCCTTGATGCAGTCCCACCTCCACCTTGAATTGCCGGTCACACCGACAGCACACCTCACCACTGTCTTACATCTCTCATACATGTCCTGCACCACTCTAACATACTTCTCTGCCACTCCAGACTTCCTCATGCAATACCACAGTTCTTCTCTCGGCACCCTGTCATATGCTTTTTCCAGATCCACAAAGGCACAATGTAGCTCCTCTGACCTTCTCTGTACTTCTCTATTAACATCCTCAAGGCAAACATTGCATCTGTGGTGCTCTTTCTTGGCATGAATCCAAACTGTTGTTCACAAATGCTGACCTCTGCCCTTAGTCTAGCTTCCACTATTCTTTCCCATAACTTCATCGTATGGCTCATCAACTTTATCCCTCTGTAGTTGCTGCAACTCTGCACGCCTCCCTTGTTCTTAAAAATGGGCACCAGCACACTTCTCCTCCACTCCTCCGGCATCTGCTCACTCTCTAGTACCTTGTTGAATGTTCTTGTCAGAAAATCTACTGCTACCTCTCCTAGACACTTCCATACCTCCACAGGTATATCATCGGGACCAACTGCCTTTCCATTCTTCATCCTCTTCAATGCCCTTCTCACTTCACCCTTACTGATCTTTGCTACATCCTGCTCCTCAATGGTTACCTCTTCTACTCTTTTTTCTCTCTCATTTTCCTCATTCATCAGCTCTTCAAAATACTCTTTCCATCTTCCCAGCACACTTCTGTCATTAGTCAATACAGTTCCCTCTCTGTCCTTTATCAATCTAACTTGCTGCACGTCCTTCCCATCTCTATTTCTCTGCTGTGCCAACCTGTATAGATCATTTTCTCCCTCTTTACAATCCAACCTATCATACAAGTCATCATACGCCCTCTGTTTGGCCTTAGCCACTGCTACTTTCGCCTTACGCTGTGTCTCCCTGTACTCCTGTTTACTCTCTTCGGTCCTCTCAATGTCCCACTTCTTCTTGGCTAACCTTTTCCTTTGTACACACTCCTGCACTTCCTCATTCCACCACCAAGTCTCCTTATCTACTTTCCTTCCAGAGGACACACCAAGTACTCTCCTACCTGTGTCCCTGATCACATTTGCTGTGGTTGTCCAGTCATTTGGAAGCACTTCCTGGCCACCCAAAGCCTGTTTCAACTCCTCCTTGAAGACAACACGACACTCTTCCTTTTCAGCTTCCCCCACTTTGTCTTCTGCTCTGCCTTTGCCTTTTTCACCTTTCTCACCATCAGAGTCATCCTGCACACCACCATCCTATGCTGTTTGGCAACACTCTCACCCACGATGACTTTGCAGTCACTGACTTCCTTCAAATTACATCGCCTACACAAGATGTAGTCTACCTGTGTGCGCCTACCTCCGCTTTCATAAGTCACCCTATGCTCCTGTTTCTTCTCAAAGAAAGTATTCACCACAGCCATTTCCATCCTTTTTGCAAAATCTATCAACATCTGTCCTTCATGTTCCTGTCCTGGATACCAAACCTGCCCATCACTTCCTCGTCCCCTCTGTTGCCTGCCCCAACATGTCCATTGAAGTCTGCACCTATGACCACTCTTTCACCTCTGGGGTACTCTGCATCACTTCATCTAAGTCACTCCAGAATCTCTCCTTCTCTTCTAGCTCACATCCTGCCTGTGGGGCATAAGCACTAACAACATTGAGCATTACACCTTCAATTTCTAACTTGAGATTCATCACTCTGTCTGACACTCTTTTCACTTTTAGAACATTCCTGACAAACTCCTCCTTCAAGATGACTCCGACTCCATTTCTCTTCCCATCCACACCGTGATAAAATAGCTTAAACCCTGCTCCTAAGCTTTTAGCTTTGCTACCTTTCCACCTGGTCTCCTGAACACACAGTATGTCCACCTTCCTCCTCTGCATCATGTCAACCAGCTCTCTACCTTTTCTGTGCATAGTTCCAACATTCAAAGTCCCCACTCTCAGTCCTAGACTCATGCCTTTCCTCTTCTCTCTCTGCCTACGGACACGCCTCCCACCTCTCCTTCTTCGACGTCTTCGACCAACAGTAGTCCAATTTCCATCAGCACCCTGTTGATTGACAGCACTGATGGCGGTCGTTGTTAACCCGGGCCTCGACCGATCCGGTATGGAGGTAATACTTTTGATTTGCATTTTAAGTAATTGGCATTGGTTTTACGTCGGATGCCCTTCCTGACACAACCCTCTGCATTTCTCCGGGCTTGGGACCGGCATGAGGGGGAGAGACACTGGTTAGTGCCCCCCCCACCTCATGGCTGCATTATATGCAGTGATACCTCAGCTTACGAATATAATTGGTTCCCAGAAAGTGTGTGTAAGGTGAAAAGTTCGTCTTCCGAACATTTATTTCCCATAAGAAACTATTAAAATGAGAATAATCCGTTCCCAGGTCCCCATAAAACATAATTTTCTACTAAATAAGCCTTAAAACTACACAAAAATATACCTTATTTTATGTATAATAAATGTGCTATTGTATTGTAATTAAAGAAATAAACTGTACTGTATAATAAAGTCGTTTTATTTACCTTTGTGATGGTAGTTGATGGCTTGATGGAATGGAGTGGGAGGAGGAGGGAGGGAGGGACTTACTGTTTGGAAGGAGTGTTCGGAAACGCCTACTGTTTGGAAACACCCTTAGCCACACACGCACCCTTAATAGCTTCCTTGTTCTTAAGGATGGGAGCAATGGTAGACTTAGCGTACTGGTACTGGGACGCTAAGTCACACAAACGCACACCTCGTTCGTGTTTTTCAATGATCTCCGCCTGTGGTGGGGTCTTTTTCGGTCCCATAAGAGCAAAAGTACATTCAATATAGTCCAAAATGTCGATCAAACACAAACCACTTCCGCACTCAAAGAAAGGGGGTGACGAACTGTGACGCCGTGAGCGTGCGTCAGCTTCTCGTGGCCGCCACCGTGGCGCTGTTCGACCGCGTGGTTTGATTCGTCCGCCGAAAACTAGTTCGTCAGCAGAGACTACATGCTCGCAAATTTAATGTTCTTGAGGCGAAAAGTTCCTGAGCTTAAGCATTTGTCAGTGGAGGTTTTACTGTGTGTGTGTGTGTGTGTGTATATATATATATATATATATATACACACACACACACACGGGTATACCTCGGCTTAATACAGGTATACCTCGAGTTCAGTCCTTTTCGATTATACATCGGTTTTCAAAAAAGTATAGAAAAAAAATAGTAAAGTTTAATCAATAAAGTTTAATAAAATAGATCTTATTTGTTATGGTCTGTGCTGGCTGGAGGCGTTAACTCTCTTCATTCATTGCAAGCGCTAGCGAGGGGCGTGGCTGCTACCTGCAGGCGAGGTCCAGAGAGCGCTTGCAATGAATGAAGAGAGTTAACGCCTCCAGCCAGCACAGACCATAACAAATAAGATCTATTTTATTAAACTTTATTTATTAAACATAAGTTATTAAATAAAGTTTAATAATATAGATCTTTTTTGTCATAGTCTGTGCGGGCTGGAGGCGTTAACTCTCTCTTCATTCATTGCAAGCGCTGGTGAGGGGCGTGGCTGCTACCTGTAGGCGAGATCCAGAGAGCGCACCTGTTTCCAGTCAGCAATCAGAAAGCTATAAATAGGAGCGGCGCACTTCCCTCCAACGTCAGTAGATTGTCCTTCCCAGTGATTCCGTTTTCCTGCTATCTCTCTGGTGTCCTGCTTCGTGCTCGACCGGTTTTCATCGATTAAATATTTCCAGGGATTTAGATTTACCAAAGTGCAAAATAAAATCTTCTTACATGGTCTCCTGCATCTTTGGGTCTGACGCATATGCTCCAGGCACAGCATTATTAACCATATTGAAAATTGCATTCATGAATAAAGTACAGAACTAGGAATGATTATTTTCTGTTTAGACAAGTAAATTTGGCGTAGCCAAATATATCTATATATATATGTTTAGTCGGCCCCCGACTTATGAAAATCCCGGGTTACGAAAAATTTTCCTAAGTTTTCGTCCCCAGAATACGCAAACAACCCTCTCTTACATAAAGAAATTCAAACGCGCCAATCAAAATTTCACATGATGCGCGCCTTGCTCTCTCATTGGCTGTCTCTTAACATCCCGCCCCGCTGGCCTCCCATTGGCTAGGAGGGATGACGCAGAACCAGAATGAGACCTTAAAGCAGAAATACAGTGAGGACCTCTGATCTTTCAAATAAGTACTGTAATTCCACTTTAAATAAAACATCCCGTCCGTGTGTGTGTGTGAGTGAGAGTGTGATAGAGAGAGTGTGTGTGTGTGTGTGCATGCGTGCGCATGTGTGACAGAGAGAGAGAAGGAAGCTTAACTCTTTAGTTTTAGTTTAGATTTTTAAGTTGTTTAATTCAGTGAATGTTTAATAAATGTGGAGCATTTGAGCTCATCTGGAATTCCGATCCCTCAAGGAATCAATTTAAAGTTGAGTTTGGACCTCTGATCTGTCAATAAGGAATGCGCTTTGAATTCCAAGTCTTGTGACTGTCTATAGAATGTGTTTAAGAAGCATGTTTTAGCGCATGTAATAGATACGTAGTATTTTACTTCTGGTTGATATGTAATTTTATACACGGGGTTTTACTTCCAGGGACAGAACTCGCGGATTATCTTCATTCGTGGGAGGGGCCGGAACCAAACCCCTGCGAATATATCAGGGGCCGTGTGTGTTTGTGTGTGTGTGTGTGTGTGTGTGTGTGTGTGTGTGTGTGTATGTATATATATAATATATATATTTAATAATGGTTTAATGAATAAATATGTTAATAAAATGCTTACATCGTTGAATAAACAATTTTCTTTTACCTTTAACACATTTTATACATATTTCGTACAAAACTGGTGTACTTTTATCATTTTTAAAGGTTTTATGTCTTGGGAGCCTTGAAACGAATCACACATTTTACATGTAAAATGTGCCTCTACTTACGAAAACTCCAGGCTACGAAAAAGGCTTCTGGAACGAATTAATTTCGTAATTAGAGGGCCGACTGTGTGTGCGTGTGTGTGTGTATGTATGTGTGTATATATATAATATATTATATATATATATATATATATATATCTTAAAAACCTCTGCCAAATCAAACGTGCCAATCAGATGATTCGTTGTGGCGACTCCCGAGTAAAAGGGAAAAAAGCCAAAAGGAAGACAGACACACACACACATACATATACATATACATATAATATGGGTGAAGGTCCAGACAAAGTGCGATTCAAAACAAACCCCTATGACACATGAGACAACAAAGGAAGCAGTCTCCCTTGCCCGGACGCGGGTCACCGGGGTTCCCTCCTGGATCCAGGCCCAGGGGAGGGGCTCGAAGGCGAGCGCCTGGTGGTCGGACTTATGCCCATGGAGCCTGGCCGGGCCTAGCCCGAAAAGGAGACATGGGTCCGCCCTCCCATGGACCCACCACCCGTGGGAGGAGTTTTAGGGGTCGGGTGCAGTGTGAGTTGGGTGGCAGCCAAAGGCATGGGTTCTGTCGGACTGATCCTCGGCTACTTACTCTGACCCTCGGGACATGGAATGTCACCTCTCTGGCGGGAAAGGAGCCTGATTTGGTGCGTGAGGTGGAGAGATACCGATTAGATATAGTCGGGCTCACCTCAACGCATAGCTTGAGCTCTGGAACCATCCATCTCAAAAGAGGCTTGACCTTTTTCTATTCTGGAGTTGCTCGTGGGGAGAGGCGGCGAGCCGGTGTGGGTATTCTTGTTGCCCCCCGTCTCGGTGTCCAAATGTTGGGGTTCTCCCCGGTTGACGAAAGGGTAGCTTCCCTCCGTCTTCGGGTGGGGGGACGGGTCCTGACTGTTATTTGTGCTTATGCACCAAATGACAGTTCAGAGTACCCACCCTTTTTGGAGTCTTTGGGGGGGGTGTTGGAGAACGCTCCCTCGGGAGACTCGCTCGTTGTCTTGGGAGACTTCAATGCCCATGTGGGCAACGATGGTGTGATCGGTAAGTACGGCCTCTCCAGTCTGAATCCGAATGGTGTTTCGTTGTTGGACTTCTGTGCTCGTCATAGTTTGTCTATCACGAACACCATGTTCGAACATAAGGGTGTCCATAAGTGCACTTGGCACCAGGACACCCTAGGTCGCAGTTTGATTGACTTTGTAGTCGTGTCATCAGACTTGCGACCATATGTTCTGGACACTCGGGTGAAGAGAGGAGCTGAGCTGTCTACCGATCAGTACCTGGTGGTGAGTTGGCTTCGGTGGTGTGGGAGGTTGCCTTCCAGACCTGGCAGGCCCAAGCGTGTAATCAGGGTCTGTTGGGAATGTTTGGCGGAGCCCCCTGTCCGAGAGGCCTTTAACTCCCACCTCCGGCAGAGCTACAACCACGTTCCAGAGGAGGCGGGGGACATGGAATCCGAATGGGCCATGTTTCGTGCCTCCATTGCTGAGGCGCAGCCCATAGCTGTGGCCGTAAAGTCGTCGGTGCTTGTCGTGGTGGTAATCCCCGAACCCGGTGGTGGACACCTGCGGTGAAGGGGGCCATCCAGCTGAAGAAGGAGGCCTATTGGGTTTTATTAGCCTGTGGGACTCCTGAGGCAGCAAACGGGTACCGGCAGGCCAGACGTGCTGCAGCCGAGGCTGTCGCAGATGCAAAATCTCGGGCGTGGGAGGAGTTCGGTGAGGGCCTGGAGAGTGATTATCGGTTGGCCTCAAAAAGGTTCTGGGCCACCATCCGACGCCTCAGGAGGGGGAAGCAGTTCTTCACAAACACTGTTTACGGTGGAGGTGGGGAGCTGCTTACCTTGACTGGGGATGTTGTTGAGAGGTGGAGGGAATACTTTGAGGACCTTCTCAAGCCCACCAACACGCCCTCCGTGGAAGAGGAAGACCCTGGGGGTTCGGGTGAGGGTCCGCCCATCACTGGAGTGGAGGTCACTGAGGTTGTCAAAAAGCTCCTCGGTGGTCGAGCTCCGGGGTTGGATGAGATCCGCCCGGAATATCTCGGGGCTCTGGATGTTGTAGGACTGTCTTGGTTGACACGTCTCTGCAACATCGCGTGGTCATCAGGGGCTGTACCTCTGGATTGGTCCCAATTTGTAAGAAGGGGGACCGGAGGGTGTGTTCCAATTATCGGGGAATTACACTCCTCAGCCTACCTGGGAAAGTCTATGCAGGGGTACTAGAGAGGAGGATCCGACCGATAGTCGAACCTCGGATTCAGGAGGAACAATGTGGTTTTCGTCCTGGCCGCAGCACTATTGACCAACTCTATACGCTCCACAGGATTCTGGAAGGGGCATGGGAGTTTGCCCAATCTGTCTACATGTGCTTTGTGGATTTGGAGAAGGCTTTCGACCGTGTCCCTCGAAAGATTTTGAGGGGCGTGCTCCGAGAGTACGCCGTTCCGGATCCGTTGCCACGAGCTATTCGGTCGCTGTATCACCGGAGCCAGAGTTTGGTCCGTATTGGTAACAGCATGTCGGATTCGTTTCCAGTGGGAGTTGGAGTCAGCCAAGGCTGTCCTTTGTCACCGATTCTGTTCATAATTTTTATGGACAGAATTTCTAGGCGCAGTCGAGGCGATGAGGGGTTCTGGTTTGGTGGCCATCAGATATCGTCTCTGCTTTTTGCGGATGATGTTGTCCTTTTGGCTTCATCAAGTCGGGCCCTCCAGCTCTCATTGGAGCGATTCGCAGGTGAGTGCGAAGCAGCCGGGATGAAGATCAGTACCTCCAAGTCCGAGGCCATGGTTCTCAGTCGGACAATGGTGGAATGCACCGCAGAGAAGAGTTCTTGTCAGGTGAGTACAGTACTTAAAGTATTTATAAATAAATTCTATTTAAATATTAATATATTACAGTATTTACATATGCATATCACTGTGTAATGTTTAATATAAATTATTTATTTAATATAAATTAATATAAATATACACTTCTTGATATTGTGTAGAAGCGAAAGCATATAGAAATGAGACAACATGGTAGAAATGGGCGGGGCGTTCCTACTTCGCGGTTTTTCGAATATCGCGGCCAGGTCTGGTCTACATTATCCGCGATATTCAAGGGATGACTGTACACCAATTTTATATGAAATATGTCTTCTTTTTCTTTCGGCTGTTCCCTTCAGGGGTCGCCACAGCAAATGATCTGCCTCCATCTCTCCCTATCCTCTGCATCTTCTACTCTTACTCCAACGACCTTCATGTCCGCCTTCACCACATCCATAAATCTTCTCTTTGGTCTTCCTCTGGGCCTTGTGCCTGGTAGTTCCAACCTCAGCATCCTACTACCAATATAATCACTATCCTTCCTCTGTACATGTCCAAACCATCTCAATCTCTGACTTTGTCTCCAAAACATCTAACATGTGCTGTCCCTCTGATGTACTCGTTTCTGATCCTATCCATCCTCGTTACTCCCAAAGAGAACCTCAACATTTTCATCTCTGCTACCTCGAACTCTGACTCCTGTCTTTTCCCCAGGGCCACTGTCTCTAAACCATACAACATCGCTGGCCTCATCACCGTCTTGTACACTTTTCCCTTCATTCTTGCTGATACTCTCCTATCACACATCACACCGGACACTTTTCTCCATCCATTCCAACCTGCCTGCATGTTCTTCTTCATCTCTTTTCCACATTCTCCATTGGTCTGGATTGTTGAGCCGAAGTACTTAAAATCCTCCACCTTCTTTATCTCTGCCCCCTGTAACCTCACCGTTCCTCTTGGGTCCTTGTCGTTCACACACATGTATTCTGTCTTACTGAGACTAACCTTCATTCCCCTCCTTTCCAGGGCATACCTCCACTTGTTCTCTGCTCTCACTACAGATCACGATGTCATCTGCAAACTTCATAGTCCATGGAGATTCTTGTCTATTTTGTTCATAAGTCACTCTGTGCTCCTGTTTCTTCTTGAAGAAAGTATTCACCACAGCCATTTCCATCCTTTTTGCAAAATCGATCAACATCTGTCCTTCTGTGTTCCTGTCCTGGATACCAAACCTGCTCATCACTTCCTCGTCCCCTCTGTTGCCTGCACCAACATGTCCATTGAAGTCTGCCCCAATGACCACTCTTTCACCTCTGGGGGTACTCTGCATCACTTCGTCTAACTCACTCCAGAATCTCTCCTTCTCTTTTAGCTCACATCCTGCCTGTGGGGCATAAGCACTAACAACATTGAGCATCACACCTTCAATTTCTAACTTGAGACTCATCACTCTGTCTGACACTATTTTCACTTCTAGAACATTCCTGACAAACCCCTCCTTCAAGATGACTCCTACTCCATTTCTCTTCCCATCCACACCATGATAAAACAGCTTAAACCCTGCTCCTAAGCTTTTAGCTTTGCTACCTTTCCACCTTGTCTCCTGAACACACAGTATGTCCACCTTCCACCTTCCTGCATCATGTCAGCCTTTTCCTTTTCCTGTCATAGTTCCAACATTCAAAGTCCCTACTCTCAGTCCTAGGCTCACGCCTTTCGTCTTCTCTCTCTGCCTATGGACACGCCTCCCGCCTCTCCTTCTTTGACGTCTTCGACCAACAGTCGTCCAATTTCCATCAGCACCCTGTTGGTTGACAGCACTGATGGCGGTCGTTGCTAACCCGGGCCTTGACCGATCCGGTATGAATTTTGTTTTGACCATTTGCCTTTTTAATGTGGCAGAAGTTCGGGTGCCCTTCCTGCCGCAACCCTCTGCATTTATCCAGGCTTGGGACCGGCATAAGGGGGACAGACACTGGTTAGTGCCCCCCCCCCCCCCCCCCCGCCGCCTCATGGCTGCATTTTTATACCAAATATGTGTTTAAAGTAAAAGAAAACTATTTATTTAACCATTTAAACATTTTATTAACATATTTATTAATTAAACCACGATTAAACATTTTTTATTAATGCACACACACACCTCTCTCTCTCTCTCTCGCTCTATGTCTCTCTCGCGCGTGCTGCGGGCCATGCCCACAAGATGTGGAATTCAAAGCGCGTTCCCTGCTTGACAAACTCAACTTTAATTTGATTCCTTGAGGGATCGGAATTCCAGATAACCTCAAATGCACCCACATTTATTAAACATTTACTGAATTAAACAACTTAAAAAACTAAAGCGTTATTCCTTCAGACCACGGCCACAAGATGTGAATTCAAAGCGCAGTCCCTGCTTGACCATTTACTGATTTAAAACAACTTAAAAAACAAAACTAAAGCGTTATTCCTTCTCTCTCTCTCTCTCACGCGCGAGCTGTGGGCCACGCCCACAAGACGTGAATTGAAAGCACATTCCCTGCTTGACAAACTCAACTTTAATTTGATTCCTTGAGGGATCGGAATTCCAGATGAGCTCAAACGCACCTACATTTATTAAATATTTTCTGAATTAAAACAATTTAAAAAACTAAACTAAAACCTAAAGAGTGAAGCTTCCTTCTGGGAGGCCAGGGGGTGGGATGTTGAGAGACAGCCATTGAGAGAGCAATTCGCGCGTCGTGTGAAAATTTAATTGGTGTGTTTGAATTTCTTTTCGTAAGAGGGGGTTGTTTTGTTATCCGGGGATTTCGTACACAGGGGTCTTCGTAAGTTGCGGGCCGACTGTGTATGTATATATGTGTGTGTGTGTGTGTGTGTGTGTGTGTGTGTATGTGTATATGTGTGTGTATATATATATATATATATATATGTGCACACACACACGTATGTGTACTAGTCCTTCTCAAAAATTAGCATATTGTAATAAAGTTCATTATTTTCTGTAATGTACTGATAAACATTAAACTTTTATATATTTTAGATTCATTGCACACCAACTGAAATATTTCAGGTGTTTTATTGTTTTAATACTGATGATTTTGGCATACAGCTCATGAAAACCCAAAATTCCTATCTCAAAAAATTTGCATATTTCATCCGACCAATAAAGATAGTGCTTTTAATACAAAAAAGTCAACCTTCAAATAATTATGTTCAGTTCTGCACTCAAAACTTGGTCGGGAATCCTTTTGCAGAAATGACTGCTTCAATGCGGCGTGGCATGGAGGCAATCAGCCTGTGGCACTGCTGAGGTGTTATGGAGGCCCTAGATGCTTCGATAGCGGCCTTAAGCTCATCCACAGTGTTGGGTCTGGTGTCTCTCAACTTTCTCTTCAAAATATCCCACAGATTCTCTCTGGGCTTCAGGTCAGGAGAGTTGGCAGGCCAATTGAGCACAGTAATACCATGGTCAGTAAACCATTTACCAGTGGTTTTGGCACTATGAGCAGGTTCCACTTTGTGTTGAAAACTGAAATCTTCATCTCCATAAAGTTTTTCAGCAGATGGAAGCATGAAGTGCTCCAAAATCTCCTGATAGCTAGCTGCATTGACCCTGCCCTTGATAAAACACAGTGGACCAACCCCAGCAGCTGACATATCACCCCAAACCATCCAGTGATGGTCCTGTGGGTACTTGACACTGGACTTCAGGCATTTTGGCATTTCCTTCTCCCCAGTCTTCCTCCAGACTCTGGCACCTTGATTTCCGAATGACATGCAAAATTTGCTTTCGAAGAAGGAGAGGCGGGAGGCGTGTCCGTAGGCAGAGAGAGAAGAGGAAATGCGTGAGCCTCGGACTGAGAGTAGGGACTTTGAATGTTGGAACTATGCAAGGAAAAGATAGGGAGCTGGCTGACATGATGCAGAGGAGGAAGGTGGACATACTGTGTGTTCAGGAGACAAGGTGGAAAGGTAGAAAGGCTAAAAGCTTAGGAGCAGGGTTTAAACTGTTTTATAATGGTGTGGATGGGAAGAGAAATGGAGTAGGAGTCATCTTGAAGGAGGGGTTTGTCAGGAATGTTCTAGAAGTGAAAAGAGTGTCAGACAGAGTGATGAGTCTCAAGTTAGAAATTGAAGGCGTGATAGTCAATGTTGTTAGTGCTTATGCCCCACAGGCAGGATGTAAGCTAGAAGAGAAGGAGAGATTCTGGAGTGAGTTAGATGAAGTGATGCAGAGTACCCCAGAGGTGAAAGAGTGGTCATTGGAGCAGACTTCAATGGACATGTTGGTGCAGGCAACAGAGGGGACGAGGAAGTGATGGGCAGGTTTGGTATCCAGGACAGGAACACAGAAGGACAGATGTTGATCGATTTTGCAAAAAGGATGGAAATGGCTGTGGTGAATACTTTCTTCCAGAAGAAACAGAAGCATAGGGTGACTTATGAAAGCGGAGGTAAGAGCACACAGGTAGACTACATCTTGTGTAGGCGAGGTAATTTGAAGGAAGTCAGTGACTGCAAAGTAGTAGTGGGTGAGAGTGTTGCCAAACAGCATAGGATGGTGGTGTGCAGGATGACACTGATGGTGAGAAAGGTGAAAACGGCAAAGGTAGAGCAGAAGACAAAGTGGTGGAAGCTGAAAAAGGAAGAGTGTCGTGTTGTCTTCAAGGAGGAGTTGAAACAGGCTTTGGGTCGTCAGGAAGTGCTTCCAGAGGACTGGACAACCACAGCCAATGTGATCAGGGAGACCGGTAGGAGAGTATTTGGTGTGTCCTCTGGAAGGAAAGTAGATAAGGAAACTTGGTGGTGGAATGAGGAAGTGCAGGAGTGTGTACAAAAGAAGAGGTTAGCCAAGAAGAAGTGGGACATTGAGAGGACCGAAGAGAGTAAACAGGAGTACAGGGAGACACAGCGTAAGGCGAAGGTAGCAGTGTCAAAGGCCAAACAGAGGGCGTATGATGACTTGTATGATAGGTTGAACAGTAAGGAGGAGAAAATGATCTATACAGGTTAGCACAGCAGAGAAATAGAGATGGGAAAGACGTGCAGCAAGTTAGAGTGATAAAGGACAGAGAGGGAAATGTATTGACTGATGACAGAAGTGTGCTGGGAAGATGGAAAGAGTACTTTGAAGAGCTGATGAATGAGGAAAATGAGAGAGAAAAAGAGTAGAAGGGGTGACCGTTGAGGAGCAGGAAGTAGCAAAGATTAGTAAGGGAGAAGTGAGGAGGGCATTGAAGAGGATGAAGAGTGGAAAGGCAGTTGGCCCTGATGACATACCAGTTGAGGTATGGAAGTGTCTAGGGGAGGTAGCAGTAGATTTTCTGACAAGAATATTCAACAAGGTCTTAGAAAGTGAGCAGATGCCAGAGGAATGGAGGAGAAGTGTGCTTGTGCCCATTTTTAAGAACAAGGGCGATGTACAGAGTTGTGGCAACTACAGAGGGATAAAGTTGATGAGCCATACAATGAAGCTATGGGAAAGAATAGTGGAAGCAAGACTAAGGGCAGAGGTCAGCATTTGTGAACAACAGTTTGGTTTCATGCCAAGAAAGAGCACCACAGATGCAGTGTTTGCTTTGAGGATGTTAATAGAGAAGTACAGAGAAGGTCAGAAGGAGCTGCATTGTGCCTTTGTGGATCTGGTGAAAGCATATGACAGGGTGCCGAGAGAAGAACTGTGGTATTGTATGAGGAAGTCTGGAGTGACAGAAGTATGTTAGAGTGGTGCAGGACATGTATGATAGATGTAAGACAGTGGTGAGGTGTGCTGTCGGTGTGACAGAAGAGTTCAAGGTGGAGGTGGGACTACATCAAGGGTCAGCTCTCAGCCCCTTCTTGTTTGCTATGGTGATGGACAGGCTAACAGATGAGGTTAGACAAGAATCTCCATGGACTATGATGTTTGCAGATGACATTGTGATCTGTAGTGAGAGCAGAGACCAAGTGGAGGAAAATCTAGAGAGGTGGAGGTATGCCCTGGAAAGGAGGGGATTGAAGGTTAGTCTTAGTAAGACAGAATACATGTGTGTGAACGACAAGGACCCAAGAGGAACTTTGAGGTTACAGGGGGCAGAGATAAAGAAGGTGGAGGATTTTAAGTACTTAGGCTCAACAATCCAGAGCAATGGAGAGTGTGGAAAAGAGGTGAAGAAGCGTGCAGGCAGGTTGGAATGGATGGAGAAAAGTGTCCGGTGTGATGTGTGATAGGAGAGTATCGGCAAGAATGAAGGGAAAAGTGTACAAGACGGTGATGAGGCCAGCAATGTTGTATGGTTTAGAGACAGTGGCCCTGGGGAAAAGACAGGAGTCAGAGTTGGAGGTAGCAGAGATGAAAATGTTGAGGTTCTCTTTGGGAGTAACGAGGATGGATAGGATCAGAAATGAGTACATCAGAGGGACAGCACATGTTAGATGTTTTGGAGACAAAGTCAGAGAGGCTAGATTGAGATGGTTTGGACATGTACAGAGGAGGGATAGTGAGTATATTGGTCGTAGGATGCTGAGGTTGGAACTACCAGGCAAAAGGCCCAGAGGAAGACCAAAGAGAAGATTTATGGATGCAGTGAAGGCGGACATGAAGGTCGTTGGAGTAAGAGTAGAAGATGCAGAGGATAGGGAGAGATGGAGGCAGATCATTTGCTGTGGCGACCCCTGAAGGGAACAGCCGAAAGGAAAAGAAGAAGATGCAAAATTTGCTTTCATCCAAAAAAAAGTACTTTGGACCACTGAGCAACAGTCCAGTGCTGCTTCTCTGTAGCCCCGGTTAGGCACTTCTTTTTCTGGTTCAAAAGTGGCTTGACCTGGGGAATGCGGCACCTGTAGCCCATTTCCTGCACACGCCTGTGCACGGTGGCTCTGGATGTTTCTACTCCAGACACAGTCCACTGCTTCCCCAAGGTCTGGAATCGGCTCTTCTTTCAATTTTCCTTCCCACAGACGTCCCACTGAGGTGCCTTGATACAGCACTCTGGGAACAGCCTATTCTCTCAGAGATTTCTTTCAGTGTCTTACCCTCTTGCTTGAGGGTGTCAATGATGGCCTTCTGGACAGCAGTCAGGTCGGCAGTCTTACCCATGATTGCGGTTTTGAGTGATGAACCAGGCTGGGAGTTTTTAAAAGCCTCAGGAATCTTTTGCAGGTGTTTAGAGTTAATTGGTTGATTCAGATGATTAGGTTAATAGCTCGTTTAGAGTATCTTTTCATGATATGCTAATTTTTTGAGATAGGAATTTTGGGTTTTCATGAGCTGTATGCCAAAATCATCAGTATTAAAACAATAAAAGACCAGAAATATTTCAGTTGGTGTGCAGTGAGTCTAAAATATATGAAGGTTTCATTTTTATCAGTACATTACAGAAAATAATGAACTTTATCACAGTATGCATTGTATATTATACTATTATTAATATTATAATATTGCAATTTTTTTGAGACGTACCAGTATATATGTGTGTGTGTGTGTGTGTGTGTGTGTGTGTATGTATGAGAAATTCAGTTCAGTCCAAAATGTAGTTTGATTGGTGATATAACGGCAAGTCCTATATAATTGTTAGAAATCGTCTATATTTCCAGCAGTGAAAAGTCATGTTCACAGTCTGTTAGTGCACAGCTGGTGAACATGTAGAGTAGGGCAGTGACAGCATCCCAACATCACAGTTTACCAGAACTCTCTATGCCTGAGACCCCCAGATCTTCTGCTTTACCAAATAAAAGTCTAATAACAAAATGCTCCACTAAACATGTAAGTTTTCAGCCTCGTTTTCAATGTTCTCCCAAACATTAACTGAAAAGCTATTCCATAACTATGAGCCTTTGAAAGAGAAAGCTCTGCCCTCTTCAGTAGTCTTCCTTATTCGATGTATCACGAAGCACCTTTTGATCTCATGGGGTGTGTCGGATCATAAACGACAAGAAGTTCACTAAGATAATGTGGGGTGAGACCATTAAGTGCTTTATAGGTTAAAAGTAGTATTTTATATTCAATATGAAATGTTACTGGGAGCCAGTGCCGTGCAAATAAAGTCGGGGTGATGTCGGGGTGATATGCTTGTGTCTTCTGGTTCTAGTAACGCCTCTCGCTGCCGCATTCTGGACTAACTGCAGCCTTGTTTATGAATCTATTTGAACATTCAGACCATAATGTATTACAATAATCTAATCTTGAGGTAACAAAGGCATCAAGTTTTTTCACATCATGCACTGACATCATATTTCTTATGACATTGGCAACATTCCTGAATTGAAAGAAGGCCACCTGAGCAATATTATCTACATGAGCTTCAAATGAAGGTTTAGGGTCACCAATCACTCCAAAGTCCTTTCCTGCTCCACATGATGAGACTAAAACACAATCTAAACTTACATCATCATCAGAAGCCTTATTTCTAGCCGCCTGAGATCTGAGTACAAGAACCTCTGTCTTATCAGAGTTTAAAAGATGGAAGTTAGTAAGCATCCAGTGTCTAATGTCCTTTACATACTTTTCAACTTTATTAAGCTGATCATACCACATTGGGGTTATAGTAGCTATAGTAATGGGTGTGGTTAGGGTGGGTGTGGTTAGGTCAACTGTGGGCAAATTGCGCATGGTCAGTTGATTGTGTTCATCGTGGGTGTGGTCAGGAGGTTGTGGTTGGAGTGAGTTTGGCAGGGTGGACAAGGTATAAAAATGCAATTGTGTTTGGGTAATGTGTGTGTGTGTGTGTATAGAGTTTGCCTCTAAGCTAGCAGCAGCTGAAGTTAAATGTAGTCTGTTGGAGAAGCAGCTGGACTCTGTCAAGAGGACAGTGAGGAGCACAGAGTCAGACCCACCAGATGTCCTCAAACACCAGGTGAGGGTGTGTGTGTGTGTGTGTGTGTGTGTGTGTCTGTGTGTGTGTGTGTGTGGAACTGTGAGCATTAATTGGACTTGTGATTGTTTACAGAAGTGTGTGCGTAGCTCCAGTGATGTGTGTGTGAAGTTGGAGAAGTTGGAGCAGGAGTACAGGAGACTGACAC
The DNA here is from genome assembly GCA_024760905.1 of Plotosus lineatus. NCBI lineage: Eukaryota > Metazoa > Chordata > Actinopteri > Siluriformes > Plotosidae > Plotosus > Plotosus lineatus. The sequence continues at coordinate 54,362,162 of CM045733.1, read as the reverse complement.
ACACTCAGAACAACGCTGAGGCCAAAATCCGAGAGCTGGAGAGTAAATTACAGGAGGAGGAACATCACAGGAAGCTCATACAAGATAAAGCTGCTCAGGTTTTATTGCTCTACCACCGTTTATCCACACACCTGTCTGTCCATTATATACAGATTTGTTATTCAAATTATTTGAATATGAACATTGCTGATTGAAAACACACACAAGCACGCTTTAATTGAATTTATTCTCTCATCCTGATCTCAGTTATAGAATATTGATATCAAGCTCATTTAATTCTATTTTTGTGAGTTTTCTCTTGCCTTCATCTGATTGGATGCTCTCCAGTTACAGACAGGCCTTGAGGCCAACCGTATTCTGATTGAGTCCGTATCGACTCGCCCACACCGTTCCTCTAAGAGCACAAAGAAGAAACTTGCATCTAGGGTAATTAAATCAGAAACTCTTCATCAGCACTGTGGTCTTTAACGCTAACTTTCACAACCTCAGTTATTTATTATTATTATTATTATTGTTACTGGTTTTAGAGAGTGTGTCTGCTGGCGAATTCAGTGTAGGTTTTGAATTTGGCCATGTTGAGTTTCCTGTACTGATTCTGATAGTTCATTAGATTCTTTTTAAATTAAACTCCATAGTATAAAGATGCCACAGTTGTGTCTCTTGCTTCCCAGAAGCCTTTGCAGGAGAGAGATTCTATTGCACAGCCACACTACAGACTGAGTTTGGGGGATGTACCGTTTGTGGCTGGAAAGGTATGGTTCCCAACACACACACACACACACACACACACATACATAGCGTTACCTTATTCATTGTAATACAGAAAACAGTTAAAAAAATGGTTCAAACTTTGTTCATTGTCACCCCCAAGTCCACAGGGGCGAGTCATTCTGTTCGTGCTAACGTGCAGCACGTCCTCCACCTCCTGAAGCAACACAATCGTCAGCTGTGTAACGAGCGTGTGTTGAGAGCTACGCCCCTAACCATTGGGGATGGAGCTTCCGAGCGTGAGTCATGCAGTAGCTCCTCCTCCTTCTGTAGTGAGGAACTTTCAGAGCTGCTACAGGCTCTACAGGATGAGTTTGCCCACATCAGTTTGTGAGTTTACACTTCAATTTTATACAGGTTCAGGTTACATATTTATTTAAATATTTCAAGTTCGTGTGTGTGTGTGTGTGTGTGTGTGTGTGTGTGTGTGTGAGAGAGACAGTGAGCACCAGGAATTGGAGAAGCGGGTTAAGTCATGCCATTCTGACAGACTGAGGCAGGATTTGGAACGAGAGATGGAGGACCTGGTAAAGAAGATGGAGGAGAAAGGAGAACAGATCTCTAAAGTGCGACGACATCAGGCTCAGGTCACAGCCTCACACTCCACACCTCACCTTCATCCTCACACTCCACACCTCACCTTCATCCTCACACTCCACACCTCACCTTCATCCTCACACTCCACACCTCACCTTCATCCTCACACTCCACACCCCACCTTCATCCTCACACTCCACACCTCGCCTTCATCCTCACACTCCACACCTCACTTTCATCCTCACACTCCACACCTCACCTCAACTTCATCCTCACACTACACACCTCACCTCAACTTCATCCTCACACGCCACACCTCACCTCAACTTCATCCTCACACTCCACACCTCACCTTCATCCTCACATGCCACACACCTTCATCCTCACACGCCACACCTCATCTTCATCCTCATATGCCACACCTCACCTTCATCCTCACACTACACACCTCACCTTCATCCTCACACTCCACTTCACAACCACACAGTCCAAACCTTACCGAACAGATGGCCATGTTCTAATGTCAGGGGGGAAAACATCTGAAAAACCTTTTGGTAACGAAATGCTCATATTCTATAACCACGACCCTAATTAGGATTAAACTGGGAGGCTGGCGCACATCCCAGCCTACTCCGGGCGAGGGCAGAGTACACGCTGGACAGCTCGCCAGGCCATCGCAGTGCGGAAACACACCAATAGCTATGCAGCTACTCTTGATGAAAGTTAGCAATGGTTGCTTTACATGAACTTCTCATCATAGACAGTGAGAGACATGGCCGGCCTTTGATAACCCAGTTAAGCTGCACTGGGGGACACTGACAACCTGTGGTGAGTGGGACTCGAACCCCCAACCTTAGGATCAGCGATCCAGTGCCCTATACCACTAGGCCACCACTGCCCTGACGCTAATAGTATAGTGAAGAATATGTTTATATCAATGCCAATAATGGATCTTGTTAGAACTGTTCTGATTAACATACAGTGAATGACGTGCTTGAATAAAAATTTGTAATGCGTTTTCGCCACCTGGTGGTCCTTCAGTGACACTAAAGCCGTTCTTGCACCGAAGTGACATCAAGGTATGACGTTTACTATGGTGTTTACTACGACGTTTACTTGTGCGCTTCACCTCATTTTGGGCATGTGCCTTTACTAGGTAAAGAAAGGTAAAGTCCGTTGGGTTTTTACACCCGAGCCTAGTGGCTCATCAGGCCAGTGCTTATCCCCGGTCTCTGTAGCATGAAGCGACCAGGAGTCCAACTCCTCCTGGATGGGACGCTAGTCCATCGCAGGTTACTTTCCCAGTATATTTTACTGGTACCCATTTATACTGCTGGGTGAACAGAGGCACACTTGTGGTTGAGACCTTGCCCAGGGGTCTTAGCACAGTGTGGTTCTCAGTGGGATTCGAACTCACAACCTCCCGGTCATGAGCGCAGCACCCTGGCCACTACACCACCAGCCCCACATGTGCCTTTACTATGGATATGTTATTGTTCAGTGTTCAGACACATAATTTTGTAAACTCTTTCATAAAAATCCGATGCTGCTGATTAAAAGATACATACTGTGTGTGTGTGTGTGTGTGTGTGTGTGTGTGTGTATGTATGTACTAGTCCTTCTCAAAAAATTAGCATATTGTGATAAAGTTCATTATTTTCTGTAATGTACTGATAAAAATTAAACTTTCATATATTTTAGATTCATTGCACACCAACTGTAATATTTCAGGTCTTTCATTGTTTTAATACTGATGATTTTGGCATACAGCTCATGAAAACCCAAAATTCATATCTCAAAATATTAACATATCATGAAAAGGTACTCTAAATGAGCTATTAACCTAATCATCTGAATCAGCCAATTAACTCTAAAAACCTGCAAAAGATTCCTGAGGCTTTTAAAAACTCCCAGCCTGGTTCATGACTCAAAACCACAATCATGTAAGTAAAAACAAGTAAGACTGCTGACCTGACTGCTGTCTAGAAGGCCATCATTGACACCCCCTAGCTCTTGCTAGTAAGACACAGAAAGAAATCTCTGAGCGAATAGGCTGTTCCCAGAGTTCCGTATCAAGGCACCTCAGTGGGACGTCTGTGGGAAGGAAAAAGTGTGGCAGAAAACGCTGCACAACCAGAAGAGGTGACCAGACCCTGAGGAAGATTGTGGAGAAGGGCCGATTCCAGACCTTTGGGGACCTGTGGAAGCAGTGGACTGGGTTACAGATGCCGTATTCCCCAGGTCAAGCCACTTTTGAACCAGAAACAGCGGCAGAAGCGCCTGACCTGGGCTACAGAGAAGCAGCACTAGACTGTTGCTCAGTGGTCCAAAGTACTTTTTTCGGATGAAAGCAAATTTTGCATGTCATTCGGAAACCAAGGTGCCAGAGTCTGGAGGAAGACTGGGGAGAAGGAAATGCCAAAATGCCTGAAGTCCAGTGTCAAGTACCCACAGTCAGTGATGGTCTGGGGTGCCATGTCAGCTGCTGGGGTTGGGCCACTGTGTTTTATCAAGGGCAGGGTCAATGCAGCGAGCTATCAGGAGATTTTGGAGCACTTCATGCTTCCATCTGCTGAAAAACTTTATGGAGATGAAGATTTTCATTTTTCAGCACAACCTGGCACCTGCTCACAGTGCCAAAACCACTGGTAAATGGTTTACTGACCATGGTATTACTGTGCTCAATTGGCCTGCCAACTGTCCTGACCTGAACCCCATAGAGAACCTGTGGGATATTGTGAAGAGAAAGTTGACAGACACCAGACCCAACACTGTGAATGAGCTTAAGGCCGCTATCGAGGCATCCTGGGCCTCCATAACACCTCAGCAGTGCCACAGGCTGATTGCCTCCATGCCACATCGCATTGAAGCAGTCATTTCTGCAAAAGGATTCCCGACCAAGTATTGAGTGCATAACTGAACATAATTATTTGAAGGTTGACTTTTTTGTATTAAAAACACTTTTTTTTTTTTTTTTATTGGTTGGATGAAATATGCTAATTTTTTGAGATAGGGATTTTGGGTTTTCATGAGCTGTATGCCAAAATCATCAATATTAAAACAATAAAAGGCTTGAAATATTTCAGTTGGTGTGCAATGAATCTAAAATATATGAAAGTTTAAATTTTATCAGTACATTACAGAAAATAATGAACTTTATCACAATATGCTAATTTTTTGAGAAGGACTAGTCCACACACACGGCACACAGTATGCCCTTGACTATTCGCGGTACGGTTTGAGTATTCGCTGACTGCCGAGCAACCAGCACGTGATTCAAATTCAGCCAATGGCTGTTCTCCTTTCTCCTGATTGGTTGCGCTGATGTCCTGCCCCTTTTTCCTCATTCGCGCTCAAGTTGTCAATGAGCCTCTTTTTTTGTGTGTGCTTTAATTACCAGTTAAGCTCTATACCACACTATGCATCTTCTCTGGCTAAGTGATAGAAAATGCTGGATGTCTCTTCTGAAGAAAAAAAGACTTTCTCCTGAGAAACGATGGTTTTCTCTGAGCTGTTGTATTAAAATCTTTTTCAATTATTATTCCAGTACAGTACCTAAGTTCATGTTTATGCGTGAGATTTTATGTTCTGTCGCATGTCTAACAAACAATACCTAAAGGACAAACTTTATGGTACTCTTCATGTCCTTTTACATTGAAGTTGGAGTGACGTCTCCAAGATGGCGCTGCCCAGAGGGCGACGTCACGGAGTTCTCAGAGTCAAATTGTTTCTTTGTTTGTTTTAATTTGTTTTATTTGTTGTTTTGTTTGTTCATGTTTTGCACTATGCTCGTCTACGACCGTTCAATTCCACTACAGCTATAAGATCAGAGTATCTTCGGGCATATATAACTTAGCAGAGCTAACATGCTATTAGCAGAGCTAACATGCTATGGCAGGCAGCTCAATGCGAGCCGCATCCCAACTAGAAATAAACCCAGACGGGAAGGGGCCGAACGACGACTCCAGTGTTTGGGATTGCAGGGGATGAAGGCCGTATAGCCGGCTGGGATAAGATAAGATAAAGATACAGCTTTATTAATCTCACATTGGAGAAATTCACTGTTACAGGCTCTTGAAGTACCATCGGGGGGGGGGGGGTGCAGAATAGCTGAGAAAGGTGTAACATCCATACAACAACTTTGTAGACTGGGTGATATTCAAGTGTACGTGTATCTGAGGGCAGAGTAGATGGATTTATACGGTTCACAGTCAGTGGGGTAGATGTGGTTGATTAAAGTGCACGAGGTTTTATTGCACATAACCGTTTTTTTCACAAACAGTTACAAAGTGGCGTTGTACAGTCTGACAGAGGTAGGGATGAAAGACCTGTGGTAGCACTCCTTCCTGCACTGAGGATGTCTCAGTCGTCCACTGAAGGAGCTGCTCAGCTTCTCTACAGTCTGGTGCAGTGGGTGAGAGCTGTTGTCCATGATGAATGTGAGCTTGGCATATAATCGCCTTATCGGGTGTACTCTCCTCGAGCCATGTTTCACAGAAACACAGTCCTGTAGATCCCTCTGCCCTGCAATCTGAGCATGAAGCTCGTCCATCTTGTCTCCCAGGGACTGAACATTTTCAAGTAGTATGGCCGGAAGTGCTAACCAAGCCTCTGAGAACTCCGCCTGGTCTTAGCCGGTAACCGCTAGCATTGAGCTGCCATAGAATAATAGAATATACAGTAAGCTCAAGATAGAAGTTATTGCGTGCTTAGTTGCCCGAAGCTGAAGCTGCCCATAGCTGTAGTAGGGTCCAATCATAGACGAGCATAGTGCAAAACATGAACAAACAAATAAAACAAATTAAAACGAACAAAGAAACAATTTGACTCTGAGAACTCCGCGACGTTGCCCTCTAGGCAGTGCCATCTTGGAGATGTCACTCCAAGTTCAATGTTAAAGGACATGAAGCGTAATAAAGTTTATCCTTTTGGTATCATTTGTGAAACATGCTACAGAATATAAAATCTCACGCACAAACATTCTCAGAATTAACTTAAATACGGTACTGGAATAATAATTGAAAAAGACTTGCAAAGTAGTAGTGGGTGAGAGTGTTGCCAAACAGCATAGGATGGTGGTGTGCAGGATGGTGAGAAAGGTGAAAAAGGCAAAGACAGAGCAGAAGACAAAGTGGTGGAAGCTGAAAAAGGAAGAGTGTCGTGTTGTCTTCAAGGAGGAGTTGAAACAGGCTTTGGGTAGTCAGAAAGTGCTTCCAGGTGACTGGACAACCACAGCCAATGTGATCAGAGAGACCGGTAGGAGAGTACTTGGTGTGTCCTCTGGAAGGAAAGTAGATAAGGAAACTTGGTGGTGGAATGAGGAAGTGCAGGAGTGTGTACAAAAGAAGAGGTTAGCTAAGAAGAAATGGGACACAGAGAGGACCGAAGAGAGTAAACAGGACTACATGGAGACACAGCGTAAGGCGAAGATAGCAGTGTCAAAGGCCAAACAGAGGGCATATGATGACTTGTATGATAGGTTGGACAGTAAGGAGGGAGAAAATGATTTATACAGGTTAGCACAGCAGAGAAATTGAGATGGGAAAGACGTGCAGCAAGTTAGAGTGATAAAGGACAGAGAGGGAAATGTATTGACTGATGACAGAAGTGTGCTGGGAAGATGGAAAGAGTACTTTGAAGACCTGATGAATGAGGAAAATGAGAGAGAGAAAAAAGAGTAGAAGGGATGACCGTTGAGGACCAGGAAGTAGCAAAGATTAGTAAAGGAGAAGTGAGGAGGGCATTGAAGAGGATGAAGAGTGGAAAGGCAGTTGGCCCTGATGACATACCAGTTGAGGTATGGAAGTGTCTATGGGAGGTAGCAGTAAATTTTCTGACAAGAATATTCAACAAGGTCTTAGAAAGTGAGCAGATGCCGGAGGAATAGTGTGCTTGTGCCCATTTTTAAGAACAAGGGAGATGTACAGAGTTGTGGCAACTACAGAGGGATCAAGTTGATGAGCCATACGATGAAGTTATGGAAAAGAATAGTGGAAGCTAGACTAAGGGCAGAGGTCAGCATTTGTGAACAACAGTTTGGTTTCATGCCAAGAAAGAGCACCACAGATGCAGTGTTTGCTTTTAGGATGTTAATAGAGAAGTATAGAGAAGGCCAGAGGGAGCTGCATTGTGCCTTTGTGGATCTGGAGAAAGCATATGACAGGGTGCCGAGAGAAGAACTGTGGTATTGTATGAGGAAGTCAGGAGTGGCAGAGAAGTGTGTTAGAGTGGTGCAGGACATGTACAAGAGATGTAAGACAGTGGTGTGGTGTGCTGTCGGTGTGACAGAAGAGTTCAAGGTGGAGGTGGGACTGCATCAAGGGTCAGCTCTCAGCCCCTTCTTGTTTGCTATGGTGATGGACAGGCTGACAGACGAGGTTAGACAAGAATCTCCATGGACTATGATGTTTGCAGATGACATCGTGATATCTGTAGTGAGAGCAGAGAACAAGTGGAGGAAAATCTAGAGAGGTGGAGGTATGCTCTGGAAAGGAGGGGAATGAAGGTTAGTCTCAGTAAGACAGAATACATGTGTGTGAACTACAAGGACCCAACAGGAACGGTGAGGTTACAGGGGGCAGAGATAAAGAAGGTGGAGGATTTTAGGTACTTAGGCTCAACAATCCAGAGCAATGGAGAGTGTGGAAAAGAGGTGAAGAAGTGCGTGCAGGCAGGTTGGAATGGATGGAGAAAAGTGTCCGGTGTGATGTGTGATAGGAGGGTATCGGCAAGAATGAAGGGAAAAGTGTACAAGACGGTGATGTGGCCAGCGATGTTGTATGGTTTAGAGACAGTGACCCTGGGGAAAAGACAGGAGTCAGAGTTGGAGGTAGCAGAGATGAAAATGTTGAGGTTCTCTTTGGGAGTAACGAGTATGGATAGGATCAGAAATGAGTACATCAGAGGGACAGCACATGTTAGATGTTTTGTCAGAGTCAGAGAGGCTAGATTGAGATGGTTTGGACATGTACAGAGGAGGGATAGTGAGTACAGTGATACCTCAGCTCACGAACATAATTGGTTCCCAGAAAGTGTGTGTAAGGCCAAAAGTTCCTCTTCCGAACATTTATTTCCCATAAGAAACCATTAAAATAAGAATAATCTGTTCCCAGGTCCCCATAAAACATAACTTTCTACTAAATAAGCCTTAAAACTACACAAAAATATACCTTATTTTATGTATAATAAATGTGTGTATTGTAATTAAAGAAATAAACTGTACTGTATAATAAAGTCGTTTTATTTACCTTTGTGATGGTAGTTGATGGCTTGATGGAATGGAGTGGGAGGAGGAGGGAGGGAGGGAGTTACTGTTTGGAAGGAGAGTTTGGTGGGGTCTTTTTCGGTCCCATAATAGCAAAAGTACACTCAATATGGTCCAAAATGTCTATCAAACACAAACCACTTCCGCACTCAAAGAAAGGGGGTGACGAACTGGGACGCCGTGAGCGTGCGTCAGCTTCTCGTGGCCGCCACCGTGGTGCTGTTCGACCGCGTGGTTTGGTTCGTCCGCCGAAAACTAGTTCGTCAGCAGAGACTATATGCTTGCGAATTTAATGTTCTTGAGGCGAAAAGTTCGTGTGCTTAAGCGTTCGTCAGCGGAGGTTTTACTGTATATTGGTAGTAGGATGCTGAGGTTGGAACTACCAGGCAGAAGGCCCAGAGGAAGACCAACGAGAAGATTTATGGATGTGGTGAAGGCGGACATGAAGGTCGTTGGAGTAAGAGTAGAAGATGCAGAGGATAGGGAGAGATGGAGGCTCGAGAGAGTATTTTTAACCCACAGCGATGAGTTCGAAACCCGCCTTGCATATTGTGACTGTCTAACAGTCAACTCTCCGCAAAAAAACTTTTGAAATCACACAAAATATTAAAAACTCATAAAATATAAAAAAGAAATTAACTTGGTCACAAATAAAATATAAACCTACTAACAATTACATGATACACATACTTAAAACACTATTTTAAAAAAGTACTGCTCTTAAATTTTCTGTGTGTGTGTGAGATCAGTCTAAACCTCAGCGAGCTCGGCACAGTAACTTGCTTCCACAGCAGTTTTTTCATGCTGGAATGGGTTCATTCCAGGCCTTAATAAAGACATAAAGCTGAAATGCGCTCAATTCACTGAAGGGAAACTCCTAATAGGTGTGGAACCCGGGACCGTCGGCCAAATGTGGTCCTCCAGCTCATTTTTTGTCCTGCAGGAACTTTCAAAGAACATGATTATGATACAGCGGGACCTCGGCAGTCCAACTCATAAGTTAAACAAATCTGAGTTCAATTAAAAAATATGAGGAAAATTTGACTTGGTGTTGGAACAAATGCTCAGAGTCAGAACGGAGCAGAGCCAAGTGTGTTGAACGCTACTCAGTGTTTAGTACTTTGAACAACCAATGAGAGAGAAATAGTCTCGTACTGCGTATTGTGTTTATTCATTACTGCTACTTTAACCCTTAACCCTGAGTCTGAAGAACGACAGCAGTAATTCCACTGGAAAGGAAAAGATAAAGGTCGTGAGAACATGAAGAATCAACTGCGATCAAGAGACAGAGAAGGGAACAATCGCCATGCCCCCTTAAAGCAATAACCCGCCCCTATCTCTCCCTCCCTATCCATCCACATACACTGACACATCGCAACTAGAAAAGGATGGAAACAGATACAGTACATAATTAGGTTAATTCTTCTTTTCCTTTCGGCTTTTCCCTTCAGGGGTCGCCACAGCGAATCATCTGTCTCCATCTCACCTTATCCTCTGCATCTTCTACTCTTACTCCAACTACCTTCATGTCCTCCTTCACCACATCTATAAATCTTCTCTTTGGTCTTCCTCTAGGCCTTCTGCCTGGTAGTTCCAACCTCAGCATCCTACTACCAATATACTCACTATCCCTCCTCTGTACATGTCCAAACCATCTCAATCTAGCCTCTCTGACTTTGTCTCCAAAACATCTTACATGTGCTGTTCCTCTGATGTTCATTCCTGATCCAATCCATCCTCGTTACTCCCAAAGAGAGCATTTTCATCTCTGCTACCTCCAGCTCTGCCTCCTGTCTTTTCCTCAGTGCAACTGCTTCTAAACCATACAACATTGCTGGCCTCAACATCGTCTTGTACACTTTTCCTTTCATTCTTGCCGATACCTTCCTATCACACACCACACCGGACACTTTTCTCCAACCATTCCAACCTGCCTGCACATGCTTCTTCACCTCTTTTCCACAAACTCCATTGCTCTGTACCGTTGAGCCTAAGTACTTAAAATCCTCCACCTTCTTTATCTCTGCCTCCTGTAACCTCACCGTTCCTGTTGGGTCCTTGTCGTTCACACACATGTATTCTGTTTTACTGAAGCTAACCTTCATTCCTCTCCTTTCCAGGGCACACCTCCACCTCTAGATTTTTCTGCAAATGTTCTCTGCCCTCACTACAGATCACAATGTCATCTGCAAACATCATAGTCCATGGAGATTCTTGTCTAACCTCATCTGTTAGCCTGTCCCTCACCATAGCAAACAAGAAGGGGCTCAGAGCTGACCCTTGATGCAGTCCCACCTCCAACTTGAACTCTTCTGTCACACCGACAGCACACTTCACCACTGTCTTACATCTCTCATACATGTCCTGCACCACTCTAACATACTTCTCTGCCACTCCAGACTTCTTCATGCAATGCCACAGTTCCTCTCTCAGCACCCTGTCATATGCTTTCTCCAGATCCACAAAGGCACAATGCAGCTCCCTCTGGTCTTCTCTATACTTCTCTATTAACATCCTAAAAGGAAACACTGCATCTGTGGTGCTCTTTCCATCAACATTTTGTAAGTAGGGGCCAAATGTATATGTTCAGTGATCATTTGGCCCTCTATCGCCTTGAAATTTAGCAATGTGGCCCTCAGTGAAAAGGAATTTGACAAGTTCGACATCACCACAAATAATGATTCATTGAACACCTGCAATTAAAATAATAATAATAAAAAAAGTATTTATTGGGTGTGCAGAAAAAAGGTTGTGTTTTTTTTTTTTTCCTGAGGTGATATTTCATTAAAATATACAGTAACTGTGATGGGAAGTTTTAATGGTGATGGCTGTTTTGGTTCTTTAAAATTTCCAGCAAACTGAGCACTGACTGTAGCCTTTAGCCATGCGACTGTTCATAACATGAACAAGAGTTTTCTTCTATAATGTACATTATTAAAAAATTGTGAAAGGAAATTGGAAATCATTTGTTTCTGATGCCGAGGTGCATCAAGTGGGATTTTGTGTAGTACCAGAAACGGTCTGATTATTTGTCTGTTTACAGGTGGAGAAGTTGAAGAAGCAGTTTTGTCAGCGTGAAAGTGATGTGAAGGCTGCGTCTGCGCTCAAGGTCAAATCCAAACCAGGAGAGCGCAGTAAGGACAGTCTGCGTCTTCTCAAGGACATGCGCACACTGCAGACCTCGCTGCGCTCAGACCAACATCACTGGGATTGCTGACTCTCCATACAGACAGACAGACGGACAGACACACACACACACACACACACACACACACACACACACACACACACCTCAGCTCATCAGGAATCAGGAGGGAGCAGCTCAGGTTAGTGTTCTAGAGATACAGGGAATTTCTAATCGTCCAGATATCCAAGTTCTTTTCCTGTGCTTAAAATATAACATGGCTCCATGAAATGATTTTTCTTCAAATACAATAATACCGTGTGTCCGATAAATCCTGCATCATCGAAGAAAGAATACAAAGATTAAAAATGTATTTCATATAGAACACACAAACAATACACCGCCCAGCAAGAAACCCCAGGAGAATGATATGCAGTCACTGTTTACCTAGCTGAATAATTTCTGTAAGAATAAGAACCTATACACCAGACTGGTGAGCTGGACCTGTGAGCTGGGCCTGTGGGACATGTTGCAGTATTGATCTGAACAGATCTTTATCAGAGTGCTCGTACTCAACAATACATAGAGATGTTAATATAAAAGAAATGTGCAATCACTGAGTCAGGATCAGGAACAAAGTGATGGAAAAGGGTCGGAAATGTCAAATGATTTTTTTTTTGGTGGCCGGAAAACTATCTGAAGATAGTAAGCTCTGTATTATTGCTGAAATCAAAATGTTAATTTGAGCAGTGCAGCACATGTTCAGCTGCAACGCTGCTTCAACTATTAAATCAGCACGAAGGTAAAATGGGGAGAACGATAAAATGTAATTTTTAAAATTCAAGCTAGTTTTATTTATTTAGTTTTTCATTTTGACATCCAGAGAAATTTGTTAGCTTTCAGTTGCTGCATTTATGGAGATATGAGGGAATTTCCACCGTCGCTGTAAATAAAAGTAAAAAATAACCAAAGTTCTCATTTAATGTGAAAATTGTTTGTTTGACCCAAATGAAACTTGCTCTCCTCTCAATTAATCCAAACACTTTATTTAATATAGTGCATTATTAATATCATTTATTATTATTATTTTTATTATTATTATTATTATTATCCTTGCGGTTTTTCAGAGGGCTTTCTGACTTTCTCGTATAATCTGTTAAAATGGAAGTAACTGTAAATGTGGTCTACACGGTTAAATAATTTGCACATATGGAATAATCTGCAGTGTGTGTGTGCGAAGACAACTAGCAGATTCATACTCGGTATTCAAATTTAATCTAATTAAGAATTTCATATGTATAAATTGGTGATTAAACTGCTTGCTCTTTTGAAATTAACATAACAAAGCAACAAATCAATTCAAACAGAAAGGAAACACTTCATCCAAGCCAGACCATCAAGATGTTCATACAAAGGTATTATTATTATTATTATTATTATTAATGTTATTATTGTCATCATTGTTATTATTAATTTTATTATTATTATTATTATTATTATTATTGTTGTTATTAATATTATTATTATTAGTAGTAGTAGTAAAAGTTAAAAATTTTTGCGTAAATCCCACACAGAAGTCACATTCCATACGCCAAGTGCCGACACTTGTGGGCTGGTATTGCACACTTCAGTAAAGCTTGTCGGAATATAAACAGTAATATAAATGGAATATAAGCAGAATATCTCGACAGTATTAAGAGAGAGAAGTTCAGTTCTAAGTGTTTAAGGCTGTAGTGGAATTAATTACACATTTCACACCATTTCTGTTTATAAAGCGTGAGCATGGAGACATCACACACTGAGGGAAACTGTTATTATTATTATTATTAATATTATTATTATTATTATTATTATTGTTATTATTATTATTAATAACAACAATAATATTGTTTTGTTCAGTTCCACATGAGTGTTTCGTGCTGGGGTTGGTGACCAGAATAATCCCGGCTCGCAGACTGATCTCAGAAGGGGAATTGTAACTGTGTAGATGCGTTTTAAGAAAAAAAATCTACGACCAACAACTAAAATCCTTTGAACAAAACAACAGTGAATATTATAACAACTTTGTGTTGAACATACGAATCCGTTTGAAGTGAAATCGTCTTTGTTCCTTTCGGTGATGTTATTACTGAATCGAACCTCCTCCTTTAATATTCTTCACCAGTTTATGGTTGCTTTTCAACGCCTGGCTGTTTGAACTGAGGTTTGAACTTCATTTCTGTATTTTGTTTCTTAATCATTTTAAATAAATTATTTATTTTCATATACAGTTTCATTTAATATTTTTCTCTTGTTTATACAATTCGAATAAAAACACATTCCAATTTGGCATTTTAGGAATTTATTTGGGGGGAAAATTCATTGCATTTTATTTTTATATTCATATATTTATGACTACTGTAACTGGCCTTTTCTTGCAGAGACAGGAAATGTCTTTTTAAAGACACAATCTGAGCTGTACATTATGTACACATTGTTTATTTGAGGCCATGAACAAAAGAAAACAGTAAATAAAAGAGAAATAAAACACCAGCACCACTGCACTCCCACAACATCATTTCATTTCTCACTGCAACCGACCCGGGGTTGAAATTCAAACTGAATTGCCAAGATTGATTTATTCCCCTGAACTCATGCCTCTGGTGAAGTGAGCCATGAATTATTTTGAAAAATGTTTATATAATTTTTGAGAGCAGCCCTAAAGTTACATTTCTATCATAAATTTCATGTTTTAGACCTTTTTAATTGTTTAATTCTGATTTATGCAGAAATGTTCGTCAAGGCCACTAAATCTAAGAAAACCCACCAAACACTGTTGTTACACACACTCTGTTTAAATAGATAAAATAACTCGCTTTTTAAACATCTGATAATTACATAGAGAAACATTTCTTTAAATTCATATTTACAGTAAAGTTCATGTTTTCCAAATGACAAGGTTGGCACAAGAGAAACTTTCTTTTGTTGGTGATGGGGGGGGGGGGGGGGGGCAACAAAAGAAAAAATTAATTTCCACCCACAGACACGAAGAAATACCACAAAATATGTTCCATAAAAGTAGGTTGTAAAAAGTAATAATTTAAAAATACAAGTTGTAATTTACACATTGAATAAAGACATATTGCACACGAGAGCTGAAGCTAAGAACACACACACAGTCCTGTGTCGGTGCTAATATTAAACTGCAGCGTGAAGAAACAGGAAACGTGATCAACAACAATACAAACTCGCGTCCATGTTTCTGTCGTGTTTAACAGAACAAGCCAGTGTTAAAATAAAATGTTTTTGTGTATGTTTAGAAATTTGGCTCATGTGTAGCACAGAAATGAATTTCCATGTCTGGCTTTGTGGCTTTCAGTAGTAAATCACACATGGAAAACTGAGGTGGCGGGCATGTTAGCGAAGGTGAGAAAGTCTTGGCACCCCATGCCTATTTTTAATCTGATGATTCTGCGACCAAGTTTTCTGGAGGAGCAAAAAATAAAAGACCTGGTGAAATTTAAATATTATTTTAACCTGAGAATGCAGTGTTCATTTTCATAACTTTTTTATTTATTTATTTTTTTTTTTTTGTAAACTGAATTCATTTTGATGTTTTGAATTTTTAATGTTTAATATTTTTTTTAATAATGATTAAGAATGACTTGGCAGTTTATGAGGTCATACCTGAACCTGTGCATTTAAACATCTGGAATTAATCCAGGGTATGTTCCTGTCTCAGCTCCACCAGCACACACGATAATTTCTTAATCTATCAGCCCACCTGTAGCCGTGAAGTGAAAAATAGCTTTAGCTGACTGTTCCAATGTCTGCGAGAAATTGATCCCAAATATTAAATCCAAAATTGTCGCGATTATACGAACAGGAATCTGGAACACAGGAGGTCGTAGACGAGCTGAGATGGAATCCCTGGCACAAATATGGGACTGAATTAATTTGTACATTGATCATAAAGGTTTCTCTGAAGGTGAACAAAACGTTTGGACTGAAGTGCTGCAGGAACTGTAGAAATACTCTGTAAACACAACAGAGTGTGTGCTTTGTTTTACACCGAATAACTTAATTAATTTTTTCTTTAACTAATAACTTTTCAAATTATTTGATTTACTTTACTACAGGTGGTGTGTGTGTGTGAATTTCTAACATAACTAATAGAAACTATATTAAGCTGTTAGATTGGGATCTGTGATGGAGTTCTCTAATCTAATTCGTACAATTTTAAGGTTGGGTTTGACTTTTACACCCATGTTAACACACCTGCACTCACTGAGCTGGACAGCTTTAAAACTGTGTGTGTGTGTGTGTGTGTGTATGCATGTGTATACGTGTGTGTGTGTGTGTGTGTGTATATATATATATATATATATACACACACACACACACACACACACATGCATACATACATACAAACAGTAAACATTGCATCCGTCGAGGTTGCATAACTTGGCTAATCATGTAACTTGGAGGCCTCCAGAAGTCCTGATTTTTTTCCCAAGTATAATTCCATTAAAATACCATCACATGACTTGCATTCAGTAAGTCAGATTTGCGCAAAGTTGGATGAAAATTTGCATCTCCATTTAATAAATGAATGTATTCATTTCCTTTAAAATCTTGTCAGGGCAGTGGTGGTAAAGGTGCTGGAATGCTGATCCTAAGGTTGGGGGTTCAAGCCCCACTCTCAACGGGTCATCACTGTTCCCCAGTGGCGCTAACTGGGTTGTCAAAGGCCAGCCATGTTTCTCACTGTCTATGGTATGAGGTTCATGTAAAAGAACCATTGCTGACTTTCGACAAGAGTAGCTACATAGCCGTCAGGGTGTTTCTGCCCTGCGATGGCCTGGCGAGCTGTCCAGGGTGTACTCAGCCCTCGCCTGGAGTTGGCTGGAATGGGCTCCAGCCTCCCCGCGACCCTAATTAGGATTAAGCGGTTACAGAACATGAACGATAAACTCTTGTCGCATAAGTCAGATGACTGTAGACGCCGCTCCTTATTAACACACATGCACAACATTGCAATAAACACACTTACTGAGCTCTGGCTGCATTGTAGACGCCTCTATTATAATAAACAGCACCGTTTGTGTGTTAGTTAATTGAACTGCTGATCGCCAAACATGGACGCCGGTCTTCAGTCTCGGGCCCAAGTAAAGCAGACTTGAGTCCATTCTGCTCTTAGTCTACGGTTTGTGCAGGAGTGTGCTTCATGAATATGGTTTGTGACCTTCGCTTTCAGCAGATCTGAATTCTTAACCAATGTCGCACAACACGGTTTTTCTCTGATTTATACATCCAAGTCAGATTTCCTCCAACTTAGGCATAACATGGATTTTTTCTAAGTCGGATCAAGAGACGTCCTGTTGAATCCGACTTATGCGATGTTTACTGTGTGTGTGTGTGTGTGTATACGCATGTATGTATATGTACAGTGTTTAACTACACAAAAGGCAACACATAAGTGATAAGGCAAATCTATACTTGTACATAATTCTGTTTTCCGCCTGAGAAAGAAACCTTTCATGTGCCTCAGTGGGTGCCGTAGCCCTTAAAATTCCTCTGATAACGTTATATACAAGTCAGAACACCGCCGTGTGAAATTCCCAGAACTTGGGAGATTTGTACTGAAATGACCTTATCGGTTTAACTTTGAGTCTTTGGGTCGATTGTGATAAACACTGAACTACAGTGTTCTGTTAAATCGTGGGAAGATTCTCATTTCAGAAGTGTAGCGGTACTGCCCGGTGTTCAAACAAGAGTTTGTGGTGCGAATTCTGTACAGGGAAAAGAGAAAGGGAAGGTTTATCATGTTACAAGATGGATCCGGGGCAAAATCCCAGCAGCCTTTTGGGGAAAGAATTGAATAACGGGGACAAAATTCATGACGATCAGCTTTGTTTTCAGCGTGAATGCTTTACCAACCCTCATGTGTTGACACGCACTAAAATCTCACCTCATCACGAGTATCCTTTCTGCACAGGAAGTCACACTCATAGGGGAAGAGATGGGGAAGTAAAGAACTTCTAATAGTTTGATTGTCTTTATAGTTTAAAAAAAATCTTTCTGTGTGTAAAATTAAAGAGCTAGCTTGCGACAATGCTGACTTAAAGAAACATTTCCTGTAAACGGTTTTAGAAACTAAAATCCACTCTTTTTTTTTACATTTGGATGGCGTTTATAATGTTCACAGCAGGACGAAATAGATAAAAAACAAACACTCAGGCTTTGTTCAGCTATCAAACCGTTAAGGAACATATCTGAAATATTCGACAAGTAATCGTGAGGCTCCGCACACAGCCCCACTATAAGTTTTCTGCTTGAGCAAATGCTTAGAATGGCAGGAAATGACATCATTATCTGCAGCATATCAACTCTGCCCATGAAACACCAGTGTCTTGACAGTTGTCTAGCCTCATCCCAATCTGCCATGTCGTCCTCTCAGAGACGACACAAAGGCATATCTACCTGTTTCAGAGTGAAAAATGTTACACTTCCAGATGTTTCATTGGTCTGTCTTGCTGCAATCGTTATCCAGACAGCCGTTAATACGGTGACCGTCATCCCCAAATGCCCCCTCCGCCTGCATCAGCTCATACTCCTCGTCCAGGAAGTCCAACGAGTTGTTGCTAGGTAAACCACGGATGGTGAACTTGTGTGAAACTTTGGTCCACTGCTCACGATTTGCTGCCACACGCTCATAGAGCTCTGATGAACGCGGGAAAATCTCTTGCAGCAGCCTATAGTAGAGAGGGGGTGGGGTGTGAGTGAACTTCAAGTTACTCTCTACTAGTGGAAATTCAAGTTACTCTCTACTAGGAGTACTGCTGTGTCGCAAGCATGTGACCTGTGCTTGCGATGTTCCTTCTGGTGAGCGGATTGGTGGTCTAACAAGATCCAGTTGGCTCTGTTGTGTAAGATTCTACTGCATACAGGCTCATATATACTCGATACTATATATAGGGCCAGTGGTGGTAAGGTGCTGGATTACTGATCCCACTATCACTGGGATGTCACTGCTGTCCCCCAGGGCAGCTACCTGTGATATCAAAGGCCGGCCATGTTTCTCACTGTCTATAGCACAGGTTTCAAACTCCTGCCACAAAGGACCATGTGGCTGCAGGTTTTTGTTTCAACCAAGCAGCAGCACATCTGACTTTTCTGATTTAAAGAACTGATCTGAGTCTTCAGGCAGTTGATTGGTCAGTATCTGTACAGAGCACACAGATTGACCAATCAACTGCCTGAAGACTCAAATTATTTGTTTAAATGAACAAAGTGCTTGGTTGAAACAAAAACCTACAGCCACATGGCCCTTTGTGGCAGGAGTTTCACTCCCCTGGTCTATGGTTAGAGGTTCATGTTAAAGAACCATTGCTGACTTTTGTCAAGAGTAGCTGCAGAGCCGTCAGCTATATATATATATATGTATATAAATATAGTATATTACACAGTGGAGCCTCGGTGGTACTTGAACTTAATCCATTCTAGACGGCTGCTCGGATTCCGATTTGTTCGAATTCCCAATCCGCTTTTCCCATTACAAATAATGTAAATGGTGTTAATCTGTTTCGTCGTCTTTTGAATAGAAGTTAACGGTATCGTAACTCATACCATAGGTCCTCAAATTAAGTGAAAAAATTATTGAATACAGTACATTGTTATGGTTTGTGTTGTGACAGACTTTTTAACTTTTCTGTGTTTTTTATTTTAGTGTTATGGCCTCTCAGAAAAGAGTTGCGAGTTGAAATGCGTGTTGGAGAGGGGCGTGGCTCGAACACGTGGGATGGAGTGCTAAACAGACATTTAATCATTTCCATTTACAGTAATCTCAGGCTATAAAGACTAGCAGCGCTCTTCCTGGTGCTAGAAGACTGTCCGTCTTGATCTCTCAGCTCTGTGCTCAAGCAGTTCAAGCTTTAGTTTGATTTCTGTGTTTCTCCGCATCTCTATTACATACGATTTCCCCGTTTCCATCTATGAAAACGGCTGTGCTTTGTTCTTCACAGGGAAGGCACTACTACATGGGCAATAGAGCACTAGAAGCAATCACTACAGCACTAGAAAGCTGTGAACTATAAAGTACAACCCATTTTCATTTTCATGTTAGAGCCACACCCCTCTCCAATGCACATTTCAACGCGCAACTCTTTTCTGAGACCATAACGCACTAAAACGAAAACCATAGAACAGTTAAAGCATAAGGACAATAAAGATAAGAATTTTAACCTTTTTTGAAAAGTCTTCTTATCAAAACCTTACTGAAGTGGCTCATGACCTCATCATTAAAGGTGTTCACAGTGCTGCTAGCGCTTTATCCTAGCTTAGCTTACATGCATACATACATACATCCTCCTCAGCTTTGTTCAGGCTTTAGCTTTAGTGCTGTATCAACAACTTCCCGACTTCCCCAGGACAGCTTTATTAGGGTGATACATAAAGCACCGGTCTGATGAGCCACTAATGCTTGGGTGTAAAAGCACAAACAGACCTTACATAGTATCAACGACTTCCGGAAGTCGTGCACTTTTATTCCCTCTCAGTCTAGTTTTTTCTTGCGCGTTTCCCGAGTTCAACTTCTGGTTTTTTTTTTTTTTTTTTGTTCGGTTTCCCGGATGGCAGAATTCATGGATTTTTTGTTCGGATTCCGATCGAGGCTCCACTGTGGATAAATTATTGTGTGTGTGTGTGTGTATGTATATATATATATATATATATATATATATATATATATCCCAGTGCGGTTATCTCACTGTCTATGGTGAGAGGCATGTAAAAGAACCATTGCTGACATTTGTAAAGAGCAGGCTGCAAAGTCGTCAGCGTGTTTCTGTCCCTTGCTAAAAGGGTTGTGACAGGAAGGGCATCCGACGTAAAAACCTCTGCCAAATCAAAACGTGCGAATCAGATGATTCGCTGTGGCGACTCCCGAGTAAAAGGGGGGAAAAGCCGAAAGGAAGGCAGACATACACAGACAGTATATATAGTTAATTAATGAATTTACCCATATTGAATCTACTTTAAAAATCACCAAAATTGGCGTGAACCAGTAAACAGATTGTTCCTCCAGTACATTTGTGCATTTTCTGAGCTACGTGGATATTTGTATATACATGTGTATATTTATTTTTCAAATATTCATAATTCAGTAATTATAAATTAGCACAGCAGACGTTTATAACCAGGTATTTAATTTTCGTTGTTATGTACAGATGCTCCCCGACTTGCGTTCATCCATTTTACGTTTTTTCCCCAAGAAAAAAAAGTAAAATTTTGAGACGTGACGTTTGAGTGAATTTCAGACGTACCTACATAGTACGATGACTTAATGACACAATGACGCTGTGTCCATTGTTTACAAAAGATAGACTGAGTGCCCCTCCTTCCTCGTTGTTATTTATATATATATATATATATATATATATATATATATATATATATATATATATGTGTGTGTGTATGTGTATATATATATATATATGTATATATGTATATATATATATATATATATATATATATATATATATATATATATATATGTGTGTGTGTGTGTGTGTATGTGTATATATATATATATATATATATATATATATATATGTATATGTATATATATTTTATATATGTATATGTGTATATATGTGTGTGTATATATATGTATGTATTATATATATATATATACATTATATGTGTTACCCTTGTGTTAAGACGTCGTCTCCGTGATCTGTGTTTACACTGTTTTGTGGGCTTTTGTAACCAACTAAGCAAATATGGTTGGCCAGAAGCATGAGGCTACTAGCATGGGTGCAAGTCTCATACACAGAGATGAATTAACTATCTGCTCGGATCGGCGCGATCTACCATGCATGCTCAGTTTAAGCAAACAAAGTTGTAAAATGAGGGGAAAATCCGAATCCAGGAAAGAGCTCTCCGCTCTGCTGGCTCCACATCAATGCAGGCTGTGTTCTAAACGAGTTCAATGGCACCCTTGCGCACTTGAAAGACTGGAAGTCGATATAACCCACAGCAAGTACACTACTTTCGCAAGTACACTACTTTCGGTATTGAGCGCTTCACATATTGTAAGCGTGATTGGCTGTTTTAAGCTTAATGTAAAATGATTCAGTATAAATAAGTGACTTATTTGAAATTAATGTTGATATTATTTGATATATTTGATATTATTTTACAATGTTATGTTTAATCATAGTTGATTTAGGGTCGTTTTATGAGATACAGTAATGGTATTTATGGATGTATAGTACAGTATGAGCGTCATACATCACTATAACATCTTACGTTCACTTTCAACTTATGTTCGACCGTCCGGAACCAATTAAAAGCTTAAGTCGGGGAGCGGCTGTACAACCCGGTGACAAGAAACCTCAAACTGTGAGCCAGCTCCCATGAGCTGAACATGTATTAGTAAGTCATGTGTTTATGGGTTTGCTCATCACTTACTTATAGATGGGCATCGCGATGTGCTCCATAAAACTGATCTGTAATTCAGGTATGTACGCCTTCTCCCTGTCCATCATCTCACTGGGTCTGTTCCCCATCGCCTTCTCCTACACACACACACACACACACACACATTATAATGATGATTGTTGCAGTTAAAAACAGAATATATGATTTGTGTTTTTTCTTATTCAATAACGTTAAAATGTCTTTCACATTCTCTTTATCTCTCTCTCTCACATACACACACACACACACACACACACACACACAGAAATAATAGATACGAATGCATGCACACACATACCAGATCACCCTGAGAGAAAAACTCTTTGTAGATCAGCTCCTGGAGGGGAGAATGAAAAATATGACAATAAAAATACCACTACACTGACATTATTAAACACAGTTCAGAGCCAAATAAAAGAGTTATTTTAAGGTCACAGTGCAGAACATCTGCTCTTATCCCTTGGAGGATAGTGATCTGATTAGTGAAGCTAAGTGAGAACTGAGGATAATAAGACAGGGCATTGCTGAAAGTGAACCTCGCTGTGTTAAATCTAATCTGAGCACGCAGGTGAGGCTTTTCTGCAGTGTCGACCTGTTTGTAAATATAAACAACCTCCAAATCCGAAGTTCTGCACTGAATTTCATCATCATGGTTCATTTCACATCCAAGTGAAGCAAGCAGTATAAAAAAGATTAGAGCTCATCCTCTCACAGCGATCTTCCTCGTGGTCTTCCAGCCCTTTGTTTGATCTGAGAGGTCACAAGAGGTCATCAGGAGACACAACAACAGGCTGCGATGCGTCTGGTTCTTCGGGTTATATCCAGCTAAAACACATCACAACCATCACCATCGTTAGTATTCTTATCATTATCAGTCAAAACAAATAGTCCTGAAAATCATTGGAGATAACATTTGAAATTAAGTTATTTCTTGCCTAACTGCTCTGCGTCAATAATTTTACATTATTTGTATTCACGTAGACATCAGCTTGGGGCCGGTGGCGTAGTGATTAGGGTGCTGGGCTCATGATCAGGAGGTTGTGTATTTGAATCCCAGTTAGACTCCCACTGTGCTAAGACCCCTGGGCAAGGTCTTAACCACAAGTGTACCTCTGTTAACCCAGCAGTATAAATGGGTACCAGTAAAAATATACTGGGAAGATAGCCTGCGATGGTCTAGTATCCCATCCAGGAGGAGTTGAACTCCTGGTCTCTTCATGCTATGGAAACCGGGGATAAGCACCAGCCTGATGAGCCACTGGGCTCAGGTGTAAAACGCCCACATTACCTTACCTTGTAAAATCAGCTTAGATTCCCTGTGTACATACAGTGGTGCCTCGGTACTCAAACGTTTTAGAGGTCGAACAAATCGGAACTTGACCAAAAAATCCAGGTTAAGAAGTCGAATGTTAAAAAAGCGCGAGAAAAAAAAACGAGATCAAGAGGGATGGGAAAAGCACGCTATTTGCATGAAATGCAAAGTCCGGAAGTTGTTGATACTATGTATCACCCTGATAAAGCTAGCAACGCTGTGAACATCTTTAGCAATGAGGTCATTAGCCACTTCCATAAGGTTTTGAAAAGAAGACAGAAATAAGCCACGTTATAAATGTTCTTCAAGAAAAGAAAGGAACATCCTGAAGAAGAGTCATCCACGCCAAAGCGAGCAGCAAGATAAAAAACTCCTTTGGCTGATTCACCTGAAGCTGTTATGGAAGGGGATCCTCCTCTCTGTTATGGAAGGGGATCCTCCTCCTTTCTCCCTCTCTGTTGTGGAAGGGGAACCTCCTTCTCTCTCCCTCTCTGTTATGGAAGGGGATCCTCTTCTCTCCCTCTCCAACATTTACGCATGCCAACTAATCACCACTACAAAGGTAAAAATTCTTATCTTCATTGTTCATATGCTTTAACTGTACAGTAGGCCCTTGACTATTCGTGGTTTTGCACTCACGGTTTTGAGTATTCTCGGACTGCCAAGCAACTGACACATCACTCAAATTCAGCCAATGACTGTCCTCCTTAATGCTGATTGGTTGAGATGATATAACGCCCCTTTGTCCTCATTTGCGCACAAGTTTTCAATGAGCCTCTTTTTTTTAAGTGTGTTTTAATTACCAGTTAAGCTGTATGATGCCACTCAAATGCTGTGCATCTTCACTGTCTAAGCGCTAGAAAAGATAATGACGTTGGATGTCTCTTCTAAAGAAATAAGACTTTCTCCTGAAGAAACGACAGTTTCCTCTGAGGTGCCTGAAGAAAAATAATCATCTGAAAGCACTCTAGTTTTAAAGTATTTTTCAATCATTATTCCAGTACAGTACCTAAGTTAATGTTTATAATTTTTGTGTGTGTGATTTTATGTACTGTGGGGTAGCATATTTATCGTTTTGTTTTCTTTATCAAATTTATTACATTTCTTGTTCTTTTATGTCCTTTTTGTTATGGTCTGTGTTTTGGGGGACTTTGATTTTGACAGCTGTGTTCTCTAATTAACTGTCTGCTCCGGCTGAGGGGCGTGTATGAGCTGCTCCGTGGCTTCTAAACATTCTAAACATTAACTTAGGCACTGCACTGGAATAATAATTGAAAAAGACTTTAATACTACAGCTTTACAACAGTTCAGATGATTATCTTCAAGCACTTCAGAGGAAACTGTCGTTTCTTCAGAAGAAAGTCAGGAGAGTGGCATCATAGAGCTTAACTGGATAATATATATATATATATATATATATATATATATATATATATATATATATATTATATTACACGCGTGTGCTTGTGTGATTTCTGGTGAGACTGAAAAGAAGAAGCGGGCTCATGGCATGCGATTGAGTGATATCGCAAAGGAATATGGCCAAACCCGTTTACCATCGGTACGGTATGCTTTTATAATTTTTAAAGGGTTTAGGAGGTAGTATTGGGGGCCTTGGAATGAATCACACGTTTTACATGTAAAATGCGGTTCAATTTACGAAAAATCCTCTGGAAAAGAAAAAGGCTCTGGAATAAATTAATTTCGTAAGGTGAGGTACCACTATATATATAATATATATATATATATATATATATTCCTTCTCTCTCTCTCTCTCTCTCTGTCTCTCGTGTGCGTGCTGCGGGCCATGCCCACAAGACATGAATTCAAAGCGCATTCCCTGCTTGACAAACTCAACTTTAATTTGATTCCTTGAGGGATCGGAATTCCAGATAAGCTCAAATGCGCCACATTTATTAAACATTTACTGAATTAAACAACTTTAAAAACTAAAGCGTTATTCTCTCTCGCTCACTCTCGCTGCGAGCCACGCTCTCAAGACGTGAATTCAAAGCACATTCCCTGCTTGACCAACTCAACTTTAATTTGATTTAATTTGATTTCTTGAGGGTTCGGAATTCCAGATGATCTCAAATGCACCCACATTTATTAAAAATTTACTGAAGTAAACAACTTAAAAAACTAAACTAAAGAGTGTAGCTTCCTTCTGTTGTCTCTATCTGGAAGGCCAATGGGGTGGGATGTTCAGAGACAGCCAATGAGAGAGCAACTCGCGCGTCTTGTGAAATTTTGATTGGCGCGATTGAATTTTGAATTTCTTTTCATAAGAGGGGGCTGTTTCGTATGGCTGGGACGGAAACTCAGGGAAATTGTTTTCGTAACCCGGGGATTTCGTACACAGGGGTCTTCGTAAGTTGGGGGCCGACTGTGTATGTGTATGTAAAACACATATACACACACACACACATTAGGAGTGGCGCCAAAGCCAAATTAAAAAGTACAAACATTGATGATCCTCGTAATATGAGCGCAATGAATATTCGAGCTGTTCTCTGCAAGCTTATGCTAACATTTAGAAAGTTAGAGGGATGAGGGGAGGAGAAAGAAAAGAAAATGCTTGTTATTTTTAACCTTAACTACGATCAGTCTGTTCGCTGTAATGGTGTAGAAGGCTATTGGTACTAGTCAGTTCACTTGCTGTGCTGAGTGCTGTGTGTTTACACATGCAGATGCTGTATTAATATCGTGTCTCTGGTGAATTTGCCTGTATACGTGACCTGATCTGGCAAAATGAATCTGAATGATAAAAAAATAAATAAATAAATAGAAAAATGAGTTTGTGACAAGGATGAAAGGAGGAGACTATTAGCTATGATTCCAAGTTTGTTGAAATATCTTGAAATCTAAGAAGGTCATGAACATTTTAACTTTGTTGGATGATGTCAGTCATTCTAAAGGAAAACTCAGAACATTACGCAGCTACTCTTGACGAAAGATGAGGTCTCATGTTAGGTTGGCAGATGCAGTTGTTTCGATAGGAGGATATCAGGCATGCATTCACCCGTCAGGCCTGTAAATTTATATACGTCTTATTGTGTAAAGGTTTATATACAACCGTTCAGTGTTCTGGTTGGAGAATGGGTGGGGTTTACCACGTTCACACTGGCATCTATTCATTGTATTACATATTTTTAATTTTAATACAATTGCCTTGACAAATGCAAATCCTGGGTACTCTGCGCACACCCCTAACATAGACACTTCCTGTTAAAAGTTGTAGAATACTGGGATTGTCCAGTTAAAGCAAAAAACTAAAACCAGTTGAAGGGGAAAAAATAAATAATAGTTGTAGAATTACCATGTTAAACACAATTGAATCTAAACATTTTATCATCGAAGCAACAATCTTTTGCAGACATTACAGCCTAACAAACTTGTGGAATTCCTTTGATAATAGAAATTAAATATTGTTCTGGACGTTTCCACAAATCTGTTGCACTTGGTTGCTTTGCCGACACCCTTCTGTTCACTTTAATCTAAACCAGCTCAGTGGAGAATAGAGAACATTGGATCATTCCATATGAAATCAACAGATTTTCAATAAAATGTAGTGATTTTCCTGAAAAGACATCACTGAACCAACCTTGCAAACTATTTTTAAAAATCTGTAAGTACAGTAATTAATATCTTCTTGACTCTGCAGTACATCTAATTGAACACTTGAAAGTCAGTACATTTTCTGTAATCTGTCTCAAATATGGGTATGAAAACGTGCATGTTTAATTTGAACATTTAACAAAATAATTTATACATGCAAGTTGTACTTGGTGTGAAAATTTATGGCATTTCTTGTATTTTCACATGGGGTCTTTTATTTTGTGATACTACCCCTTCCACATGGTGACATTTTTGATTTTCAGCTGCTCATATATCATGCATAACATAGGACCTTCATTTTACACAGATGCAGTCCCTAGGTAGCCAAAATAAAGCACATAAATTTTTAATGAATATGATGATTAGTTTTTTGTAATGGGCAGCCAAAAATAGCATTTTAGAAGTTCAGAGTGGATAAAATCTGAACTTTGCCATTCTCTGTAACATAAAATTATAAATTTTAAGTAAATAATTCCTGTGAAATGATTCTGAAAATTTCAGACCTCTACATCTTGTTCAGAAGTTACAGAAGCCTGAATATAGTTGAAAATTTCATGCCTTTTAGTCACAGTTTTATGGTCCCGAGACCTACCGATACTTCAAATGGTCATAACTTTGGAACTACATACAATTAAGCCTTGAAATGTTGGATTTTTTTCCGTCAAATATAATGTACTAGAAGTATGTAAAAAAAAAAAAAATTCAAAAATCTGAGAGGGTCAGGTGGGGACCACTTGATGAAATTTTATGATTTGAATCCTACCATCTTGTCCTTTTCTTCTGAGACAGTTCTGCCGTATTGCTCTCCTTCCTTCTTATTGAGTTACTGAAACTGAACTGCAGACTTTTTTACTAAAACTAAAAAAAGTGGGGGAGTTCTAAAACCTTTGACTGGTTTTGTGTGTGTGTGTGTGTGTGTGTGTGTGTGTGTGTGTGTGTGATGCAAAGCATAGAACATTCATCCGGGACAAAACGGTGGATTTGTTTATAGTGAAGTGAATGGTTTACCCTTTGCCATTTTCTGCAGGTCTTTAAAGATGCGCAGGTGATGAGCCAGATCAGTAGCCAGAATAATGTCTCTTATCAGGTCAAGCATCCTCGAGTAGTCCTGACAAACACACCACCAGACCAATCATTTTGCAATGCACAACCCTGACACTCATCACCGACATTGATTATCCAACACTCATCAGTCACTATCAATTTCAGCGTTAGCACTCCACCATTAATATTAACATAAGTAACAATCAAAGTAACTTAAATAGACACAAGTTGACGGCTAGGCAACTCCTCTTGTCAAAAATCAGCAATGGTTCTTTTACATGAACCTCCCACCTTATACCCCCATTTCACTGGCGCGCGGCAGACTCACGGAAGCAAAACTGTAGTCATCCTCCAACGTTCCTCAGTCATTCTGTCATCTTCCGTGCCCTTCCGTACGATTCCAAAGGTATTCTTCCTCTTCCGTCAGGCCAAAATCTTCCGTAAATGTGCTTTTGAACATGTTCAAAAGCATGTTGACGGAAAAATTTTCCGGCAGTGTTCCCTCACGTTTCGCAGTCCTTTCGCAAACGTTCAGTCCTTTCTGCAAACATTCCGTGATTGTTCCTTTTATTCCGCAAGCCTTCTGTGAACGTTCCGCGAACATTCCTCCTTCTTCCGGGTGGTCAAATGCAGCCACAGAATCCCCACGGAACACTCACAGCAGGTTTGCGGAATACATGCGGAACGTTTGCGGAATGGTTGCGGATAACACAGAAGACTTGCGGAACACTCAAGGAAGTTACTTCCACTATAAATTATTCCAGTTCATTCATTTTATTTTTTCTGTTCGTAAAGTTTTAACGTTATAATCACTGTGGTTTGGACTTATGTGCATGGTTTTTAGTCTGGAATCATTTCTTGAAGTGGAAATAAAAGGAACATATTGACATTATTGATATTAAACATATTAACATATGTTAAATTTTAAATTTATTGTAAATTATAAACATATTGCACATTAGGAACAGATGGTAAATTACAAACATATGATACATTTTAAATTTATTGTACATTATAAACATATTATACATTATAAACATACAGTATGAACGAGAGAATGAGCTTCCTTGGTCAATTCTGCATATTTATAGGCAGAATCGGGAGCAAATAATTTGATCTTTGCTGATTTTTCCTCGTTCAAACATGGTTACGCCGGGTATTTCTCAGTCATTCCTCAGTTATTCAATGTTGAACGTGAACATTCCGCCTGTTCCGTAGTCATTCCGTAGCTCTTCCTTCTAAAATGGAGTAGTTCCGTAGTCATTCCTCGAGTGTTCCATGCTCATGCTTTCCGTGAAGGTCTTCTTTTGCAATCCGCACTGGTTCCGAACGTAATCCGAGCACTTTTACGCATGCATTCCGACATTGTACCACGGTCTTTCCATGTCTTTTCCGCACATTCCATGAACGTTCCGAAGGTACAATTTTATTACAATTTTTTAAGCCTTGCATCCAGCGTAGAGCTGCTCACTGGCTGTACATTATTACCCTGCAGGAATGTACTTCAAAGCTGCTACTAAGTGCCAAGCACGACCATTATAGGTCCATACATCCTGTTATTCATTTAACAGCTGGGTGGACTGAGTGCAATGTGGATTAAGTGCCTTGCCCAGGGACACAACATAGTTTCAGACCCAGGTCACAAATTTTTGGTGTCTCCACTTGGATTCAAACCCGGGCCCTTGCAGTGATAGGCCAGCAAGCTAACCATTACACCACCGTCCTCATCTTCATGGAGGTTTTCTTGGCAAGGACAGTGCAGATGGCCTTCTGCATGATGCGAACCTATGGAAAATTTAGAATGGCTAATTTAACCTACTGTGCATGTTTTTGGACTGTGGGAGGAAACCAGAGTACCCGGAGGAAACCCACGCAAGCACGGGGAGAACATGCAAACTCCACACAGAAACACCCAGGCCGTGAATCGTATCCAGGCCTTCTTGCTGTGGGGCGGATGTGCTAACCACTACGCCACCGTGCCGCCAATTTTCCGTAGGTTTTTGACCCATTTTCCATATAAAAATGCCAAAGTTTCTCTGTAGAGTGCGTTCCGCCCCTTTCTGCCACTATCATTGCATTCTGTGCTCCAGTGAAAGGGGGGTATTAGACAGTGAGAGACATGCCCAGCCTTTGATAAACCAGTTAGCTGCACTGGGGGCTGAATAATTGTTTTAACATTAGTTCAAAATATTTTGAACCAATTCTACTCATCCAATGTCAATGATAATTAACTCACTCATAGAAAAATACCACGAATTGTCTCAGACAACATTGTATCATGTATATCTAACAAAACCAGATGGGATTACATTTGTAAAAATGTCAGGAGGTTGACTTGGCATTTCCAAAACATTTGTTTATCTTTGGTAGAATGACTTGTCTGCTTAGGATTGTCTTCAGGATGAACTACTTTCTCCCGAGATTCAGTTCATGATGCCTGATACCATGATACATTCATGTCCTGATACCTTTAGTATCTGCTGCTATAATTCAGATTTTATTGTTCCATCAATCGAAGCCCAGATACAGCAAAACAAGCCCAAACCAAGATAAACCACCACGGTTCACAGAAGGAATACTTATACTGGAATTTAGTTTTCCTTTTGGTCCATCCCCAAAGCATTTTTCAGAGCCATCTGGTTTGTCCATGTGATCTTTAGCAAACCACACACGAGCAGCGATGTTCTTTTTGGAAAGCAGTGGTTTTCTCCTTGCAAACCTGCCATGTACACCATTGTTATTCCATCTTCTCCTGATGGTGAACTCATGAACATGACCATTAGACAAATGCAAGAAAGTCCTTCAGTTGCATAGAAGTTACCCCGGAGTCCTCTGTGACCTTGATGAATATTATATGCTGTGCTCTTGGAGTGATCTTAGTTGGTGGACCAGTTCTGGGCAGGGTTACAGTGGCCTTTCATTTCCTCCATTTGTACAGAATATAAAGATTGTTTTGTAACCTTTTCCAATCAAATGAGCACTAACAACTCCTTTTTTGAGGTCCTCAGTAATCTCCCTTATTGAATACACTTCCACAAGCACTTGAAGAGCCAAAATGACAAGGACTCAGCCAATAATCAGCCACAGGAAGATCAAAGAAGGTCTAAAGTTACCTGTATGTCCCGTTACAATAAGAAGACGCCTATGTAAAGCCGAGCGATCGGCAAGAAGCCCCGCAAAGTCCCACTGCTGAATAAAAGACATCCCAAACACACCCAAAAACTGCAACATCTCAGTTCCAGACCAACAAGATTGATATTATGGATCGGTGGCCCGAACCTGGACCTTAATCCAATAAAAAAAAAAAAAACTTGTGGGGTGACATAAATGCAGTTTCTGAGGCAAACTTGGTCATCCAGACCAAGAGAGTGGAATCCTGTATAATAATTAATTCCAAATAGATTTCAACCCACAGAAGCAGAGGTATCTGAGAAACCTTGATTTTTATAACTCAAAACAGAAACCTGAAAAAAACAAGTAAAAGAGTGCACAAACTACAGCGTAATTACGGAATTTATGCACCTGTAAACACTAAACACACCTACGTATTAAAAAGTAAAATAATCTACAGCTGTATTGTGTATTATAATAAATTAAAAGTTGTAAAAAATGAGGAGTTTGGAGCTATTGTGTACTAAATCCTTTTCTAATAGTGTGATGTACCTTTCTGGAAAACTTCTCAAAGATGTTGCATCCCTGTGTGTTCAGGATGGCGATGGCCTGAGCAAAGTGATGTCTCTGTTCAAAAGCACACACACACACACACACACACACACACACACACACACTAGTTACTTCTCAAAATATCCACTAGAGGACACCAGAGTTCCATGAGTGACGCCATTCACCTGCACCACTGTTATCTGTCTCAATACACACTCTGACAGAATATTCTCAAAACCTTAACATGCACATGTGTGATGTGTCTCGAATGTTCTACCTGTTCTCACATGAAATCTGTTCAGTTCTGTAACCGCTTAATCCTAATTAGGGTCGCGGTGTACACCCTGGAAAGCTCGCCAGGCCATCGCAGCACAGAAACAGGATGACGGCTTTGCAGCTCCTCTTGTCGAAAGTCAGCAATGGTTCTTTTACATGAACCTCTCACCATAGACAGTGAGAGACATGGCCGGCCTTTAATAACACAGTTCGCTGCACTGGGGGTGGGGGGGGCGTCCCTCCCTCCCTCCCTCCCTCTCTCTCCCGAGCCACTTCCTCCAACTCTCCCGGGGGGACACCAAGGCGGTCCCAGACAAGCCGAGAGACATAGTCCCTCCAGCGTGTTCTAGGTCGACCCCGGGGTCTCTTCCCAGTTGGACATGCCCGAAACACCACACCAGGGAGGCGTCCGGGGGGCATTCTGACCAGATGCCCGAGCCACCTCAACTGGCCCCTCTCAATGTGGAGGAGCAGCGGATCTACTCCAAGCTCACCCCAGATGGCGGAGATTCATCCTGGAACCAATAACACTAGGCCACCACTGCCCTTACCCGGAACGGTTTATGACTTTTTTCTTAAGAATCCATAATGCATCACACTTCTGCTGAATTTTATATGATCGTTCAAAAGGTGATGAGGAATTTTCTACAACAGTTACATTTACAACATTTGGCAGATGTTCTTCCCTCCAGAGTGACTTACAGTTAGCACTTTTTATACAACTGAGCAACTGAGGGTTAAGGGCCTTGCTCAAGGACCCAACAGTGGTGAACTGCTCCCCTTTGCATCAGTAACCCATCGCCTTAGCCACTAAGCCACCACTGTCCTGTCAATGCTTCATGCAGCAGCACAATAAATGTACCGTATTCGACGTCATAAGCGCCCAGGCCGCTTAAAAAAATTGAAGTGTGTGGGCGCTTATTAAAATGTTACCAGCGGAGTGGAACGGTAAGTGCTTATTACCATCGAGGTGGAAAATATGAATAATAACAGAACAATAAAAGAGTATTACTGGTATTTGTGTTACTCATTTTGTGGTATCAACCAAACTACTTACATGAAAGCTGAAAATAAACAGAAAACAGCATAATTAAAAAAAAGACTTTTCTGTCCCATACTTTTCCCTTCCAGTGCTTTTCCTTTAAACATTTTCCCAAGTAAAATGAGCCAATCAAGAATGTCAAATTTAGCACCTGGCAAGTTGAACCAATCATCACGAACATACACAAAAGCACATAGCCAGGAATGTGCTTAAATGTATGAAGTTAGTGAGCAGGAGAATCGGGTGAAAAATACTCATCACTTTCTGATAGGCCCATATCTGGCTCATCGCTCCATTCATTCAGAGCATCCCATAGTTTTGCTGTAGAAGTTTCTAATGGTTCATCGGTTGTCGGACATTTACCAAGAGAACATGGCAAAATATTTTCCTGTTTATTAAAGCACGGCAGAACGATCAAATGTGTTGTTACTGATGAACATTATAGACATTGGGTCTTGAAATACCATGTAAATTCATTTTTACAGGCGGTGAATGCCTAATTTTATGGTTACAGAGACTGATCGAATAAAATTGGGAAGTTTGAGCTATGATTTTGCTCCCAGTACACATGGGTGGTTATTAGACGGAAGATCAAAAACATTGGGGGGGGGCACTTATTATCTTAGATATTGTATATTAATATTAAAAAAAAGGTAAAGTCTATTGGGCTTTTTACACCTGAGCCATAGTGGCTCATCAGGCTGGTGCTTATCCCCGGTTTCTGTAGCATGAAGCAACTCGGAGTTCAACTCCTCCTGGATGAGACGCTATTCCATTGCAGGTTACCTTCCCGGTATATTTTTACTGGTATCCATTTATACTGCTGGGTGAACAGAGGTACACTTATGGTTCAGACCTTGCCCAGGGGTCTTAGCACAGTGGGGGTCCAACTGGGATTTGAACTCACAACCTCCCGATCGTGAGCCCAGCACTCTAACCACTACGCCGCTGGCCCCACTGATATATATTAATATACTGGTTGTAATATATCAGTGTTTCTATACAAATGGCTACATATTTATTTAGCGAGTGCAGTGGTACCTCAACTTACGAGTGTCCCTTATAACGAATTTTCCACGAAACAAGCTTCGATCCCACCAAAAATCTTCCTCATCCAACGAGCATAATTTTGATTTACAAGCTCTGCTGGGGAATGATTTGCAGTATTTGGGTGGTCAGGAAATGCTTCCAGATGACTCGACAACCACAGCAAATGTGATCAGGGAGACAGGTAGGAGAGTACTTGGTGTGTCCTCTAGAAGGAAAGTAGATCCTTCTTGAGTAGATTGACTTGTTGGTGGAATGAGGAAGTGCAGGAGTGTGTACAAAGGAAGAGGTTAGCTAAAAAATGGAACATTGAGAGGATGGAAGAGAGTAAACAGGAGTACAGGAAAGTAGTGGTGTCAAAGGCCAAACAGAGAGCATATGATGACTTGTATGATAGGTTGGACAGTAAGGAGGGAGAAAATGATTTATACATGTTGGCACAGCAGAGAGCTAGAGATGGGAAGGACGCGCAGCAAGTTAGAGTGATAAAGGACAGAGAGGGAAATGTATCCTGTTTACTCTCTTCGGCCTTATGTCCCACTTCTTCTTAGCACTTCCTCATTCCACCACCAAGTTTCCTTATCTACTGTCCTTCCAGAGGACACACCAAGAACTCTCCCACCTGTCTCCCTGCTCACATTAGCAGTAATTGTCCAGTCATCTGGAAGAACTCTCCTGACTACCCAAAGCCTGTTTCAACTCCTCCTTGAATACAATTATGACAATTTTATTATTATTATGATAACATAATAATAATAATGATAATAATAATAACACGGTCTTAGAGAGTGAGCAGATGCCGGAGGAATGGAGTAGAAGTGTGCTTGTGCCCATTTTTAAGAACATGCAGAGTTGTGGCGACTACAGAGGGATAAAGTTGATGAGCACGATGAAGTTATGGGAAAGAATAGTGGAAGATAGGGAAGCTAGACTAAGGGCAGAGGTCAGCATTTGTGAACAGTTTGGTTTCATGCCAAGAAAGATCCAGTGTTTGCTTTGAGGATGTTAATAGAGATGAATAGAGAAGTCCAGAGGGAGCTGCATTGTGCCCTTGTGGATCTGGAGAAAGCATATGACAGGGTGCCGAGAGAGGAACTGTGTATTACATGAGGAATTCTGGAGTGGCGGAGAAGTACAGAATGTTAGAGAAGTGCAGGACATGTATGAGAGAGGTAAGACAGTGGTGAGGTGTGCTGTCGGTGTGACACAAGAGTTCAAGATGGAGGTGGGACTGCATCAAGGGTCAGCTCTCAGCCCCTTCTTGTTTGCTATGGTGATGGACAGGCTGACAGACGAGGTTAGACAAGATTCCCCATGGACCATGATGTTTGCAGATGACATTGTGATCTGTAGTGAGAGCAGAGAACAAATGCAGGAAAATCTAGAGAGGTGGAGATATGCCCTGGAAAGGAGGGGAATGAAGATTAGCCTCAGTAAGACAGAATACATGTGCATGAATGACAAGGACCCAAGAGGAATGGTGAGATTACAGGGAGCAGAGATAAGAAAGGTGGAGGATTTTAAGTACTTAGGCTCAACAATCCAGAGCAATGGAGAGTGTGGAAAAGAGGTCAAGAAGCGTGTGCAGGCAGGTTGGAATGGTTGGAGAAAAGTGCCCGGTATCGGCAAGAATGAAAGGAAAAGTGTACAAGATGGTGTTGAGGCCAGCGATGTTGTATGGTTTAGAAACAGTGGCACTGAGCAAAAGACTGGAGGCAGAGCTGGAGGTAGCAGAGATGAAAATGCTGAGGTTCTCTTTGGGAGTAACGAGGATGGATAGGATCAGGAATGAGTACATCAGAGGGACAGCACATGTAAGAGGTTTTGAAGACAAAGTCAGAGAGACTCGATTGAGATGGTTTGGACATGTGCAGAGGAAGTATAGTGAGTATATTGGTAGTAGGATGCTGAGGTTGGAACTACCAGGCAGAAGGCCTAGAGGAAGACCAAAGAGAAGATTTATGGATGTGGTGAAGGAGGACATGAAGGTAGTTGGAGTAGAAGATATGGAGGATAGGGTGAGATGGAGGCAGGTGTGCAGGTCGCTGTGGCGACCCCTGAAAAGTATACTCAGAGGTAGCTAAGAGCATTGCCCTAAAACATCAGATTATCACTAGTAATACAGTTATTGTTGAGAAGTGGCCTTGTGGGAGCTCACCACCAGTTTTTCTTCGCTGGCATTCGTAGTGTGTACACGCACAAAATTCTCCTCCTCCTCTGTTACATACCATCTCGTGCCTGCCCATGTGACATCTTCGCCACAGTCGATGATTGGAAGGGTGAGATGACCTATTGTTTATTCTTGTTTTATTATTATTTTATTCATTATTATTCCTGCACAGTACATGTATTATTATTTTGAAATATTTATTGTTTTTACATGTTTATCTTTAATATATTAAGTGAAATATACATGTTTGTGTCAGGTTATATGAGTTTGGGAGGGAGTTAGAACGGATTAATTGGTTTTCTGGTATTTCTTATCAGAAAAATTGTTTCGTCTAACGAACGTTTCAGCTTACGAGCTTGAAACGGATTAAATTCGTTAGACAAGGTACCACTGTATATATTAACAGGACTGTGTACTGATATTTCACTGATAATGAACGGATTAAAAATGACTGTAGGTCATCATCATCATCATCATCATCATCATCTTCTTCCGCTTAGTCCAGGGTCGGGTCGCGGGGGCAGCAACCTCAGCAAAGAGGTCCAGACGTCCCTCTCCCGAGCCACTTCCTCCAACTCTCCCGGGGGGGGATACCGAGGCGGTCCCAGACAAGCCGAGAGACATAGTCCCTCCAGCGTGTTCTAGGTCGACCCTGGGGTCTCTTCCCAGTTGGACATGCCCGAAACAC
Source organism: Plotosus lineatus (assembly GCA_024760905.1). Classification (NCBI taxonomy): domain Eukaryota; kingdom Metazoa; phylum Chordata; class Actinopteri; order Siluriformes; family Plotosidae; genus Plotosus; species Plotosus lineatus. The sequence continues at coordinate 54,325,148 of CM045733.1, read as the reverse complement.
CACACCAGGGAGGCGTCCGGGGGGCATTCTGACCAGATGCCCGAGCCACCTCAACTGGCCCCTCTCAATGCGGAGGAGCAGCGGATCTACTCCAAGCTCTCCCCAGATGGCGGAGCTTCTCACCTTATCTCTAAGGGAGAACCCCGCCACCCGGCGAAGGAAGCTCATTTCAGCCGCTTGTATCTGTGATCTTGTTCTTTCGGTCATTACCCAAAGCTCGTGACCATAGGTGAGGGTTGGAACGTAGATTGACTGGTAAATTGAGAGCTTTGCCTTGCGGCTCAGCTCCTTCTTCACCACGATGGACCGGTACAGGCACCGCTTAATAGCAGAGGATCGTCTGTCGATCTCTCACTCCATCCTTCCCTCACTCGTAAACAAGACCCCAAGATACTTAAACTCCTCCACTTGGGGCAGGACCTCATTCCCGACTCGGAGGGTGCATTCCACCATTGTCCGACTGAGAACCATGGCCTCGGACTTGGAGGTACTGATCTTCATCCCGGCTGCTTTGCACTCAGCTGCGAATCACTCCAATGAGAGCTAGAGGGCCCGACTTGATGAAGCCAAAAGGACAACATCATCCGCAAAAAGCAGAGATGATATCCGATGGCCACCAAACCAGAACCCCTCATCGCCTCGACTGCGCCTAGAAATTCTGTCCATAAAAATTATGAACAGAATCGGTGACAAAGGACAGCCTTGGCGGACTCCGACTCCCACTGGAAACGAATCCGACCTGCTGTTACCAATATGGACCAAACTCTGACTCCGGTGATACAGCGACCGAATAGCTCGTAGCAACGGATCCGGAACGCCGTACTCTCGGAGCACGCCCCACAAGATCGTTCGAGGGACACTGTCGAAAGCCTTCTCCAAATCCACAAAGCACATGTGGACAGATTGGGCAAACTCCCATGCCCCCTCCAGAATCCTGTGAAACATACCTTCAAATTTTTAATTTCCATTTATTCATATGCTTTTAATGTTATAGATTAGCAGCCAATGGGACTTACCCCGACCATTAACCGTGACTTCATCTGCTTGAACTGACACACTGTGTGATGCACAAGCTCAGATTCTCCACTCACGAACAGAAGGTTATGAGTTTATAACTCAGTACTGTTACAGAGCCGGTGTAATGTCATTGAGTAATAATAATAAAAAAAAATTCGCTTAACGGTCAGCCGCTCAAGACGGAGACTGAACTGAATTGGCCAGTAGCTGCAGGCCCCGGCACATAAAACCATCTTTCATTGTACTTTATAATGACGCAGCGCATTATAAACATAAGATTCATCTCAGCAAGCCTTCTAACTCCACACAAATTACAATCAATCGTGCTATTTAGTAAAACCACCAGTCATGGAGGTTTAAACATGTTTGCTTGTGTAGCGTTTATGTTAATCATGCTAATTAGTATCCGTTTTCAAAGTAAAAACAATCCAGACATTTAAACCGAACATGGATGAGATAATGTAGCACATCCTAGCATAAATCATATAAAAAGCCATACAAATTCCCACACACACACACACACACACACACACACACACACACAGAGAGAGAGAGAGAGAGAGAGAGAGAGAGAGAGAGAGTTTCCTATGGAAATTATTCTTCTAATTATTTTAATTTGAGTCATTTCAGCATGGTGAAAAATGACGTATCAGCAGCAGAAGAGTTCAACACAATCAATGTCCAAATGCACCTTTAAAAACTTGTGAGGAAGTTTAAGGTTATTTAAGCGCCGTCCTTACAATGACGATGTGTTTACTGCTGCAGAAAGTTTAATATACTGATTTATAATATTTAGAAACCATTGCTGACTTTCATCAAGAGGATCTGCAAAGCCGTCAGCGTGTTTCTGCCCTGGCGAGCCGTCCAGGGTGTACTCTGCCCTCGCCCAGAGTTACCTGAGATGGACACCAACCTCCCCGCAACCCTAATTAGGATGAAGCTGTTCAGAAAATGGATGGATGAATGTAGTTTTTATCGATGTGATCTAAAACTAGTGCTTTGTATCAGGTCTCCGTGTACTTTTTAATTTAATGCTTTCTCAAACTCCTCATTTTGCCAAATATGCTCTGTCCTACTGAGATAAGGATCATGTGATCAGTATTTTTAGATCCACAGAGGCAGGTGTGCATGCATTTCTTTTCTGAAAAAAGTTCCCATCATTGATTTGGGAAGAAGTGATTTTCATTTTAATTTATTGGGGTTTTTTGGATGTTGTTTTATTAAACAGTGTTTTCTTTCTATAGTCCTCCTCTCTCTCTCTCTCTCTCTCTCTCTCTCTCTCTCTCTGTCACACACTTTTGTGCAATAGTTTGTTAGTAGGATCGCCGCTGTAAAGTAAATATATATATATATATATATATATATATATATATATATAAATTTTTTTTGTTGTTGTTGTTCGGATGTTTTTCGGTAAAATAAAATGTACTGTATTATGTCCTGAGTTGAGCAGTTTCAGCATACTTGAGAACCGGTGTCATACAATTCAGCGAGCCAATCAACATTGTGCTGCAGACGGATGAAAAACAGTCACGAAAAATAAACTCAATGGATTTACCAGATGGATAACCCAGTTAGCTGCACTGGGGCTGGGGGGGTGCAGTGCCAACCTGTTGAGGGTCTCTTGAACCCACAACCTTGGGATCAGTGATCCAGCACCTTTACCACCAGGCCACTCTCGCCGCCACTGACCTGGCCCAATGAGTTCGTATCACCTCCGGGGGGGGGGGGGGGGTAAGATTGTTGTTCTGCAATAAACAGTAGAATGTAAATCTTGTACAAAATGCGAGTGTATCATGGTGGATGTTGTTGCTGTATAGACGAGGTGTACAGTTTAATGGCTGCAAGCAGGCGTGATTCCTGACAGGACACTACAACACTACCATCAGAGAGTCCAGCTCCACCCCCTCTCAACGTTACTGCATTGCAAATCAGTTTGCTCAGTCTAACGGTTTTGAAGTATGGAGCTCCACTGTGAATAATGTGCAGGTTGTAGAATTGTTTTGAAAGTTTATTAAACTCAACACGTTTAAATTTCTCATTGTCAAATTAGCACCACATGTAACCCTGAAGAGAATTTGTGGTGTTGGGATCAGTCTGTTATTAATAAATCAAACAATATCACACATGCAGCACTGAATACTGAACACTTGGCTCTACCGGGTCTGGACGGCTGTGATTTGGCTGTTGGAAACGGCGCTCAGGGCAACGTTTAATAACCACACACCAATGAGTACAAAGTACAGCTTTAATAATACAGTCACATTATAAATTAATATACAAGAAATGATTAAGTGCCGGCTCTGACAGGAACAGCATGGCTAAATGTTCTGTTTATTTTCTGCTGTACTAGAGAGTGAAACCGACCTTCCTGCTTGTTCATCATTTTCTGTTACAAGTCATATTAATAAAGAATGAATCCTTGACATGTACATTACTACTTCCATAACACCACCAGCCCAATCAATTTAGGGCCAGAACTAACTGTTGTATAAAAGGCGTGGATTTAGTGCGCAGTGTTTACGAAACTGTGGAGTCTCTGATCGTTCAGTGTTAGATCCCTCAGTGCAGCGCAAACATGGAACGTTATCTGGATGCACAGTGGGCAGTGGTGGCCTGGTGGTAAAGGTGCTGGATCACTGATCCTAAAGTCAGGGTTCAAGCCCCATTCTCCACAAGGTTGTCACTGTCTCCCCAGTGCACAAACTGGGTTATCAAAGGCTGGCCATGACTCTCACGGTCTGTGCTGTGAGGTTCATGTAAAAGAACCGTTGCTGACTTTCAACAAGAGGAGCTGCATAGCCGTCAGCATGTTTCTGTCCTGTGATGGTGTACCTTGCCCTCGCCTGGAGTCGGCTGGGATGGACACCGGCATCCCCGTGACCCTAATTAGGATTACATGGTTACAGAAAATGAATGAATGAATCTGGATGCACAGCTACACCACATGATTACAATGTGGCTGAACCATTCATGAAATCTGGTACTGTTTTGTTTTGTTTCATTTTTGTTTTGTTTTTTTGCATGAATGTGAAATGTAAACATTATTTTTTGAAGTTTAAAGTTATGATGTAAATGACTACAGCTAATTGTCATGAACAATCACTATATTAAAAAACTGTAATGTTACAATTTTGATAACCCAATAATGCATTAAACCAGTGCTTCTCAATTATTTTCTGTGGCGCCCGCTCTAGGAAGAAAATTTCACACACACACCCCCCCCACGAGTGACTATAAATAGTATTATTTGTCTATACAATTATGAGTACACCTCTGCATAACAATGTATCTTTATTAACATTAAAAACAAAAAGAAGGAAATACTGTATAGTTCAATTTACAATAAACAAAAACTTCATTAACATTGTTTTTTAATCTGTAATAGAAAAAATTTAAAGTGCACCGATGTGCCTGAAATAAAAAAAAATACATCCTTATTTAAACTCTTTTGATTTATTTGTCTTTATATCTCTGTTTCTCTCCACCTTTCTCTTCGCCCCTGTTAGAAATATTTCTATGTTGTTTCTTGAGGGGTTGTTTAGTGCACTTCATATTGTTTACTTGTGCAAAGAACTGCTTCTCCATAGCGTGACAATGAGAGCGCCACTGCCAATTACTGGAGTGGAGGTGCAATTACACTTAATTCTCGTACACAATTCCAGAAAAGCATGTTCCCCAGGGTCATACGTGCTCCCAGCGGCATCACACCGCGCCCCTCCTGGATATCACTCCGCGCCCCCCCACTATTTGAGAAGCACTGTATTAAGCTGAACCTGTGTGTGTGTGTGTGTGTGTGTGTGTGTGTGTGTGCGCGTGTTCGCATTAGTGTCTACCTCCATAACTGATCCCTCGGAGCTGTAAAGTGCTGCCAGTACAGATTTCTGAAAAATAACAACTATTTTATAAACATGGATCTAAAACTTTATGGCACTCTAAATGTTTAATTTATAAACTGTACACTAAGCATATTTTGTACTGTAATACTAAAAAAAAAAAAACCCACACAGGCGATGTTTGGGATGTCGAAGCTCACAGGAAAGACTGTAAGAGCCACATTTCCATAAATACATGCTGGTGAAGGTCAGATGTCGGGTATTTATAAATACTATACAGGAATGGCATCATTAT
>CM045733.1:54292500-54315000 GCA_024760905.1 Plotosus lineatus | reverse complement strand
TCCAACCAGCCTGCACACAGCTGCTCACCTCTTTTCCACACTCTCCATTGCTCTGGATTGTTGAGCCTAAGTACTTAAAATCCTCCACCTTCCTTATCTCTGCTCCTTGTAACCTCACTGTTCCTGTTGGGTCCTTGGCATTCATACAGATGTATTCTGTCTTACTGAGGCTAACCTTCATTCCCCTCCTTTCCAGGGCATACCTCCACCAATCTAGGTTTTCCTGCACTTGTTCTCTGCTCTCACTGCAGATCACAATGTCATCTGCAAACATCATAGTCCATGGAGACTCTTGCCTAACCTTGTCTATCAAACTGTCCATCACCATAGCAAACAAGAAGGGGCTCAAAGCTGACCCTTGATGCAGTCCCACCTCCACCTTGAACTCTTCTGTCACACCGACAGCACACCTCACCACTGTCTTACATCTCTCATACATGTCCTGCACCACTCTAACATACTTCTCTGCCACTCCAGACTTTCTCATGCAATACCACAGTTCCTCTCTCGGTACCCTGTCATATGCTTTCTCCAGATCCACAAAGGCACAATGCAGCTCCTTCTGACCTTCTCTGTACTTCTCTATTAACATCCTCAAGGCAAACACTGCATAGCACCACAGGGTGCACTTTCTTGGCATGACACCAAACTGTTGTTCACAAATGCTGACCTCTGCCCTTAGTCTTGCTTCCACTATTCTTTCCCATAAATTCATCGTATGGCTCATCAACTTTATCCCACTGTAGTTGCCACAACTCTGCACATCTCCCCTGTTCTTAAAAATGGGCACCAGCACACTTCTCCTCCATTCCTCCGGCATCTGCTCACTGGCATCCTCTCACTCTCTAAGACTTTGTTGAATGTTCTTGTCAGGAAATCTGCTTCCTCTCCTAGACACTTCCATACCTCCACCAGTATGTCATCAGGGCCAATTGCCTTTCCATTCTTCATCCTCTTCAATGCCCTCCTCACTTCACCCTTACTAATCTTTGCTACTTCCTGCTCCTCAACAGTCACCTCTTCTACTCTTTTTTCTCTCTCATTTTCCTCATTCCTCAGCTCTTCAAAGTACTCTTTCCATCTTCCCAGCACACTTCTGTCATCAGTCAATACATTTCCCTCTCTGTCCTTAATCACTCTAACTTGCTGCACATCCTTCCCATCTCTATTTCTCTGCTGTGCCAACCTGTATAAATCATTTTCTCCCTCTTTACTTTCCAACCGAGCATACAAGTCATCATACGCCCTCTGTTTGGCCTTTGACACCACTACCTTCGCCTTACGCTGTGTCTCCCTGTACTCCTGTTTACTCTCTTCGGTCCTCTCTATGTCCCACTTCTTCTTTGCTAACCTCTTCTTTTGTACACACTCCTGCACTTCCTCATTCCACCACCAATTCTCCTTATCGCCTCTCCTTCCAGATGACACACCGAGTATTCTCCTACCTGTCTCCCTGATCACATTAGCTGTAGTTGTCCAGTCATCTGGAAGCACTTCCTGACCACCCAAAGCCTGTTTCAACTCCTCCTTGAAGACAACACAATACTCCTCCTTTTTCAGCTTCCACCACTTTGTCTTCTCCTCTGCCTTTGCCTTCTTCACCTTCCTCACCATCAGCGTCATCCTACACACCACCATCCTATGCTGTTTGGCAACACTCTCACCTGCTACTACTTTGCAGTCACTGACTTCCTTCAAATTACATCGCCTACACAAGATGTAGTCTACCTGTGTGCTCCTACCTCCGCTTTTATAAGTCACTCTATGCTCCTCTCTCTTCTGGGAGAAAGTATTTACCACAGCCATTTCCATCCTTTTTGCAAAATCTACCAACATCTGTCCTTCTGCATTCCTGTCCTGGATACCAAACCTGCCCATCACTTCCTCGTCCCCTCTGTTTCCGGCACCAACATGTCCATTGAAGTCTGCCCCAATGACTACTCTTTCATCTTTGGGGGTATTCTGCACCACTTCATCTAACTCACTCCAGAATCTCTCCTTCTCTTCTAGCTCACATTCTGCCTGTGGGGCATAAGCACTAACAACATTGAACATCATGCCTTCCATTTCTAACTTGAGACTCATCACTCTGTCTGACACTCTTTTCACTTCTAGAACATTCCTGACAAACTCCTCCTTCAAGAAGACTCCTACTCCATTTCTCTTCCCATCCACACCATGAAAAAACAGCTTAAACCCTGCTCCTAAGCTTCTAGCCTTGCTACCTTTCCACCTGGTCTCCTGAACACACAGTATGTTCACCTTCCTCCTCTGCATCATGTCAGCCAGCTCTCTACCTTTTCCTGTCATAGTTCCAACATTCAAAGTCCCTACTTTCAGTTCTAGACTCCTGCCTTTCTCTCTCTGGCAACGGACACGCCTCCCGCCTTCTCCTTCTTCAAAGTCTTTGACGTCTTCGACGTCTTCCATCAGTTGTGTTTATGTTTATTAAATCATGATGGTTATTATATAATAATCCTGTTACAGTAAACAGCAGCAGGGGTGAAGTCAGACTCAATAATGTGCAAATGATGTTTATTATTTAAATACATATACAAAGAAGTGTATGCTACTGTATGGCTGTGACGGCTGGTTCAACCTGAAGGCTCAAATTACTGACAGGACAGTGAAAAGAAACAGATGTGATGATGAGAGCCACAGGAAGCAGGAAGACCGCAACTCTGACCGCGATATTATGGGGGGGGCAAGTTTACCTGGCTAGAGTGTGCAGGTCAATCTTGTAGGTGTTTATGAAGCCCATATCCTCAAACATACTCAGAATTCCCTAGAGGGATAGAGAGAGCGAGAGAGAGAGAGAGAGAGAGAGAGAGAGAGAGAGAGAGAGAGAGAGAGAGAGGATGGCGAGAGAGAGGATGGAGAGACAGACAGACAGAAGGGAAGAGGCAGGGGTAAGAATTTAAAAACAGGTTTTATCATGTTTCTCTCTCTCTCTCTCACACACACACACACACACACACACACACACACACACACACACACACACACATGCACACACACACACACACACACCATTCTCCCTCACTCCCCTCTCTCTCACCATGGGCGTGGTGTCATCAGGCAGGGAACGAGGTGTGTAGGTGAACTGAGAGAAGTTTGGGTGGAGGCTGTGTACAGGATCTAGCCCTCTCATCAGCAGCCGGCTCACCTCCTCCTCACATACCTTCATATGGTACATCATCATCTCATTGGCCAAGTGACTGCGGAACTGAGCCTCGTGTACCTTCTTATACAGCAGAGACTGTAGTGGGGAGGGAGGAACCATAGGATTTAATTGAACACACACACACACACACACACACACACACACACACACACACACACACACACACACACACACACACACACACACACACACACACACACCCCATATTGACCGGTGGCTCTCTCTGTACATTTGTAACAGTATAGTAAAATTTTCAGAACTTACTGAACTGAAAATTGAATACAACACAGGACATGACAAATCCAATGACGCAACTGAACTGTTTGGACTGCATTCTCTTCAGATCCAGAGATGTTTATGGTGTGTTTAGCTGAAGCTGGTAATGTGGTTTACAACCAGTAAAAGCAAATAAAAACAGCAGCAGTCACAAGCCCCTTTACCCAATTCGTTACTTATTCCCACTCACATGGGCGATACTGATCCCACAGTAGATAGAGAAGGCTGTGGCCAGATCCTCATCAAACCGGTTAAACCACGGACCATTCGTCTTATTCACCAACTCAGCGACGCCAATAACATCTACAGAGAGAGAGAGAGAGAGAGAGAGAGAGAGAGAGAGAGAGAGAGAGAGAGAGAGAGAGAGCAAGTTGAAGACACATTCACACATATTATCATACAAATCTAATATAAACTTAGATATATCTACTCCTTCTAAAACTCAGTGAGACACACACACACACACACACACACACACACACACACACACACACACACACACACGAGTTATCATTTCAGACGTGTATAGTTCATGGTTCATGGTTCATGGTTCACTCAGGCCCTAGAAACAAACTCTTAAATATTCGAAGCTGATTACTTATGCCTTTCTCCTTCAGAGGTAACGAACTCTTGAACGATGTTTCTGCATAGGTGCCGCTACTGTACCACTGGGTCACATAAACCCAAAAGGATGCGCTGTAGAATGAAAAGCTTTGCATGCTATCGGGTTAATCTGCAGCTAGGGCAGGAGGCTTTCGTTATCGGGGGATTAAGAAAATCGTTATTCGGAGTGGATATTGCTTGAATTAATTTCCAAACCTAGAGTCTATCAGGGTAGCTTGAAGGTGACGAGGTTATTATTATTATTATTATTATTATCCTGCTTCAAAATGGAAAAAAATAATCCCTAAAACTCTTGTACTTGTTTGGTTGTGTATGTTCCTGTGGAGTATACACTAAAACTTTTAAAGAGAGTTAAAAAAGATGACGTTACACACCAAAAGTAAAAAAACCCTCACTGTAGTGTACGTGGCATTTTTTGTTGTTGTTGTTGCTCATTGTAGAACATTCTAAGACAATTATCCGCCACTAGCTCTGTGGATTCAATCAAACTGAACATACTCTGCAACAACTATATTGACCAAAAAGAAAAAAAAAAAGATTAACATGAAACCAGCGGAGTTTTCTTTCTCACTAGATTATACTTCAAATGAAGAAAGATCAAACATTGCATCACAGGGATCCCTCGCTACTTCGCACTTCAATTCATGCGGCTTCAGTGCATCGCATTTTTTTTTTTTTTTAAATATTCATCGAATTTTAAAAGAAGGAAATTAAAGAAGAATTGCTGAAAAAGTTAAGGAAAATTCTGCAAAACAAAGCCAATTATGCAAAAAAAAAAAAAAAAAAAAAAACAACCCAACCCAAAATCCCCATCAAAACTACTTACATTTTTATTTGAGGTACATTTTATGCATTATGTTTGAATGTTTAATTGTTATTATAAGCATTTATAGTGTTGAATATGTATTTATTGATATTATATACACATATACATGTGCGTATATGTCAGTCGGGGTTGATCATACTTGGTGGAATTCGGTGGTCGCGGGGAGATCTCGGTCCCAATTAACCACAGAAAGTGAGGGATCCCTGTATTTACAATCACATAATTTATTCAATTACAATTATTATCCCGAGACTCTGATTGGTCGTTACAAATGAGATGAAATCACCTCAGTTCATGCTAAACATGGCCAAGGCTCGTATATTGAAATCTCCATCCTGCACTTATTTACCCGAATCTTATTCACCCAATAATTTTTTAAAAGATGGACTGAAATGTATATGTTTTATTCCTACAAATTTGTTCTTGTTCTTCAAATGACTGATTTGTCTCTGTACTTCGTCTAAATAACTTGTATTTTATTTGTTTATAGCATTTTTAACAGTAAACATTGTCACAAAACAGCTTGAGTCATTCATTCATTCATTCATTCATTCATTTTCTGAATCGATTAATCCTTATTAGGGCAGCGGGAGGCTAGTGCCCATCTCAGCCGACTCCGGATGAGGGTGGGGTACACCGTAGACAGCTTGCCAGGCCATTGCAGGGCCAACACTCGCACAACCATTCATACTCACACCTAGGGGCATTTTGGAAAGGCTAATTCACCTACTGTGCATGTTTTTGGACTGTGGGAGGAACTCAGAGTACCCGGAGGAAACCCACACAGGCACGGGGAGAACATGCAAACTCCACATAGAAACGCCCGAGCTGGGAATTGAACTGAGGACCTTCCTGCTGTGATGCAGACGTGCTAAGCACTACATCACCGTGCTGCCACAACTTCAGCCCTGACGTGTATTTCAAATTTCTAAATTTGCCCTGAGTGCACAACCTCATGGGGATGCTGGTAAGGGTTACACCCTGAGAAGGAGGAGTCCACACTATCATCACTTAGAAATAGCAAAACCTTCACCTTGTAGTCATGGAAACAATGTTTACTCTTCAAAAAAACCTGAAAGTAAACTCTGTCAGTTAGATATTAGAACCACTTCTCTGTTAGTGATTTCATGACGTCCATACCTCCGTTCTCGTCCTTGATGGGGAAACAAAGTATGTTGCGCGTGCGAAAACCTGTACTGTCATCCACGCCACGGTAGAAAAGTGGGTGCGAGTAAGCGTCCTTAATATTGAGGATTTTTCCTGTCGTGGCCACATGACCAGCGATGCCTTGATCTGCTGGGATCCGGAATTCCTTCTGCATACACAAAATATTACAAATGTTTGTCTACAGGATTTTTTATTTTTTAATTAAGACTCACTCACTCATTCAGTCACACACTCTCTCACTCATACACTCACTCACTCACTCACTCACTCACTCACTCACTCACTCATTCCCTCACGCTATCACGCACTCACTCACTCAGTCACACTCATTCACTCACTCAGTCACTCACTCAGTCACACTCATTCACTCACTTATTCACTCACTCTCTCACGCACCCACTCACTCACTCACTCACTCACTCACTCACACACTCACTCACTCATTCAGTCACATACTATCTCACTTACACACTCACTCACTCCATCACTCACTCAGTCACTCACTCATTCACACTCTCTCTCTCACTCATTCCTCACTCACTCACTCACTCACTCACACACTCTTTCACGCACACAGCCACACAGTCACTCACTCACTCATTCATTCATTCATTCAATTAATCATTCACACACTCACTCACTCAGACAATCACTGACTCGCGCACACACACACACACACACACACACACACACACACACACACACACTCAAACACGCACTCATTCACTCACTCACTCACTCATTCACTCACTCAAACACTCACTTGCTCATTCACTCACTCACTCAAGCACTCACTCATTCACTCATTCACATACTCCAACACTCACTCATTCATGCACTCACTCACTCAGACACTCACTCACTCACACACACTCACTCACTCGCTCATTCACTCACTCATACACACACTCACTCACTCGCTCACTTATTCACTCACTCACTCGCGCACACACACACACACACAGTCATTCACTCACTCACCCACCCACTCACACACTCACTCACACACTCAGTCACTCATTCAATCAATCACTTACTCATTCACACACACACACACACACACACACACACACACACACACACACACTCACTCAAACACTAACTCATTCACACACTCAAACACTCCCTCATTCAAGCACTCACTCACTCAAACACTAACTCATACACACACTCACTTACTCACTCACTTATTCACTCACTCACTCAGACACACACACAGTCACTCACACACTCACTTATTCACTCACTCACTCACACACATACACACAGTCACTCACTCACTCACACACTCACTCACACACTCAGTCACTCAGTCACTCATTCAATCAATCACTCACTCATTCACACACACACACACACACACACACACACACACACACACACACACACACACACACACACACTCACTCACTCAAACACTAACTCATTCACACACTCAAACACTCACTTATTCATGCACCCACTCACTCAAACACTAACTCATACACTCAGTCACTCAGTCACACATTCAATCAATCACTCACTCATTCACACACACACACACACACACACACACACACACACACACACACACTCACTCACTCACTCAAACACTAACTCATTCACACACTCAAACACTCACTCATTCATGCACTCACTCAAACACTAACTCATACACACACTCACTCACTCACTCACTTATTCACTCACTCACTCACTCAGACACACACACAGTCACTCACTCACTCACCCACCCACTCACACACTCACTCACACAATCAGTCACTCAGTCACTCATTCAATCAATCACTCACTCATTCACACACACACACTCACTCACTCAAACACTAACTCATTCACACACTCACTCATACACTCAGTCACTCAGTCACACATTCAATCAATCACTCACTCATTCACACACACACACACACACACACACACACACACACACACACACACACACACACACACACACACACACACAGTCACTCACTCACTCACCCACCCACTCACCCACCCACTCACTCACTCACTCACTCACTCACTCCTTTGCCGAACCAATTTATCTTACTACGGTCACAGGGACCCAGGATCTCACCTCGTTGAGTAAAGATGATCATGAAAAAGTTGGGGTTTCAGCCCAGAACTATACATGAGGAGCTGGTAAATGATGTCAAAGCAGTTCGGAACCACAGTGCCCGAGTCAACCATTGAGAGCACACTACACCATAAAGGATTAAAAGCCTGCAGCACCTACAAGGTTCCTCCACTCAAGAATGCACATGTTGTCTGAAAGTTGCCAATACCCAGAAGGTATTATGGTCCATTCCTCTTTACAGATCTTCTCAAAATTCTCAGGTTTTTCAAGGGTGACACTTGGCAACTCAAGGCTTTTCTCTCTCTCTGTCTGTCATTACATTTTCTGAACCTACAGATCCTTTATTAGGGTTGAGAGGAGGCTGACACCAAGCTACACGGTCCTCCATGGGTCCAATACACAAGCATTCAGACTGACATTCGCATCATTGGGCAAGGCCCTTCTTGCTATAAGCTATACAAACCACTACAACACTGCCGCCAGCATTCAAATCAATTTATTACCTTTATATGGTGCGGTTGCTCTGGATTTCCTCTACTTTCTCGGTTAAAATAACCCTAAAATAAAAATTATAACACCTCCTGTGTATGTGAGCAAATTTATGCAATCAGTAGAGGAGCAAATAATTATTTTCCCCTTTTGAATAGAGCAATATCAGGACTGAAGTACCTCACCTCATCATCATTCACCACACCACCATCAAACACTTTGGCCACAAGTTCATGACTGACACGGTCAAGTAGGAACACTGAACAACTGTGATTGTGAGAGAGAGAGTGAGAGAGAGAGAGAGAGAAATTGAACATCAGAGAGAGAGAGAGAGAGAGAGAGAGAGAGAGAGAGAGAGAGAGAGAGAGAGAGAGAGTGTGTGTCAGAGAGAGAGAGAGACAAGGCATCAAAGAGAGAGAGAGAGAGAGAGAGAGTGAGAGTGAGTGAGTGAATGAGTGTGTGAGGAAGGGAGACAGTATGTGTGTGTGTGTGTGTGTGTGTGTGTGTGTGTGTGTGTGTGTGTGTGTGTGTGTGTGTGTGTGTTTGTGTAAGAGAGTGAGGGAGTGAGTGAGTGAGTGAGTGTGACAGCGAGTGTGTGTGTGTATGAGAGAGAGAGAGAGAGAGAGAGAGAGAGAGACAGAGAGAGAGAGAGAGAGTGAGAGCGAGAGAGAGAGAGAAAGCAAGGGAAGAGGAATAACAAAAAGGAGGAAGAAGAAAAAGTTAAAATATTCCTCATTGCAATATATTTGTGTGTGCTGTGCATCACAGTAAAACATGGCAGGGGTGCAACCTTTCACTCCGTCTAAATTGCTAGGTGTGTGAATTGTACCCCCATCAGTCACACCCCTTAAACTCACCTCAGCTGAGTTTTACGGACCTGCTGCATGAGCTTTCCCACACCGTTTCATGTAGTAATAAACGAGTTTTTTAATATGGCGGCGGCCTCTTGGCCGCACCAGAACGTCTCTGTGAGGTACCACTCTTGCGTGAGCAGCACCCAAGGCTGCAACCATGTAACGATAATACTGACTGGATCAGAAACACGCGATCAACCAATTCTAGTGCTCGTTGTGAAAAAATGATCTTGCGGATGGGTATTCGGATCAAGCTGTGTATGAGCGTCACATGACATTACACATGACTACTCACATGATGGAAAGCTGAGAGTTCAGTGACAGATTACATCACTTTCTGATTAGAGTTTAAAAACACCAATCACTGTTCGATCACCAGGATTCAACTTGCTAATCAGTTTGTAACTATGATGCACTTGACACCCCCCTTTTGTGTGTGTGTGTGTGTGTGTGTGTGTGTGTGTGTGTGTGTGTGTGTGTGTGTGTGTGTAAACACCGGACACTGTGAGAGAGAAACACACTCACATCTCAGCGTTGCTCAGGTTCCGAGCCTCCACAATAATCTCCTGCAGTAGAACTGACACATCGTCTGAAAGAGAGATACGCAGGTGTGTAAACACAGCGATAAATTAAATATGGAGATTAAATCAGAACCTCCGCTCGGACCCAAATTATTTTTTTTTCAGCATTTTGAATAAATAAATAACTTTAAAATAAACTTGTGTACAGATACTTTAAACATTGAATGTTTAAACACACAAGCTAACACACAAGCTAACCTACTTGGTCTGTAACTTTTACATCTTGGTTTTTGGTTTTACATCAAAGCCACATCACAAAGCATCGTGTCCTTTCTACACTTGGATGATTTAGCGATTATAGGAGACGCGCGCATGGTTTAAACAAGTTGATCTGTGTGTAAAATCCAAAGCACCACCGAGTAAAACCATGCAGAATGTGGAGTGGGCTGCACTGGGCCTGGACTTCGGTGATACTCCAGATACGAATACAGAAGACTGAGTGAAAGCCATGTGATTCTTGAGCTGATTTTTCTGGCAGTATTATAATATATAATACTATAATAATACTAATAATATAATAATACTATAATAATATATTGTTCTGTCTCCCATGTGACTCAAAGGCAGCCTAATGGAGATATTTTCTTGCACAAGCTTCAGTCGGCTTTTAATTTATTATTTATAACAGGCCTCAACCCAAAACACTGAGAGTGCTGTTCTCCGGCCTGATCATGTTGCACGTGCACTTATCTAATTCGATTAAAGTAGCATCAACACAAACGAGCATGACTTGTTACTTTGAGAAATAACTATTGTCTTTCTGAGCCCACACACCACGTTGTTCACACGAGCCTGCTGTGCTCTGATCATTTCTGAGCAGGTTATGTAATTAGTCCAAAAATTAAAGAAAGTGGATCTGAGGTGACTTCGTAGCTCTCTGAAACAATCACATATGACACCAGTGGTTCTGACATCAATCTTTTCAAGTTCACAGAAATATCGCCACGCTACTACTACTACTACTACGAGGCATGTGCAACAACATGCTGCCTTCTTCACTGGCTGGTCCAACACGCTGATGGCTGTGCAGCTCCTCTTGGCGAAAGTCAGCAATGGTTCTTTTACATGAACCTCTCATCATAGACAATGAGAGACACGGCCAGTCCTTCGTGGACGACTTTACATCGTGTTCAGTTGCGTCTTCCTGTGAGCTGACGTGGTTGGAACCTCACAGTAGTGTGATGCTTTTTAATTAGTGTTTGATCTGTTCCCTCAGACACTCCCACTGGTTTTTAATCACACAGAGGCTCCGTCCCAAAATACTGCCATGGAGGATTCGGCAGAGTCCTCTGTAAAACATCTGCCGTGGTTGGTCTCGGAACACGATTTATTATGTTCAGGTGGTTTAAGTTCTAATGCACTATGATCAGTGTATTGCGATCCTCTGAGTACTTGGTCTTGTGTGCCCAGTTAGCTGCGCTGGGGGAACAGTGACAACCATTGAGAGTTGGGCTTGAACCCCCAACCTTAAGATCAGCGATCCAGCACCCTATACCACCAGGCCACCATTGCTCCACTGGCCTGGCCCAATGAGTTCATATGCCTTCCAGGGGGTCAGACAGTTGTTCTGCATTGGTTTAGCGCCGCTAGTTAAATAGCCCAGCATAGTAAGCGCTTTTTCCACTCATTTATCACTGAAACGTATACATCACACTTTAATTATGTAGTAACGATGACCAGCAACGCGACTCTTTTAGGCCTAACATGTACATTATTAGACTTTTAGAGGACCTGCAGAAAACCTGTATTTGCAGTATACTGTATTAGAGATGAAGTCGAAAACAAGACAAATACACAAGCCCGGCACGGAGAACTGTGATTGGGTCTCATTCTGGTACATACAAGCTTTACGAATTATTAAATGTGTACATGAAACGTGAAGCTTGGAAGGCGGCTTTTCACACACCTGGACAGAGATCCATATTTGTACTGTATAATATCCGACGATCCGATATAAGATGCAGTGTGTGTATTGACAGATGTTCGTGCAGCGGAAACGTGGAAACGTCATTCACACACAGGAGTGCATCGCTTGTGGCTTGGTTTGCCTTTTTTTTTTTACACGCCCTTACGCTCCACATTTGAGGCGACCAAGTAAAATCAATAACTTCACAGAGAGGAGGATTAATAATCAACCCGGCAGACGGATCGATCGGTCCGACGGATCACACTGGCGGCTGACGAACTTTACTTTCAATATCCACCATGTTGTTCTGTCGAAAGCATTTACTTTGGATTTTCCATCCTCCGTTTCTGCAGTTCCATCTACATACACACGCAATGCTTTGTTGAGCTGTAATTACCCAGAAGTGGTTTGTGTTTTCATATAAAAGTCAGAATTTTTGGTGGTAAGGTGCTGGATTACTGAGCCCAAGGTTATAGGTTCAAGCCCCACTTTCAATGGTTGTCACTACAGTGGATCTGACTGGGTTGTGTTTGTAGTGAGAGGTTCATGTAAGAGAACCATTGCTGACTTTCGTAAAGAGGAGCTGTATAGCCGTCAACGTGTTTCTGCCCTGCAATGGCCTGTGTGAGCTGTCCAGGGTGTACTCCGCCCTCACCCGTAGTCGGCTGAGAAGGGCACCAATCTACCCATGACACTACTTAGGATTAAGTTGTTCAGAAAGTGAATGAATAAATGATGCCCTGCCGCCAAACAAACATTGTTGTTTAAATTAAAAAATATATAAAACCTCAATAAAATCTGACTGCAAACAGACCACATAACGGTGGATCTCATGGATTTATTTTTTAAATATTATATTTTATCTTGTACTAGTATATTAAAGAGATTTTAGCATTCATGACACAAAGCAGACTCGTGCAAATTCTGGTGCAGTGAGAATGAAAACATTTAATCACTGACTCAGTCATGTGCTGAACCGCTTAATTCTCGCAGGGTTGTGGGGTGGCTGGAGCCTATCTCAGACAACACTCAGCAAAGCACGGAAAACCTCACCAGACCATTGCAGGGCCAACACACTTAACCAAGGGAAGTCTGGAAGCACCAATTATCCTAAGGTGCACATGTTTGGACTGTGGGAGGGAACTGGAGTACTGGGATGAAACCCAGGCAAGCATAGAGACAACATCCAAACTCCACACAGAGACGCCTGAGTCCGGGATTCATACCCACAACCTTCTTGCACTGAATTGGTTGTACTAAACACTTCACCTCTGTGACGCCCGCATTTCATCATTTTATTGAATGACAAGTTTCACAATTTCATAACACGATACAATATAGTGTACAATCACAGGTTACAATTGATTGATTTATTTATTTATTTATTTGGCTTGCTGATTAAATGTGATTTAAAAAACAATTAAATAATTTATTAAAAGCCGAAACGTTACCCATTATATACAACTTTATATTTCTAAACAAGCAAATATGGCGACAGAGTCAGAAAAAAAAAATCAGTTTCTGTTTTTATCTCACCGAGGTGTGTGAACAGATTTTTGGCCACCTGAAGCAGAGCCTGAAAACACACACACACACACACACACACACACACACACACACACACACACACACAATGAGGCAATCAATGACAGACATCGTTGCATTTCCCCGTACTTTACTGTTTGTCTAATTTAATTAATCCCCAAAACAAACAAACAAACAAACATAAATCAATAAGAAGTGGAAAAGTGAAATTTGAGGAGCTGAGAGAATATGATTTGGTATTCAAAGATTGCTTTGACAAAAAAAGGGAACTACTGAGTAAATGCATATAAAAATCAATTCAAATGCAGAGTGAAATGTGTGCGTGTGTGCATGTGCGTGTGTGTGTGTGTGTGTGTGTGTGTGCGCGTGCGCGTGTGTCCTGAGTGAGTCAGATCTGCAGAAGCACTCAGCAGTTCCCTGAAGTCATGAGTCGCTGCACAGCACTTTGTGTACCTGAGAGACCACAGAACTCCAAGTTCATATCTCTCTCTCTCTCTCTCTCTCTCTCTCTCTCTCTCTCTCTCTCTCTCCTCAGTTTATTCATTCCCTCATTCCTACCTGACACTCAAACTTTAGTTTCTGCTCTTTCTGAAAGGCAAGTGTGCTGGTGAGCACTGTAGAGGTGTAACAGAAACAGTGCTGGATCATGTGTTCATCTGCTGCTGAGTATCTGCAGTAAGAGAGAGAGAGAGAGAGATGGAAAGAGAGACAGAGAGAGACAGAAAAAGCACATGTGAAAGATGGAGAGGCAGACAGAAGGAGAGTAAGAAAGAAAAAGTGAGAGAGTATGCATAGGGACAGATGAAAGACAGACAGAGCAAACATGTGAATGAGAAAGATAGATGGACAAATTGAGATGGCAAGTGAGACAAATGGAGCAAAAGAGACAGGCAGAGAGATATAGAAAGAGAGAGACTCAAGCATATTAATAAATAAATTAGATCAGAACTACAGCACAGAGTCACCATTACAAACTGATCTTTACTCTAACCGACATTTTGTGTGTGTGTGTGTGTGTGTGTGTGTGTGTGTGTTTGTGCACGTGCGTGTGTGTGTGTGTGTGTGTGTGTGTTTGTGCGTGCGTGCGTGTGCTTGTGCGTGTGTGCGTGTGCGTGTGTCGATGGTATAAGTGTAGTGAGTAAGTTTATGTCCACACTAATCTGAAATAATACAAACTTTATTACTCACTAACAAACAAATGCTTGTATGATTATTGTTCTTCTTTCTCATAACCAGTCGCTACGATGAATTAGTAAACTGTATTTTTTATTTTTATTTTTTAACTGTCAACGTCTGTAAAAATGAACCCAAATGACTTTTTGTTGATGATGAATGCTTCGTACCCAGGCTCGAACCGCAGCGCTGCATGCTTCTATCGCAGAATAAAGTCATGAGTTAATCTTCTTCCAGTTTTCATGTATAGGTTAAAAATGAACATTTGTGGAACGCTCACAGTGTGAACTTGTTTTATGAATGTGCAGGGAATATATCATTTGCAGTTATATTTAATCTGCACACACTTACTTTTGTCCTCCCTTCTTATTAAAGGCACATGCTAGCGCCACCACCTGGGTAGTAGCCTGACTCACGACGGGCACGCACAGCATGGAGTGAGCTTCAAACCCCAACATACTGCTGAGCTGCCTTCGCTCCTCCTGATATATACATAGAGATACAGAGAAAGAGAGAATGAGAGCGAGAGAGAGAGAGAGAGAGAGAGAGGGAGAGAGAGTAAAATGACAATAGAATTAGCAATGCATTTACTATAGGGACAATACACTGTTAAGCGCACTGACGATCCATTACCAATAATTGTGCTCAAGTGTGTGTGTGTGCGTGTGTGTGTGTGTGTGTGTGTGTGTGTGTGTGTGTGTGTGTGTGTGTGTGTGTGTGTGTGTGTGTGTGTGTGTGTGTTTATGTGCATGTGTGTGTTGGTGTTTATGTGTATATGTGAGTGTGGGTATTTCTGTTCGTGTATGTGTGTGTTTATGTGTGTGTGAGAAAGAGTAAGAGAGCGAGAGAGAGAGCGAGAGAGAGAGAGAGAGAGAGAGAGAGAGAGAGAGAGAGAGAGAGAGAGAGAGAGATTAATAATATATCATCTGGAGCGGTTTAAATTAAATGAGGAGAAATGAATGTAAGTTGAACCACAATGTTAATGAAACTGAACAATAAACTCGGAATTAATCAGGCAGGACTTCTTTATCTGGATGTCGCCTGCAGAAGAATCAGATGCTGAAAAGATTTATATGAAAATTTGACCAGAATAATAATTTAGTAATTCATCATTTTGGTTTTCTACATTGTACGGGCAGCCTGATGGTAAGGTGCTGGATTACCGATCCTAAGGTCGGGGGTTCAAGCCCCACTGTGAACTGTCACTGCTGTCCCCCGGTGCAGCTAACTGGCCGGACATGTCTGTGGTGTGACTTGATTAAGATGGTTAAAGAACCACTGCTGACTTTCATAAACAGTAGCTGCATAGCCATCAGCATATATTGGCTCTGTGATGGCCTGGCAAGCTGTAAAGGGTGTACTCTGCCCTCGCTCAGAATCAGCTGAGATGAGCCTTGGGCACTGAGATGAGTCGGCACAAAAAAAGCTGTAGAAATGGGACTGCTGGGTCCAGTATCTGACTGCAGGCAGCGCTCTCCTGTGGTTCTGTGCTGCTGGTGGATGTCTGAGAGTTTAGAGAACTTTCTTTCTCCGAGCGCATTCGATTGTGCTTGAATCAATCTTCTCACACCTCAAGTCACACCTGAGGACTCGGCAGATGGGACGTATGATTCAGACGGATGCGATTGCTTGCATCAACAAGTGGAAAGTTGAAAAGAAAAAAGAAAAAAACCAAAGACAAAAGCATGACACCGAGCAGCACTGGGTGAGGGTTTTCATTACTCCACAGGGAGAGCTGAAAGTTTCTCTCTTTACAATTTCAGATAACACAAGTTAATTTGTCTCTATACTGTAACTCAGTCTCAGGGGAAGAACTTCTATCTTTTTAATTCATTGCAAATGCCGTTTGGGCCCAAACAGATCATTCATTCATTTTCTGAACCAGTTAATCCTAATTAGGGTCACGGGGATTCTGGCATTTATCTCAGCCGACTCTGGGTGAGGGCAGAGTATACCCTGGACAGCTCGCCAGGCCATCACAGGGCTTCTGCTGATGGCTATGCAGCTCCTCTTTATGAAAGTCAGCAATGGTTCTTTTGCATGAACCTCTCACCACAGACAGTGAGAGACACGGCCGGCCTTTAATAACCCAGTAAGCTGCACTGGGGGGTGGGGTCAGTGACACCCTGTTGGGAGTGGGGCTCAAAGCCCCAACCTTGGGATCAGTGATCCAGCATCTTTCCCACCAGGCCACCACTGCTCTGCTGGACAGATCAGATGAAGGCTATTTATCTGACAAATGTCCAGCTTCTGTCAGAGAACTTTAAGACAGTGTGCCCTCCATTTGTAGATTCATGTTTCACTGATTCAGAAGTGGGGGGGCAGTGGTGGCCTGGGGGGCAAGGTGCTGGATCACTGATCCCAAGGTTGGGGGTTCAAGCCCGCCTCTTGTCTCCGGTTGTCACTGTCCCCCCATGGCAGCTAACTGGGTTATCAAAGGCCGACCAAGTCTCTCACTGTCTATGGTGAGAGGTTCATGTAAAAGAAGAACCATTGCTGACTTTCGACAAGAGGAGCTACATTGCCGTTAGCGTGCTTCCGCCCTGCGATGGTCTCGCGAGCCATCCAGGGTGTACTCTGCCCTCACTCGAAGTCGGCTGGGATGGGTGCCAGCCTCCCCGTGACCCTAATTAAGATTAAGTGGTTACAGAAAATGAATGATGATATTCAGAAGTGTTCGAGCCTGAATGCTAAGATTGTTTCCATAAATAGAACAAAGTTTAGACGCAACGGTGGGTGTCATGTGTGTGTTAGGCTTTCCGCTTTAATCGTTCTTGTCCGTTGAGAGATCGCACTAGTTTGGAATAACAGCACAAAGCACTTGTGCAATAAAATAAGAGCTGTGTGGGCAGCGCTGCTGTAAACCTCATCCCTGTGATATGAGTGAGGCGAAGGACGAGCAGGGGGGACAGAACACTGCCCTCTGTATGCTTTATGAAACTTCACGCTGGAAACAGCAAGCAATGCAAATTTCACCGCTCTGCTTGTTTCATTTCTCATCATGCTTCTAACGCCTGTACCTATTATAATGGGTACTTTTGAAAAAGAGTGTCTGTCCTCCTATTTATACGCGTGCCAGACAGCAGGAGAAGTGGGCCATAGGGACCGAGGCCTGGTGATGAGACAGGCGAAGAGCACATGGAGAGTAACTTTCATATCCCTTACATCCCCAGAGATGATGTTCGACACAGTATTACCAGCCCTGTCTCTCTCCTCATATAAAAGGTTAAGCACTCAGCACTTCTCCTCCAGGCTTTGCCCTCATGCGTTCCTCTCTCACACACTCATACCGGTCCCACTGAGAACATTTCTGGGAATATTTCTCAGTTGTAGAGCTGGGTGATCTGCCACAAATATAATTATTTTTCATGCCAGATCATGATCTGTGACATGATATCACATATTAGATTTGTGCATGATACTGAAAATAGCAACAAAATAACCCATTGTCATTAATAATAATAAAAAAAAATCGTAAAAAAAAAAAAAAAAAAAAAAGAAAAGAAAAGAAAAAAATAAGCTCCTGAGTGGAGCGAAAGGGAATGTCAGCACGACCTGTTTCAATTCGATAACAGAGCCCAGGGACCTCAGCGTCCAGAAGAAAAATAAATTGTCCTTCAGTTCAAAGCCTTTACCAGGTTCATGTTTTGAGCCTTTAATGTATTAATTGTGTAGAAACTGCGGTTTAGGGTTCGAATAAACCTCGTCTGTTGAAGGTTGACAACAGGCTGCGTAGGCTCACATCACCTGGTGCATATGTAACATGATGGGGGTTACGTCTTTCTTTTTATCTTGCAAACTTTTCATTTCCTGTGTTATAAAATCACAAATAAAGGACAAGCCAATGTCTAGCTTTCATGAAAATCTCAAAAAAAAAGCAGGAAAAAAAAAACTGTCTGTGACGGCTACTGTTCGTTCCCCTCCTGCAGACGTCGACAGAACAGCAGACACACTCGCCTGCATATTCACATCCCGAATGCTGACTGGCGCCGTCACGAAAATACATTCATTCATCCTTTCATTTTCTGACCCGCTTGATTCTAATTAGGGTCACTGGGGAGGCTGGCGCCTATCTCAGTCGACTCCGGACGAGAGCAAGTTACACCCTGGACAGCTCACCAGGCCATCACATTCACACATAAGGGCAACTTGGAACAGCCAATTGTGTGCTTGAATTTAAACTGTACGAGGAAACCAGAGTACCCGGAGGAAACCCACGCAAGCACGGGGAGAACATGCAAACTCCACACAGAGATGCCCGAGCTGAGAATTGAGCCCAAGACCTTCCTGCTCTGAGGTGGACGTGCCAAACACTACACCACCGTGACGCCTTGTAAACACAAAACAAAAAAAATTAAATGTTGGACATGCTCTATTCATTCTCATTTTAATAATGACAACACACACACACACACACACACACACACACACACACACACACACACACACACAATCATTACAGATGAGAAATCCAGAGTTATTTTATTTCGTGTTGTGTGTGATGAAGCAAATCAGACAACTGTAAACTCCTGCCAGTTTCATTCATCTGGAAATAATGAATGTAAGCCAATTTATCTAAATTATCTCTCTATCTCTCTCTCTCTCTCTCTCTATGTGTGTGTGTGTGTGTGTGTGTGTGTGTGTGTGTGTGTGTATGTGTGTGTGTGTGTGTGTGTGTGTGTGTGTGTGTGTGTGTGTGTGTGTGAAAGAGGGAGAGCAAGAGAGAGAGAGAGAGAGAGAGAGAAAGCGAGAGAGAGAGAGAGAGAGAGAGAGAGAGAGAGAGAGAGAGAGAGAGAGAGAGAGAAAGAGAGAGAACAAATTAGTTGCTGTTGGAGATATGAGGTGCGACTGGGAGAGTAAACACATTCTGTCCTCTATTGTGTATGTGTGTGTATGTGTGTGTGTGTGTGTGTGTGTGTGTGTGTGTGTGTGTGTGTGTGTGTGTGTGTGTGTGCACACGCTTCACCTGGCTAACATCCTGTAAGGTGATGGATTTCTTTTTCTCCACCACCTGCCCGAAGCGTCCAAACATCAGCTGGGAAAAAGAGCAACATCAACAAGAACATTAAATCCACGCTGGGGGACACATGGGGACAAAACTTCTCCAATCTCTCTCTCTCTCTCTCTCTCTCTCTCTCTCTCTCTGTCTCTCTCTCTCTCTCTCTCTCTCTCTCACTGTCTCTGTCCCCCCACCTCTCTCTCTCTTGCTCTCTCTCTCACTCTCCATCTCTCTCTCTCTTTCTCACTCTCTCTCTGTCTCCCTCTTATCTCTCTCTCTCTCTCGCTCTCTCTCTCTCTTTCCCACACACACACACACACACACACACACACACACACACACACACACACACACACACACTACATTTATTTTCAGTCATTTTGCATATTTATTATAAAATAATAATAAACTTACAGGAAAGCTGATCTCTTCTACCAGAACATCATCACCACCCACCTGTTTATTACACACACTCACAACACACACACACACACACACACACACACACACACACACACACACACACACACACACACACACACACCAGTGAGACACATATTACAGTGATTGAAAAATGAACAGTGATTAAGACTGGCATCTTATTGTTTTCATAGCTTAGGCTGTGTGTGTGTGTGTGTGTGTGTGTGTGTGTGTGTGTGTGTTTTGTACCTGACAGAATAGTTGATGATTGTCCTCAGACACCAGCAGTAGACAACAGCACTGAGATTGAGTCTCTTTCTGCAACTATAAAACAGAAAGCGAGTCAATCACCTCATCCATCACTAGATGCTTCCATTTTTTGTCTGAATGTGAAAACTCGACTGTTGTGTTTTTCTCCGTATTCATCGGAGCCTCTGTCTGTAATCCCCATGTCTATTATAATTTTAATGGTTACATCATCAGAGATACAGGAAGAAATGGTTTCCACCACGTCCTCTCACCAGGTACCCATCCGTGCATCAGTCCTCTCGCAATATAACCATCCAATCTGTTTGGTTACGCAACTCATTCATTCATCGGCCTTCTACTAAAATAATTCATCCATTCATCCACCATGTGTCCATCCACCCCTTCACTGATAAACCAATCCTCCCAATCATATTAATTTTTATATGTTTATTCTTTTATTATGGGTGTGGCAGGGGATGTGAGGGACCTAGGCGTTATGGAAGATTGGGGGTGGGGGGTGGGGGTTTAAAACATTACTTAAAGAAATAAAAATAAGAAAGCACATTTAGCTTTCACCAAAAGGCATGTGGGACGCTCCCCAAAAATATGCAAGACGGTCCTCTAGTCAGATTACACTAAAATTTAATATTTTGGCCATCGAGGAAAAGTCTATGTCTGAAACAAACCCAACACCCCTCATTACCCCAACAACACCTCCACACAAGTCAAACATGGAGGAGGACGTATCATGCTGTGGGGATGTTTTTCTTCGGCAGGGACCAGGAAACTAGTCAGAAAGGAAGGAATGGTGAGTGATGATAAATACAGGAAAATTCTTAAAGGAGCTTCAGCAGTTTTGATTTGAAGAACGTGCAAAACTCCCAGTGCCTAGATCTGCCAAGCACATAGAGTCGTACCCTAAGAGACATGCAGACTCATATACATATACATATTTTGTTTGCTTCACACTGACAGATATTTTTGCATGTTTAAGGTTGTTGGCATGTTGAGTAAACTCCCCAAATATTTATTTTCATTTTTTATTTTTATTCCAGGTGGTAAACTAAATTGTAAAGGGGGATGAATATATTTGCAAACCACTATATTAGTGCATAAACGTGGTGAATTATCAGGTTGACAAGCATTGTACAGCAGTGCAGTATTGTGCAGTGTAGTATGGTGCAGTATTGCGTAATGTGGTGTAGTGTGGTCAGTATTGTGTAGTGTAGATGAGTGCAGTACTGTGTGGTGCAGTGTAGTGCACTTTTGTGTAGTGTAGTGTAGCAGAGTATTATGTAGTGTAGTGTCGTGTAGCACAGTACTATGCAGTGTGCTATAGCGTAGTGCAATATTGTGTGGTGCACTGTAGTGTCATATTGTGTAGTGTAGTGTGTTGCAGTATTGTGTAGTGCAGTATAGTGCAGTATTGCGTGATGCAGTATTGTGTAGTGTGGTGTAGTGAAGTATTGTGTGGTGCACTGTAATGCAGTATTGTGTAGTGTGATGCAGTATTGTGTGACACAGTGTAGTGCAGTATTATATAGTGTGGTGTAGTGTAGTGCAGCATTGTGTGATGCAGTATTGTGTGGCACAGTGTAGTGCAGTATTGTGTAGTGTGGTGTATTGTGTGAGGCAGTTTTGTGTGCTGTGTTGTGTAGTGTGTTGTAGTATTGTATAGTGCACTGCAATGCAGTGTTGTGTAATGAAGTATATTTTAGTGCATTACGCAGTATATTTTAACTGCACTAGTGTACCTTGGTGCAGTACAGACGATCCCCGACTTATGTTCATTCATTTGAAGTATTTTTTTTATTTTACCTTAAAAAATAAAATAAAATAATAATAATAATAATGTCAAATATTGAGTTTAGTGTGCTCTCTGTAGTACGAGACGTACCTATGTAGTACGCTGACGTAATGACGCAATGACATAATGACGCTCCGTCCATTGTTTACAAACGATAGACTAAACGTGCCCCTCCTTCTTCCCAGTTTACCGCGTGTTGTGTTACCACCCTTGTGTTCAGACGTCGTCTCTGTGATCTAATATAATATCGTGAGGTGTGGATTATACTTTTCTGCATCATTAACATATTGTGTAATAAGTATATTGTGGTATACTTATAT
>CM045733.1:54282500-54290000 GCA_024760905.1 Plotosus lineatus | reverse complement strand
CTGTGGATGTTTTTTGACTGTCGAAGGAACCCAGGCTATCCAGTACCCATGCAAGCACGGGAAAAAAATGTAGACTCCACACAGAAATGCTCAGAGCAGAGGAATGAAATCTGAGACCTTCTCAATCCTGTATTGTGTTTAACCCACAGGTGTCCAGTAAACTGAATACTTGAAGATGACACATCCAGCGAGATTTAAGAAAATCTATCGCATTTGTTCTCGGGTATTTGGACAGCATCCTATGGACAAAAAAACCCCACAAATACTGCACTACAAGGACATGTGTGTGTGTGTTTGTGTGTGTGTGTGTGTGTGTGTGTGTGTGTGTGTGTGTGTGTGTGTGTGTGTGTGTGTGTGTGCGTGTGTGTGCGCGTGTGTGTGTTGTACCTTCAAAATGCTGTTGGAATCTGTGTAAACACTGATAAGGTTTTTATGCTAATGAAATGCTAAAAACCTACAGAATACTGATAAGAACACACTCGCCCCAGTCTTTATCTTACGCACGCTCTCGCCTGTCCTCTGTGCGCACGAACACACACACACACACACACACACACACACACACACACACACACACACACACACACACACACACACACACACACACACACACACTGTGCAGTTAAATCTGAAGATTAGCAGCGAAAATAAACAAATGTAAAACAGACACATGTTGCTTCTTTTTTTTTTCTGTTTGCTCTCGCTCCGTGTCTCTTTTTATTTTTTTGCTTGTCCGTCTTCATCCCTTTGCTTCTTCTCTCTGCCTCAGTCTCCATTACTCCTTCTGTCTCGCTCTCTCTCTCTCTATCTCTCTAGCTCTCTCCTCAGCCTACTTCTCTCCCCCATGCAGACCTCTCTCTCTCTCTCTCTCGCTCTCTCTCTCTGTCTCTCTCTCTCTCGCTCTCTGCCTCTCACTCTATGTCAGACTGCTCCTCTTGGACTGTCCCTCCCTGGTCCACCCTCTCTAGCGCGTTCTCTCACTCTCTTATTTCAGGCGGCTTCTTTTTTATCCATCTGAGTCTCCCTCTCTTTCAATCTATCACTCACTTTCTCTCATACTCTGCCTCTCTTTCTACGTAGGACTCTCTGTGCCATGCCTCTCTACACCTGTTTCACTTTTTTAGGGTGACAAGCTGAAAACCACCTTGTTCATTCAGTTATTTCACAAAACCACTTAATCCTACTTAAATTAGGAGGCTGAAGCCTTTCACAATGTAGAATTGGAGAGCCAGCTAGCCAAATGTATGGGTTGTAAGGCCAGTGGTGTCGTGGTTAGGGTGCTGGGCTTATGATCAAAAAGTCATGGGTTTGAATCCCAGTTAGACGCTCACCGTGCTAAGACCCCTGGGCAAGGTCTTAACCACAACAGTGCCTCTGTCCACTCAATATAAATGGATACCAGTAAAAAATACTGGGAAGATAACCTGCGATGGACTAGCATCCCATCCAGGAGTTGTACTTCATGCTACTGGCAATAAGCACTGACCTGCTGAGCCACTAGGCTCGGGTGTAAAAGCCCAACAGACTTAAATGGTTTTGGACCGTGGGGAGTACCCTGAGGAATCCCATGCAAACAGGAAGCACCCCACAGAGAAATGGCCAAGCTCAACCCAGGACCTTCTGGCTGGGAGGCGGACGTGCAAGGACTAGACCACTGTTAAACTCCAGGTTGTTACATTACAATAAAAAGTTAAATTAGTGTGTAACAGTTGTTCGCAGCCGTATGACATTCAACTTTTGATTCTTAACATGACAAATAGCAGCTGCAATCCCTGAATATATCCGGGACGGCTCCGTAGTACAGTTTAACAACCTGAAAAAAAACATCAACTAAATACTTTATGGCTGAATTTGTATGAAGCAAATGTTGTCAATATGTGTGAAAGTAGATTCATTCTGACATTACTTTTTTATCGCCAGTGCATTTTATTTCTCTACATAAACACATCAAGCTCAATAATCAAAGTGTATGAACAGAAGGCTTCGAAATCAGTCTTCTTATACACCTCCATCCCATAATGTCCAGAACAAACCTCAGTCTAATGACGTCCACTGCACACATGAACACAATGACTTCCGTCACTCTCCCTTACCACACACACACACACACACACACACACACACACACACACACACACACACACACACACAAGATAGTGAGTGTGGTGATTCTGCTTTCTGCTTTTCAGTGTGTGTGATATACAATTAAAATGTGAACTTTCAGGCACCATAAAGATACGAGTTACCACCAAGGCCATCCATGCAGTAGCTTTCCATTCAATATGTGTCTTTTTTATTACCAATGAGAAAGAGTTCTTTGTTCTCCAAGCAACCACATGAGTGGGAATAAAATCTCCTGCGGCCTGAGCCATGGAGGGATGCATGCTGGGTAATGTGTTCTATGCCGGGGTAGTCTGTCAGGGCAGTCTCCTGAATTTAAGCTTAATTAAAGATAATTTTGTTTTAGTAGCTGGACGCTGCTGAAGGTCTGATTCCCTGACGTGAGTTTTCTCCACCAGGTTAAGAGTTCTCCACGTCAGGCGTTGAATAGACTGCACCTCAGAGTGCAGCTCTGGCACAGTGGTGAGCACATCCACCTCACAGCAAGAAGGTCTACGGTTCGAATCCCAACCTGGGTGTTTGTGTGCTGTGTGGAGTTTGCATGCTCTTCCCGTGCTTGCCTGGGTTTCCTCTGGGTAAACCGGTTTCCTCCCACAGTCCAAAAACATGCACAGTAGGCTGTTCCAAATCACCGCTATGTGTGAGGGTGAGGGGAGTGGTTGTGTGTGAGTCAGCTGACCCTAATTAGGATTACGCGGTTCAGAAAACCAATGACCGAATAACATTCAACGCAATACTGTTGCACTCATGACACCAAGTCCATACATAGAAAATGTGTGTGTGTGTGTGTGTGTGTGTGTATGCGGATGCTGTAACTCACATAGTTGATGACTTTGAGCTGAAGCGATGCCGCGTCCAGATCGTACAGCTCACCTGCCGAGCAGAACAAACACAGCGATTACAGGTCAGAGCAGCGCTACATGTAGCGTTCCCCTGATACCGGTAACATGTTCCTGTACTCAGAGCAGGTGAGAAAGATGCGAGGACAGAATAACTTCAGCACTTCAGGGTGAATACCTCCAGTGTTCCTCTCCCAGTGTTCAACGTGAATACAGAACGAAACCGAGCACCCAATGTGTACTCTGTCACACACAGATGGTTTAGAGTCGACTTATGGTGTTTTCTGAAAGTTCAAGGTCTTTAAAAGGCTATGTTACAAAAACAAATGCAAATGGTTTCTAAAAATAAATTTATCTTTGTTCACACTGTTAGTTTCTCAGAGTGGCGTCTGTAATAAACTCTCTCCTCTGTGATAAGTGTAGGATAAAATACCAGGGGTGTGCGGTTATAGGAGGCTAATCAGCCGTGGGGTGCTGTGCTGACGCGGAGTCACTGTTAAAGTGATGCGTTTTACCTTTTACATGATAACCTCAAATATTTTTTCCATTTATTGTTTATAAATGTGTGAATTAGCTCCACTTGTTATTGCAGCTCTACAGTTTTCATCTCAACAACCTTCCGCAATAACACACATTTAAAACACAACGCAGCTTCTCGTATTATAAAGTAATCACCAGTGTGATCAGCGTGAACTCCCATTCCTGAAGATATCTGATGTTACAAAGAACTGAAACTACAGACTCCTCCATTCATTCATTCATTCATTCATTCATTCATTTTCTGAACAGCTCAAGCCTGATGAGGGTCACGGTTAGGCTGGCACCCACCCCCGCCAATGCTGGACGAGGGTAGAGTACACCCTGGACAGCTCGCCAGGCAATCACAGGGCGGAAACACGCTGACAGCTATGCGGTGACTCTTGATGAGATTCTGCAATGGTTGTTTTACATGAACCTCTCACCAATGAGACAATGAGAGAAATGGACAGCCTGGATACAGAAATGGATAACCCAGTTAGCTGCACTGGGGGAACAGCACTTACAACCCGTTAATAGTAGAGTTTGAACCCTAACTTTGGCATCAGTAATCCAGCATCTTACCACCGGGCAACCGCTGCCCTTGTCTATTAATAAAGATATGTCTATATATATGTATAAATAAATAAAGGGCAGTGGTCGACCGGTGGAAAGGTGCTGGATTGCCAACCTTAAGGTTTTGGGTTCAAGCCCCACTGTCAATGGTTGTCACTGCTGCTGATTTTCGACAAGAGTAGCTGCAAAGTCATCAGCATGGTTCTGCCCTGCGATGGCCCGGCGAGCTGTCCAGGGTGTACTCTGCCCTTGCCCAGACTTGGCTGAGATGAGCACCAGCCTCCCTGCAACAGTAATTAGGATTAAACTGTTACAGAAAATGAATGAATGACTAAATAAATAAAGAAAAATCTGCTGTGGTTGTCTGGCGAGCTGTTCAGGGCTTACTCTGTCCTCACCCAGAATCAAAATGGGCACCAGCCTCCCCCTGACCCTAATTAGGTTAAATGATTCAGAAAATGAATAAAAGAATAACCCCCTCCAGTGCACAAACTGGGTTATAAGAGGCCGGCCGTGTCTCTAACTGTCTGCTAGGTTTATGTAAAAGAACCATTGCTGACTTTCAACAAGAGGAGCTACAAAGCCGTCAGCGTGTTTCTGCCCTGCGATGGCCTGGCAAGCCGTTCAGGGTGTACTCTGGCCATGCCTGGAGTTGGTTGGGATGGGCGCCTGCCTCCCTGCGACCCTAATTAGGATTAAGCGTTTACGGAAAATGAATAAATGAATAAAAATCTGTTTGCTATTATTAAAGCATCCACTGAGCACTTCCCGATGAATGAGCTGTTACTATAGTAACATGCACAAAGCTGTGATTTACAATACTCTCGCAATTCAGTCTGTCATTTTAAAGTCTGGTTTATTCATCGTGCCGAGTCACACTCGTTTTCTTTCCTAATGAGCAGATTTTATTGAGATTTTCTTCTCTGTGCTATTTCCAATACCATGGTTGACAAACCTCAAACAAAACTCAAACAAAACTGGTCTTTATTAAAATGAAGATTTCTTTCTGTCGTTACTCCAATTTGCTCTGATTTGAGGTTGTGCTTGTTACAGAACGGATTCGGTCCTTTTCTCATCACCGTTACTAATGTCATGTTCCAGAGCATTCTCGTGCCACGAGGTCAGCAGAGTTCTAAAGTGACTATGTTCAACTTGGCTTTAGAATCCATTCCTCTTCTTCTGTATGCAGTCACATGACCAATAATGACTGAAGACCTTCATGATGCCCCAACATGTGACAGATTACACGAGTTTCACATTCAAGATTCTGAATACTCAGGTCTTCCTCTCCATCTCATTTAAATAAAATATTTCCCCCATAGTTTTATTCAGGTGATAGCATCTGCTTAAAGTAAACAATTTAATAATAAATGACAACAATGAACTAAGGGCAGTGGTGGCCTGCTGGTAAAGGTCCTGGATCACTGATCCCAAGGCTGGGGGTTCAAGCCCCACTCTCAACGGGGTGTC
Source organism: Plotosus lineatus (assembly GCA_024760905.1). Taxonomy (NCBI): domain Eukaryota; kingdom Metazoa; phylum Chordata; class Actinopteri; order Siluriformes; family Plotosidae; genus Plotosus; species Plotosus lineatus. The sequence goes on along the minus strand of CM045733.1, from coordinate 54,284,478 downwards.
ACTGCACTGCTGCCCCCCCCCCCCCCCCCAGGCAGCTAACTGGGTTATCAAAGGCCAGCCATGTCTCTCACTGTCTATGGTGAGAGGTTCATGTAAAGGAGCCACTGCTGACTTTCATCAAGAGGAGCTGCACAACCGTCAGTATGTACTCTACTCTCACCTGGAGTCGGCTGGGAAGGGCGCCAGCCTCCCTGCGACCCGAATTAGGATTAATCAGTTACAGAAAATGAATAGACAATAAACTAAAAGTTAAATTGAGCTTCTAAATCCAAAATGAGACACAAGTATAGCTTTTAAGTTCTAAATGAAACAACAAACACCATGTGATTCAGTAATTATTTAAGAAATGCAGCTCCGCTACCACACACACTAAATAACTCTTGTCCATGGTGTGATTATTTTTGCATGCGATTTAGGATTCACTCAATAAATGAAGGTGTAATTGAAACACTTAAGTGTTTCTTACTCGACAATGTAATCTCCATATAACAAGCCCTGCATGAACATTGTGTTTGTTCCTATGAATGATGTTTGAATAATTCAGTTCAGATTCAGTCGGATGAATGAGGTTTGTTGTTCTTTTGTAATCTGCCTGACAAAACATCAACAGGACTGTGTTCACCTCAACTAGGAATGTTATCAGGAAGTGGAAGGAATACTTCAAGGACCTCCTCAATCCCACCATGTCCTCTGTGGGGGAAGAAGACCCTGGGGGTTCAGGTGGGGGTCCGAGTTAGACTGGAACTTGAAGAGAGGTAGTCAAAAAGCTCCCCAGTGGTCGGGCTCCAGGGTGGATGAGATCTTGGTGATCTTGATTGACACATCTCTGCAACATCGCGTGGTCATCGCGGGCCGTACCTTTGGATTGGTAAACCGGGGTGGCAGTCCTTTTTAAAAAGGGGGACCAGCGGGTGTATTCCGACTATTGTAGAATCACACTCCTCAGCCCACCCGGGAAAAAGTCTATACTGAGGAACTGGAGAGTAGGATCTGACCGATGGTTGACCTTGGATTCAGGAGGAACAATGTGGTTTTCGTCCTGGATACGGTATTCTCGACCAGCTCTATACACTCTATAGGACTCTGGAGGGGACAGCATGGGAGTTTGCCCAACACAGTTCACATGTGTTTCATGGATTTCAGTCTGTGTTGTGGGGTGTGCTCTGGATGTACTGTATACTGGACCCGTTGCTATGGGCCATTAGGTGTCGGTATCACTGGAGCCAGAGCTGGGTACGCTTTGGTAAGAACACGTCAAATTCATTTCAGGTGGGGGTTGGAGTCTGCCCGGAATGTCTTTTGGACATTCGCAACCGAGGTATTGAGTGGCTCTGGTTTGGTGACCATAGGGTCTCGTCTCTGCTTCTTGCGGATGTTGTTGTCCTTTTGGCTTCATCAATCCGAGACCTCCAACTCTCATTGGAGCGAGTCACAGCCGAGTGTGAAGCTACCAGGATGAGAATCAGCACCTCCAAGTTCGAGACCGTGGTTCTCAGCCCAGAAAAGAGTGGAATGCACCGCCGAGACTGGAATGAGCTCCTGCCCCAACTGGAGGAGTTTATATATCTTGGGATCTTGTTCACAAGTGAGGAAGGACGGAGCAAGATATCGACGGGCACAACCTCTGTTGTAAAGCGAAGCTTGCACCGGTCCGTCGTTGTGAAGAGGGAGCTGAGCCAGAAGGCAAAGTTCCAATGCTCACCTATGGTCACACGCTTTGGGAGGAGATAATTGAGGCGAACTGGGCATCTGGATAGAATGCCTCCTGATTCCTGGATAGAATTTCACCACACCTAGCTGGTGTGGTGTTTTGGGCATGTCCAACCGGGCAGAGACCCTGGGGCCGGACCAGAACGAGCTAGAGGGGCTGTCTCTCAGCTGGGCTGGGAATGCTTTGGTGTCTCTCTGGAAGAGCTGGAGTAAGTAGTTGGGCAGAGGCACGTCTGGACCACATTGCTTTGGCTGTTGCCCCCATGAC
>CM045733.1:54267500-54275000 GCA_024760905.1 Plotosus lineatus | reverse complement strand
CTGTTGAAAAATGGTTCTTTTACATGAACCTGCACCATAGAGGGAGAGAGATGGCTGGCCTTTGCTAATCCAGTTTGCTGCACTGGGGGGACAGCATTGACAACCGTTGACAATCAGACTTGAACCCCCATCCTTGGGATCTGTAGTCCAGCACTGTACCACCGGGATAGCAGCGCTTCTGGATGGAACTAATCACACTGTTTTATTTTCATTCTTATCGCTTCCATACACCAGCAGCTTTATCATACGAGCTGGTTTATCACAAATACTCAAATAAAAAACAATATAAACATATTCAGGGTTGACACAAGTATAATCATACTTGTGTTTGAGCAGCTTTGGGAAGAGAGAGGCGTGAGATCTCCTTGACAGTGGTACGTGGGGACGCACCCCCATACTCCACCACCTTCATGAATTCTAAATGCTTTTAAAAAGGCGCGGTTCTTTTTCCAGTCAGCGCTGTGGAACAGTTTCTTTATGAAGTTCGAGTTTAGAGATGCTGATGAGCTTGTAATTTAACAGTTTACTGAATTTTAAAATTAGATAACTATTCAAGTTTAACTGCTAATATGAGACGTGCTGCACAAGTCATCAGCTTTAAAGTATTATGCTGAGCCTTTTTGATCAGTGCGACTGGGGTTTCTCAAGATTGCGTTAAAGCTGACCGCCATGAGCACTCGGAAACATTCACCATATCTGAGAAAATAAGGAGCTAATAAAACTTCAAGTTTAGTTGACATGATTCTGTATTCTGTATGTTTTGAAGTGATATGGTTAAATTTAACCACCCAATAATAGCTATCTTTACCTTGGTGTATACCATGTGCCTTCAACATGACATGCACCTTCTGTGTGTTTGTGTGAATATGTGAATAGATATACAGTACACGTGTATATAGGATATACAGTTGTGTTCAAAATAATAGCAGTTGGTCATCAATAACCTGATCAATCAGTGTTTTGGTAGAAATTATATTTCTACATGGGAAATAATTTACAATCAGGTGTAGTAGAGGAATAGAATCCAACAGAACCAACAGTCATGACCTGCATGCTGCTGATTCTGTGTCATCAAATCACTTTTTGAAAGGGGCGTGTTCAAAATAATAGCATCCTGGGCTGGAAAACCTGCTCACAGGTGCCAGAAGTTGGTCGACTCCATGCAACACAGATGTGCAGCAGTTCTCAGAAACAGTGTTTATACAAATAAATATTAGTTCAGTAATTCAAAGGACTGCAATGGCCTGGCAAGCTGTCCAGGTGTAACCCGCCCTCGCCCGGAGTCAGCTGAGATGGGCACCAGCCTCTCCGTGACCCTAATTAAGATTAAGTGGTTCAGAAAATAAATGAATGATTCAAAGGGGAAAAAATCTTTACATTTTTCAGTTTATACAGTGAATGTTTGAGTTTCTAAACAAGAAATGCGGACACTGATATTTGTTTAACTGCCGAACATTCACTTTTCTTCAATTTTTTTTAAAACAATAACACAATTTATACTTTTATTCAGTTTTGATTTGGAATCAATTGTGTTGTGTTCTCAATGCATTTGTGTGTATGGAAATAAACGCGATTATAAGGTTTTTGAGCTTTATTTACTTTATTAAACACACTGTGATTAATTTGAACACACCTGTACTGTATATGTATGTGCATTTGTGAATAGTTATACAGGTGTATAATGTAGGTATGTATTTATATGTATACATATAGGTCTGTGTGTATATGTGTATCATTTCAGTAACCACGTAATCCTAATTAGGGTCGCAGGGAGGCTGACCCAATCCCAGCCTACTCCAGGCGAGGGCAGAGTACATCCTGGACAGCTTGCCAAGCAATTGCAGGGTGGCAATACGCTTGACTGCTATGCATATTGTGTGTGTGTGTGTGTGTGTATATATATATATATATATATATATATATATATATATATATATATATATATATATATATATATATATATATATATTTATATACTAGTACTTCTCAAAAAATTAGCATATTGTGATAAAGTTCATTATTTTCTGTAATGGACTGATAAAAATTAAACGTTCATATATTTTAGATTCATTGCACACCAACTGAAATATTTCAGGTCTTTTATTATTTTAATACTGATGATTTTGGCATACAGCTCAGGAAAACCAAAAATCCCTATCTCAAAAAATTAGCATATTATGAAAAGGTACTCTAAACGAGCTATTAACCTAATCATCTGAATCAACCAATTAACTCTAAACACCTTAAAAGATTCCTGGGGCTTTTAAAAACTCCCAGCCTGGTTCATTACTCAAAACCGCAATCATGGTTAAGACTGCCGACCTGACTGCTGTCCAGAAGGCCATCATTGACACCAAGCAAGAGGGTAAGACACAGAAAGAAATCTCTGAGCGAATAGGCTGTTCCCAGAGTGCTGTATCAAGCCACCTCAGTGGGACGTCTGTGGGAAGGAAAAAGTGTGGCAGAAAACAATGCACAACCAGAAGAGGTGACCGGACCCTGAGGAAGATTGTGGAGACGGGCCGATTCCAGACCTTGGGGGACCTGCGGAGGCAGTGGACTGGGCTACAGGTGCCGCATTCCCCAGGTCAAGCCACTTTTGAACCAGAAACAGCGGCAGAAGTGCCTGACCTGGGCTACAGAGAAGCAGCACTGGACTGTTGCTCAGTGGTCCAAAGTACTTTTTTCGGATGAAAGCAAATGCTGCATGTCATTCGGAAATCAAGGTGCCAGAGTCTGGAGGAAGACTGGGGAGAAGGAAATGCCAAAATGCCTGAAGTCCAGTGTCAAGTACCCACAGTCAGTGATGGTCTGGGGTGCTGTGTCAGCTGCTGGTGTTGGTCCACTGTGTTTTATCAAGGGCAGGGTCAATGCAGCTAGCTATCAGGAGATTTTGGAGCACTTCATGCTTCCATCTGCTGAAAAGCATGATGGAGATGAAGATTTCATTTTTCAGCACGACCTGGCACCTGCTCACAGTGCCAAAACCACTGGTAAATGGTTTACTGACCATGGTATTACTGTGCTCAATTGGCCTGCCAACTCTCCTGACCTGAACCCCATAGAGAATCTGTGGGATATTGTGAAGGGAAAGTTGAGAGACACCAGACCCAACACTGTGGATGAGCTTAAGGCCGCTATCGAAGTATCCTGGGCCTCCATAACACCTCAGCAGTGCCACAGGCTGATTGCTGCCATGCCATGCCACATTGAAGCAGTCATTTCTGCAAAAGGATTCCAGACCAAGTATTGAGTGCATAACTGAACATAATTATTTGAAGGTTGACTAATTTTGTATTAAAAACACTTTTTTTTACTGGTCGGATGAAATATTAGAATTTTTTGAAATAGGGATTTTTGGTTTTCATGAGCTGTATGCCAAAATTATCAGTATTAAAACAATAAAAGACCTGAAATATTTCAGTTGGTGTGCAATGAATCTAAAATATATGAAATTTTAATTTTTATCAGTACATTGCATAAAATAATTATCTTTATCACAATATGCTAATTTTTTTAAAAGGACACTAGTCCTATAAAATGTGCAATGCCTCACAGATTGTCGGACACCTGTAGTGATGGGGGCCATCCAGCTGAAAAAGGAGGCCTATCGGGTCTTATTGGCCTGTGGGACTCTCGAGGCAGCAGACAGGTACCAACAGGCCAAACGTGCTGCAGCCGAGGCTGTCGCAGATGCGAAATCTCGGGCGTGGGAGGAGTTCGGTGAGGGCCTGGAGAGTGATTATCGGTTGGCCTCAAAAAGGTTCTGGACCACCATCCGACGCCTCAGGAGGGGGAAGCAGTTCTCCACAAACACTGTTTACAGTGGAGGTGGGGAGCTGCTCACCTTGACTGGGGATGTCGTCGGGAGGTGGAGGGAATTCTTTAAGGACCTCCTCAATCCCACCAACATGCCCTCAATGGTCCTCCATTGAGGAAGACTCTAGGGTTTGGGTGGGGGTCTGCCCATTACTGGAGTGGAGGTCACTGAGGTAGTCAAAAAGCTCCTCAGTGGTCGGGCTCCAGGATTGCATGAGAGCCGCCCTGAATATCTCAGGACTCTGGATGCTGTAAGGCTGTCTTGGTTGACACGTCTCTGCAACATCACATGGTCATCGGGGGCAGTACCTCTGGATTGGCAAACCAATTATCTGAGAATCACACTCCCCAGCCTACCCGGGAAAGTCTATGCAGGGGTACTGGAGAGGAGGATCTGACTGATAGTCGTACCTCAGATTCAGGAACACTGTGGTTTTCGTCCTGGCCGTAGCACTCTTGACCAACTCTATATGCTCCACAGGATCTTGGAGGGGGCGTGGGAGTTTGCCTAATTTGTCCACATGTGTTTTGTGGATGTGTAGAAGGCTTTTGACTGTGTCCCTCGGACTATCTTGTAGGTCATGCGTCGAGAGTACGGCGTTCGAGACCTGTTGCTATGGGGGCATCTGATCACTGTATCATCGGAGCCAGAGTTTGGTTCGTATTGGTAACAATAGGTCGAGCTTTTGGTGAGGCTTGGAGTCCACCAAGGCTGTCCTTTGTCACCGATTCTGTTCATAATTTTTATGGACAGAATTTCTAGGCGCAGCCAAGGCGTTGAAGGGTTCTGGTATGGTGGCCCTCGGATCTCATCTCTGCTTTTTCCATCTCTCATTGGAGTGATTCGCAGTCAAGTGCGAAGCGGCCGGGATGAAAATCAGCACCTTGGCCATGGTCTCAGTCGGACAAGGGTGGAATTCACCCTCCGGGTCGGGAATGAGGTCCTGCCCCAAGTGGAGGAGTTTAAGTATCTGGGAGTCTTGTTTACGAGTGAGGGAGAAATGGAACGGGAGATCGACAGACGGATCGCTGCAGCCTCTGATGTTAAATAGAGCCTGTACTGGTCCGTCATGGTGAAGAAGGAGCTGAGCTGAAAGGCAAAGCTCTCAATTTACCAGTTGATCTACGTTCCAACCCTCACTTATGGTCACGAGCCTTGGGTAGTGACAGAAAGAACAAGATCACGGATACAAGTGGCTGAAATGACCTTTTTTCATCAGGTGGTGGGGTTCTCCCTTAGAGATAAGGTGAGAAGCTCTACCATCCGGGGAGAGCTCGGAGTAGATCCACTGCTGCTCCGCATTAAGAGTGGTCAGTTGAGTTGGCTTGGGCATCTGATCAGAATACCTCCCGAACGCCTCCCTGGTGTGGTGCTTCGGGCATGTCCAACCTGGAAGAGACCCCGGGGTCCACCTAGAACACTCTGGAGGGACTATGTCTCTTGGCTTGTCTGGGAACACCTCAGCGTCCCCCCTAAAGAGCTGGAGGAAGTGGCTAGGGAGAGGGATGTCTGGACTTCTTTGTTTAGGTTGCTGACCCTGCGACCCAACCCTGGATTAATCAGAAGAAGAGCAGAGATGAGCTCACCAGCCCATCACAGAGCATGCTACTATGCAGCTACTCAGCCTTTGCACTTGGGGGACAGCAGTGACAACTGTTGACAGTGGGGCTTGACCACCCAACCCCAGGATTGGTAATCCACCACCGGGCCAGCTCTCACCCTGCTCTCATTTCATCCTTACAATCTTAGGATATCTTACCTATCCTAATTAGCTTGATTTACACCACTACCGCAGCCCTGGAGATTCCACATACCGTGTGTTAGTCAATTAGGCCAATTTTCAAAAACAACACAACATGCTGAAGAATGTTTAAATTGAATCCTGTGGTTAAGTTCTTCATTTTTCTTCCTGGAAAATAAGACTGGATTACACAATGAAAATGAATAAAACTATGGTTTGTGGTTTTTATTTAAAGGTTTCTTATATGTAATTATAAGACTGTGAAGTTAGATGACCTTGTTGCTTCATGATAAATCTCTGCGGAGATAAAAACTTGCCCATAAATGCAGATATGCATAAACATTAATGATGCCCGGCGTTCAGAGCACTTTATGGAAACGGTTTTATGAGGGCCACGTTGTCTCGTTAAAAAATTACACGGTGGTGACTTAAAAAGGCTAAAAATGAGCAGAACAATGAAAAATGACGATATTAATGAAGAATTATTGTAAGTGCAGTTTGACTTTGGACTGGTAATAAAAAGTCAACCTGCACACTAATTCTTCATTAACATTGTAATCTTTCATTGTTCTGCTCATTTTTTTGCCACCTGTGAAGAACTGGAGATGCTCGGTGTGGCCTGTCGAGGTCTGTTTCCGTGGTTTGATCAGTCGTTGTCAGCTGTAAATTTAAAATGCCAATAAAATGCTTTCAGTCGGCAGCAGGACAGAGATCAAGTTGATTCTCGTCGAAAGCAGCTTGCAACACTCCGCGCTGGTGTTAAGCTGCTGGTGGGGAGAAGGATAGCAGCATCTCCACCGAAGCAGTGTCATCATTCCTGGTTGGTGGCTAATGAGGAGGATGTCGAGCAGCAGTAGGGTGTATGTATCAAACTCAAACCTAATATTAGACATGTATATTCATTATATATATTCAGCGCTTTGCTTCTCCTCAGAAAACTCACTCAAATGTTGTTGGAGTAAACACACAGTTTATGATTCCCATACATTTAATTTGTGAAACATTTTAGGGAAATACAAAAGCTTCTAACTTTTATTGAGCTCATTTACTTCCATTTTCCTAATAATAATCACTCAAGTCGAACTTTTCATTTTCGGTATGCAGCCGGAACACCTCGGCACTGTGAGGTGGAATGATGATGGATTAAACCACATGGCTTGGAGGGGAGCGCACACTAAATCGACTCCAAAAATGCACCTTCTATTGTGTGTGTGTGTGTGTGTGTGTGTGTGTGTGTGTGTGCATCAGATAGAGAGCAAACTCACCAAAATGAGAGCTATGACCTTGTCTCCATCTTCATCCACCAATGGAATGATCACAACTACAGAGAGAGATAAAGTATATAAGCCTAATCACTCATACATTCCATGTACAGTATCGTCAGGCTTGTGTGTGTATGTGTGTGTGTGTGTGTGTGTGTGTGTGTGTGTGTGTGTGTGTATGTGCTGAAAAACAAACAAAAAAAAAAATCAGAGACATTGAACTTTGTCAGTAAACATAACATGAATCTTGCACTGCCTTCCTGTTGGACAATTTCATGATTATATGATTGTATTGTTTCTCTGTTTCCTGATGGGAATTTATTTTATATAATTTATTTTATATTAAAAATAATCTTGCTCGGATAATCTGGTGTGCCGCCCCTTCTTGCGTAAAACGTGGGAATGAAGTGTATGGTGCCGTAGTGGTCAGCATGTCCATGGTCTCTCCAGGTTCCTTGCAGAACCCAAACATTAAGTTAATTCTGCTCTTCCAAATTGCCCCTAGATATGAGTACTGTGTGTGTTGGCTCTCCAATGGACTGGCAAGTTGTTCAGGGTGCAATCCTAGTAGGACTAAGTATTTTGGGGGGGAAAAGATGACTGGAGACAGCTATCAGTATTCATATAATGGTGCACTCTGATTTAAATCACTTTTATTGGATCCTCTAATTTGGCAT
>CM045733.1:54245000-54265000 GCA_024760905.1 Plotosus lineatus | reverse complement strand
AAACAAACACACCTGATTCCATTTAATCACGGGCTATAAAGACAGGCAGCGCTCTTCCCGGTCTCTCTCTCCTCTCCCTCTCTCTCTCTCTCTCTCTCTCTCTCTCTGGAGAGAGAGAGTAACAGTAATACACATATAAACGAAAGTTTAAACATTTTTGTTTATCATTTTCCTTCGTTGCAAGCAACTCATGTCTGTGTCTCACAATCGAGCTGCTGAACCCATCTCACCCACACACACACACACACACACACACACACACACACACACACACACACACACACACACACACACACACACACACACACTCCCCCAAGCAGAGCGTCACGTCCGATTTCACAACCCAGTCGTGTGTGACGTGACTTATTAGACTTTATTATGATTGTTTTGTTTAATTTTGAGGTGGTTTGTGTTTCTGTCTTAAACGACTGCTTTTGTTTAGATTGTTTGATTGTTTAGGCTTATGACCGCATAACTAAAGGTGTTCACAGAGCTGCTTGCACTTTTTCTTAGCTAAATTAAATGGAATCAGGTGTGTTTGTTTCACACTTCACCACGCCCCTCTCCAATGCGCATTTCAAAGTGCAATTCGTTTGTAAGAGACCATAACATACAGTGCATAAGAACAATAAAGATAAGAATTTGAACCTTGTGGTGGTGAGCAGTTGGCATACGCAAATGTTGGAGAGGAAGAGAGGCGGAGGATTCCCTTCCATAACAGAGGGACGGAGGAAAGCGGATTCCATTCCATAACAGCTTCAGGTAAATCAGCCAAAGGTGTTTCTCTCTCTTGCTACCGCTTTGCATGGATGACTCTTCTTCCGGATGTCCCTGCTTTTCTTGAAGAACATTTCTAACATGGCTTTCTTCTGCCTTCTTTTCAAAACCTTACAGAAGTGGCTCATGACCGCATAGTTAAAGGTGTTCGCAGCGCTGCTCGTGCTTTAGCTTAGCTTTAGCACTTTAGCTTAGCTTTAGTGCTTTAGCTTAGCTCACATACATACATACATGCATGCTCTTCAGCTTTTGGCTGAAGCTGGTCGGTTATGCCTACAAGCCAATCTGTGGGTTTTCCGTTCAGTACTCGAAATCATATTTGTCGCTGTAATTGGTATATGGCGTTAGTGATTAGATAGCTTCAGTGCGTTAGCACTAGCTTTAGCTTTACGTACATAGTACTGTATCAACAACTTCCAGACTTCCCCAGGACAGCTTTTAGGGTGATACATAAAGCACCAGCCTGATGAGCCACTAGGCATGGGTGTAAAAGCACAAACAGACCTTACATAGTATCAACAACTTCCGGACTTCCGGAAGTCACGCACTTTTCCTCCCTCTCAATCTCGTTTTTTTCTTGCACATTTTTCGAGTTCGCCTTCCGGGATTTTTTCAGTTTCCCGGATGGAAGAACTCACCGATTTTTTGTTCGGATTCCGATTTGTTCAGACGCTAGAGTCCAGTCGAGAGCATTCGATTTCCAAGGCTCCACTGTATATATATATATATATATATATATATATGCATACATAAGGTGTAAGTTGTTACTGTATGTGCTAGTGATGTATGACGTTCATAGTGTACTATACATCCATAAATACCATTACCGCATCTCATAAAACACCCCTAAATCAATTAGTGTATGTAAAAACAGTGTAAACACAAAGATTACAGAGACGAAGTCTTAACACAAGGGTAACACGCACTACTGAACTGGGAATAAGGAGTGGCATGTCTGTCATTTGTAAACAATGGACGCAGCGTCATTATGTCATTGCATCATTATGTCAGCATGCTACGTAAGTACATCTCGTACTACAGAGAGCACACTGAACTCAAAGTTTGACTTTTTTTTTTTTTTTTGGAAAAAAAAAAAAACAACGTAAAATAAAAAAAAAAAACAGCGTAAAATAAATGAACCTAAGTCGGGGAAGGTCTGAACACCTTTTATCAGATGAAGGGGTTTTGTTGAACCCTCCAAGTTCACCAGTGGAACCTCACACCACTAGACATCTTTCAATGTGGATTCTTAAATGACAAAGTTTATGCAATGAGACCTGCAACAGTCATTGAATTGAGAGCAAGCATTGAACGTGAACGCACACATGTGTACTATTCCATCGTTTCACGTTGTCGGCTGCGTCTGGACCAGAACGGACATCAGTTTAGAGAACAGGTGGTGAAAAAACAATAGAATGATGTTTGTAAAGTCTTTTACACGTTGAAAATTATATGAATTATAATAAACACCTAGTTTACAATTATTTAAAGTGTGTATACATATAGGTGTGTGCACACACACACACACACACACACACACACACACACACACACACACACACACACACACACACACACACACACACACACACACAGACATACACACACACACACCTCGCTTCTCCGGAGGAAGAGGTGCTGTCAGGCTTGTTCTCTGCTTCTCCTGCAGCTCTGTGGATGGCAGACCAGAACACACTGCTCTCTTCTTCTGCACCAAGACCTCCCTGAGAGACAGACAGAAGGAGAAGAGGAGACAAAAAAAGGGAGAGATGTCTATGAATACTAAAATTTCCCAAATATCAAAAAAGACAAGCACAATATACTTTTAATACACAATTGACATTCAATAAAGCAGGAAGAAAATTCCAAAAAGAGTCGCATCGAACTTTTTCAGGAACCAACTTCATCAGAACCAAGAAATAATGGTGATAGTGTATCTGATGTTTTACATTTCAAATATTCATTCATCAATTATTTTCCGAATTGCAGAATCCTAATTAGGGTCACTGAGAGGCTGGTGTACATCTCAGTTGATTCTGGCTGAAGGCAGAATACACCCTGGACAGCTCGCCAGGCCATCGCAAGGGAGAACAATGCTGACAGCTAATAACCCAGTGGATGACTTTTAATAACCCAGTTAGCAGCACGGGGGGGGGGGGGGGGGCGCAGTAGTAACAGCCCGTTGATTGTGGGCTTGAAGCCCCCGACCTTGAGATCAATGATCGGTGGATAACTTTATTATTCTGACTGGAACTTGAGCAAATAAAAATTATTCTAAAATTATTGAATGAATGTGTTATGCACACCTGAGATTAGATACTTGCAGTTTTACTATTTTGGATATGTCAATACATTTTTGTTTTAAGAAGATTATTAGAATACCACTTTATTTCTTTTTGCACTTCAGCTTTAGATATTTTTTTACAATGCTAATAAAACAATAAAGATTAAATGTATTACAGATCTTTTCATTATATTGTTATTAAAGTACAGGAAGATGGGCTAGTAATAGGACATTGCAAAAGAGTGGATGCTACAGGAGGCCATTTTTACCACAACACCACACACACACACACACACACACACACACACACACACACACACACACACACACACACACATACACACATACACACACACACACACATGACGCATGACATGCAAATAATTTCCCTAAAGATGGTACATGGTAGTGTTGAAGAGGACTGTACACCTTGTTTCATCATTTCTGAATCAGACTATGCAATGACTTAAAGGAACTTTAAAATAGTTCAAACCACATCAGTTCAATGTTGTACACACAGCAATTTCAAGAAAGTCCTATGCTTAAGAGGTGTGTGTATGTGTGTGTGTGTGTGTGTGTGTGTGTGTGTGTGTGTGTGTGTGAGAGAGAGAGAGAGAGAGAGAGAGAGAGAGAGAGAGAGAGAGGGAGGCAGGCCGAGTGAATGGATGGAAAAAGAAACAAAAGTCACAGAACAAACACTAAAGCCTTGTGGAATACCTAAACTTTCAGACTTAATTTGTTTGTGTGTGTGTGTGTGTGTGTGTGTGTGTGTGTGTGTGTGTGTGTGTGTGTATGTGTGGGTATACATGTGTGTGTGTGTACGTGTGTTTGGTTTAAGGTAATCACAGAGAATGTTGAGTTGTCATGGGAACATTGCAGAACTTCAGTTTAACTGTGCGTATGTTAGCAGTCCTTAGTGATCTCTCTCTCTCTCTCTCTCTCTCTCTCTCTCTCTCTCTCTCTCTCTCTCTCACACACTATTTCTGTATATCTGTCTCACTTTGTCCTTGAGATGAGTAACTATGTAATGCTGGGGTAGCGAGCACCACTGCTGACTACTAAAACACAGGTGAGGAGAAGACGTAGCACTATAGAGGAGAATGCAGTACTCATTGCTTCTGTAAATGCTTTTATCTGTATTATAAATCCAGAGATTACAGATTTCTCTCTTATCTATTCACACACATACACAGAAAGAGAAAAACAGAGGGACAGCAAGAGATTCATGCTTTTGTTAATTATATCCACTATTCAGAGTCTTGGAGAGCAATTTTACTACTCACGCTGTTTTTTGCCCAACAAGTTTTCATCTTTATGTTTAAATACATGATAAAATACTACATACGACTTTAAGTACTGATTACTTTTACGTTTTCTTTTGTTTCTTCCACCAAGGGGATTAAGTAATAAGGTTAATCATGTGTGACTGTGACTATAATAACTCAAAAACAAATTATGAAATTTCCATAAAATTTGAACCAAATTTGGATTTTGAGCCAAAAAAGAACTTGATTAACCTCGCACGATAGGTCTAGTACAGGGGTGCTCAATCCTGCTCCTGGAGATCTACCTTCCATAAGACATTCGCTCCAACCCTAATCATGCCCACCTAAGCATCCAATCATCTAATCAAGACCTGACAGGAACTTACATGTCACATGGGCCACATTAGGGTTGGAGATAAAGTCATCTGGAAGGTAGATCTCCAGGAGCAGGATTGAGCACCCCTGGTCTAGTAGATAGCGATCACCCAAAATGCACTGGGTAAAAAATTACAAAGCTCAGAAATAACTGTGGAGCAGGCCACTATGTAACTCTACACCATCTGCCTGGACAACCACGAGACTGCACCACACTGGTAAAGGTTTGCACTCTCTGAATTCTTTTCCAGTTTCAATGCCATTTCAGCTCATCTTCTGCTTAATGGTTGCTTGGCAGACTTCATCCCTTCCCAGAAATGAATATGATGTGTGATACGAATGGTGACCAAGCTCTTCTTCATTTTTTTAAAAAGGGGAATGACCACCACGATAACCTTTCTTGACTACCTCGGCGATGTCAGCCTCAGCTCCAATGAGCAGACCCCCACCCGAACTCACAGGGTCTTCCTCCTCCACGGAGGATGTGTTGGTGAGATTGAGGAGGTCCTCAAATTATTCCTTCCACCTCCCGACAACATCCCCAGTCACAGAGAGCAGCTCCCCACTTCCACTGTAAGCAGCATTTATGGAAATCCCTTCCCCATATGATGGTTCAAAACCTTTTTGAGGCCAATCAATAATCTCATTCCAGGCTATCACTGAGCTCCTCCCATACCCAAGATTTTTTGTTGCCGACAGCCCAGGCTGCAGCACGTTTGGCTTACCATTACCTGGTGTCTACTGCCTTGGAGTCCCACACACCAAAAAGACCTGATAGGCCTCTTTGTTTCAGATGGACAGCCCCCTCACCACAGGTGCCTACCACCAGGCTCGAGAGGCACCTTCTGCAATTTTCTACCACCTCAAAAATTGAGGCAAGAAACAGAACTCACCTCGTCGCATAGCCTGGGCTCTGGAACCACCCATCTTAAGAGGAGCTGGACTCTATCCCATTCTGGAGTTTCTCATGGGGAGAGGTGATGAGCTGGTGTAGGCATCCATGTTGCCCCTGTTTCAGTGCCCACACATTGGGGTCCTCCCTGGTTGATGAAAGGGTAGCATCCCTCCACCTTCAGGTGAGGGGACAGGTCCTTACTGTTGTTTGTACTTATGCACCAAATGACAGGTCAGAGTACCCGGCCCTTTTGGAGTCTTTAGGGGGTGTGTTAGAGAATGCCCCCCTTGGAACTCCCTCGTTGTCCTGTTAGACTTGTTAGCCCATGTGAGCAATGACAGTGTGGCCTGGAAGGGTGTGATTGGTAAGTACAGCCTTTCCAGTTTAAACCCAAATGGTGTTTTGTTGTTGGACCTCTGTGCTGATCACAGTTTGTCCATCACAAGCACCAAGCTCAAACATAAGGGTGTCCAGAAGTGCATCTGGCACCAGGACAACCTAGGCCGCAGTTCAATGATTAGCCTTGTAGTCATGTCACCAGACTTGTGGCCGCATGTTCTGGACACTCGGGTTAAGAGGGGAGCTGAGCTGTCCAGATTAAATGAAGTATTTCAAATGCTGCTATTGTGAAAACGCTACAGTGGAAATATCACAGCAAATTAGGGACTGCAAACAAAAAACCTCTCTCTCTTTTGCTCTCTCTCTCTCTCTCTCTCTCTCACTCTCTCTCTCTCTCTCTCTCTCGCCCTCTCTCTCTCTCTCTCTCTCTCTCTCTCTCTCTCTCTCTCTCTTTTGTTGTCATGTTTCTATAAACGTAAGAAAATCTGAGAAGAACCTGATGAACTGAAAACACACAGTGTGTTTAAAATAAAACACTGGGTTTAGTTTAGTAGAAGAAAATCGAAAGAACCAAAAAAAAAAAACATGTGTGGAACAAGGCTTCACTTGACCGCATGTTTCAATGGAACACACTTCCAACACCAAGTGCTCTGTGTAGGAGGAGCATTCTCTCTCTCTCTCTCTGTCTCGCGCTCTCTCTCTCTCTCTCTCTCTCTCTTCCTCAGTGCCACAGTTCTCAATTTAGAGTCTTGTCCTTTCTTCTGCTTCCCCCGGATATCGCTCTATCACTCCATTTCCCCACAGTTCTGATAACAAGAAATAGACTTTTTTGTGTTGTTGTTAAATCCCTCAATTCACCAATGAAATCATGATTATGTCAAGGTCAAAACACAAGCACTGCAGCAAAAGAGACAGGAAAGATATGGAAGGGACAGAGAAATCATATCACTTCATTTTAATAAGGAAGGAGACTGAAGAGCATTAATCACACAACCACCCCCCCCACACACACACACACACGCACACACGTGCACATGATTTTGTGATTTAAAAGCACTCTTGTTTACGTCATGCTAATGCTGTTTTTCTCATGCTAATGGACAGATTAAAGCCTCACTCTCCCTCGCTTCATCTCTAATAAATGACAGAAAACACAAAACACCTGCACAGGAAGAAAAGACCTAAAAACATAGCGACGGCATCCATGCATCTAGCGAGGCTTTATCCCGTTCCAGCGCTCACTCACGAATCAGATAAAGCAACTGGTCGAATGACGTTGATAGTGTGAACAGAATCGGCAGTAAAAAGCATTTGTTATCAGTGATTTATCATAATAAAGGACAAAGGAACAGATTTCAGCAGCCTTGAAGCTGCTCTAATTAGTCTTTGTGAGTGTGTGTGTGTGTGTGAGTGTGTGTGTGTGTGTGTGTGTGTGAGTGTGTGTGTGTGTGTGTGTGTGTGTGTGTGTGTGTGTGTGTGTGTGTGTGTGTAAATTAATTTCATACTAATGGACTGATATTGCTTGAAATATATCCAGACAACCAACCAACTCCAACAGCTCTTTTCTATTGATCTTATTGCTAATTTTAGCGTAAGTTAGCATGGCGGTGTAGTGGCTAGCATGTCCGTCTGGATTCAATTCCCGGGTTTAGTGAGAACATTTCTGTATGGACTCTGCATGTCCACCATTTGCTTGCATGCCATGGTTCCTCCAGGTACTCTGGTTTTCTCCTGCAGTCCAATGGCATGCGCATTAGGCTAATAGGCTGTTGTGAATTACCCTCATGTGTGAGTGTGAGTCTGAACAGTTATTAGTTTGTTTTCCTGTAATGGACTCGTGAGCTGTTCTGGGTGTACCCCTTTGCCAAGAGGTGGCTGACATAGACTCCAGCATAACTGAGAAGAAAGATTCGGCAAATGAATGAATAATTTTACCATTTCCGGCTGCGAGTCAACACTGGAACACAGACCGCTGCAGCGGCGAGCTGCTTTACTGGTAGATTTGCATTAATTTCACATTTTTAATGTGAAACGCAGAGTGTGTCCTAAACACTGCTGAGTAAAAGTCAGTAAGTACCAAGGTCAGGTTGTGTGGAGATATTTACAAAGTAAACATTGCCTTCATATTTATTGATTATTTCTTCACACAGTATAGCAGGTTTCGACGTCCATAAAACTTCATTAAAGGCAAAGCTTACAGGCGGCAATAAACTGAAACACCATCATGACTGAAGAGTAAAAACGTGAGTGTTACGTATATTAAATGTCCCGGTATTGCAGCTTGGCCACTGCAGCGCGTCCATGTTCCAGTGTGCATTCATATAAGTGAGCGAGGAACAGGCCATCGAAAGCATCGTGAGGCATGAGTGACACATTTCCATTTTCCTCATACCGCAGTTGTTGGCCTTTTCCCAACTCACTGATATGAGTTGATGCAAAGGAGAGGAGACCTGTCCGTCAGAGTTGATAAATTTGCGTTTCACGGAAAACAAACAACTAATTGTTGAGATAAAACAAAAATACTTCCTTACCATGAATAACTGGAACAGCTGTTGCAGGATAGGGTTAACTTTTAGTTTCACACAGAGCTCACCTAACTGAGTCTGCCATGATTAAAATAAAAACATAATATAAAAATATTATTTTTGTGTACAATTATTCTGAGATATTTCCATTCATTCATTTTCTGAACCGTTTAATCATAATTAGGGTTGCAGGGAGGCTGGTGCCCATCCCAGCCAAGTCTGGGTGGGAGCAGAGTACGCCCTAAACAGCTTGCCAGGCCATCACAGGGCAGAAACACGCTGACGGCTATGCAGCTCCTCTTGATGAAAGTCAGCAATGGTTCTTTTACATGAACCTCACACCATAGACAGTGAGAGACATGGCCGGCCTTTGAAAACCCAGTTAGCTCCACTGGGACCTAATGTTTCGAGGTAATATTTAACCTATAACCATACTAAAACAATAACAATTTATCTCAGGAACTTTTCAGCAACATCGATCAGGCCTGACTTTTTATATAAGTGCTTTGGGGGGAGCGGTTTGAAAATTGCCATAGGTCAAGCAATGGTTGATTCAGCTGCATTGTTTTTTTTTTAATTGGCTCATGCACAGTTGTCGAACTCAAGATTCGGCCCACCAACACGAGCGTTCAAGGAATATGATTATCGTAAATTATTTGTCTCTTCCGTCACATTTAACCTAATTCATCATCCTTGCACTAGGTGGCAGCAGCCCATTTAAAGTAAGCAGCTCAAGAAGTATTGATGGCTCAAAAACACTGAATGCTAGCATGTCACTGTGAAGTCGTCAAAAAATGCAAATAAGAAAAGGTGAAAAAGATATTGCCACGCAGATTTTATGGATTCCCTTTCAGAACTGATGACACCGGTGTATCCCCGGGGCCGCAGTGCTGTGTCTGTCGTTGTTCAAACAGCCAAGTCCAAAAAGTTTGAAAAGGAAAAGGTTCCGTTGCATTTACTAATTATGAAATTTTAACATTAAAAATAACATAGTTTACAAAAATGGATAAAGAAGTAATGGGAATAATAGTGCTGATCGGTGATTGGTTGGATGGGATCACGGTTATCGGTGATTGATTGCAAGTCTGCATGATGCTCACTAAACTAAAAGGGTCTAAAAATCAGTGCATCTAGTGACAGTTTTAAACCAAAAGCAGCTTGTGGTCCCTGAAAAAGCAACTAATGTCACACTTAACACTCAGTCTGCACCATGATCACTGGGTTAATAGTGCATTATGGGTAAAGATAAAGAGAATATCACAGAACACTAATTAGTGAGTAAACTGAGACAAGGCTCTGGAATTTGTTGCGAGTTTCTCTCAGGTCAATGACTTTTACGCCGCTGCATGAAAAACCTCTGGACAACGAGGACGAGGTAAACGAATCTGCCCGGGTATTCAGACGTCACCCGTGAAAGGAAAATAAGGAGCATGAGAACCAGGAGTGGACAAAATGCCACACCTGTTCTTTCGAGGGTGACAGAACCAAAGATTTGTGTGAAAAAGAGCTTTTTATTTTTAGCTTCTGCCTCTAGCATGTTTCCAAGGAAACCGGTTCCATGGCTTTATGAAGACGGCCGGTGCTGCTGTGTGAAAATTCAATTAGGCCGACCTCAGAGTAGGAATCTGTTTAATTTAGATTTTAATGCTTAACTCTTTCGCTGATAGTCAAGGAGGAAGCACGATGTATTACACGAGTCAATAGGAAAAGATGCTCGCAAAACCATGTGATCGAGTTCTATTCAACACACATAATGTACATTTAATGTAACTCTAAGTAAATGTATACACAGTATATCGTAGGTCGTGTAACACGTCGTGGAAGACAGAACGTTCAAACATGTTATATGAAAGAAAGAGTGTTTAAACGTGCTTATTACCCCCATTTCACTGGAGCGCGGAATGCAATGATCATGGCGGAAAGGCATGGAACCCACTCTATGGAGGAGCTTCGGCATTTTTACACGGAAATGGGTCCAAAACCTACGGAAAATTGTATTTTTTGAACACTTTGGAATGTTCATGGAATGTGTGGAAAAGACATGGAAAGACCGTGGTACAATGTCGGAATACATGCGTGAAAGCGCTCGGCTTACCTTCGGAACCAGTGCGGATTGCAACGAAAGACCTTCCGAAAGTTCACGAAACGTTCACAGCAAGGAACACTCGAGAAACGACTACAGCACTACTCCATTTTAGAAGGAAGACACGCAATGACTGAGGAATACCCAGCGTAACCACGTTTCAACAAGGAAAAATCAGCAAAGATCAAAGGATTTGCTTCTGATTCCACCTATAAATATGCGGATTCAACCAAGAAGCTCATTCTGTCATTCATACTATATGTTTATAATGTATAATATGTTTATAATTTACAATAAATTTAAAATTTAACATATGTTAATATGTTTAATAGCAACAATGACAATATGTTCCTTTTATTTGCACCTCAATAAATCATTCCAGACTAAATTTGGACACAAGTCCAAATAACTGTGATTATAACTTTAAAACTTTATTACATGAACAGGAAAACAGAAAAAATAAAGTGAATGAACTGGAAAAATTTATAGTGGAAGTGACTTCCTTGAGTGTTCCGCAAGTCTTCCGGGTTATCAGCAACCATTCCGCAAACGCTCAGCATGTATTCCGCAAACCTTCCGTGAGTATTCCGTGGGTATTCTGTGGCTGCTTTTGACGATTCAGAAGAGGGGGGAAGGCTCGTGAAACGGTCAAGTGGCGGGATAAAAGGAATGATCACGGAACCTTTGGGGAAATGACGGAACGTTTGCGGATCAACTGAGGAACCTAAGGGAACACTGTCGGAATTTTTTTCCGTAAAAAAAGTCGAGGAAGATTTTGTCCTCCCCGAAGCGGAGGAACACATTTGGAATCATATGGAAGGACAAAGAAGATGAAAGAACGACTGAGGAACGTTCAAGGATGATGACATTTTTTGCTTCCGCAAGTCTGCCGCGCTCCAGTGAAATGGGGGTATAACGATTAACACTTTCCTTTCATTTATTTTCTTCTTTGTTCTTTTCTACATATTTGTATATTTCTTGAAGGATTAACAGTTTTTAAGATTTCTTCTCATCATCATCATCTTCCGCTTATTCCGAGGTTGGATCGCTGGGTCAGCAGCCTAAGCAATGAGCTCCAGATGTCCCTCTCCCTAGCCACTTCCTCCAGGTCTTCCAGGGTGAAACCAAGGCGTTCCCAGACAAGCTGAGAGACATAGTCCCTCCAGCGTGTTCTAGGTCGACCCCGAGGTCTCTTCCCGGTTGGACATGCCCGAAACACCACACCAGGGAGGTGTTCGGGAGGCATTCTAACCAGATACCCAACCCACCTCAACTGGCCTCTCTCAATGCAGAGGAGCAGCAGATCTACTCCGAGCTCTCCCCGGATGGTAGAGCTTCTCACCTTATCTCTCGGTGAGAGCCCCGCCACCCGGCGAAGGAAGTTCATTTCAGCCAGTAGTATCCGCAATCTTGTTCTTTCGGTCACTGCCCAAAGCTCGTGCCCATGGGTGAGGGTTGGAACGTAGATCGACTGGAACACTGAGAGCTTGATTTCAGGTGCTTCAGAAAATAATTTTAAATAAAACTTATTCACCAAATAAATAAATATGCGTGTTCAGGAGAAAAAGAGAAGTAAAAACAGAGTGACTATGAGCGTGTGTTGTCTTCCTCAAATGAAGCTACGGATGAAATCCAAACAGATGAACAATGATTATTAATTAATTAAAAGTAATTAATTTACTTTTTTAAAATAATTAAAAGTGTTTGTATCAGAGATTCATCATTACAAAGAACAAAGAATATGCATTTCAGCATCACTTTGACCTTTGTGGGATTAATACAGTATATCACAATCAAAAAGGTAAAAATAAAATAAAAAAAAAATCCAAAAATATACAGTTGTGTGTCCAATCCTTTGACTCGCACTGTACACAGCACAGATACTTGTTTTGATTTTTTTGTTTTGTTTTTGTTTTTTTCCTTCAAAGCTTGAACCCATGGCATTAAATGCAGCAGGAATTTGTTTGTGTATCTTTTAACCCAGCCTTTAAACTCCAAACATTAGCATTGAATCCATTCATTCATTTTCTAAGCTCATTTATCCTAATTCGGGTCACGGGGAAGCTAGCTTCCATTTCCGCCAACTCTGGACGGGGACAGGGTACCCACTAAACAGCTTGGCAGGATATCACAGGGCCAACACATGCACACATACACACAAACACACGCACATGCACACACACACACACACACACACACACACACACACACACACACACACACACACAAACACACGCACATGCACACACACACACACACACACACACACACACACAGACGCATGCACACGTACGCATACACAATCATTTACAATCATACTCACACAGCTAGGGGCAATTTGGAAAAGCCAATAAGCCTATTGGGCATGCATTTGAACTGTAGCAGGAACTGGAGTACCTGGAGGAAACACAGGCTAGCACAGAGAGAACATACAAACCTCATATAAAAACACCTGAGACAAGGAATCAAACCCAGGGCTTCAATCTGAGAGGCAGACATGCAAATTATAGCGCCACCATGCCCGAAGCATGAAGAATTCTGGAATTCCAGCTTTTCCAGCAGTGGCAAGTTGATGGATGTATAATTACAGGAGAACAAAAAAAGTCAAGTGGACTGAAGATGTTTACTAAGAAGGAGATTATAGCCCCCCTTAAACTGAAAGGGGTGTGTGGGGGGGTGCAGGTGACAGTGGAGGAAGAGTGGATGATGAGAGTTTGAGTGCAAGTACTCAGGTTTCCAACACACATGGGGGGGAGTAATCCTTCACAGTTGAGCTTTGATCCCCACTGAGCCTCATATAGCACCCTCTGTGTGTGTGTGTGTGTGTGTGTGTGTGTGTGTGTGTGTGTGTGTGTGTGTGTGTGTGTGCATATGCGTGCATGTGTGTGTGTGTGTGTGTGTGTGTGTGTGTGTATGTGTGTGTGTGTGTGTGTGTGTGTGTGTGTGTGTGTGTGTGTGTGTGTGTGCATGCCTGAGTATGTGCGTTTGTGTGTTTGTGCACAGCGTGTGTGTGTATGTGTGTGTGTGTGAGTGTGAGTATGTGTGTGTGTGTGTGTGTGTGAGTACGTATGCATGTGTGTGTGTGTGTGTGTGTGTGTGTGTGTGTGTGTCTGAGTATGTGCGTGCATGTGTGTGTGTGTGTGTGTGTGTGTGTGTGTTGTGTGCGCGTTTGTGTGTGTGTGTGTGTATGCCTGAGTATGTGCGTTTGTGTGTTTGTGCGCGCTCGCGCGTGTGTGTGTATGTGTGTGTGTGTGTGTGTGTGTGTGTGTGTGTGTGTGTGTCTGAGTATGTGCGTGCATGTCTGTGTGTGTGTGTGTGTGTGTGTGTGTGTGTGTGTGTGTGTGTGTGTGAGTATGTGCGTGCATGTGTGTGTGTATGTGTGTGTGTGTCCGTGTGTCTGAGTATGTGTGTGTGTGTGTGTGTGTGTGTGTGTGTGTGTGTGTAGCCAGCATTACTTTTCAAAGATGAGTCAATTTGTAGAACACTTACTTTCTACTTGAAACACAGTGGGTTTTTCCTTTTTTATTTTATTTTATTTTTTTTTGAATGTGCTTTGATTTTTTAATTTTATTTAATTTTAAAACCAAATAGCTTTTTAAACCAGAGTGAAGTAAAAGCCATCATTTGAAAGAGAAATGAATCATCATTAACAATGTGTGTGTGTGTGTGTGTGTGTGTGTGTGTGTGTGTGTGCGTGTGTGTGCGTGTGTGTGTGTTTATTAATACTAGCTAAAGAACGTCATAAATGCCTAATACATGATTAATGAATGTAAAGTCTTATATTAACCAGTAGGGGCAGTAGTGCCCTTAGTAATGTGTTGGATCACTGATCCTAAGGTTGAGGGTTCAAGCCCCACACTCAACGGGTTGTCACTGTCCCCCCAGTGCAGCTAACTGGGGTATCAAAGGCCGGCCATGTCTCTCACCGTGTGTGGTGAGAGGTTCATGTAAAGCTGTCAGTGTGTTTCCTGTCCAGGGTGTACTCTGCCCTCACCCAGAGTCATCTGAGATGGACATCAGCCACCCCATGACCCTAATTAGGATTAAGTGGTTCAGAAAATGAATGATGAATGATATTATCCAGTACTCAGCAGCAATAACGCACAGATCAGTTCTAAATCGTATGAGTGTCTGAGTGAGAAAGAGAGAGAGAGAGAGAGAGAGAGAGAGAGAGAGAGAGAGAGAGAGAGAGAGAGAGAGAGAGAGCGCAAAACAGAGATCTCTAGCTTCATTACTGTGTAGTGGAGAGATTCTAGACATCAAATCAATCCTGTCTATTTTAATAAATCAGCAGTGGGGACGTCTTCACTCAGACAATCCGTGCCCTGAATTGGGATGAAGACTTTCCCACGAGCCCAGGTTTTGAAATGTGATTAAACGGAATGGGGCAGTGTATGTCTGTATGGTTCACAATCGATTATGATTTCCAAAGTAACACACACACACACACACACGCACGCACGCACGCACACACACACACACACACACACACACACACACACACACACACACACACACATAACTTTACACATATTTATGCCTCTACTACTCATAACAAGAACAAAACATTATCACTATCAACTCAGTGGTATAGTGGTTAGGTTAGAATGTGTGCCTCACAGCAAGAAGGTCCTGGGTTCAAGTCCCAGGTTATGGCGTTTCTGTGGTGAGTGCATTTCCCATGTGCTTGTGTGGGTTTGTTCCAGGTACATGTACTGCAGTTTCCTTCCAGGGTCCAGTAACACAAACATTAGGCTAATTGGTTGTTAAAAATTGCCCTGAGGTGTGCCTGTAAGTGTGGACTAAGTCGAAGTCAAAGTATGTCTTGCCCTGTGGTTTTCCGGTGAGCCGTTCAGGGTGTACCCAGAGTCACCCAGCGTCGGCTGAAAGGAACCGAGCCGAGCTCCAGTCTCCCTGCGGCCCTAATTGGATTAAGCAGTTATGATGCAAATAAGGCAATTAAATGATGATTGAGAGCACGATCACCACAAAGCTAATTATTTTCCTATAATAACAAGCCGTTGAGTGTTTTCTTCCACTTCAGTTTACCAACAAGTACATTTTAATTAAAGAATGAGAGAGAGCGCACTTTTAAATATGTGAGGCGCTCCACCGAATGTAGGCGCTTGTCACACGGACTACTTTTGAGAAAATGGCCAAATAGGAAAAATGGTCATTTTTTTTATCGAAATTCGGATTTTTGCATAAACCATTAAAACAAGTATTCCACTATCACTTGCTCAAGTGAAATCGACTAAAACTCACTAAAAATGTCTTTTATTTCCATTTTTCTGATGAGTACCCTCATAAAACTAGATAAAAACAGTAGCAAATTTACCGGTATTCACCGAGTTCAGTACAAGGCACACTATAATCCATACACCAGAAGAACGGTCGTGAAGTTCTCTCTCCATTTTCGAGACTGTTTGAATATTAAAATGCCGTTTCGGTGACTAAAATAACGAAATAAAGACGATATGCAAGTAAACAATTTAGGCTAGTTGCTAAGGAAAGATCTGAAACGAACACACTGATTGGTGAACTCGGTCACATGCTCACATTGTGAGCTCACATTATATCCGACTTTCTCATCAATAACAGTAAGTAAGTTTATTTATAAGATTGTGAATGCACATAATTTCTGGAAAAGGAGAGTGAAATGTCATCTGTGATGTCCAGCAGCATTAGTACAGATGTTAAATTTGACGCTGGAATTCAGCTTTGAAGAAGATTCTCTCTCTCTCTCTCTCTCTCTCTCTCTCTCTCTCTCTGTCTGTCTCTTTATCACACACACACACACACACACACACACACACACACACACACACACACACACACACACACACACACACACACACACACACACACAGTGTGCAAATGGTTAAATTAGCAGCATCCATATGAACTAGTGCAATTTGAATTGAAGAAAATACAGTATATGAAGGGAGTGGAGCAAATAAGTGCAAATGGTGCGATAGATGCACAAATGAGCACCCACTGCTTGCAGTGTGTGTGTGTGTGTGTGTGTGTGTGTGTGTGTGTGTGTGTGTGTGTGTGTGTATGATACCTCAGGTCTGTTGGAATATTAAGAAAAAAAGACATGATTCCCTCAACTTATTGTGGTGGAGGGGTTTGCGTGACCTAATGATCCTAAGAGCTATGTTGTCGGGGGCAAATGCCCCTGGACGGGTCACCCAAGGCAAACAAGTCCGGGGTGAAGGTCCAGACGAAGTGCGATTCAAAAAACCCTTATGACACATAACATCTGAGAGAGAGCACAGGAAGCAGTCTCCCTTTCCCGGACGCTGGTTACCGGGGTTCCGTCCTGGAGCCAGGCCCGGGGAGGAGCTCGAAGGTGATCGCCTGGTGGTCGGGCTTCTGCCCATGGAGCCTGGCCGGGCTTACCCGCCACCCGTAGGAGGAGTTTTAGGGGTCGGGTGCAGTGTGAGTTGGGTGGCAGTCGAAGGCATGGGTTCTGTCGGACCGATCCTCGGATACTTACTCTGACCCTCAGGACATGGAATGTCACCTCTCTGGCAAGGAAGGAGCCTGATCTGGTGCGCGAGGTGGAGAGATACCGACTAGATATAGTCGGGCTCACCTCAATGCATAGCTTGGGCTCTGGAACCATCTCGAGAGAGGATGGACCTTATTCTATTCTGGAGTTGCTCATGGGGAGAGGTGGCGAGCCAGTGTGGGTATTGTTCTTGCCCCCCGTCTCGGTGCCCAAAAATGTTGGGGTTCTCCACAGTTGATGAACAGGTAGCTTCCCTCCGTCTTCGGGTGGGGGGACGGGTCCTGACTGTTATTTGTGCTTATGCACCAAATGACAGTTCAGAGTAACCACTCTTTTTGGAGTCTTTGGGGGGGGTGTTGGAGAACGCTCCCTCGGGAGACTCACTCGTTGTCTTGGGCGACTTCAACGCCCATGTGAGCAACGATAGTGTGACCTGGAAGGGTGTAATCGGTAGGTACGGCCTCTCCAGTCTGAACCTGAATGGTGTTTCGTTGTTGGACTTCTATGCTCGTCACAGTTTGTCTATCACGAACACCATGTTCGAACATAAGTGTGCCCATAAGTGCACTTGGCACCAGGACACCATAGCTCGCAATTCAATGATTGACTTTGTAGTCGTGTCATCGGACTTGCGACCATATGTTCTGGACACTCGGGTGAAGAGAGGAGCTGACCTGTCTACCGATCATGACCTGGTGGTGAGTTGGCTTCGGTGGTGGGGGAGGCTGCATTCCAGATCTGGCAGGCCCAAGCGTGTAATCAGGGTCTGCTGGGAACATTTGGCGGAGTCCCCTGTCCGAGAGGCCTTTAACTCCCACCTCCGGCAAAGCTACAACCACGTCCCAGAGGAGGCCAGGGACATGGAATCCGAATGGGCCATGTTTCGTGCCTCAATTGCTGAGGCGGCAGCCCATAGCTGTGGCCGTAAGTTCATCGGTGCTTCTCGTGGCGGTAATCCCCGAACCCGGTGGTAGACTCCTGCGGTGAAGGGGGCCATCCAGTTGAAGAAGGAGGCCTATCTGGTTTTATTAGCCTGTGGGACTCCCGAGGCAGCAAACAGGTACTGGCAGGCCAAACATGCTGCAGCCGAGGTTGTCGCAGATGCAAAATCTTGGGTGTGGGAGGAGTTCGGTGAGGGCCTGGAGAGTGATTATCGGTTGGCCTCAAAAAGGTTCTGGACCGCCATTCGACACCTTAGGAGGGGGAAGCAGTTCTCCACAAACACTGTTTACAGTGGAGGTGGGGAGCTGCTTACCTCGACTGGGGATGTCGTCGAGAGGTGGAAGGAATACTTTGATGACCTCCTCAAGCCTACCAACACGCCCTCTGTGGAAGAGGAAGACCCTGGGGGTTTTGGTGGGGGTCCGCCCATCACTGGAGTGGAGGTCACTGAGGTTGTGGAAAAAACTCCTCGGTGGTCGAGCTCCGGGGTTGGACGAGATCCGCCCGGCATATATCAGGGTTCTGGATGCTGTAGGACTGTCTTTGTTGACACGTCTCTGCAACATCACGTGGTTATCGGGGGCTGTACCTCTGGATTGGCAAACTGGGGTGGTGGTCCCGATTTTTAAGAAGGGGGACCGGAGGGTGTGTTCCAATTATCGGAGAATCACACTCCTCAGCATACATGGAAAAGTCTATGCAGGGGTACTAGAGAGGAGGATCCGACCAATAGTCGAACCTCGGATTCAGGAGGAACAATGTGGTTTTCGTCCTGGCCGCAGCACTCTTGACCAACTTTATACGCTCCACAGGATTCTGGAGGGGGCATGGGAGTTTACCCAATCCGTCCACATGTGCTTTGTGGATTTGGAGAAGGCTTTCGACCGTGCCCCTTGAACGATCTTGTGGGGCTTGCTCCGAGAGTACGGCGTTCTGGATCTGTTGCTACAAGTCATTCGGTCGCTGTATCATCGGAGCCAGAGTTTGGTCAGTATTGCCAAGGCTGTCCTTTGTCACCGATTCTGTTCATAATTTTTATGGACAGAATTTCTAGGCGCAGTCGAGGCGTTGAGGGGTTCTGGTTTGGTGGCCATCGGATATCGTCTCTGCTTTTTGCGGATGATGTTGTCCTTTTGGCTTCATCAAGTCGGAACCTCCAGCTCTCATTGGAGCGATTCACAGCCGAGTGCGAAGCAGCCGGGATGAGGATCAGTACCTCCAAGTCTGAGGCCATGGTTCTCAGTCGAACAAGGGTGGAATGCACTCTCCGTGTCGGGAATGAGGTCCTGCCCCAAGTGGAGGAGTTTAAGTATCTTGGGGTCTTGTTCACATGTGAGGGAAGGATGGAGTGAGAGATCGCTGTAGCCTCTGCTGTTAAGCGGTGCCTGTGCCAGTCCGTTGTGGTGAAGAAGGAGCTGAGCCGCAAGGCGAAGCTTTGAATTTACCAGTCGATCTACATTCCAACCCTCATCTATGGTCACGAGCTTTGGGTAGTGACCGAAAGACCAAGATCACGGATACAAGCGGCTGAAATGAGCTTCCTTCGCCGGATGGCGGGATTCTCCCTTAGAGATAAGGTGAGAAGCTCTACCATCCGTGGAGAGCTCGGAGTAGATCCGCTGCTCCTCCGCATTGAGAGAGGCCAGTTGAGATGGCTCGGGCATCTGGTCAGAATGCCCCCCCGGATGCCTCCCTGGTGTGGTGTTTCGGGCATGTCCAACTGGGAAGAGACCCCGGGGGTGACCTAGAACACACTGGAGGGACAATGTCTCTCGGCTTGTCTGGGACCGCCCTCAGTGTCCCCCCCGGGAGAGTTGGAGGAGATGGCTGGGGAGAGGGACGTCTGGACCTCTTTGCTTAGGTTGCTACCCCGCAACCCGACCACGGACTTAGCGGAAGACGATACTTTAGAAACTTAATATGAGTATTGTATGAATATTGGTATATTCCTCTGCAGGAAAAATTCGATTATGGAATTTTTTTGATCATTTCATTTGT
>CM045733.1:54235000-54240000 GCA_024760905.1 Plotosus lineatus | reverse complement strand
TTGTCCTGCACTTGTTTGTAGAATTAATAAGGATCGGCCAATCCGTGTGGCGAGTATAATCCAAACGCGTGTGGGTCGCTCATG
This sequence comes from Plotosus lineatus, assembly GCA_024760905.1. Lineage (NCBI taxonomy): Eukaryota > Metazoa > Chordata > Actinopteri > Siluriformes > Plotosidae > Plotosus > Plotosus lineatus. The sequence goes on along the minus strand of CM045733.1, from coordinate 54,239,916 downwards.
ACCCCGGGAAGATCAATGAGATTTTTGAGATTATATCTTCAGATGGTATGGACGGTTCTTCATTCTGACAATTACATGTTTCAGATAGTTCAGCCATATAATTATTATTTCTATTAACATATCTCAATGACCCTACCACAGTGTAATACATATTTTATGCAAAATAACTTTACTTTTTATGATTTGTTTTCATTTTTGATGCAAAGGTAAAATGCAAAGCAATGAAAGGTAACATGCATATTACAAGATGTAACAGACAAGAGTTGTATAAATTAATATAATATTGTTCTATCATTGTGTGATTTTGCTGCTTTTTATAAAAATAAATCAAATCCCAGACCTTATTACATAAGATGATGGACAAATATATTAGAGAGAGAAATAAATATGAAGACCCCTAAAACAATCATTTATATAGAAATATTCCTATAGAAAGACAATGTGGTCATAAATGACCCCCACTCGGTCATATTAGTCGCCAAAATAGCTCGGTTGTGTGAGGGTTAAACCTTAATCCTCGGGTCTGGTATTCTCTTGTAATTCAAATGTTGTGGGCGCAGCACGCCAAGAGCCGAAGAGCGCTCCACGATCTTCCAGAAAACAGATGCACACACCTATGCATCAAGCCAGGAGTTTAAAAGAGCTGAAAATTGTTTAAAAACAATAAATCCTTCGGTTTGGGCCTCAGGAGGCTTGGAAATGGCTCAGCCCAAGCCCAGATTTGAACCTCGGGTCTAATGAGGGAAAGAAGAAAACCCTAAAACGTTGAAGTGTTTCAAAAAAATCTGAACAGGTCCGTGTCAGAGACTGGAGGACATTTACATTAAACATCTACAAGAAATCATGTCTGATACAGAGAGATTCGAACTGAAGGGTGCGTTTACTTTCTCCACGCCGCCTGCCCCTCCCCCACACACATCTCTTACACAAGAGAAGATGAAATGAGAGGAAATTAAATCCATAAATAACACACATAAATAACCTGAATGGCAGGATATTTGTGTGTGTGTGTGTGTGTGTGTGTGTGTGTGTGTGTGTGTGTGTGTGTGTGTGTGTGTGTGTGTGTGTGTGTGTGTGTGTGCGCCTGCCCTTTATAACACGTTTGTATTGATGATGTCATGAATCTGCCAGTGGCTTGTGTTTTAGTGAGATAGAGCTGTCACAGGCTTAATGAAGCTTATGGTTTACGGGAACCTACACACACACACACACACACACACACACACACACACACACACACACACACACACACACACACACACTTTTCTTCCCATCCTTTCCTCCACACACTTACCTGAGCTTGCCTTCTGCATGAAGGTCATGAGGTGGATCTTCACATCGCATCTGAGACTCCGCCTCCAGCAAATACACGAACACACTTTCCTGAGAACACACACACACACACACACACACACACACACACACACACACACACACACACACACACACACACACACACACACACACACATAAAATGCATAACTTTGACAAATATTCACCAAACATAAACACCTTACTGTAGTGGTGATTCCATACTTCTAAGATTTGTAAGAGTTAAGTATATTAATAGAATACCGGATGCTGTCGTTAAAAAGGATTTACCAGACGCATGGTGATGCTGATGGAAAGGCAAATAGTTACTATCAGATACTATCCGAGTTACGATGTACGAGAGTTACGACCACCCGTACTTACGAGCACGTCTAGCAGATGCCTATTATGAGTTTACTGTATACATCTGACGGTGCAGCATCGCAGCATCTCACACTCACAGCATTCTACCGCGACACCCAGTGAGTCGATACCGTCGTAGTAACATCTCTTTTACAGAACAATTTTACATTCGTATCCTGTACACCGTTACAATGGCCTCCAAGAGGAAGTCCAATTCATCAGATGGTAATTCTACCAATAAAGCAAGGAAGGCGCTGTCGTCGGAGATGAAGATGAAAGTGATAAAGCAGTATGAAGGAGGAAAAAAAGTAAATTCCATCGCTCGAGATCTCCATCTCTCCCACTTCATGGTGTCTACAATTTTGAAGGACAAGGACCGCATTAAGGAAGCAGTGAAAGCAGCAGCCCCAATTAAGTCAACTATCATCACAAAACAGCGTGAAGGACCGATCGCAGAGATGGAAAAGACACCATACACGTGGTTGGAAGATAATAGGCAAAGAAATGTGAAAGTGATGTTGCGAGCAGTGCAGAGTAAGGCTACACGTTTATTTTGCATGTTGAAATAACGTGCAGGTGAAGAATATGCTTCACATGAATTCAAAGCGAGTGCCGGGTGGATGGGATCCGACTTACGACCAATCTGATTTACGACTGGTTGGTCGAAACTGATCTAGGTCGTAACTCGGATAGTGACTGTACAGAGTTCTTTTTGGGTCGTCCTTACTCCATATATCTTTGTAAGGGATTCCTTTGTAGATGATAAAAGTTGGGACAGGGATATTTAAATAAATCCTGCAATGTTATTTACAAAATTCAGCCGCAGTCAATTCACTGCTAATTAGCAAGACGATGCTGAGTGACAGAAACATCGTGTGCGAGTTTGCGGGTGTGTGTCAACACAGACACTGAGCGAGAGTACAGACAGATCTGAGAGCACAATGAAGAGCTTCCTTGCTAAGATGAATCTCTTCAAAACATAATTTACGTGCTTGAGTACATTCTGGGGCTCAGAAAAGTGTCACAACATGACAGTATTTAGTAGAAGGGAGGGGTTTTTCCTGAAATACAAAAGGAACACATTATCAGAACACATCATTTCCGATGGGTGGTGGTTAACACATGCGCCTCATAACAAAAACGTTCTGGGTTCTGATTTTTGCTTTTTTTTTCTTTTGCTATACAGGAGGGGCAGTGGTGGACTAGTGGTATAGGGTGCTGGATCGCTGATCCAAAGGTTGGGGGTTCGAGTCCCACTCACCACAAGGTTGTCACTGTCCCCCCCAGTGTCAGTGTCCCCTCTCACTGTCTGTGGTGAGAGGCATGTAAAAGAACCATTGCTGACTTTCGTAAAGAGTAGCTGCAAAGCCATCAGCGTGTCGCTGTGGCGACTCCTGAGTAAAAGGGAAAAAGCCGAAAGGAAGACAGACATTTCTTTTGCTATACAGGGATCCCTCACTTTTCCGTGGTTAATTGGTATTGAGATTCCCCGCGACCGCCGAATTGCGCGAAGTAGGATCGACGTCCCCCGACTGACGTATACATACATGTATATGTGTATATAATATCAATAAATACATACTGAACTCTATAGATGCTTATAATAACAATTGGTCTGGTACCTTCCGAGTCGTAAGACGACTCTTGGCAATCTGCCATGAAGGATAATGCCTTGATTATCATCTTCATAGAGGTTTTCTTGGCAAGGATAGTGCAGTGGTTTGCCTTCTGCATGATGCGAACCTACAGCCAATTAGCCTACTGTGCATGTTTTTGGACCGTGGGAGGACGGGGAGAACATGCAAAGCACGGGGAGAACATGCAAACTTCGCACGGAAACGCCCAGGCCGGGAATCGAACCCAGACCTTCTTGCGGTGAGGCGGACAGGCTAAACACTACGCCACTGTGCCACCAATAATAATAATTAAAAAAAAACGCGATGCACTGAAGTTGCATGAATTGAAGCACGAAGTAGCGAGAGATCCATGTACTGTATTAATCCAGCAAGAGATTATCCAAAGTAAGCACACACACACACACACACACACACACACACACACACACACAAGGAGCAGGGGGCTCACACACATTGGGGGTGCCTGGAGAGCAGTTGGGGGTTAGGGGCCTTGCTCAAGGGCTCTTCAGCAATGAACGTGGAGGATGGGAAGGTGCAGCTCACTCCCTCCAGCACCACATATTTTTCCTTTAGGGGATTGAACCTGCAATCTTTCAGTCCAAAATCTTCATCAACCATTAGGCTTCGGCTGCCCCCAATTCCAGTCCCGGCTCCTAGAGGGTATTTCTATGAGGAGTTTGCATATTGTCCCCATGCGTGCATCCTTTTCCTTCAGGTACTCCAGTTTCCTCCCATGTTCAAAGACATGTACATTAGGCTAATTGGCTGTTCAGATTGCCCTGAGGTGTGAGTATGAGTGATGTGTGTGTTGGTTATAATTAAAATTGAGGCACGGAGATCAAAACCCCCATAAGTCACATTTCATGAAATGTGACTTATGGGGTTTTTGGTCTCAGTGCCTCAATGATCTGAATATGTCCGAGCCAACACTGACATCATGATTCCCAACAATTTTGAAAAAAATATAATTTATGATAATCAACGTTAAATCGCAATAATCGTGGCACACAAACAGAGATCCATAGACCATGACAGCCAGACTGCATTTCAGACCCTGATGCACTATGTCCACTCACAGACCTGGGTAAATTTATCTCGTATTAAATGTACGCTGGCACACTCCTTGGTACTTAAAAAAGTAAATATTTTATTAAATCATGAGCAGGGGGTTCCGCGTGGTGCATCGAAAAAAAATGCATGACTATTAACCCGCAGATCGCAAGTTCAAATCCAGGTTAAAGCCACAGTCATCTGTGACCAGCAGTCCATGGAAGCTAATTGGCTGAGGGAGGGAGGGACAGGACACTCTTACTTCCCTGTCACTCACAGCAAACGCCAGCCAAACATGGGCATCTGTGAGCTCATTTGTAAGAGGGCACGGATAGCGATTTCCCCCTGCGAGATCGACAACACTCTCATGCACATCAAGTCGAAAAGAGGCAGATAGTAGCAATGCATGTCACAGAGGGGTGTGTGCATGATTTCGCCCTTCCCTGATGTGTGGGAATTGGACACAACAAAATTCGATAGAAAATGGGGCAAAATCCAAATAAATAAATAAACAAATGAATAAATAATAAGCAGTGGGTTTCATTGGTTAAATTA
>CM045733.1:54197500-54230000 GCA_024760905.1 Plotosus lineatus | reverse complement strand
CATGCACAGTACACTAATTGGCTGCTCCAAATCACCCCGAGCTGTTAGTGTGAATGGTTGTGTGAGTGTTGGCCATGTGGTGGCCTGGTGAGCTACAGTGGGGCCAATAAGTATTGGGCAATGTAAAAATGGGCAAGTTCACCCATTTAAAAAGAAAAGAGAGGTTTGTAATTTTCATCATAGGTACACATCAAGCTTGAGAGACAGAATGTAAAAAAAATAATCCAGGAAATCACATTGTATGATTTTTAAACAATTTATTTGTGAAAATGGGAGGCCAATAAGTATTGGGCAGCCAGCAAAAGTTACTTTTAATACTTTGTACCTTGTGCCTTGGTTGGCAATGACAGGAGGTCAACCGGTTTCTGTAGTTCTTGACCAGATCTACACACACTTTAGTTGGTATTTTGTCCCACTCCTCTGCACAGATCTTCTCTAGAGCTGTGATGTTTGAGGGCTGTTGCTTGGCAACTCAAAGTTTTAACTCCCTCCACAGGTTTTCGATTGGGTTGAGGTCTGGAGACTGGCTAGCCCACTCCAGAACCTTGATATGCTTTTTACGGAGCCACCCTTTGGTTTTCTTGGCTGTGTGCTTTGGATCGTTATCATGCTGGAAGACCCAGCCATGTTTCATCTTTAATGCTCTGACCGAGGGAAGGAGATTCTTACCCAAAATGTCACGATACATGGCCCCATTCATGTTGCCATTGATACGGTGCAGTCTTCCTGTCTCTTTTGCAGAAAAGCATCCCCAAAGCGTGATGTGTCCACCCCCGTGCTTCACAGTAGGTATGGTGTTCTCGGGCTGCAACTCAGTATTCTTCTTCCTCCAAACACAGCGAGTGTGGTTTAAACCAAGAAGTTAAATTTTGGTCTCATCTGACCACATCACATTCTCCCAATCCTCCTCTGGATTGTCCAGATGGTCTTTAGCATATTTCAGACGGGCCTTTACATGTTTTTTGTTTAGTAGAGGAACCTTTCGGGTAATGCAGGATTTCATCTCATGACGGCGTAGTGTGTTAGTTATTGTCATCTTTGTGACGGTGGTTCCTGCCATCTTCAAATCACTGACCAGTTCCTGCCGTGTAGTTCTGGGCTGATTACTCACTGTTCTCAGGATCCTTTGAACCCCACGAGGTGAGATCTTGCATGGCGCGCCACTCCTAGGGAGGTTGTCAGTGATGTTACACTCCTTCTATTTTCTAATAATGTTTCCGACTGTTGATCTTTTCTCACAAAGTTGTTTACCTATTGAAGTTTGACTCATCCCAGCTTTGTGCAGCTGTACAATTTTATCTCTGGTGTCTTTGGGAAGCTCTCTGGTCTTGGTCATGGTGTAGACTGCAGTCTGACAGTTTGAAGGTGTGTGCAGGTTTAAAGGCGTCTCTTATACATCTAATCAGTTCAAACAGGTGTCATTCATACTGTTACCGAGTGGGGGCCAAATAATGTTTGTTTTCTAGCTGCCCAATATTTATTGGCCTCCCATTTTCACAAATAAATTGTTTAAAAATCATACAATGTGATTTTCTGGATTTTTTTTTAGATTCTGTCTCTCAAGCTTGATGTGTACCTATGATGAAAATTACAAACCTCTCTTATCTTTTTAAATGGGTGAACTTGCACATTTTTACATTGCCCAATACTTATTGGCCCCACTGTTTCCAGAGTGTACCCCGTTCTCACTCAAAGTCGGCTGAGATGGGCGCCAGCCTCCCTGCAACCCTAATTAGGATGAAGTGGCTTGGTAAATGAATGAATTAATAATTTTCTTTTATTAAGCATTTTTTACTTTTTTTTAAATCAGTATAATTTAAATTTTATTTAAAAGAGCAAGAAGGAGGGAGGAGAGAGAGAATACCAAAGTACTAGATAAAAAGGTAGAGGTGCGAAAAGTATGGATCATGAATTGTAAATTTTACTGAAAGGCTGGCAGTAAAAATGTATAGAGTGTCTATCAATGTATAAATGAACAGATAGCTGGGTGGGTGGATGGAAAGGAGGATGGCAAGCTATATGAATGGATGAGCCTTAATGACAGCATGTCATTACTGTGGTATTGCTTTGAAAAGGTTAACCCACATTATGACCTTAATTTTCATATTAAGTTCTATTTGTAATGATGTATTCAATTGATGAGGGAAACATTGAACAACTCCATAAAGTCTTCTCCAGCACATCTTACAGATTTTGAATTAGGGTTAAGGTCAGGACTCCGGGGTGCCAATACATATGTGAAAATGATTCCTCATGCTCCCTGAACCACTTTTTCATTATTTGAGTCCCCATTTTATATCCGAACCATCCGGGAAGAAAAAGTGCATTGATGTGATACCCTGATCATTCTGGAGATTCAGATCATCAGCCGCTTCATTGTACTGCCACATTAATGTTGCTGAGCCTTGACCGGACCAACTGGAGCAACAGTGCAGATTACTCACTTTGATCAAATATCAAATATGAAAAATATTTTTTTTGGGGGGGGGGGGCTAGGCAATGATTATAGTCAGAATGGATACATTCATGCTGGAAAACACCAAAACAGGGTGGATAGATAGGTAAATGAATTGCAGGGTGGAGGGATGGATGAACGGATGCATGGATGGAGGTGCAGATGAATGAATTGAAAGGAGACAGATAAACGAATGGGCAGATAGTTAGATGAACAGATGGATGGAGTAATAGGTGAATGAAAGTGGTGACTGCAGGAAGATAGATGGATAATAATAGGCATGTTAATGGATTTATAAATTAAAGGAAAAAATACATGAATAAAAGTATACTGAGACATGCTCTCTCTCTCTCTCTCTCAATTGAGAACAGATTCAGTCCACTACATTGATCCCATTTCACACACCTGTGCAGGTCCTGAAGGATGAATATTAATGATGTAGGGATTACATTACAGTACATTTACAGCATTCAGCAGAGACACCCTTATCTGGCATGACTTACATTTATTATTTATTATACAACTGAGCAATTGATGGTTAAGGGCCTTGCTCAAGGGCCCAACAGTGGAGGGTTGATAGAACTGAGGCTTGACCACCAACTGTTGGATTAGTAATCCAGGGTCTTAACCACTGAGCCACCACTGCCCACGTTTTTGGCATAAATATATAAAATAATTCTTTCACATTTGGGGAAATTATGAAAACTATTTGTTGTAGTTGTTGTGCTGCACCTTTAAAGGGTACCTATGATGAATTTGTATTACTAGCACTTTAAAATGATCATTTTTGACATGGGTTCAGTGATTCTGTCAGGCAACGTCAGTCCTTGCTTCTTGTAAAGTACGCATAAGCGCTGCTACACTATTTCCACTACCAGGCAGCACAGCCATGTGTTGTCTTCTTCATTCCCAGCCCTGGTAGTGACACAAACTCGCTTTGTTCAATTGGCTGGGCCGCATGCAGTGACCCCAGTCTATGATGACATATCGGCCAGTGCGGGCTGTATCGCCAAGAAAATGGAGGCGTGCAAAGCATACGGCTACATAAATAAGAAGCACAGAAATCGCAGAAAATATAACATCGGCACAGGCCTTACTCTGAAAACGTTTCCTTTCTTACGCAATTCAGTATTCTGTGACGACCACGTCAACCTGACCTGCTATTGGCAGAATCCCCCAGGTTTTTGGCAGAAGCCCAGCTTTTACGTCTAAAACCGAACACTCGTCCTATGGAATTCCTTCAAAAAAGTCAAAGCAAGACAAGGGATGGAAGCAGCGCCTCACCAAAACAAACCAGTGAAAGTATTTAATATGGAGGGAGTTTTATGAAACAAAATGTTGCTCGCTGCTTGTTTACTTGTGATGGATGACCCGGCCCAATGAGTTCATGTCACTTCCAGAGGGAAAAATGGTTGCTCTCTATTGGTTCAACCCCCACTAGTAGTGCACAGGAAAAAATAGCCCAGTATGGTGTATTTCCTGTCAGGTCAGGTCAGGACGACCTGCTACAGGTACCATGGAATCCTATAGTACCTGTCTAATGGCCGGGTGGTCTGTGACTAGACCGGCTCCTCCATCAAGTTTATCTTGATGAGGTGGGTGTATGGACACCTGTCAGGACGAAAAACAAAACCTGTCAAAGGGCGGATGAGCTCACTCAAGAGCCAATGGCCATCCATACCTGTAGAATTGTTGGGCACTACCAGGGAATTTTGCCAATCGAAACACTTGTCATGTTTACACCAGAAAGAACCCACATACCGGATCGGCCAAGGCCCGGGATGAAAACAACCACGTCCTCAATGATGCAAAAAGCATGCAGCCGACAGAGGAAATTGGATACATCTGGTGGAAGACAGCAAAGTGCAGCCAAATGACTATATACTATGATGATGATGATGATGATGATGATGATGATGATGATGATGATGATGATGGTGTATTTATGGTTATTTAAGTGAAAAGAACTTTGGTGTCACCTAAACATATTACATAAATCACGAATTAAGGATCAACAATAGCAGCACTCTTCAAAACAGGAATACTTCAGAGATTGACATATAAAAAGATGGTGAATACTTTACTATTAAAAAAATCTAAAATTCTACTTTCCTTGAGCTTTTTTTTTTTTTTCATTTTACCGCTGAATGAAAGGAAGTATATAAGACTGAAGGGATTAGACACACGCAGGAAGGAACCAGCAGTTATGATGGACAGAGAAGATGAAAATTGATGGTAATGTCTCAGGGGTAGCTCTGTGTGTGTGTGTGTGTGTGTGTGTGTGTGTGTGTGTGTGTGTGTGTGTGTGTGTGTGTGTGTGTGTGTGTGTGTGTGTGTGTGTGTTTTAAATATTCATTGCATGCCCGCCCTTCAAATGTCACAGCACTCAGTTTGATTGCTATTCTTATCTAAGGTGAGGACTAATTAGACACCTGGAAATATAGACTGCCAGAGAGAGAGGGGAAGGGACAGACAGACAGACAGACAGACAGACAGAAAGAGTGATGAGAGACATAGGCAGAGAAACAGGGGAAAAAGAGAGACAGGCAACAGACAGACTGGGAGAGACTGAAAGAAAAAGACATTGTGAGAGAGAGAGAGAGAGAGAGAGAGAGAGAGAGAGAGAGAGAGAGAGAGAGAGAGAGACAGACAGACAGACACACACACATAGACAGACTGCAAGAGCGAGAAAGGGGAGGGGGTGACAGACGGAGGGATACTATATCAAATGATATGATGATGATGTAATGGTGTTGTCAGCCTGAAGTTGACGGTTTTCCTATATCTCCATGCCTTGCAGTGTTTCATTCCTCTTGCACCACAGCAATTTGAGAACAATTATTGGTGATTGGAGATCATTTCGTGTTCTGTTCTAAAGAAACCCGGAGGTGTAAACTTCTCTGTTCTGAAGATCCAATCACAACGTTACACGTCTGACTGGAACAACTATCTCACAATGTGAGATATACATTCACAACTTCATACATGTTACACACACACACACACACACACACACACACACACACACACACACACACACACACACACACACACACACAAAACACAAAACACTTATACACACACAAAACACAAAACACTTATACACACAGCGGTGTGGTATGACTTAATCAGGCGGTGACTGTAAATCACCGCTGCAGAATGTGCATTTTCCCAAAGGAGGTCCGAGTCAGGTCGCTTTTAAAAAGCCTGTCATTTGAACCCACAACAAAAAGGTCACACCCATCAACTTTGAGGTGCGTATGAGCTTCATCACATGAGCAGCTGAACAGATTGCAGTTCTAGATCCTAAATTTAAATATATCACTGGCTAATTAAATGTGGCACCAGCTGCCATGCATTACTCTGAGGGTGGGGGTGGAGACAAACATAAAGGACGAGGTAAATGTTCTGTGACATGGTTTAAGTCGAATTAAAATGAGATTCATATGTATGTATTAATGAATTATTCATTCATTTTCTGAACCGCTTAATCCTAATTAGGGTCGTGGAGAGGCTGGTGCCCATTTCAACCAATTCTGGGCGAGGGCACGGTGGCACGGTGTACCCTTGACAGCTCGCCAGGCCATCGCACTGGTGACACTCACACGAACATTCATACTCATATTCATACCTAGGGGCAATTTGAAACAGCCAATTAACCTATTGGGTACGTTTCTGGACTGTGGGAGGAAATTGGAGTACTGTACCGGAGGAAGCCCACACAAGCACGGGGAGAACATGCAAACTCCACAGAGAAACAGCTGAGCTGGGAAGCAGACCCAGGACCTTCTTGCTATGACGTGGACGTGCTACGTATTACACCACCGTGCCACCATGAAGAACTATTCACATTTCAAAAGGTGTTCTCCACGTTAATCAGAATAATTCGCCATATCAATACTTTGACTCATTGAATAATTGTTTAAAATCTGATAACTTAAGTAAAAATATAATATATTTTTGCTTTTTGATGCTGGAGCATCACGTCTTCATCATCATGTTAATCGAAGTTCAGTCGACCCCCTACTTACGAAACCCCTGGGTACAAAAACTCCGGGTTACGAAAAATATTTTCCTACGTTTTTGTCCCCTGTATACGAAAACAACCCCCTCTTACGAAAAGCGCCAAACGCGCCATTCAAAATTCAAACGCGCCAATCAAAATTTCACATGAGGACCTCTGATCTTTCACACAGGTACTGTAATTCCACTTTAAATAAAACGTCCCATCCATTTAAACATTTAAATAGAATTGTTCCAGCAGCTGCGCGTTGCGTGTGGGCAAAGCTCGCATTCGACAAAACACACCATAGAGACAGTGTTTTGTGTGTGTGTGTGTGTGTGTGTGTGTGTGTGTGTGTGAGAGAGAGAGAGAGAGAGAGAGAGAGAGAGAGAGAGAGAGAGAGAGAGAGAGACTGCCTACAGAGTCAATCAGAGATGAAAGGAGGCTTAACTCTTTAGTTTTAAGTGTAGTTTTTAAGTTGTTTGGTTCAGTAAATGTTTTCAAAATGTGGCGCGCTCGCCAAATGTGAGCAAAACGCGGCTCATCTGGACCTCCCATCCCTCAAGGAATCAAGTTAAAGTTGAGTTTGGACCTCTGATCTGTCAAGCAGAGAATGCGCTTTGAATTCCCCCATCTTAAAATGCTCCAGCATCCTGCATGTGGATGGGGGGCCCACATTCAGCGGAGCCACAATACACATTTAATATGTATTGTGAGTGTGTGTGTGTGTGTGTGTGTGTGTGTGTGTGTGTGTGTGTGTGTGAGAGAGAGAGAGAGAGAGATAGAGAGAGAGAGAGAGAGAGAGACAAAGAGAGAGCGATAGAGAGAGACAGTGTGTGTGTGTGTGTGTGTGTGTGTGTGTGTGTGTGTGTGTGTGTGTGTGTGTGTGTGTGCGTTAATAAAAAATGTTTAATAATGGTTTAATTAATAAATATGTTAATACAGTAAAATGGTTTAATATGTTAATAAAATGTTTAAATGGTTTAATATTTTTTTCTTTTACTTTTAACACATATTTCATACAAAGTTGGTATATTTTATCATTTTTAAAGGGTTCATTGGGTAGTCTTGGGAGCCTTGGAACGAATCACACGTTTTACATGTAAAACTACTTACGAAACCTCCGCGTTACGAAAAAGCCTCTGGAACGGATTAATTTCGTAAGTAGGGGGCCAACTGTACTTAACGTAATTCACTGAAATATTTGGAAAGCAAGTACGACATCAAAGTTAGGCTGAGGGGGCGGGATTAGCAGTCACATTTTATTTATTTATTTTGAATGCTCCAAAGTTGGCCGATGCGGTGGAATAGCAGTTTACCTCCCAGATAGAAGGTCCTGGGTTTGAGTCCCAGGCTCAGATGTTTCTGTGCGGATGTTCTTACAGTGTTTGTGTGGGTTTTCTTTGAGCACTCCGGTTTCCTCCTGCAGTTGATTGACATATACAATTGGCAAACTGGCTGATCTAAATTGCCCTTATATATTCAAGTCCCACTATCAATGGGTTGTCACTGCTGTTAACCCCAGTGCAGTTGGGTTATCAAAGGCCGGCCGTGTCTCTCACTGTCTATGGTGAGAGGTTCATGTAAAAGAACCATTGCTGACTTTTAACAACAGGCGCTGCATAGCCATCAGCGTGTTTCTGCCCTGTGATGGCCTGGCGAGCTGTCCAGGGCGTACTTGGAATTCTGAGATAAGCGCCAGGCTCACTATGACCCTAATTAGCATTAAGCAGTTGAGAAAATGAATGAATGACTATATATTTCCATAAAAAGTGGCCTCACTATTTGTGACTCAGATGCCGATATAAGCTTTTTCATTTTATTTCCCCCGGGCAAGTCCTCCTGCATGACCCGTCCAATTCTAACTGCTCAGAGTTCAAGGGTTGTTGTGATATGTTTGCAAACAGCGGCAATGGAAATGTCAGAGACCCTGAATGTCCATGTACTGTTATTATGTTCTGTAATTTGTTAATATATTGTAATTCTCTTCATGTGTGGCAGTGGTGTGCTGGTGATAGAGGGCACTGGATGACTGATCCTTAGGTTGGGGGTTTAAGTGCCATTCCTGACTTTTGTCAAGAGTATCTGCATAGCCGTCAGCATGTTTCTGCCCCTTGCTAAAGGGTTGCGTCAGGAAGTGCCAAATCAAACATGTGAATCATCAATAATGACTTCCATGAAGATGGAGGCAGATGATTCGCTGTGACGACCCCTGAAGGGAACAGAAGAAGATTGTAATTCTATTCATTTAGAATTTTCTTGGGCAGCGCAGTGACATAGTGGTTAGCATGTCCCCCTCACAAGCGAAAAGGGTTGCGTTTGTGGCATGGGGGTTTCTGTATGAAATTTGCATATTCTCCCCACGCTTGCATGGGTTTCCTCCAGCCACCCTGATTTCCTCCCTCAGTCCAAGCACATGCATATTAAGCTAATTGACTGTTTCAGATTGCCCCTGGCTCTAAGTGTGAATGGTTGTGTTTGTGTGCTGCCCTGACATGATGTATTTGGGGTGCACTCTGCCTTCCCGCAATGTTGGCAGCAACGCTTATAGTTGGATTATAGTTGGACAGCTTTGCAACGCTGACGGATCCAAAGTTCCATTTAAAGAGGCCAAGAATCTTCAACGATCCTGTATACCCTTTTGAACTTTTCTTCTAAGAGTAATTTTGAAGTGAAGAAGCCTTAATTATCCAACAATGCCCCTCAAAAATAGATAATAAACAGTGGAACGACAGCTCTGCCTCTCTGACATGGTTCTGTTTGGAGGGTCTACAGGTGAATGTTCTCGTGTCATTATGCTCCTCCAACCATCTCCCTCTCCTCTCATTCTTGTGTTTTTTCCATTACCACTATTTCCCAAAACTCCAACTCCATCTCAGTCCGACTGGCAGCTTCTCTTTTCATTCTTATTAGCGCTGTGTGATCGCGCACTAGCTGCTCTTCTCTCTGCACTCCTATACCTCGTTGTCTCTCTCTGAGGTGAACATAATCGGTCGAGGACGACGCCTACAGAGTCTTAATATAGAATTGAATCTAGAACAATGCTGCTCCAGCGGTTATATAAACACACGTGTATAACGTGCGTCACTTTGCCGTATTTGTGTGTATGTTTTGCATATGGTAGTAATTAAGCCTCATTAAATGCACCGAATTGACAGTCCTCGATCACTCCATCCCTCCGTCTCCAGCCGTCCCTTCCTCCTACGCTCTGCTGTGAGACTCCTGTGATTTAATGCTTAATGTTTTTCCCCCCCTAAGCATTACAGCACATTTCCACCCATAAAGCACGCAGACGTTGGGTCAAATTATAGGCGTTTGATCTTTTCCAATCTTCTAAACAACTCCGCAGTGCAGCACGACCTTTTATTTAGTGAAAGACAGAAATTTGGGTTTTTTCTAGAGAAAGCTTATTGACAGCCAACAGCGTATTTTACCACATGTGTATACAGCACATTTACCTCGAATTTATTTGCATCTTCTTTCCCTGTTGATGTGGCCAAGTTTTGGTAGGGTTTTTACAGATGGGTGACTTTACTAATGCCAACCTTCCAGGGCAAATACCCATTCACATTCACATTCACATTGGCATCTAGGGCCGTATTAGTTCATTATGTATGCATGGACTGTGAGAGGAAGCCTAAAACCATGTAGCAAGAAAATAACATGTAAACTCCACACAGAAACGCAATCGCCAACCATGGGGCGCAAACCTAGAACCTTGTTGCATAGCCATCAGTGCGTTTCTGCCCTGTGATGGCCTGGCGAGCTGTACAGGGTGTACTGTGCCTTTGCATGGCCGTAGAAGAGGGTGAGGGACTGACAGATCAGTGGTTCAGTTCTCAAACCAGCAGGAAAACCGTATGGTGGCAGAGGAGTGAGAAGCACCTTCTTGTTTGTTGATCTTCAGTTCCCTTGAGCAAGGCACCCAAACCCCTAACTTCTCTCCTGGTGCAACCATAGGCTGCCTACTGCTCCGTGTGTGTGTGTGTGTGTGTGTGTGTGTGTGTGTGTGTGTGTGTGTGTGTGTGTGTGTGTGTGTGTGTGTGTGCGTGTGTGTGTGTGTGTGTGTGTGTGTGTGTGTGTGTATATGTGTGTGTGTGCGTATCCAGTTTGGATGGGCTTAATGTAGAGACTTATTTCCCTTATGGGATTAATAGAGTATATTAAAAAATAACAATAATCAGTGAGACTGAAATCACACCCACGTGTTCACAGAGCTCATTGAAATTTAACTCGTCTCCATGTACTTATCGGAATGATCTCAAAGAGCTGTAAACACCAAGGGAGCCTCGAGCACCTAAAGCCTCTTAAGGACATGTACTAAATCCTCCAGTAATGCCACTCAGCCAATGCAATGCCTCATAAGCACATACGGACCCCTCCCCCTGCCCCTCCGCCTCCTTTTCCTCCTCCTCCTCCTCCTCCTTCTGTACTGTATTGTATTGTAAAGTAAAACACTGTAAAATTTGCTCTGTGAATCTATCGAAAGATAGGCAGACAACTATTTTGGTGGGTTTTATATATATATAAATACATAGACGCTTCCCGACTTACGTTTTTAATTGGTTCCGGACAACCGAATGTAAGTTGAAAGTGAACGTAAGTTGTTACAGTGACGTATGACCTAAGAGTGTATAGTTCTTTTTATATTAATATTCATTAGGATTTGCGTGCTTGCAGTTCATTATTGTGACATTATTAAAACACAATTCACACCTCAATCTTACTCACGTTATGGCAGGCCTGGGGAGTGATCAGTCTTCTCTGCCCTTATCTTCTTTCTTAATGTCAACTCTGACCCATAAGCAATTCCCTTTATTAACTTACTGACTTACAGTCTGGCTCTGTATAAAGCACCCCCAGGGTTCCTAACACCACCGGCTTGTGTGTTTTGTTTGGAGTTTGGCGATTTTAGTTTTAGGATCTAAATCAGACAGATCAAACTACACTCCCTGGTTCTTGGCCGTCTTTATTTTTATAGAATACTTCATGACATTTCATGATATTTCATCTGTTATACTCAGAAGTCAAATATAGAAGCTTGAAAACTCCTCTACAGAACATATAAGGAGTATTATAGAGCCTTTCAATAGGGAAAGAAGCTTGTAAATGAAATCAAAGGGATTTTTGGGTCTTTTGGATTTTTATCTCAGTCGGTTCAGACACTAGTTTTCTGCTGGGAAATATATACATATTGTGGTCTTGCACGTGACGTCACAGGGTCATGTGACTTTTGTTTATCTGCCATATTGGACGGAATGATCCGGACGGCGCTCGCTCATTCAACATTGCTAAACATTTTAAAATAAGTAATAGTGGCTCAACATTACCCGATTGGATGTTGTTTGTCGGTTACTAACTTCCCCAGAGTGAAACAAAATAAACAGTGCGTATGGTTATATCGTGTTGCGCTGTTGGCTGTGCAAATAGATAGAGGAGGAAGCCTGCACTTTATCGTTTTATCATTTTATCGTTTTCCATCTGACCCGGACAGAAAAGGCAAGTGGATCACAGCGGTAAATAGGAAAGACTGGAATCCTACAGAATACAGTAGAATATGCAGCGAACACTGTGTATCAGGTAAATATACATTATTATATAGGGACTAGGGTGGCTATTGTCATTGAGGTAGCATCCGGTAAAAATAAAATTGATATTATAAAAAAAATATATATATATATATATATATATATATATATGTATATATATATATATATATACACACTGTGTAGGCTTATATATAAATAAAATATGTGAATTTATACAACCATTATAAGCACTGATAATTTTAATTTATTATTTCATAAGCGCATAGAACATGCACCTTAGCAGTTATGAGGTGGTGTTGCATACAGCTTACAAATCCGGCAACAAAATACAGTCGGCCCCCGACTTACGAAATTAATCTGTTCCAGCACCTTTTTCGTAATGCGGGAGTTTCGTCAGTAAGGGTCGTGAAGGTATTGGGGTCAAGTGACTGCAATATATATATATATATATATATATATATATATATATATATATATATATATATATATATATATATATATATATACACACACATATAAACGATATACGAAAACGAAAAAGATAAAATGATAAAACGATAAAGTGCAGGCTTCCTCCTCTGTCTATTTATATATATATATACATATACACAGGAATCCTTCAGGGACCCCGAGATTCCCCCCCCCCGACTGACGTGTACGTACATGTATATGTGTATATAATATCAATTAATACATATTCAATGTTATAAATGCTATAATAACAATTAAATATTAAAAAATAATGCATAAGATATAATAAAATATAAATTAAATATAAATACAAACACATATAGATGCGCATGCAAGCATGCACTCAGATGCGCACCTCACATAAAAATGTAAGTAATTTTGATGGGAGATTTTGGGTTATTTTTTGTTTGTTTGGGTATTTTTGCACAATTGGCTTTGTTTTTGTGGCATTTTCCTTAACTTTTTCCCCTATTCTTCCTTAATTTCCTAATTTTTTTAATTCAATGAATATTTTTTAAAAAAAAACATGCAATGTGTGAAGTAGTGAGGGATCTCTGTATATTTAGTCATAGAGTCATATAATTTTTCTTTTGGTTTGTTTTATTTAAATGTTTACATTTACTGCATTTATCCAGAGCGTCTCACATTTCTGAGCCGTTGGACCTGAAGGGTGTTGCTCAAACATTCAATGGTGACAGCCTGGTGTTACTGGGGCTTGAACTGCCAAAGTTCTGATCAGTAACCCAGAGCTTTAACTACTCATGGAAAATATCAACCAAAACTTTAGCCACTTAGAAATGATCATTTTATTTTTAAAACAATATTAGTTTTAACATTTTATTATTTAAAAAGTTGATATACTGCACACAATAACGGTACAAAAGCTTTCAGTATAAATAACTGACATTTTTATGCATGTATAATTTCTGTTTAATTTTCTGTAGATTTAACGTAGTTTAATTTTTTAACTCCTTTTTGAACCTGTTTTATGTCATGTTTAATTTGGTGACTTTCTAAAAATAGCTTGTGGACATATTTGGTATTAATTTAATAACAGAAAATCCCTTTTTTCTTTTGCCAAACACGTTGGGTTGTGGAGCGCGACAACAAGGCAAAGCATTTCAAGCAGATCTGCAGCCTCTTTTCAGCCTCTGTCTAATCCACTGAGTTTGCTGCAGCACTTCATCAAGAAAATGTTGCCAGATTTCAGATTGCAGACCATCCTCAGAACTGGACTGATTTTTGGTAGAAGAGAGGAAAGAAATAAGAGCGGAGATAGCGTGTAACAGGAAAGTTTGAGAAACAGGAAGGAGGAGGAACTTGTAGTGCTCTTACTGTGTTCACATCAACATCGTTCCCTTTTATTTCGCCATTTAAAGTGAAAAACACTCAAACATCTATTCCAGCGTGAACTTTATACACGGCTCAAGCACAGAAAGGAATAATTAAGTAACCTGAACAATGTTTTGACAAATGTAATAGAAAACAGGACACACACACACACACACACACACACACACACACACACACTTAATCAAAATGACTACTCTTGGCATTGTTGTCTATTTTTGGGCTCTGTTGTGTTGATAAATGTTTTTTCCATCGATTTACATAAATAACAATTGTCAAAGAGAGGTCATGCAAAGTAAATACACATATAGCACAAACACACACCACAAACACCACAAGCACATAAACATCACAGATATCAGCACAACAAAACACCCAGAATCAATTCTTGACCTCCAGATCAATGACATCTCAAAGCTCCTTGAAGAGACGTGCTGTGATGTGATTTGACGTGATGTGTGGAATTTAAAAAAATGTCTCTCTTTCTCAGAGTGGAGCAACATGATGATATCCAAAAAAAAACGAGTCACATGACAAATGTTGACATTGTCAGAATTTATACAGGGCGTCCTAAAAGCCAGTACAGGGACCCCTCACTTGCCGTGGTTAATTGGGAGCGAGATCCCCCCACAACCACCGAATTCCATGAAGTGGGATCGACCCCCCCGACTGACGTATACGTACATGTATATGTGTACATAATATCAGTAAATACATATTCAACTCTATGAACGCTTAAAATAACAATTAAACATTCAAAAATAATGCATAAGATGTAAATAAAATATAAATACACACATATACAGATGTGTACCTCACATAAAAATGGATGTAGTTTTGTTGGGGGGGGGTTCGGGGTTGTTGTTGTTTTGTTTGTTTGTGTGTTTGTGTGTTTGTTTGCATAATTGGCCTTGCTTTGCGGCATTTTCTTTAACTTTTCCATTTTTCCTTAATTTCCTTTTTTTTTTATTTTTCAAAGAATGTTTTTGAAAAACCTGTGATGCACTGAAAGCCATAGAAACTGAAGCTCGAAGTGGCTGGTCATTTTCTTCTGCGTCCAAAGGTGGCTGAAGGTTGTTGAAAATGTAGGCGCTCGTGTGGAGGTATGCGGCTAGTGGTCAGATGCTGGAACGTGATGGCAAGTAAACTTCAGTGTAATTTTTTTTAGGAATTTATTAAAAGTGTCTCGTGACTTTGGGACACCCTGTATGATCATGCATGTATAGACTCTGCGGAATACAATTCCTATTATTCCTGGATAGTTCTAGGCCTTTCTTCTTTGCTTCCTACAAGAATTGTAGGGAAACCGTCTCTGACAAGAAAACTCTTTGTTGGAGAGTTCAACATGAAACCTCTAGTGACTTTAAATAATGAAAGCCTTATTTTCAAAATCAAAATACACATCAACATTAATGTTGCACATTTTTACAAGCTCGCAACAAACTTTACGACAATTAAATTATTCTGGATGCCATAACAACTGGCCAATGCATATGGCTATATTAATATCAGACGGGAGCACTTCTGTAGATTACCATAGTTACCATGAGACCTGAATTATATTTAGTACTTAACTAGCAGAGAGGGCACCCTGAAACTGCACATCACTAGAGAGAAATAAAATCATCAAAAATAAAATATTTAAGATTCAACTAACTGTATATAAATAAACTGTAAGTGATTAAAAAACATACAACTAATTCAAAATCAGTAGACCCCGTTCAGACACAGAATCCCAGAAGATTAATTAAAACATGCAAATTAAAAATAAACACATTAAAAAGAAATCAGAAACCAAAACCCATAAAAAAGATTATTTCTGTATAAATAGCCTACATTAATGTAATAAATAATTGGCACCAGACTATGAAATTTCCATGTTCCACTGAAGAAGAACAAAAATTATTATCAGTTCATCTAGTTCATTTTCTGTAACCACTTAATCCTAATTAGAGTCGCAGGGAGGCTGGCGCCCATCCCAGCTAACTTTGGGCGAGGGCACAGTACACCCTGGACACCTCGCCAGGCCATTGCAGGGCGGAAACACGCTGATGGCTTTGCAGCCGACCCTTGTCGAAAGTCAGCAATGGTTCTTTTGCATGTCTTACACCAGAGGCAGTGGGAGACATGGCCGGCGACTCAAACCCCCAACCTTTGAATTAGTGATCCAACGCCCTATACCACTAGACCACCACTGCCCCTCATATTGAAAATAATTGTTTATTTTTTTAATCACTGAGAGGCTGGAGCCTATCTCAGCCAGCACTGGGTATAAAGGGAACACCTCAAACAACCTTCCAGACCATTACAGGATCAACACACAAACCGTTACACTTCACATCCACAACTAGGGACAATCTGGAAGAGTCAGTCTAATGTGCATGTTTTTGGACTGTAGGGGAAACCCAGAGGATCTACAGGAAACCCACGCAAGCACATGGACCACATGTAAACTCCACAAAGAAACACAAAAGCCTGGACCTACTTGTGCGGCAGGCACAATATTTTATAGAAGCAAAGTGAAAATGTAATCCCTGTAACAGACTCAATAAAATTGTGTGAGAGCTAACAAAAGATCAAAAAGCTGACACAATGGTTAAGTCTTAGTCCTAACATAACCGGTTGCAGGTGAGGTATCATGATTGGCTATACAAATAACTTCCAATAAAGACTTTTCAAATGGAGAAGGGTGTACCTGGCAGAGTTTGCAAGGAAAAAGCCACTGCCCTTCAGAAAGAACATTGATGCAGTTGTATGGGTTGTTAAAGAAGGCATGGACAAGCCAGACGTCTATTAGAAAAAGTGACAAGCTTTCAGACCCTAATCAATCTGGGTTTAAAGCAGCACATTTCATAGAAACTGCCCTTTTTGCTGTCAGAAAATACTACATGAGGCAAAATCTGCCAAGGTGGCATTGGTCCTCAGCCTCCTTAAGCTTTAAGCAGCATTTGACACCATCAACCACAAGGCTGTTGAAGTCTTGGTATTTGTGGTTCAGCATGGCAATGGCTTGATTGAAAGATCCTTCCTCTATGGGGCAACCGTAGTCTAAAGCTTAGAGAAGCAGCTTTGGAACTGAAAAGCCCACTGGTTCGATTTCCACACCAACAGGAAAAATGTATGGCAGTGGAAGAGTGAGCTTCACCTTTCCTTCCTCCACATTAATGGCAGAAGTGTCTTTGAGCAAGGCACCTAACCTCCAACTGCTCTCCAGGCGCCCTTAATGTGTGGCAGCCCAAGGCTCCAAGCGTGTGAGCGCATTTGGATTGGTTAAATGCAGAGGAAATGATTCCCCTTACGGAATTAGTACAGTACTGTATATCAAAAAAATCAAATAAAAAGAAAATCAAAATACTAAATCTCTTGATGATGCCATATCCTCTCATGGGTTCTCATATCACTGCTATGTAGATGATACTCAATGTATCCTCTCTCTGACACCCACGTTGCTGCCTGGATCTCTGCATTACTGGTAGATATCACCATAGATGGCAGCTAATCAGCTGAAATTTAACTGCAGCAAAATGGAAAAATATCCATCTCATATGATTACTCCCCACATCATAATCTTGTGATGTATCTGGACACTCTCTGATCTCTCCCTTCGTCATTCTATGAACCCTGAAGGTAACCATGGAAAATCACTTGTTCTCCTTACATATTGGTAATATTTCTATATTATTCAGAATTCTCTTCTTTAACATCAGAAGGATTGGCATTTTTTCTACTAAGGCCACTCAGTGACTTGTATTTGTATGTGACCTTTGTCATCTTAAGACTGGACTACTCTAAGTCAATCCTGGAAGGTCTACTTCTGAGCACCACTCAACCTCTGCAACTGATCCAAAAGGCACGGCTTGTTTTCAACATTCCTAAGTTCTACCATGCCACTCCACTGCCATGCCCCCCCACTGGCTTCCTGTAGCTGCTCGCATCAGATTTAAACACTGGTGCATGCCTACAAAGTATAAAATTGGCCAACACCCTCATATCTCATGCACTTATCACACCCTGCAGTGCATCATATTCTCTGACCCTCAGGCACTACTTGAGTAGTCCCTCCATCTATTAAGGTAGCAGGAAAATATGCATATATGTGACGCTGGGAAAATCATCGTTAAGTTGAAAGTTGTAGTTTTGTGCTATGAGCTCGTTTTGTTTCATATTTGGACTGTACAACTCGTTTTCTGCTAAATTATCATGTAAAATTAATAAACACAAAGTATAAAGTATAAGTATTTTATTGAAATATTTTTCTATTGGGCTTTCATGCAAAACTGTAAGAAACAAACGGATTCGCTTTACCCGTCTTTTGAGATGATTTCATTGCCTAACAAAGTTGTCAAAGGCAGAACACAATGTTTGTGTTGTAAACAGACTCTAAGCCCTACTTTTACACATTACTACATCGCTGGTCCGTGTTTAGGCGTAGTAATTCTGATTTGGTTAGAAACCACTGTGCCTATGGCACTTTATTTCATCACGAACATGATCAGAACCCCTCACATCTCTTACTGCCGGTCTGATCTTTAGTTTGACTTATTTTGGAAAGAACCATACTTGTACTGTTAAAATGTACATTTTTTTATTTCTCTGAGATTTTTCTATGAGGCTCCGTTACTGCTGAAAGTGAAGGACTGTAAGCGTGAGTCCCATCCACCAAAAAAATAAAGGCTGCATCGGGCCTCACAGAGCCGAGTAGTGCGCAGATTTCAAAGATACTGTCGGAAGCGGGGGATTTTTAAGGAAGCAGATTGCACCTCGTCAGAACTCACTGAGGCAGTGAGAGACTAGTTTAGATATACAATCACAAATCGAAGATTTTAGCAGCGCTGGCGAAGAGGATCAACCTGTACAAGTGGAAACTGCTGCTGTTACTGTTGCCAACGAGCACATGGAACCTGATGAGTAACTGTGGCTATACATAAAAATCACTGTCTGTGTGTGTGTGTGTGTGTGTGCATGTGTGTAGATGGGTGGGTAGGTGTGTGTGTGTGTGTGTGTGTGTGTGTGTGTGTAGGTGGGTAGGTGTGTACATAATTTCATGGAAGTGTTTTTATGAGAGGAAAAGCCTTTATATTTTCATTCAGCATAATTATAATATGTATTCTGTGTATTTTCAGCTGATGAAGCTGTAGGTTGTGATACGTCCTCCAGTCATTTTCAGAGCAGATCTCTGAGGTGCTGAGGAGGACGGAATCTTCTTTTCATTTCGGCTTTTTTCCTTTTTCAGGGGTCGCCACAGCGAATGATTTGCACGTTTGATTTGGCATAGGTTTTTACGGATGTCCTTCCTGACACAACCCTTTAGCAAAGGACAGAAACACGCTGACGGCTTTGCAAAAGTCAGCAATGGTTCTTTTACATAAACATCACACCATAGACAGTGAGACAGTTAGCTGCACTGGGGGGACGGTTACAAGCTTGAGGAGAGTGGGACTCGAACCTCCAACCTTAGGATCAGCGATCCAGCGCCCTATAATACCAGTAGACCACCCTGCCCTTTTTGAATATTTTTGAAAAACCCACGATTCACTGAAGCCGAAGAAACTGAAGCACGAAGTAGTGCGGGATCACTGTATTTCAATTTTTAAAAAACTTGGACTCCAATTTTCTCAGAACTGACGAATAAAGGTCATTAAAATCTGGTCTTATGCAGAAGGACCTCTTCTTTCAAATACAATAGTAATCTCTTTTTAAAAATTTTTTACCCTTATGCATGATTTTCCCTTGCATCGTCACTTTTCCTCTGGAAAGAACTTCCTCACGCTGTGAGTATTATTTAATAATACTCCAGGTTTTAATAGTACTGTGGCTGTTTGGAGAATAACGGTTCTGGATGTTATTCCAACAGAGCCGCATCTCCAGTCTCATAAACACACTGGAGACACATGCACTGTAGAATACAGCCAGACCTACACAACAGCCAAGCTACACAACAACTACACAACATCTACACAACTACACAACAACTACACAACAACTACACAACAACTACACAACAGCTACACAACAACTACACAACAACTACACAACATCTACACAACTACACAACAACTACACAACACCTACACAACAACTACACAACAGCTACACAACTACACACTAACTACACAACAACTACACAACTACACAACAGCTACACAACAGCTACACAACAACTACACAACAGCTACACAACTACACAACAACTACACAACAACTACAACTAAAAAAGTACAGACTGAACTTGTAGAGACGTAAAAGAATTACAGAATTCAGTATTAATTAACCATTACACAGATAATGCTGCTTAACACGTGAATTGATGGAACAGAGAGAGAGAGAGAGAGAGAGAGAGAGAGAGAGAGAGAGAGAGAGAGAGATGCAGTTTTTTTCCATAAGAAGAGAATATTCATGAAAAGGTCAGAATGGCATTTGAAATCACAGAACTGAAAAGAATTTAACTCTCTCTCTCTCTCTCTCTCTCTCTCTCTCTCTGTGTGTGTGTGTGTGTGTGTGTGTGTGTGTGTGTGTGTGTGTGTGTGTGTGTGTGTGTGTGTGTGTGTGTGTATTTTAGAGTCCAGGCAAAGAAATATGTATGTCTATGCAAAAGCGTAAAAAATAAAAATTATAGCAGAGGCGTTAAAGCCTGCTAGCATGTGCAATGCCATGGTCGCCATGGTGACCAAGGCCATATGGAGAGCAAGAAGTATGGAGTGTTCGCTTTAGCTTTAGAGCATATTAATTAGAAGAGGAGAAAGAAAGATTGATATGGAGAGAGAGAGAGAAAGAGAGAGAGAGCGAGAGAGAGAGAGAGAGCAAAAGAGAGATCTCTGATGGAGAAAAAAGTTATATTCTTATTCCTATATTTAAAATGGGTTATTGTTTACAGAGGCTTATAGTGTCGAATAGAGGCAGGGAAATGTGGGCAGAGTCCAATCAAAATGCATTCATAATTGTCTTATCACTGAACAACTGCTTACTTCTACTTGGGTCACTGGGAAGCTGTGCCTCTCTCAGCCAATACTGGGTGAAGGCTGGGTACACCCAGTGCATTCCAGGCCATTGCACACCCGACACACACACACACACACACATAGCCATTCACACTTAAAGCTAGCAGCAATTTGAAACAACAAATTAGCCTAATGTGCACATTTTTGGATTATTGGAGGCCACCGGAGTACCCAGAGGAAACCCATGCAATCACACGGAAATCGTGTAAACTGGGAATCGAACTCAGAACATTCTTGCTTGACGTTCTTGAGGCAGCGGTGCTAATCACTATGCCACAATGTTGTCATGTATTTATAATTAAAATAAAAAAAAATAATAATAATAAACAGGTAAATAAATAAGGATTTTATTTGGTAAATGTACAACAACAAAAAGCTGTTGAGAGAGAGAGAGGGAGAGAGAAATAGAGAGAGGGAGAGAGCGAGAGAGAGAGAGAGAGAGAGAGAGAGAGAGAGAGAGAGAGAGAGAGAGAGAGGGGTTGGGGGTACAGAAAAAATGTCTGTTACCCTTGATCTCAGCTGCACATTTCAGAAAATTGACACATCTTTCAGAGGACGGGGACGTGGGAGACACACACATGTGTGAGTGTATGAATGAATCAAAGAATTTCTGTCAAGCACATGCTATTAAACCATCTGTCCCCTCTGTGGTCTCTCTCTTTCCCTCCCTCTCTCTCTTTCCCTCCCTCCCTCTCTCCCTCCCTCCCCTCCTCTCTCTCTCCCTCACACACACTCTTTCTGTCCTATCTGCTCCAAACGTTTTCTGATATTACAGTATAATTATAAAAATCATGCAGCTGAAATTGAGCACACACACACACACACACACACACACACACACACACACACACACACACACACATTAGTAAAGCCAATAAAGCAAAACAACTGCATTGATGACTTCCTGAATTCACATAATTCAACAGCTGTCAATCAACTAATGGGGCTGGAGAAAGAACGAGAGAGAGAGGCAATCAGTGTAATGAGAACACACACACACACACACACACACACACACACACACAGTCACACCTCTGTCTCTCTCTCTCTCTCTCTCTCTCTCTCTCTCTCTGTAAATCTCTTAATCTCTATCCATCCATGAAAAATTATTGATGTCATTTCTTTTAAAAACATTAATATGCAAATGAACCAACAGAATACGATGAAGGGAATCACACACAATGTAACATGACACCCACAAATCTGAATATGTCAATTCAATGTGTTTATATAATCACCTCCACACACACACACACACACACACACACTTTTTAGACGTCATCAGGCCACTTCGCTTTCAGGAGTGAGAATAAGTGCTAAAGTGGGATTAATAATAAAATGAAATGAAATGTAAAAGATTGCGTGTCATCTTCGCTCTTCTAAACGGGTGGAGGGAAAGCGGGAGGAGGGGAAGGAGCGATAAAGAGAATGAGTACAGTACACACTCTCGTCTCTCTGTGGGCTTTATGGGTTTTTTAGGTAACCTTGAGTGGGAGAAAGATGAAAGGAAAAACATATTATTCAACCAAAGCCAAATGAAAAGGCTATGGGCAACGATGTCATTCTGTCCTTTACTGTCCACTCTGCAAGTCAAAGGTCAATGGGCCATGAGTTAGTGTACCCAGAAATATATAAAATATTTATGCAGCTGCATGTTTTGTGGGTAGTGGTGGTCTAGTGGTATAGGGCGCTGGATCGCTGATCCAAAGGTTGGGGGTTCGAGTCCCACTCTCCACAAGGTTGTCACTGTCCCCCAAGTGCAGCTAACTGGGTTATCAAAGGTGGGCCATGTCTCTCACTGTCTATGGTGAGAGGCATGTAAAAGAACCATTGCTGACTTAAGTATCTATGTCATCTAAAAGTATTACTTGCACACAAATTATGCTGAGAGGATCACCAAGATCGGAACACTTTAATAACAACCTGCTGTAGTATGTTATTCGGTAGTAGCAGAAGATGAAGATGAAAACACTGGGTTATTAGTAGTGTTAAAAAAAACAACAACACAGCTATATTAACTCAATACTGGAATAAAACCACTAAACACAGAGAGGACACAGAGAAATCATAGGAAACACGGAGTGGCCATAGAGAGGACACAGAGAAATCATAGGAAACACAGAGTGGCCATAGAGAGGACACAGAGAAATCATAGGAAACACAGAGAGGTCACAGAGATGACACAGAGAAATCATAGGAAACAGAGAGGACACAGAGAGGACACAGAGAGGACACAGAGAAATCATAGAAAACACAGAGAGGTCACAGAGAGGGCACAGTGAAATCATAGGAAACGCAGAGAGGTCACAGCGCGGACACAGAGAAATCATAGGAAACACAGAGAGAACAGAGAGGACACAGAGAAATCATAGGAAACACAGAGAGAACATGGAGAGAACACAGAGAAATCATAGGAAACAGAGAGAACACAGAGAGGACACAGTGAAATCATAGGAAACACAGAGGTCACAGAGAGGACACAGAGAAATCATAGGAAAACACAGAGAGGTCACAGAGAGGACACAGAGAAATCATAGTAAACACAGAGAGAACACAGAGAGGACACAGTGAAATCATAGGAAACACAGAGAGGTCACAGAGAGGACACAGAGAAATCATAGGAAACACAGAGAGGACACAGAGAGATCATTAGATGGACACATTGAGAACGTGTGGCAGTGTGAATACTTGTACAGTTCTGGAGCTCATGAACAAGAACTGTTGGTAGAAGTGACGTGCATTTATGACAGGTGGCTGATGAGCTCAAACTGGGCCTCAGGCCTGCACAAGACTATGTGAGTGCCCCTGGCTCCCCTGAGTCTCTGTACTTATGAACTATTTCCATGCACTGCTGTACTCTTAGGTCTTTATGAATTATTGTGTACAGCATTACGTACATCATGATATATATACATACCGCTACCGCGAAAATGTTCGAAACCATAATTTTCACGTCAGATTGCTGGGACCTTATTGTCATGATAGCTGTGAAAAAATTTTCTCCCAACATTTCACTCGGCAGTACCTTGCTTTTAGCCTATTCCGCCTTCAACCCCGGCCTGGCTGTCTGTTTTTATTATAGATATCTCCGTATAACACCGCACTGGATCAATTCACCTTAAACATCACAAACGTGAGCATCCTGCACTACACTCTCGTTATGTAATACATTTCACGTATTTCTTCCTTTATTGCCTCAGGCCAACTGGAGTGAGAAATAGAAAGGAGAAATGACCTTGAAAACCTCGAGTCACCGGTTGAAAAGCATCACACACACATACAGCGAGAGAGAGAGAGAGAGAGAGAGAGAGAGAGAGAGAGAGAGAGAGAGAGTGTGAGACAGAGAGAGAGAGAGAGAGAGACAGAGAGAGAGAGAGAGAGAGAGAGAGAGAGAGAGAGAGAGAGAGAAACATGAGCATATCTGACTTCTTGTCAGAAAAAACTCCCATCACTGTTCATGATAGATCAACATCACGACTCTCTGAGACTCAAGGTCGAAAGAGCAAAAATTAAAAAGACACAGAGAGAGAGAGAGAGAGCCAGAGAAAGACAAAGAGAGACAGGGAGTGACAGAGAGAGATAGAGAGGGAGAGAGAGAGACAACAGAGAGGGAGAGTGAGAGAGAGAGTGAGTGAGAGAGAGAGAGAGAGAGATAGAGAGAGAGAGAGAGAGGGAGGGAGAGAGGACACAGAGAGGGACAGAGAGAGGGAGAGAAGGGGAGGGGGGGGGTTTTTGCGTGGGTACATTTTAGTGAGAGGTCAACACTGCTTACTTGTCTTGGTGCTTTATCTAATTGCAAAGACAGCACAGGCAGCAGAACACACACACACACACACACACACACACACACACACACACACACACACACACACACACACACACACGTTTAGCTATTCATCAATACCACTTGTCCTGAGAGGTTGATCGCTGCTGAGAGAGTCAACATCTCAAAAGTAGGGTGTGTGTGTGTGTGTGTGTGTGTGTGTGTGTGTGTGTGTGTACGTGTGCACCTCACCTTCAACCTGTTTTCCATTATTAAATAAGCTTTAATGTGAAACTACGATTGTTCAGGAACCCAGCACCAAACAGGTTCTAAAACCCAAAGCCTGTTTGTGTGAAGCTTTAGTTTCATAAACCGCCCATCAAGCAGGAACTGGATCACAACCAGTGGCTTTCTAATTTTTAAATGAAGGTCACAGCATCTTAAGATCATGAGATGTGCTGGCCATGTGTTTACTGGAGGCTTTGAGTTGTTCAGACTCAAAGCACTTATCAGAACCACCCCGACTTCTACCACAACCCCCACCCCACCACACCCCCACACCCCTCCCACACAAACAACTGCATCTTTAAGTCCGAAGGTTACGTCTGTATTTACATCGCAGAAGTTCCTGGTATTCAGAGTCAGGTTACGTAAGCGATTGAGTGAATTTTTGAGATGTGTGTTCAGATTATTCCAATATTCTGGGGTTATCAGACTTTAATAACGAGGAGCCAGAGATTTTCAATATCGTCGCGACTTCAGAACGACACCACTCACCTTTAAATCCGAAAAATACCGACAGCCAAAATACAAACTCATGACAAGCTGTGAGGCAGAGTGAGAGGGAGTGAAAAAGAGAGAAGCCAAGAAAATAGAGAGACAGAAAAGGGTGAGAGAGAGAGAGAGAAAGAGAGAGAAGAGAGAGAGAGAGAGAGAGAGAGAGAGAGAGAGAGAGAGAGAGAGAAGAGAGAGAGAGAGATAGAGAGAGAGAGAGAAGAGAGAAAGGTTGTACATTTCTGAGCCCATTACAGGATCAATATAATCCATTTGGGTTGTTCTAAAATTTTAATATTTCATCAGTGGAAAACATAATGCTCTCTTTTTCCTTATTATTCTCCCTCTACTGCTCTCTCTCTCGCTCTTGCTCTCTCTCGCTCTCTCTCTCTCTCTCTCTCTCTCTCGCGCTCTTTCTGTGTGTGTGTGTGTATGTGATAAACACACACACACACACACACACACACACACACACACACACACACACACACACTTATTCCAGGTGAACCGAACTCCATTAATCCCACCTCTTGAACGGAAAATCCATTCTGGCAATCCATAAACTCAGCAATAAAATCCCTGGAGCTTCAACACTCTCTATTCAACTGTTTCTGGTGAAAAAAGTGATAGAATAATGGGAAATGTGTCCTTTTTTTTGGATGTGGAACCGTGAGCATATGGACATTCTATTCCACTGCTGTGGGTTCTCAGCGGGACACCATCGCGTGATCGCACCGCGCCACATTTCTCTCTGCGCTTATGTAAAAAAAAAAAATGTAAAAAAATATGAAGGACAAACAAGCTGCACTTCAGACGGCACCGAGCAACAACACTGTAGAACTAACAAGCAGAACAGGTTCTCACCTGCCTTGTTTTTTAATTGCTTTGAAGTTGCAACGCTCGCTGAAGCTGAAAATCAAAGTGTGTTAACAAAACCTGCTCAAAACCCCACATTGATAGCACACACCGATCAACACTGTGAAGCCATAAAGAAAATACACTGTGCGCAGCTCTCCGTGGTGATCGGGTACTAATCAGAAACTTTTTTAAATTTTACTGTCATGCTTCACATCAACACCACCAACACCACACTTCATAATCACTATATCAATTAATTTACATCAGAGTAATAATATAATTAAGATTATAATTAATAAAAATCATATTAGTAACAATAATAATACTACTAATAAAAATACAATAATATTAATAATATCAATATTAATAATAATATTAATAATAATAATAATAATAATAATAATAATAATAATTATTATTATTATTATTATTATTATTATTATTATTATAACATGTTAATAACACTGCAACAACACTTGTCTGTAATTCTACATTAATAACTACTCTACATGACACCACATTTTTATTACACATTGTTTTTAATACTCATATTATACAACACCTTATTACCACCTCATAACACCATCACCCAAATATTACCTGCATAACACCACCCACTTAACACCACACTTATAACTAACTTTATCCACATATTTCCACATTTAAAATGCGACCCACATATCACCATCTCCTTAATACCACCCACATATCACCATCTCCATAAAACCACCTACATAATCATAACACCTATCGTACCGCCAACATATCACCAAAGGCATAAAAAAACATGTATCACCTTGACTACCACACTAGTCCATACATATCTCAACACACTAGTGGATCTGATGAAAAACTAGAGTAAAATTCTGTGCCATGCGGCCGCCTGCGCCCTCTCCAGAGCATTCAGGCGTGGTAACTGTCTGAAGATTAACTCAAGCAACTTGAGGTAATATGGCATAGCTTCTGGTGTAAAATGATACATGGACGATATGTACACAAGAATGCCCCAAGTCGGAGGAATGAAAATGGAATATCGACTCAAGGACCCAAGTGGAAGGTGAAACAAAATGAAGTGTCAACATTTCAAAAACCTGACGTGAACTTTACCAGCCCAGGACCTCTGATACCTCCAATATCTCACACACATTGCTCACACATGCGGCATGTTCTGGTTTGGAAAAAAAATATATATATATAGGATGATACTGACTATGACAGAATCCCAGCTGGGAACAGACACCCAGCAGGCGTGGAGAATGATGATGTAGATGGTGGACTTCGCGTGACTGCTGAAGGAAAGATTTCCCAACTGAGTCAGATTGAAGCACACTACGGACGGAACCGCACCTAATTGGAAAAGATGATGCTGATGTTGCTAATGATGACGGTAATGATAATCCCAGTAATAGATCATACGACCACACCCATAACACCACTTTGCAAATACCACATAATATCACCACACAGATCCCCCCACATATGACCACAAGCATCCCAACACTCCACTATCACAGCACTTCTAAGTCATTCTCCATATCACCACACCTATAGCACCACCCCATTTCACCACACCCATAACATCACTTCCAAAACACCATTCAATATCTCCACACCTCTAACATCCCCCCATAACTCCATTTTCATAAAACCACCACATATGAATGACCACACCCTAATTACTACCTCCATAATACACCTGCATTTACACATCAATAACCACACCCCTATGTTATGGGCATGTAAATATTTGTGTGAATGTAAATACAAAAATAATGGAAGAGAGTCACAAGGTGTGACTCAGCCGTTTGGGTCTGGAATTTTCCATAAGGGGACTTAGTTGCGCATGCGCCCTAGTGGTGGGTCAGGTGATTGTGGAATAACAGTACAGTAACCAGAACAGTAGGGAATCTATATTATGGACCTGTTGCCGACTGACTAGTCTCCTTCAGGCTCTTCGGGTCTCTTCGTGTTGCTTCGGGCAGATCATCTAAGGGGACTCATCTCGGTGGATCAACTCATCCAAGGTGAACCATGGAACCCGCTTCCCCTAAGTTTTGTTGTTTGGGACTTCATTGTCAAAGTCCATCATCCATGTCCACACACAGCCCACGCGAGGATGGTCATCATTTGTTTCGTCCGACACGCTGGATGGCAAGACTTTCCCCGCTAGCACATGCGCCATCTCTAAATGTACCCTGCTGCGGGTGCTTGGGGACTATGGGACCCTTTGTTAATTTGTATGTGGTTTAGTTCTAAGTTGGAAGTTATGAATTTTGTCTTATATTGTTCATAATATTAAATTGTACATAGTTTATGTCGTGGCCTGTCGTGCTTTGCTGGTTTCACGGGGCAATTCCCATTTTCTAAATTTTCCTATCCGTAACAAGTGGGGGCTCATCTGATCCGTTAGGCATACATAGCACCCTAAAACATCACTCCTATAACCTCACATCCATCACCGCAAACCTTAACACTACTTTTATAGTACACGTAAGATTAGGCTTGTAGTAACACATTAATAACACGCTGTGATACAACATCACAGTTTGTGAAGTCCTGCATTAGTACCGGGGAAGGAAGAGTGCACTCATGCCAGTAATTACAAAACAATAACATGATGGTCATTGGCGGTTCTTTACCCACAGATCAGCTGCAGATTAAAAAAGTTGAAAGAGAAAACGTTCTGATTATTAAACATGATGTTTAGAACAACCCTTGACACGTTTTTGCTCATTAAAAGTAGAAAAGTGCTTGGAGCCCTCGTGAGTAGTTGTGATTAGTTGATCAAACTGTTCTGACGTCCTACTTATTTTATTGGTAACCATGGAAACAGCGGAGCTTTAGTAGTGATCAAGTGATTATTGTTTGCTGTTAGTGTTAATTACACTGTGTGTCTGTGTGTGTGTGTGTGTGTGTGTGTGTGTGTGTGTGTGTGTGTGTGTGTGTGTGTGTGTGTGTGTTTGCGCACTTGTGCCTGTATGCTTACAGAGTTAATAACTAGCTTTCTAGAATAATAACTGAAATGTTTTGTGTGTGTGTGTGTGTGTGTGTGTGTGTGTGTGTGTGTGTGTGTGTGTGTGTGTGAGGGAGAGAGAGAGAGAGAGAGAGAGAGAGAGAGAGAGAGAGACATTAATAACTGTTATCATATGTCACTATTTTCTGTCAGAAATGTTATTAGCGCTATGCTAACACACTTGCACAATGCTACTACATAGCATTAATTTTTTTTTTTATAACAATTCAAATGAAACCGAGGAACAACTGGAGAGGATGCAAATTGTGTGACACACTCTGAATGATAGTGAGCCCAGGGCCATGCTCCCCCCGAACACACACACACTGATTTAGAGTGATGAAACTCAATTGCTGTCCTGGTGATGATTATACACAGGAAGCACGTCTGTTGAAATGCTAAATTACACACAAACTCACAGCCAAGCTGTATTTCAGCCATATTTCTCACACAGAGCGAAACAGTAAGAGCACAGGAAACATGTTTCAGCGTCTAAATGCTTATTCCTCCACATTTATTAACAATGTTTAATTTTCCATAAAAATTTAAAACTAGAATATTGCCAGGGGTAAAGCGGTGGCGTAGTGATTAGGTTTTCTTTACGGAGTTTGCATGTTCTCCTTTGGGCTTGTTCGGGTTTTCAAAGATGTGCACAATGGACTCATCGGCGCTTCCAAATTGCCCCTAGGTGTGAGTAGAAGTGTAAATTGTTTGTGACCTGCAATAGTCTGGCAAGCTGTTCAGGGTGGAACCTGCTTTCGCTCCCAGGTGGCTGATATAGGCTCCAGCCTTCCCGTGACCCTAGTAGAATAAATCAGATCACTTTATGATATATTTGCATAAGCATGGCGCTCTGGAGCTCCGCTAATAATTGTACAACTATTTTCAGTTCTATATATCTGTATTTTACTTCGTGCTTGCAGAGACCAGCCCCCACCCGTTCATCCCAACCCCCCGTTTACTGTAATTTTAGACCAAAACACTAGACAGGTCAGGTGAGGATATTTGTGATTTAATGGTCATGTAAAGATGTGTTTTATTATAACAGATGCATGTTGAAAGGGTTAACAGTCACTTATATCAAGTTTTGTTTTTGATAATTGTAATATTATCGGCTGATTGCGTCGAGAGACCTTCAATACGAGTGTGACGCACATACTCCAGGCTGGGATACAGAAAGTGCTGGATTCGAAATAGTTTCTGAGATTTCTGCATAGTGTCAAGAGTGTACAGATGTTTCTTCCAGATGCAGGCTATATTTCTTTTTCTGTCTCGTAATGAAATGAGCTTTAAGATGCTGTGGACAGATTTTTGAGTCGTTCTCTGTGTTTTCTGTCTTCACCTTCACTCACTTTCTTTTGGAATATCCCACTGTCCTCGCAAGACATCTACACACACACACACACACACACACACACACACACACACACACACACACACACACACACACACACACACACACATTCCCACACCATGGACGTGTCCTCAGTTAAGAAATCAGCTAAAGTGTCTCGGGGATTATGAGGTATTCTGGTATTTTTAACGTTCTTCTTATTTTAGCTTTAAATCATCACATGCTGTCGATACACTGAGCAGCAAACCCCGGAATTCTCAAAATACTGTCCAAAAAAAAGGAACTGTCTCTCTCTCTCTCTCTCTCTCTCTCGCTCTCTCACACACACACACACACACACACACACACACACACACACACACACACACACACACACACACACACACACACACACCTCTCTCTCTCTCTCTCTCTCTCTCTCTCTCTCTCTCTCTCTCACACACACACACACACACACACACACACACACACACACACACACACACACACACACACAGACACACTCCCCCAGCTCTCTCTTTCTCGGGTTTGATTACACTCTGATGATTCTAATTAATGTTGCGTACACACTACTCTGTCTAATTACACATCTGTGACTAAATTTCTGCAGAGAATCACAGTCTCTCTCTCTCTCTCTCTCTCTCTCTCTCTCTCTCACACACACACACACACACACACACACACACACACACACACACACACACACACACAGTGTGTTCTATTATAAACCCAATTCATTCTTTTCCAGTCAATTGTACTTTCTCAAGAAGGGAGCATTTTATTCCAGCTGTTTCTGTCATTGTTTATTTCTGTCATCCTAAACATCTCCTTAGCTCCGGCCTAAACTCCTTCCCCACGTCTCTACTCTCACACGGTACAAACTCGGTTTCCTCTCCTTTAAGTTAAACACTACTCCGTGTCGAAGAAATTTTCCCCTGATGCTCTTCTTTCTGGTGACTCAGTGTCATTAGTGAAGCTGTGAAGGCAGTAAGAAACTGAATAAAAGTCAGTTATTGAGATTCAACACCTTCATTATAGGACAAAGTCACCATGTTTCTCTGTAACCTCAGCTCTCCCGAGAATAATAAAATAGCGACTGAAAGAAATATCCTGGAGCTGCATGTCTAGATTTTTAAAACAGTGTAACAGTCTAGACATCTGAAACATTCTGCTCTCAGTACAAATCTATACAATCCAGTTCTCAATGCAAAGTCATAAAGCATAGTACAGGAAAAAGACTCCATCTGTCATGCTATAGTGCTGTCCTCCAAGCGTGTTACGCCGCCTATGAATATACATGTGCAGTAGTCCAACAAAATTTGTTCAACTGCTATCACGTGTCACCGAGGAAGCTGGTCTTTGTCCTCGGCTCAGTAAGCAATCCTTGAGAGGTGGAAATTGTCTATAACTAAATTATCTGAAAAAGTTCTATATCAGGCACCTATATATTCGTAGGTGGCATAACACACTTAGAGGACAACACTATCCATCTCTTTGTAAGTATGAACTCATAGTCCCATACAGTTGGCTAGAATCTAGTCTGAGTGATATGAAAGACATTGTTCCATCCCTTCCTCCCTGAGTACTCAGCCAATTAACTGCACGCATCAACTGAGGCTTGAACTTACAAAACCTCAGGTACTATTGGTACACTGTGCCATTTAGGACACCCACGTGTACTTTTTTCTCTGGGATCACATAATAAGGACCTTTCTGATGTAATCATGATGATGGGCGGAAATGTATGTTTTATATGCTCCAAAACATCATGGAGTACCATTTAACAACAAGGGCGTAGGCTGGTCTGACCGTGGGGAAGGGGGCACATCTCGGTTGACCGGAACTCGAGTCCCAGGGGCTATAGGCCTAAGCCTTAAACGGGAAATGAAACGCCAACTAAATAAGTTGGCGG
>CM045733.1:54167500-54187500 GCA_024760905.1 Plotosus lineatus | reverse complement strand
AAAGTCTTTCAAACCCACTCAGTCATTTGCCGAATCCTACTTGTGTTCTACAGGGAAACCAGAATCTACCCCACCAGACACTGGGCGAGTGCGAGTTACACCCTGAACAGCTAACCAAATCAACGCAGGGCAATGCACATACTATACAACCATTAAAACTCACATTCACACCTAGGGTCGCCTTAAACAGCCTCTTAGCCTAATGTACATGTCTTTGGACCGTGGGAGGAAACCGGAGTACCTGGAGGAAGTCCTGGCAAGCACGGAGAGAACATGCAAACTCCGCACAGGAAAACAGCTCATTCTTGCTGTGAGGTGGACATGTGAACTACATTACCATCGAGCCATCAGGTTGTTTTATGGTATATTATAACTGTGATAAATATTTCATAGATTGAGGAGTGTCTGGACAACACAACTTTTAAAATATGCTGGTCTTATTTGGTTGCATGTTCCATTAAATCCAAAACTTTTGCTAAACTAAAATCTTTAAGTAGGACACGCCCCAAATCTCAACTACCAATGATCATTTTTGTTCCGATCGTGTAAATAAGAAAAAGCACTAAAACATTTGCCCCATAAAATTCTTCATAACGCAACGACATTTTTATTAGATAGAATTTATTATATTCATTCATTCCTTTTCTGAACCGCTTAATCCTAATTAGGCTCGCGGCGAGGCTGGCGCCCATCTCAACCGACTCCAGGGTACACCCTGGACAGCTCGCCAGGCCATCGTGGGGCAGAAACATGCTAACAGCTATGGAGCTATTCTTGATGAAAGTCAGCAGTGGTTCCTTCACATGAACCTCTCACCATAGACAGTGAGAGACACGGCTGGCCTTTGATAACCCAGTTAGTGCACTGGGGGAACAGCAGTGACAACCCGTTGAGAGTGGGGCTTGAACCCCCAACCTTATGATCAGTGATCCAGCACCTTTACCACCAGACCACCACTGTCCCTGAAAAGGATGTACGATAATCATATGCTTTGAAAGACCTCACAGGCCGCATAAAATGAGCTGGCAGGCCAGATTCGGCCCTCGGACCGCGGTTTAGATAATTGAAGTCGAGGATGTGCTTCTAATGACCTCGCTGCTGTGATGTTCACTCTGAGTCTGGAACAGCTGCTCCATATTCAACTTAGAAAAGCATAAATATTGAGCAGACATAACAAGCGGATTATATTTCTAGAAACTACTCCGTCATTCAATTGCTTAGATAAAGAGTGACAGGGCAAAATGATTCTGTCTATTCATCCTGATGGCTGTCAGAAATCCATCAGCGGAAGATGAATGGAACTGATTCATCTTGGCAAACAAAGCCATCAGGAAGTTTCTCAAAAGGATTCCTCAAAGTTCAATCGACTCTTTGAGAAATCCAGTCATACGAGGGATGGTGAAAGCTCACGTCCCTGTCACTCAAAGGTCACAGGAGTCTGAGAGGTCATGCATGGAAGAGGCAGATATCGCATTCCCTTCGAGTGTTTTTCGGCCCATCCTGAATATACACGTACAAGCAGTTCATAAAGATGTGAAGGAGCACAGATGGGGCTTTAAATTAAAAAAAAAAAAAAAACAGTGCTATCCTCCCCTCATACAAATGAACTCAGAGACGCCCATGAACTGCTGCCAATCGTTGTGTGACAGGGAAGGTAGCGTATGTCTTCCCTTTCTTCCGTGAGTGCTCAGCCAATGAGCTCCCGTGGACTCCCGGTCACGCATGGCGGTGGAATTAGCCCAGATTTGAACTTGCAATTCTGGGTTAATAGTCATGCACCACTCGAGAGCCTAAATTATTTATTTAACAAACAATACATTCTGTGACGCCAGTGGTGGGCGGGTGGTAAAGGTGCTGGATTACTGATCCTAAGGTTGGGGGTTCACTCTCCACCGGTTGTCACTGTCCCCCCAGTGCCACTTACTGTGTTATCAAAGGCAGGCCATTTCTCTCACTGTCTATGGTGAGACGTTCATGTAGCCGCAAAGCTGTCTGCGTGTTTCCGCCCTGCGATGGCCTGGCAAGCTGTCCAGGGTGTACTCTGCCCTTGCCCAGAGTCGGCTGAGATGGGCGCCAGCCTCCCCGCGACCCTAATTAGGATTAAGCATTTCAGAAAATGAATAAATAGATTCTTCTCATCGAACATTACCATGAATTGTAATTCATCCTGACACCAGGTGGTGGTGAGTTATTTCAAGTAAACAGCTAGTCATCCAGGCAGCACGGTGGCGTAGAGGTTCGCACATTCGCCTTACAGCAAGAAGACCTGAGTTCAATTTTCCCCTAGGTGTGAATGAGTCTGAATTTGTGTGATTGCTTGCCCTGCAATGGTGTGGCAAGCTCTCCAGGGTGTAGGGTCCATCTCAGCTGACTCTGGTCGAAGGCAGAGTACACCCTGGACAGCTCGACAGACGACTGCAGGGCCAACACATGTTCAACCATTCACGCTCACCCTCACACTTGAGGTGATTTGGAACAGCCAATTAGCCTACTGTGCACGCCTTTGGACTGTGGGAGGAAACCAGAGTACCCAGAGGACCCCCACGCAAGCATAGGGACAACATTGTACGGAAACGCCCGAGCGCGAGATTCGATGCGGGGACCTTGCTGCTGTGAGGCAGGCTCGTTACTGTGCAGCCGGTAACGTACCTTTCACCCTTCACCAATATTAAAGATATTTGGGAGACAGATCAACGTCTGAAAGCACAGACCACTATAGTAAACAGCATGTGAGACTACAAACATTCCCGGAGAAATTTTGAAATGTGCGTGCACCTG
Organism: Plotosus lineatus; assembly: GCA_024760905.1. Classification (NCBI taxonomy): domain Eukaryota; kingdom Metazoa; phylum Chordata; class Actinopteri; order Siluriformes; family Plotosidae; genus Plotosus; species Plotosus lineatus. The sequence continues at coordinate 54,184,722 of CM045733.1, read as the reverse complement.
CTGCAGGAAAAACTGAAAAAATCTGGCGTACATCATTTTATTTTCATGTGTCAGACGTATGTTCAGACACATCTGGTCGTTGCCGTAGTGATTGAGCCCGCAGTTATTAACAGTTCCCCTGCCTTTTCAAATAAAACATTTATATGGAGTGTGTCTAGCTTTTCGACTTCTAATTCGGAAACAGTCTTTCTCAACGCAATGACGCTGGCAGCGTTTGAGAGGCAAGAATTTGAAATAAATCATTTTGCTGTACTGTGAAAAATACACACAACGACGCAAACGTGACCCACATAATGATTTTAAGTGATTTTAACCGCCTTTTTTTTTGCATTGACTCTGATGGATAAATTCACGGTGCAGCTGTCAGTCACAGGCTCACCATTTAACTTCTACAAGTGGTGTTGACAGAAAAGTCACATAGTTGAGACCAACACAGATTTCCCTCCGTTTTGATGTAAACTTTATTGGTGTAGAGTCAAAATTATGGGACTGAGATAAATCTCTTGGTTCATCTGTTGGATGCACCCGGCCTCCTTTCTACAGTGCGCTCATAAATCGTGGCGCTCGCGTACATCGAGCTCCGGTGTAAACCCAGGCTCAGGGTCGCCCGTGTAATAATGTGTTTCAGTGATTCCATAAATATTGTTGGTGTTCCTTACTTATCTTCAGACCGACAAGGATGAATGACAGAATTTCCATCGCACTTTGGATTTTTAATGTGTTTGAGAATAAATACAATGAACAGATAACCGTGAGACAGGAAAAGGAGTGTTGCTGAGTGCAGGTGAGTGCAGGTGACGTCAAAGGTCATGAAGCCACTGGTGAGTTGCATGATTTGAAATTGTCAGCATCAGTGCTAAGCAGCTATTTCATGGCCCAAGTTCAGAAGAACAGTGTTTGATAGACAGGTAGAAAAAGCAGGGGGGGGGGGGGGGGAAGAAGAAACGGAAAGGAAGCACTTTCTGACGAATCGGTTCTCCCGGTAACGTCGTGACATCACTGAGACCGGGGGTTCCACTTCCTGACACTTCAACAGTAAAAGATTATTTTCTCTCTGCACTTTTTTGTTTCTTTATTCTGTGCACTGTGCTGACATACAGAGGCAAAAGCACATTAGCAACAAAATTAAACAGCAAGAACATCTGTTCCCTTTTTTGTTTTTACCAGAAGAGAAAAGAGGGAAACTTCACTCTCTTTCACTCTCACGTCAGAAAAGAGCAGAGACAAAGCATCACACAGATTACATCCAGCGCCTCGCAGTTCTATCAGCCTGTTCCTAATGCCAATTTGTGGTTCTACACACACACGCACACACACACACACACACACACACACACACACACACACACACACACACACACACACACACACACCCACACACACACACACACACACACACAGACACACACACACATACACACACACACACACACACACACACACACACAGACACACACAGAGAGACAGGCTGCTTTCATTGCATGGCAGTCTCTTGAAAACTAAGGCAATGATCATGTATACGTGCTGATGTCTGCAGGAACTGTGCCACTGCATAAAGATTTTTGAAGATATGTTCCTCTCACCCTCCCTGACACACTCTCTCTCTCTCTCTCTCTCTCTCTCTCGCTCTCTCTCACTCTCTCTCCCCCTCTCGCTTTTTCTGTCCCCTTTCTTTCTCTCACTCTCTCTCTCTTTCTCTCTCTCTCTCTCTCGCTCTCTCTCTCTCTTCTCTCTCTCTCGCTCCCTCTGTCCCCTTTCTTTCTCTCCCTCTCTCTCTCTCTCTCTCTTCTCTCTCTCGCTCCCTCTCTCTCTCTCGCTCTCTCTCCCCTCGCTTTTTCTGTCCCCTTTCTCTCTCCTCTCTCTCTCTCTCTCCCCTTCTCTCCCTCTCTCTCTCTCTCTCTTCGCTTCTCTATCTCTCCCCTTCTCTCTCTCTCTCTCTCTCTCTCTCTCTCTCTCTCTCTCTCTCTCTCACTTTTTCTTTCCCCTTTCTCTCCCCTCTCTCCTCTCTCTCTCTTCTTCTCTCTCTCTCTCTCCCCCCCCCCCTCCTGATGTCACACATAACAGAGTGTTAGAAAACAAAGATAATGCTCTCAAACTCATCTGGCGTTCCTGCTGAGATCCCATCAAACACTCCACACAAATATAACTCGAGGGCTGCAGTCAGGCGATTTTCACTGATTCAGTGAATCATATCCTTCTGATTTGCTTCTGTTGTCAATGTCACTGCGGCTCAGTAACGACTACAAGAACGAAACAAATCACTGAGTTACTCCACGTCAGAAGCTCATATAAATAACTCCAGGTTGAGAAAGTCAGGCTCTCTGACCCGTATTTATCCGAACAAATTTCATTTAAATGAGTTTCAACTCTCCTGCGTCTGATTCATGAATGTTTTGCACAGCTTGAGAGTTAAAGATTAATCAGACTGATCTGTGTGGGAAAAGAAAAACGAAATAAACTTGTGTGTCTGAAAAATATTCTGTGGTACGTCCTGATTTACATGAAACCCCGCCTCAGTAATATGAGTGCGGTGATGCGCCAGAATTGTTGATGTAGCGTGACCGAGCAATGGTTTAGTGTCTAACTCCAAGCAGGAAGCAAGGACGACTTGGTGTCAGAATATTTTTTACGATGATTCCAAAGCGACAAGCCCGAGATGAACATGTCCAGAACTTTTATTTTATTTCATGTTTAAAACTACAGTTATTACATTCATGGGAAGGCTAGTGTCTATCCTAGCCTACTCCAGGTGAAGACAATGCACTGCGACACACACACACGCATGTACACACACACACACACACACACACACACACACACACACACACACACACACACACACACACACACACACACACACACTGATATTCACGTTCACACCTTGAGGCAATTGAGACCTTCACAGTGTGAGGCAGTTATGCTGACAACAACTCCACTGCCATTATTTTTCTAATTTTTTAAATACTTTTTATATTGTATTAATTCTTTAAGAAAAATTATTGCCTCCGAGTTTAACCCATCAAAAGTGAACACACACACATACATGTAAACAGTGAGCACACACACACACACACACACACACACACACAGACACACTCAGAGCAGTTGGTGGTTTGGTGACTTGCTTAAGGGCAGGTCGCCATGAAAGTCGACTTTTCCCCCCCACACCCCCCACCCCAGCATTTTTCCTGCTTATTCGGGAATCAGGGAATCAGATCAATGTTTTTTAATCAGTTATCAAACTACTGAGTCTGATAAAAATCAAACATATTTATAATTTATGCCAAAAATTAACGAACTCATTCAAATGAAGTCAGAAACACAGCCGGATTCACATTCCAAAACCTACACAATGCAATATTATTATTATTAATTTTTTTTTGATTATTTGTACCACTTCTCCTGTTTCACGTTGTGGGGAGCCTGCAGCCATTTCTACTTGAAAGTGTGGACACACCCAAAACAACTTTCCAGTCCAGTGCGGGGCTAAAACAGATCAACCATTGAGACCCAGAGGGCAATCCAAAACATTAGCTAATTAGCCTGATGTGCATGTCTTTGGGTGCTGGGAGGAAACCGGAGCACTCACTGAAAACCCAGGAAAGTACTGAGAACCCATGCACAGAAATGCACTTTCCAACAACAGGGCTCGAACCCAGGACCTTCTCTCTGTGAGGTGAGAATCTGTCTGTCTTCCTTTCGGCTTTTTCCCTTTTACTCGGGAGTCGCCACAGCGAATCATCTGATTCGCACGTTTGATTTGGCAGAGGTTTTTACGTCGGATGCCCTTCCTGTCACAACCCTTTTTATCAAGGGACAGAAACATGCTGACGACTTTGCAGCTACTCTTTACGAAAGTCAGCAATGGTTCTTTTACATGCTTCACACCATAGACAGTGAGAGACATGGCCCACCTTTGATAACCCAGTTAGCTGCACTGGGGAGGACAGTGACAACCTTGTGGAGAGTGGGACTCGAACCCCCAACCTTTGGATCAGCGATCCAGCGCCCTATACCACTAGACCACCGCTGCCCCCCCTCACTGAGGTGAGAGTATTAACAGTAAACCTTTACCCTTATGAACATAGCTAATTAGTTCGATATCAAAATATATGACTTCAAATAATCTGACTCGCAAATAACCAAAACAGGTACGAGTCACTGACGATAAAAAAATCAACAACTTTTAAATACCCAAACTCAAACGTTCACAATAATCTGAATAAAAATAATGAATATGATTACAATGAATTAAATGAGACACATCTAATGTCACCATGAATAACAGTCCTTTAAATACTCAAATCTGTGTGACTCATTCGCATCTGACTCATTTCATCTAATTAACTCAAATGTGTATTACTGACTCGTTTAAACTTAAAAAAATTACTCATTTACTCTAAAGATTTGGTCCATTAAAATCTTACACTACTCCCATTTCCCTTTTGTGATTTAAAAATTTTGACTTGCTGGAAAATCAGCTGGAAAGAATCTGCTTTGGACAGGAAGTGGCCATGTGAAAGGATGAACTTTGACCCTGTCAGCATCCTGCTTTCCACAGACACAGAGCTGATTCAGTATGAGATAAACCTCACTGCTTTTGACTTTATTACTCCTCCCACTAAACAGCAAAAAAACCTGTCCACACCCATGCATGGATTTCTACCAAGCTTGGTTGGGACTCCACCCTTTCAGCGTTCCAAAGATTATCCGAGTTTTGAATGTCAAGATCGAACATGAGCGCAAGGGTGAAACATTTTGAAGCCAAATATTTCCCATGTTGAGATGAAATTGCTTATATCTGCGAAGCAAAGTGGTACTGAAGTGAAGATGCAGTGGGGGACGTTTAGAAAACTATATACACAAATCCTCCATCAGCGCTGAGTGACCTTGAAAGGTGAAAATCAAGGTCACGGGATTCTGAGTGCTTAAAACTTCAGAAGCAGTGTAGATAGAGATGCTGTTACCATGGACACTCACAGGAGACCACATGTGTGCTTTCAAATGAAGAAATAACTTTGACCTTGATTGACATTGAAAAGTAAAACCAGCCCTTTCATAATTATTCAAATAGATGAGCTTTTCTCCGCTAATTCTGTCTCATCAACATACAAGAGAAGAGATGACGATAAAGACGGGCAATTAAAACCAGTAACCTTATAAATTTAATTATTATCTCTTGGTGATTTTTTCGTGGGTACTCGCAAACTCCATGAACGTATCCTCCGTATATCAAGATAAATTCATTTTAATAACTAGTTTATAGAAGGAAATTAAAAGGAAGGAAATAAACAGGAAAATTTAGTCTCGACATGTAAATAAAGCTTGCCAGTTAGAAACCGTAGTTTTCAAAAACATTACAATAACACAAAAAATAATCAGCCATTTATTTACTTCACGTCATTAACAATGACATCACATCATGTGACCCGACTATCACACATATATGCCGGACAAAGGGTGGGACGCAGGGGAGATACGCTGTAGGTTTTTCTTATGCAGTGCTTTGCTTCAGCTGCATTGAGTTGGAACCTTATACCTTATTACTGCCTACATAGTCCCCGCCCAGTTTAGCCATAGCCAATTCTCACCCATCAAGTATTCCCACTCTATCACACAATCCACACCAACCAGATAGAGAGGAATACTTTATTCATCGCCACAGGGGGAAATTCAAAATGTCCAGTTGCTCAAATATGCACCATCATCCTTATGATTTGTGATTGTGGTTCTTTCAGTAGCATTGTATTCGCCCTCGGAGGGGAAGGACGAGCCGCTCGTGCTAATCACGAGCTTACAGACACCCATGATTCTCTGTTGATCCCTTTAAGTGACAGAGAATGCGTGCATCAACCTGGATTCTACCGAGCGAACTTCAGAATGATCACAGCGCAACTTGTCGATGAGCCACTCGGGAAGCCGCGCCTCTCTAGTTTTATAAACTGAAAGCAGTGAAGAAATGCTTGCTGTAAAAATACAGACAGACGGACGGTTATCGCGAGCTACACCAGATCTCCACTGTGATGATTAAAGATGAAAGATGAAGTAGGAGCAAATCTTGAGGGTTAATTCAGAATTCTGCTTTAGAAAAATCAGCTTTAATTGGACACCAATGAGCAGACAAATGAAATCCATTTGCACAAGTGTTCCCCCGATCTGAGCTGATTAAAGCAAACAACTGCTCAGACTCTCTCGCTCTGTCTCTTGTTTCCTACAGCTATGCCTTATTTCCTTCTCTTTCTGTTCTCATATCTGTCGTTCTTGGATAAAAGTTATTTTAATGGCCACACAGTTTGCAGTGCGTGATGCTCGCAGAATCGTTTCTACACTATTTTGATAGCACATTATCACACTGCTGGAACCGAGCTGCAGTTCTGCCTCAACAAAAGCAATCCATCCAATTAATGTGTCCTGATGGGTCAGATGAATTTCTATTTCTGCAACTCCAACAATGGTGCATCTGCAAATCACAGGTTTATATTACTGTGCTTGTTCTAAAATGTTTGTGTTTCTGTAGAAACTCCTACACACTGTGAAGCATCTGTACTTTTGTAACGAGAGTCTCCTCCGGGACACCAGGATTTACTGCATTTACACACAGGCAACAAAAAAAAGCAAAAAAGAAGGTCTGTGCTGCACTGAAGACAGAACATCAGTAGCTCGTCATGCTATCTGTCACCCAAATGAGGATGGGTTTCCCTTTTCAAGTCTGGTTCTGCACAGGGGTTCTACCTCATATCATCTCAGGGAGACCCCCCCCCCCCCCCCCCATTATTGTGGCCACAGGTTTGCTAATCAGGGATGTATCTACCAGGCATCGAGAGAAATGTTTAGGCAGTGGTGGCCTGGTGGTAAAGGTGCTGGATCACTGATCCTAAGGTTAGGGGTTCAAGCAACATTTTCAACAGGTTGTCACCGTCCCCCCAGTGGGTTATCTAACTGGGTTATCAAACGCCGGCCAGGCTCTCACTCTCTATAGTGTTAGGTTCATTTAAAAGAACCATTGCTGACTTTCGACAAAAATAGCTGCAAAGCCATTAGAGTGTTTCTGCCCTGTGATGGCCTGGCAAGCTGTCCAGGGTGTACTCTGCCTCCGCCTGGAGTCGGCTGGGAGGGGCACCAGCCTCCCTGCGACCCTAATTAAGATTAAGCGGTTACAGGAAATGAATGAATGGATGAGAAATGTTTAAATTCATTCTCAAATCTGTTTACTTGGGAAAGCTGCTTGGTAATCAGCAAATACAAATATACAGTGGTACCGTACCTCACCTTACAAAAGACCCAACAAACGAAAAATCCAGGTTACGAAACTCATTTACCTAAAATTTCCGTCTCTGGATACGAAACAAATTCACGTTACGAAACATGCCATCTCAAAAATTCAAACTGCACGAGCTGCTCCCCATTGGCTATCTCCCAACATCCCGCCACGCCGGCCTCCCATTTGCTAGGAGGGAGCTGCATCTCTATAATATCCATGATGCTTTTCATGTACCTTCAACCCGTTTTTGTCACGTTTGAGTTCTAACATGTGTAAAGGACAGAGTTACTGTTGTTTCATGAGATTTTCGAGTGTGCTCATTGCAACTTTACTTTTTGGCTCAGGTTTTTAACCTCGCATAAACATTTGTAAGATTATAACTCTGCTAAAAAGCCATGGCCAACACACACACGTGCACATGTGCACTCACACACACACAAGCGTGCACACACACACACACACACACACACACACACACACACACACACACACACACGTGTGTGATTCCCAGTGCGGGTGAGAAGAAGAAGCGGGCTCGTGGTATGCGGTTGAGCGATATTGAAAAGGAATATGGCCAAACCCATCTACCATCGCTACGATATTGAAGCAGAAGGAGGCCTTAAAAGGTATACCTTTATAATTTTTGAAGGACTTAGGGAGTAATATTGAGGGCCTTGGAACAAATCAGGCCTTTTACATGTAAACTGCGGCTCAACTTATGAAAAAAATCACATTACGAAACCACTTATGGAACGGATTAATTTCGTACGGTTAGGTACCATTGTTGGTCTAGTGGTTAGGGGGCAGGATTGCTGATCCTAAGGTTGGGGGTTTGAGTCTCCACAAGGTTGTCACTGTCCCCCCAGTGCAGCTAACAGAGTTATCAAAGGCAGGCCATGTCTCTCACTGTCTATGGTGAGAGGCATGTAAAAGAACCATTGCTGACTTTCGTAAAGAGTAGCTGCAAAGCTGTCAGCGTGTTTCTACGACCTGGAGAGGGATGGGCTCCGCCAGGTCAAATCAGCCCAAGTCTCGCCATGAAGGCGCCCCAACGACATCCTTGGATGTTAAGGGATAAGTGAAGTGAGGTACCACTGTAATGAATTAAATAATAAGCTGAAAATATTATGAGGGACAAATGTATTTTTGAAAAAAAAATCAGATGGTTTCATTCATTCGTTCATTCTCTGAAAACCTTATTAATCCTAATTAGCGCCACGGAGAGGCTGCTGCTCATTTCAGGGCGAAGGCAGAATACATCAGAATACAGTATAGAATACATGGTGGCCCTCAATAGGCAGTGGTTACCTGGTGGTTTAGGTGCTGGATCACTGCTCCTAAGGTTATGGGCTCAAGCCCACCTATCAGTTGTTGTCACTGCTGTCTCCCCAGTGCAGCCAACTGGGTTATCAAAGGCTGGCTCTCACTGTCTATGGCAGGAGGCTGTAAAAGAACCATTGCTGACTTTCATGAAGAGTAGCTGCATAGCCGTCAGCTTTTTTTCTGCCTAGCAATGACTTGGCGAGCTATCCAGGGTGTACTCTCCCCTCGCCTAGACTTGGCTGAGATGAGTGCTAGTCTCTCCACAACCCTAACTAAGATTAAGTGGTTTAGAAAATGAATGAATGAATAAATTGAGTGGAAAGTCACTGAAAGTGTTTCTGGTGTGCTTTCATTGTCTGTATTCATCAGTATGAGCAGCTTAAAACTCTTCAGTGTAACCAGTGTTTAATTCCAAAGGATTAAATGCAGGATTAAACCGGCTATCATAATGAACTACAGCCATTACAGGGCCTCCCCTTTATACATTTATCTTAGCACAATTTCGCAGTTGTAGATTTCTCATTTAAAGAGCAGCTGAAATGTGTCTCAGAAAATACTGCAGCAATGCGGTGAAGGTGGTGTAGCTTACAAAACAGTTTACTGCACTGCTATGCAACACAACAGCCGACATTTGATTCAGAAGTATAGATTAGCCAGAAGGTTTTCTATATGTTCACTAGAGAGGAGTCTGACAGATGATGCTGCACTAACATGACAAGAATTTTTTATTTTATTAATCACAAATGAAAGAAAAATAAAGCCTGGTAAAGCAATGACTGTTTACATCTAGTGTCACATAAGTGACACCAGGAGCCTTCCTATTAAAGGGGCCATTCACTTCCCAGGTATATAAAATAAACATAAAAATAGTTTTGTCTTTGGGAAATAATGGTCTCAGTGTTCTCCTGATTCCATTTGCTTGCTCCCCTATTGTCAATTACCCCTGGACCAGACGTGATAGCATTAGTAAACGTCTTTTATCATTTCTCTTGAAATCATATCCTTTCTTCTGTTTCTTAAGACGTGAGTTCAGACTTTTCCGTTTTTTATGAACCAGCTGTTGCATTGACAAGTTATCCTGCATGTGCAGAATCGTTCCCCACTCGTGCGGATTTGTTTTTGTGAACAGACACAGAACCCAAACAAGATTTAGTACAAATGAATAAGAGACATTAAGCACAAGAAATGGAGTGGTTTCACTTGGAAACCTTTATATTCTGCCAAAATGAACCGATGATGAAAGATAAAACTATTATAAATAGATTCATTAATTAAAAAATGTAGATTGATGCATTTTTTGCTATTGTGTAAACTCATCTGACAGATGCCTTTATGAAAGCGACTTCCGTTTTTATCTAATTTATATAACTTAGTAGGTCGAGGTGAGGGGTCTTGCTCAAGGTCCCATCATTGGAGGTAAGTCTGTTGGGTTTTTACACCCGAGCCTAGTGGCTTTGCCTCGTGGCTCATCAGGCTGGTACTTATCGCCGGTTTCCGTAGCATGACGCGACCAGGAGTTCAACTCCCCCTGGATGGGACGCTAGTCCATCGCAGGTTACCTTCCCAGTATATTTTTGCTGGTACCCATTTATACTGCTGGGTGAACAGAGATTCTCTGCACACTTGAGACCTTGCCCAGGGGTCTTAGCACAGTGAGGGTCTCAGTGGTATTCGAACTCACAACATCCCGATCATGAGCGCAGCACCCTAACCACTACGCCACCGGCCCCACAACATTGTAGGTACTAGGGCTAAAAACCCCACCTACCTTCCAGTCAGTAACCCCGAGCCTGTTCCCTTGAGCCACCACTCCAACATGATGTGTAGTTATTTTCACAGCTGATGTAGTGTTCCCAGTCCACTTCACCTAACTAGATGTTCTTGTGAGTATTTATTCTTTTTTTTTTTTTATCTTTTCATTATAGACGTGGAAGCACTGATGGAAGAAGAAACGCTCAGAATGGGGACATGTCCATGCTTTAAACAACATGCCTCTGCCTGTGGTTTTCCTCCTCCCGGAGTGTGCTCTGTTCCCTGATCACAACTGTTCAAGGTTTCACAGCAATCCGTTCCTGACATTACATTTAAAATCTCCGCATCCTCTTGGCTCAGCGGGATCTAACAGCAGCGTCAAAACTAAAGACTTGCTGATAAAAACAGAATGAAAAGAAAAGAAAGAAAGAAAGCAGGTGGTTCTGGACAGTTGGGAGCGAATGAGTCACCAGTACCCTCCATTGCAATTTGTGTTCCTGTTCCAGACACAATGATGCACTGACCCTTCTGAAACCGACCCTTGATGACATCATACCAGGTTAAGAGTAAAGAACTCTCCAACTGTGCTGCTTGGAGACAAACATACATACAGACAGACAGACAGACAGACAGACAGGTAGACAAACACATGAATAGACTGAGTGGGAGACAGAAGGGGAGAGAGGAGGACAGACAGTTATTTAATTCCTCAATTTAAATGATGGACAGAAATATAGCAGCGATAAAAGAAAGAAAGAAAGAAAGAAAGAAAGAAAGAGAGCACATGTGACTCGGTTCCTGTGGAGACACACACACACTGCAAATCTTGGGTACTTAACGTCCATAAACCACTTGGCAACCATCACCCAGGTAACAGAAAAGTGATGAGCAGAGTCAGTCCCCTCATCCTCAGAGATACGAATACCGATATTCCCTCACACAAGCTTGTATATATATATTGTGCAATCTTCGTTTCGGCTTTTTCCCTTTTACTTGGGAGTCACCACAGCGAATCATCTGATTCACACGTTTGATTTGGCAGAGGTTTTTACGTCGGATGCTCTCCCTGTCACAACCCTTTTTTAGCGAGGGACAGAAACACGCTGACGACTTTGCAGCCTACTCTTTACGAAAATCAGCAATGGTTCTTTTACATGAACCTCTCGCCATAGACAGTGAGAGAGATGGCCCGCCTTTGATAACCCAGTTAGCCGCACTGGGGGGGGGGGTCAGTGACAACCTTGTGGAGAGTGGGATTCAAACCCCCAACCTTTGGATCAGCGATCCAGCGCCCTACACCACTAGACCACCACTGCCCCTATATATATATATATATACATATATATATATATATATATATATATATAGAGAGAGAGAGAGAGAGAGAGAGAGAGAGAGAGAGGGGATTTTCTGAGTAGATCCTTCCGTAGGAGACTGCTCAATACTTTTTGGTAGAGCAAATAACAAAAATAAAAGGGCAGGACAAAGACTTTCTATTGAAACTCCATTTATCACTACAGATCTGTTTCGAGGGGTAGTGAAACCATCCTCTCTCTTCAGGTGATTATAGAAGAATCTATATATATATATATATATATATGTGGGTGTGTGTGTGTGTACGTGTGTGTACGTATGTGTGCGTGTGTGTGTGTGTGCATCTGAATGTGAGTTTGTGTGTGTGTGTGTGTGTGTGTGTGCGTGTGTGTGCGTATGCGTATGTGTGCGTGTGTGTGAGTGTGTGCATCTGAATGTGAGTGTGTGTGTGTGTGTGTGTGTGTGTGTGTGTGCGTATGTGTGCGTGTGAGTGAGTGTGTGCATGTGTGTGTGTGTGTGTGCGTGTGTGTGTGAGTGAGTGTGTGCATCTGAATGTGAGTGTGTGTGTGAGTGTGTGTGTGTGAGATAGAGAGAGAGAGAGCGAGAGAGAGAGAGAGAGAGAGAGAGAGAGAGAGAGAGAGAGACTCCTCTCTGAGCACTGATCTGAAACTTAAGCTGTGTATTATATTAATTAGTACCTGTACATTATTTATATAACTCAGTTTAATATTATATTTATTTCTGTAAAATATCCTATGCACCTCTTTTCGTCTCTATTAATGTTTTGTGTTTGTTCATTAGTGTTGTTGTTTTTTTCTCGCTGTTTTTCTACAGAACTATGAATCCCTTTTAGGAGATTGTTAAAACAGCTGTGTGAAAAAGCACACTGTGAACTTGAACTTGAGAAAAAAAGACAGAGAGAAACAGACAAGGAAACACAAGCTGAAAAGAGACAGAAGCAGAGCAGGAGGAATGGAGGGGGGGTGAAGAGACAGACAGAAACACAAACAGAACTTGGGAATGAGAGATAAATAGAAACAGAGAGAGAGAGAGATAGATGAACAGAAATCAGAGAAAGAAAGACAGAGAGAGAAGGACAGATACAAACAGACAGAGAGTAAGAGAGCGATAGATGACAGACACACAGAGAGACAGAGAGGGAGAAAGACAGAGAAAGAAAAACAGACAGAGTAACAGAGACACAAAGAGAGAGAGCGAGAAAGGGGGGAGAGAGAGAGAGAGAGAGAGAGAGAGAGAAGCTCGATTCTTAAATTGTTCCCTCTTTTCTTTCTTTCCCTCCTGCATCCTTCACTCCTCTCACATCCAACTCTGCCGTCACCGTGGAAACACCACTGAAGGACCGCAGGCGTTCTCAGCCGTCTCGTTCCCTCTCCCGCAGTGCTACTGACTCACTTCTGCCAATGAACCATTAAAGAACCCCGAAAGAACCCTGAAAGAACTTCATAAGAACCTTGAAGGAGCCTTTAAACAAGTGTAACAAAAAACTCCGGACAGGTTCTATAGAGAAAAAATCATTTGGGGTTTGTTCTGCACACACGGCCAGGTAATACACTCATACTTAGAACAGGTTCTAACAGGTTCTGTGTTAACTAAGTTCATCTTAACTTCCAAAAGCCTGTTATCTTCATCAAGGGAACTGTCAGCCGTTTATTATTTAACTTTATTGGCGCGTATGGTGGTACGATGGCCTAGTAAACGGCATGCGAGCTTCATAGCAAGCAGATCCTGGCTTCGGAGTGTACAGAGTTTTCATTTCTCTTCTCTGCGTTTTTGAATGGGTTTCAACAGGGTACTCCAGTTGACACCCATCTCAGCTGACAGTAGGTGAAGGCAGGTTACACCCTAAACAACTCGTCAGACCATCGGAGGGCCAACAAATGCACAACCATTCACACACACACACACACACACACACACACACACACACACACACACACACACACACACACACACACACACACACACACACACACAGCTTGGGGCAATTTGAGCAGTCAGTCAACCTATTGTGCATGTCTTTGGACTGTGGGATGAAACCTGATTATGCAGAGGAAACCCACACAAATGTGATGAGAACATGCAAACTCCACACAGGCCAACGCCAGGATTTGTTTTTAAACGGTTTTATGGATAATCGTCCTGCGTCACTGTCCTCGGAGATCAGGAAACACTCTGCTGCTGCCGTGTTCTACACAGAACATTAAAGGTTCCACTGAAGGACCAATGCCAACACATGGAGCACTTTAGAATGCAGGAGATCTCCAATCCCACATGTTCGGTACTCAACATCCATTCAGAACCGAAGAGACAAACAAACAAACAAACCAGCAGTAAACACACGAAGATGGATGTTTGTGCTTTATTTTCCGAGCTCACTCCTCCAACTCATACGTGTTAATCCGCTTCGTAACGAACTGCTACCGAAACACTGCATCGCTCCAGGTTCAACGCAACGTTAACGTTTTCTCAGCTCTTGTTGTTATTTTGAAGAGGAAATAATTTTAGATTGCACTGCAATGCCCTCTGGGTAATTTCTGCTTCTGATGTCTACAGCTGTCTTGATTTGATCCTTCAGGCTCCCGACAAATTGCTAACAATCTTCACTCTGATAACGTAATGAAAAGGAAATAAGATGGAAAAAGAGGGAGCTGAGGATAAAACACACCGAGACTCATCGCTAGCTTCTTCTTCTTTAATCGATGAATGTTTATCAAGCACTCCAGTTTGAAAAGAATTCTATAAAAGTAAAGTTTTTTTTTTTTTGTAACACAGTCATGGTCAAAACTGTCACTGCACTTCCTGTTTATTATAAAGACAACAGCAGAAGATGAGGGGCAGACCTAACGTCTGGTATTTATTACAGAGTGTATTCATTTAACAACGACTGTTTTCCCTTCTGTTTTCTGTCGAGGAAGAGAGAGAGAGAGAGAGAGAGAGAGAGAGAGAGAGCGAGAGAGAGAGAATGTGTGTGTGTGTGTGTGTGTGTGTGTGTGTGTGTGTGTGTGTGTGTGTGTGAGAGAGAGGAGAGAGAGAGAGAGAGAGAGAGGGAGAGAGAGAGAGATTGAGACTCAGGGAGCAACTGAAACAGGCAGACAGACAGGTGGAATGAGGGATAGAGACAGACAGGCGCAGTGATAGAGGGGTCCTGCCGGATTGTTTCCTCCTTGTTGTACCTGTCAGGTTAAATCTCAGTAATTGGAACCTGAAGGAACATTTGTCTTCCTGCGTTCTCTCACTCTGATTGATCCATCCATCACCATGAACAAGCCAGTCAAAAAGTCCTTAATCTGATCAGCATTTCAATTGGATGCACATAGCTGTGTACACACAAACACACACACACACACACACACACACACACACACACACACACACATACAAACACATACACAAACAATCACACATACAAACACACACACACACACACACACACACACACACACACACACATACACACAAACACATACACAAACAATCACACATACAAACACACACACACACACATACATACAAACACATACAAACACACACACACACACACACATACACAAACAATCACACATACAAACACACGCACACACACACACATACAAACACACACACACACACACACACACACACACAAGCACACAAACACACACACACACACATACAAACACATATACAAACAATCACACATACAAACACACACACACACACACACACACACACACACACATACAAACACGTACACAAACAATCACACATACAACACACACACACACACACACACACACACACACACACACACACACATACAAACACATACACAAACAATCACACATACAAACACACACACACACACACACACACACACACATACAAACACACACACACACACACACACACACAAGCACACAAACACACACATGCACGCACGCACACACGCACACACACATGAGCGCACACACACACACACACACACACACACAAATGCACACACAAACACACACATACACAAACAAACACACAGACGCACACACGCACGCACGCATACACACATACACACACGCACACACTCAGACACACACACACACACACACACACACACATATACACACACACACACACGCATGTGTGCACTACAGCTAAGAAAGCAAGGCAGAATAAAATGGAGAACGTGCGTGTGTGTGTGTGTGTGTGTGTGTGGGTGTGTGGGTGTGTGTGTTTGTGTAAGAGAGAGAGAGAGGGGGGGGGACACTATGGCTAAATGATTAAAATCTCTTTACTGATTCAATAAATTATAAAAGTTTGATTAAAATGTTGGAAATTAGCCCAAAACTCAACTATACCAACACCATGCTACACACACATGACCAATAGAATTTTCATTTATTATCTTCAACTACTAAAATCGTGGGGCAGTGGTGGTCTAGTGGTATAGGGCGCTGGATCGCTGATCCAAAGGTTGGGGGTTCGAGTCCCACTCTCCACGGGGTTGTCACTGTCCCCCCCAGTGCAGCTAACTGGGTTATCAAAGGCGGGCCATGTCTCTCACTGTCTATGGTGAGAGGCATGTAAAAGAACCATTGCTGACTTTCGTAAAGAGTAGCTGCAAAGCCATCAGCGTGTTTCTGTCCCTTGCTAAAAGGGTTGTGACAGGAAGGGCATCCGACATAAAACCTATGCCAAATCAAATGATTTGCTGTGGCGACTCCCGAGTAAAAGGGAAAAAAGCCGAAAGGAAGACAGACATCTTCAACTACTAAAATCACACCTGTTTATAAACCATTCACCTGAGAAAACAGGTATTACTCCTCTATTACTCCTCTATTACCATCTAGTAGTATTCTTCAATTATTTTCTATCACTCCTATACTGTATTACTCTTCTATTACTTCTTTCATTCCCCTATGTTACTCTTCTATTACTTACCTATCACTCTTGCATTACTCCTCTATTACTTTTATGTCATTCATCCATTGCTATTCTATTGGTTTCTATTTCCTCTTTATTAGTCCTCTGTTACTTTTGTGTCACTCATCTATTGATTTTCTAGAACTCTTCAACTGCTCCTCTATTACTCATCTATCACTCTTGCATTACTCCTCTACACACATCTACTACTCCTCTTCTATGATACATGTTACTCCTCTGTTACTTCTTTATTAATTCTCCGTTAATCTTTAATTACGCCTTCATTACTATTTTCCGTGGCCAGTTGTAAGCAGCTCTTTTTTTCTGTCCAGATCATTCAGAAGGTAAACTCAAGTCTATCGAACACAATCACCAAAATTTGCCAAAGAGAAAACCATTTCCTGCAGGTCCTCATGGAGCTGAAGCGAAGAGGAAGAGGAAGAGGAGACCTTCACGACCTGCCGCGCTGAACATCACCAGAGCGTGATGGAATGAAATATTTATATACATGATGCAGAAATATCCATGAAGAGGACTGGATGGGACGTTTGGGTAAATTGTTCTCTGCTTCAGTATGTTAACACGAACACTGTACAGAACTGTCACTCATACTCGAAAGGAGAGCAATCTCGCAGGTATCTACAATTTTCGTCCT
>CM045733.1:54147500-54162500 GCA_024760905.1 Plotosus lineatus | reverse complement strand
ACTTCCTGGTCCTCAACAGTCACCTCTTCTACTCTTTTTTCTCTCATTTTCCTCATTCATCAGCTCTTCAAAGTACTCTTTCCATCTTCCCAGCACACTGCTGTCATCAGTCAATACATTTCCCTCTCTGTCCTTAATCACTCTAACTTGGTGCACATCCTGCCCATCTCTATTTCTCTGCTGTGCCAACCTGTATAAATCATTTTCTCCCTCTTTACTTTCTAACCGAGCATACAAGTCATCATACGCCCTCTGTTTGGCCTTTGACACCGCTACCTTCGCCTTACGCTGTGTCTCCCTGTACTCCTGTTTACTCTCTTTGGTCCTCTCTATGTCCCACTTCTTCTTAGCTAATCTCTTCTTTTGTACACACTCCTGCACTTCCTCATTCCACCACCAAGTCTCCTTATCTCCTCTCATTCCATATGACACACCAAGTATTCTCCTACCTTTCTCCCTGATCACATTAGCTGTAGTTGTCCAGTCATCTGGAAGCACTTCCTGGCCACCCAAAGCCTGTTTCAACTCCTCCTTGAAGACAACACAACACTCCTCCTTTTTCAGCTTCCACCACTTTGTCTTCTGCTCTACCTTTGCCTTCTTCACCCTCCTTACCATCAACGTCATCCTGCACACCACCATCCTATGCTGTTTGGCAACACTCTCACCCGCTACTACTTTGCAGTCACTGACTTCCTTCAAATTACATCGCCTGCACAAGATGTAGTCTACCTGTGTGCTCCTACCTCCACTTTTATAAGTCACTCTATGCTCCTCTCTCTTCTGAAAGAAAGTATTTACCACAGCCATTTCCATCCTTTTTGCAAAATCTACCAACATCTGTCCTTCTACATTCCTGTCCTGGATACCAAACCTGCCCATCACTTCCTCATCCCCTCTGTTTCCTGCACCAAGCATTGAAGTCTGCCCCAATGACTACTGTTTCATGTTTGGGGGTATTCTGCATCACTCCATCTATCTCACTCCAGAATCTCTCCTTCTCTTTCTAGCTCACATCCTGCCTGTGGGGCATAAGCACTAACAACATTGAACACCATGCCTTCAATTTCTGACTTGAGACTCATCACTCTGTCTGACACTCTTTTCATTTCTAGAACATTCCTGACAAACTCCTCCTTCAAGATGACTCCTACTCCATTTCTCTTCCCATGCACACCATGAAAAAACAGCTTAAACCCTGCTCCTAAGCTTCTAGCCTTGCTACCTTTCCACCTGGTCTCCTGAACACACAGTATGTCCACCTTCCTCCTCTGCATCATGTCAGCCAGCTCTCTACCTTTTCCTGTCATAGTTCCAACATTCAAAGTCCCTACTTTCAGTTCTGGACTCCTGCCTTTCCTCTTCTCTCTCTGGCAACGGACACGCCTCCCGCCTCTCCTTCTTCGACGTCTTCGACCAACAGTAGTCCAATTTCCACCAGTACCCTGTTGGTTAACAGCACTGATGGCGGTTATTGTTAACCCGGGCCTCGACCGATCCGGTATGAATTTTCTTGATATGACTCACATGTTTTATTTGGCATTTGTTTTACGCCGGATGCCTTTCCTGACGCAACCCTCTGCATTTATCCGGGCTTGGGACCGGCGTGAGGAAGAGACACTGGCTTGTACCCCTCCCTCACGGTTGCATTGTTTAAACATAAAAATCAATTTAAAATATAAATACATTTGAATATTGCAAACTAACGGAGAAAAAAAAAAAACTATAAACCAAATGTAATTTAATTCATTCATTTAAATGCAATGTTTACTAAATAATAACAAACACTAAAGAATTATTATATAATAAATTATAGCTGCATTACAATAATATGTAAACATAACAAAATAAAAAAGTATAAAACACACAGCTGAAGTTAGGAGCATTAATACTGCACCCCAATATGTTTTTATGCAACTTACAAGCTGCATTCACATATCTGGGATGATTACAGAGATTGCTATGGAACGGAACATTTTACCGGATGTGAAGCACAATGAGCTAATTGTGTCCACACACACACACACACACACACACACACACACACACACACACACACACATGCACACATGCACACACAAACATGAACACATACAGACATACACACACAGAAACACACATGTACACACAGACATGCATGCACACACACACACACACACACGCACACACACGCACACACACACACACACACACACACACACACACACACACACACACACACACACACACAAACATGCACACATGCACACATGCACACACCTTTCCCATTTGTGTCATTACAAGATAAATGGTAATATGGCCTGAATAACAATAATGCAAGTGATTTCCTGATGAGTCCTCCCTCCCTCTCTCACACACACACACACACACATATGTACCCACACACATGCACACACATATACACAGTCACACGCACACTCGTACACACACACACACACACACACACACACACACACACACACACACACACACACGGTCTTTACACTTTGCTCTGCTATGTTGTCAGTTCTGTAGCAACAGTTCTTTCACAGGGACGTGCACATTTAAGGAAGGAGTCTCCAGTGCCAGCCCTTTTGTACAAGTTAAAGTCTTACTGAAGAGAAATTGAAGAAAAAAGAAAGGAGGCTGGTGTTGGCGCAACTCTATAGCTGCTGTAGTGCAAGTCACAACCAGAAAGAACTTGTTTACTTTCAACATAAATAAACTTTGAATTGCTTGCCTATAATGAAAATGTTTCCTCCACCCTGGATCATAGGAATTGCAGACACATGGATGTTTGGTGTGGTTTAATCATGTGGCTCTGAGTTCACACATTTTAGGAACTGATTAATTCTACTGGAGCCTATCTAAGCCCACACTCAGCGAAGGCAGGGTACAGGCTGAACAGCTCGTCAGACCACTGCGGGGCCAGCAGATACACAATTCACATTCAGACTATCGACTAGACACAATTTAAAACAGCCAATTAGCTTGTGTGAAGGAAACCGGAATACCTGGAGGAAACCCAAGCAAGCCAGGGAACAAAAATGCCCAAACCCAGGAATCAAACCCAAGACCTTCTTGCTGCGGGTTGAAGGTTGCGGATTGAACCACTGTACCACCGTAGTGCCCGATTCAAAGTCCTGAATTAAAATAATGTTACTGAACATGAAAATAAAACACATCTGATTTTTTTATTTAAAAAGTTCTTTATCTTCAAATCTAGCATTCAGATTTTTTATTCAGAAGTCAGATTCACACACACACACACACACACACACACACACACACACACACACACACACACACACACACACACACACACAGCGGGGTGTGTATTAACCTGTTTGTGTCTTTAATACTTATAGAGTTTAAACTTCAAACTTGCCCTGAATCTCAGAGATCATCAATCTGTACCATGAACTTCACTAGTTATAAATTCACACACACACACACACACACACACACACACACACACACACACACACACACACACACACTTATCTTAGGGTGCCATCTCCATCAGGAACAGTGTGTCAGTGTGAGGAGATGTAATTACAGACTCGAGGCATCACTCAGTTGCCGGTGTGGATCAGAATCGTGATAAGAAGAGACTAATCGAGCATCAAGGTCCTCACACTGATCACCTTTAATAACATGTCAGAACAACCCGAAAACTCACTAATCACATACGCTGCGCACACCAAGCGCACACACACACACACACACACACACACACACACACACACACACACACACACACACACACACACACACACACACACACACACACACACACACACACACACACACATACACACACACACATACACACACATACATGCACACAAGTACACACTTCAGATCCTTTCGATCTCAGACGCTAATCATGGGTTCCATTGATGTTCTTTCTCTCATGTTTTCTCTCGTGCTCGCCTGTAGAAAACTGAGTTTTTCCTCTAGTGTCTAAACAACCACCTGAAAGACACACCCAACAAAATATCAGAGACAGAAAACACAGACCGAAGTAACAAATAGTGCTTTTTTTTTCTTCACTGCCTATTTTTAAAGAGCGAATAATACTAAAAAGCCCCAGTTAACTGCACTGCGGGGCCATTAATAGTGGGGCTTGAACCTTCGATCAGCAAATTCAATAACCCACCACCAGGCTTCTCCCAGCCTTCCATGATACCTTATTTTTTCTTATTCGGCTGAAATTTTCTAAAAACCACAAGACACAAGGCTGAGTGCTCACCTGCTCTGCTACACCTTGAGAGAAACTTGACGCTGTATGAAAATGATCATTTGCAGTTAAGCGTCAATGTATAATTAATATCCAGCTAAAAATGTGTATGTGTGCGTGTGTGCGCGTGTGTGTGTGTGTGTGATTGTTTGTGTGTGTGTGTGTGATTGTTTGTGTGTGTGTGTGTGTGTGTGTGTGTGTGTGTGTGTGTGTGTGTGTGTGTAAAATGGGGCAAATTACATACTTTCTGATAAATCCTATAACAAGCCACCAAGCCACCCCCCCCCACACACACCCTCTAAAAAGGTTAAAGATAAACTAAGGTACCACGCTGGCTTGAGATACTGTTCGCAGAGATCTGGTCATAACTGTGATAATAAAACTGATACTAAAAGATGAACATAAATTTAAATCTGAATATATGTAAATTCTTTAATCTGTTCGAAATTCCCCTAACGGAAGTGAGCTAGCGGATGCTCTGTTTATTATGCTTAATATAAAAATGGATAAGCTAATAATAATAATGTGTTCTATAGCGAAGGTGAACCTGATGTAAGAATTTATAAAGTAATGATCATGTAATAGCCCTTCTGATATATCCAGAGTAATACTTTAGTAAGTTTTACTCATGCACTCACTTCAACCAATTCATCCTACTCCTCAGGTGTGGGAAGGCTAGAGCATATATTAGCCTACACTGCGAGAAAGAAAATTGCACCCTGAACAGCTCAACAGACCACTGCAAGGCAAGACAGATAGACACACACCTCCATTCTCACATAGGGGCAATTAGGACCAGCTAATTGGCCAAATGTGCATGTTTTTTGTTTTTTGTTTTTAATCGGAATGCCTGGAGGAAACCCACGTAAGCACAAACGCCACACAGAAACACTCTCACTGACCCAAAGACTCAAGCCCGGGACCTTGTCAGTGTGAGGTGGATCTGCTAACAACTACGCCACTGTGCCACCCCACAAAGCTCTATGACAGCACGGTGGCGTAGTGGTTGGCACACCTGCATCACAGCAAGAAGGTCCTGGGTTCGATTCCTAGGTGTTTCTGTGTGGAGTTTGCATGTTCTCCTCGTGCTTGTGTGGGTTTCCTCCTACAGTCCAGAAGCATGCAAAGTAGGTTAACTGGCTGTTCCAAATCTCCCCTAGTTCTGAGTGTGAGTGTGACTGTTGGTCATGTGTTGGCCTGGCAAGCTATCCAGGGTGTAACCTGTCCCTTGCCCAGAGTCGACTGAGATGGGCACCAGCTGCCCCGAGACCCCGATTAGGATTAAACGGTTCACAAAATGAAAGAATGAATGAATGGAAGGTTCTGTCCGATTTTCCATCACACCCTCTGAACTTGTGATCATTAATTATCTGTTCATTCTGAGCAGCTGCACATGAAGTTACTACACACACACACACACACACACACACACACACACACACAATACAGCTGTAAATCCAGATGTGTAGGATCAGTGATAATGCTGTCGATCAACAGCCAGCCACATCTGGACCACAGGCTCCGTCCGCACCGCGCTTCGCATAAGGCTTTGTACTTTTGGGCCACACATTAGCCATCAATCTCTGAGAAGTGGCACAGACGGGGACACTCAGAAAAGTGATAATATCTGTGTGTTTTACAAGTATCTTGCAGGAATAAAGAAAAAGGATTTCCATGGCAACATGGGGTTTATGCAACACTGCACCAATCGATCCAGAATGCAACAACTTATTTTATTGTACTTCATTCTTTCTAAATGACCTTCTGACTCACATGAGGCAATAAAAAGGCACTTGAGAGGAAAAAATAAAAATAAAAATAACACTTTTCTTGTGGGGAAAAAAACAGCCTGGAGCCGGAATGAAAGGTTTTAGAAGTTCAACATTTACAAAAGGGGTTTTTACAATTAATTAAGTTTAGCATGAATTAAAGCTGATAAATTCACACTGTCGAAGTTGGACTATATTAATTAAACTCATCACTATACACATCTCTGCACTCATCACTACACGCTCCATTACACTCATCACTACACACATCACTACACTCTCCATTACATTCATCACTACACACATTACTACAGTCTCCATTACACTCATCACTACACGCATCTCTGCACTCATCACTACACTCTCCATTACCCTCATTACTACACACATCACTACACACATCACTATACACATTTCTGCACTCATCACTACACTCTCCATTACACTCATCACTACACTCATCACTACACTCTCCATTACATTCATCACTACACACATCAGTACAGTCTCCATTACACTCATCACTACACGCATCTCTTCACTCATCACTACACTCTCCATTACCCTCATTACTACACACATCACTACACACCTCACTATACACATTTCTGCACTCATCACTACAGTCTCCATTACACTCATCACTACACGCATCTCTTCACTCATCACTACACTCTCCATTACACACATCACTACACTCATCACTACACGCTCCATTACACTCTTCACTATACCCACCACTATACAAATCTCTGCACTCATCACTACACTCTCCATTACATTCATCACTACACGCATCTCTTCACTCATCACTACACTCTCCATTACACTCATCACTACACTCTCCATTACCCTCATTACTACACACATCACTACACACCTCACTATACACATTTCTGCACTCATCACTACACTCTCCATTACACTCATCACTACACTCATCACTACACTCATCACTACAGTCTCCATTACACTCATCACTACACTCCTCACTACAGTCATCACTACACTCATCACTACACACATCTCTTCACTCATCACTACACTCTCCATTACACTCTTCACTACAGTCATCACTACAGCAATCACTACACTCATCACTTCCCTCATCACCACATTCATCACTATACACATCACAACACTCATGACTACAGTCTCCATTACATACATCACTACAATCATCACTACACTCTCCATTACACTCTTCACTATCCACATCACTACACTCATCACTACACTAATCACTACACACATCACTACACTCATCACTACACTCTTCGTTACACATATCACTACCCTCATCGGTACACTCATGACTCCACTTTTCATTATACCCATCACTACAGTCATCAGTCCACTCTGCATTACACTCTTCATTACACACTTCATTATACACATCACTACCCAAATCACAAGACTGATAACTACACTCTTCATCATACATTTCAGTACAGTCATCACTACACTCATCACTAGATTCTCCATTACATTCATCATTACACTCTTGATGACACTCATCACTACACTCATCACTTCACTCATCATTACACAAATTATTACACTCACTCATTCATTCATTTTCTGAACTACTTACTAACTAGGGTTGTTTGGAGGCTGGCGCCCATGTTAGCAGACTCTGGGTGAGAGCAGTACATTCTGGACAGCTCGTCAGGCCGTCACAGGCCAGACTACACTTATCACTAAATTCATTACAACACTGTTCACTATACTCATCACTACACTTGCCATTACACTTATCACTAAATTGAGCCCTTATGAACCAGGGTGGGCCGTTCCACATTTTCTTTGATTTCAGTAAACGTTTTTCGGGAACAGCTACCATTTTCTATGCGAGTTGGTTTTGTGTATACACACATACATTATATTCAGTTCATTATTTTCTGTAACTGCTTAATCCTAATTAGGGTCGTGGGAAGGCTGGCGCCAATCCCAGCCAACTTCAGGTGAGGGCAGAGTACAGCCTGGACAGCTCACCAGGCCATCGCAGGGCAGAAACACGCTGACGGCTTGGAAACCAACTCTTGTCGAAAGTCAGCAATGGTTCTTTTACATGCCTCACACCATAGACAGTGAGAGACATGGCCGGTCTTTGATAACCTAGTTAGCTGCACTGGGGGGACAGTGACAACCTTGTGGAGAGTGGGACTCAAACCTCCAACCTTTGGATCAGCGATCCAGCGCCCTATACTACCAGACCACCACTGCCCATACATTATATTATAATACATTATTCTCTTCATGCCAGTAAGATCAGGTGATGTCATCGGAGACACCGTCATGTATCAGGAGAGCATTGTGTTTCATGTATTTAAGGTAGAAAATTCCTTACATTAAAGGGAACCTCGTGACTGAAGTGTTCAAAATCCTCAGGGTTAGTGGTGTGCAGTTTCATCTCTGACAGATGAGATTCATACGCTGAGTTTCCCAATGGTTTGGGCAAAATAACCAACCTCAAGTTGATAATATTAAATTTCTGCAACCCAATTCCATTAACAGCATATATGTCATAGCATACTGTCACCTTGCAGCCTAGAATAGGTATGTGATTTGACATGAGACTGAAATCTGAAACAGCACTATCAGACAAAGCTATTGCTGGGTGTCAGAAGATTCTGACATTCGGATGATTAAAATAGCATTGTATTCTCTTTATTTAAATATAGCTTGTTCCTCCCACTAACTCTTTCTAACTCCATAGCTTCCTTTTGATAGGCCAATCATTTTTTGCATGATTAAAGTGAAAAAGCTCAACATTGCTTATTTTTGTTTAATAAAATAAAGAGCACTGGTACTGGTCATTCTTACAGCATAATTTGCGTGTAATGTACTGTAAATGACATAGAAAGCACTATACTGGGAAATTTTAGCCGGTGGATTACTAGCAGGGGCTGAACCAATACCGAGAAACAATTTTTTTCAAGGAAGCAACATGAACTCATTTTGGCCGGGTTGTCCAGCGCATGTAAACAAGCAACGAGCGACATTCGAGATGGGGAAAGAAAAAAAATGCCACCATACTACAGCATCCGATTTTACACGTAAAACCTTGGGCTTCATACCACGTAGTTCTGTCTGGAGATCCCGCTGATAGCAGGTTGTGTCGAAGTGGCGTTCACAGAATACTGAATCGCGTTCGAAAGTAAACGTTTTCAGAGTATGGCCTGTGCCGATGTTATGATATGTTTTCTGTGATTTCTGTGCTTGTTGTTTGTGCAGCTGTATGGTTTGCATTCTGCCATTTTCTAGCGACACAGCTCAGCACAGGCTGATAAGATGTAATCTCAGACTGCAGTCTGTGGCACACGACACACGCAATATATATCAAAACAACAAAGTAACACGACTTCCAGGGCTGGAACAGCCATTACTGAAGGCAACAGGTCACTTCACATGCCTAGTAGTAGAAGCGTGGCAGCACTGGCGCATACTTCACAACATGACAAGAACTGATGCTGAATGACGGAACCACTGATTTCATACACAATCATTTTAAAGAGCTAGTAATACAGATTCACCACAAGGACCCCTTTCATGTCCGAATTATGTTTTGCAGTTAAAAAAAAAAAAATATATATATATATATATATATATATATATATATATATATATATATATATATATATATATATATATATATACACACACACACACACACAGGTCCTTCTCAAAAAATTAGTATATTGTGAAAAAGTTCATTATTTTCTGTAATGTACTGATAAACATTAGAATTTCATATATTTTAGATTCATTACCCACAACTGAAGTAGTTCAAGCCTTTTATTGTTTTAATATTGATAATTTTGGCAAAAAAGTAAAGAAAAACCAAAAATCCCTATCTCAAAAAATTACCATATTTCATCTGACCAATAAAAAAGTGTTTTTAATACAAAAAAAGTCAACCTTCAAATAATTATGTTCAGTTATGCACTCAATACTTGGTCAGGAATCGTTTTGCAGAAATGACTGCTTCAATGCAGCGTGGCATGGAGGCAATCAGCCTGTGGCACTGCTGAGGTGTTATGGAGGCCCAGGATGCTTCGATAGCGGCCTTAAGCTCATCAACAATGTTGGGTCTGGTGTCTCTCAACTTTCTCTTCACAATATCCCACAGATTCTCTATGGGGTTCAGGTCAGGAGAGTTGGCAGGCCAGTTGAGCACAGTAATACCATGGTCAGTAAACCATTTACCAGTGGTTTTGGCACTGTGAGCAGGTGCCAGGTCGTGCTGAAAAATGAAATCTTCATCTCCATAAAGCTTTTCAGCAGTCGGAAGCATGAAGTGCTCCAAAATCTCCTGATAGCTAGCTGCATTAACCCTGCCCTTGATAAAACACAGTGGACCAACACCAGCAGCTGACATGGCAACCCAGACCATCACTGACTGTGGGTACTTGACACTGGACTTCTGGCATTTTAGCATTTCCTTCTCCCCAGTCTTCCTCCAGAGTCTGGCACCTTGATTTCTGATTTCCAAAAAGTACTTTGGACCACTGAGCAACAGTCCAGTGCTGCTTCTCTGTAGCCCAGGTCAGGCACTTCTGCCGCTGTTTCTGGTTCAAAAGTGGCTTGACCTGGGGAATGCGGCACCTGTAACCCAGTCCACTGCTTCCACAGGTCCCCCAAGGTCTGGAATCGGCCCTTCTCCACAATCTTCCTCAGGGTCCGGTCACCTCTTCTGGTTGTACAGTGTTTTCTGCCACACTTTTTCCTTCCCACAGATGTCCCACTGAGGTGCCTTGATACAGCACTCTGGGAACAGCCTATTCGCTCAGAGATTTCTTTCCGTGTCTTACCCTCTTGCTTGAGGGTGTCAATGATGACCTTCTGGACAGCAGTCAGGTCGGCAGTCTTACCCATGATTGCGGTTTTGAGTAATGAACCAGGCTGGGAGTTTTTAAAAGCCTCAGGAATCTTTTGCAGGTGTTTAGAGTTAATTGGTTGATTCAGATGATTAGGTTAATAGCTCGTTTAGACTACCTGAACATGATATGCTAATTTTTTTAGATTTTTGGTTTTCATGAGCTGTATGCCAAAATCATCAGTATTAAAACAATAAATGACCTGAAATATTTCAGTTGGTGTGCAATGAATCTAAAATATATGAAAGTTTAATTTTTATCAGTATATTACATAAACTAATGAACTTTATCACAATATGCTAATTTTTTTAGAAGAACCTATATATATATATATATATATATATATATATATATATATATATATATATATATATATATATATATATATATATACATACATACATATCTTCTTCTTTTCCTTTCGGCTTTTCCCTTCAGGGGTCACCACAGCGAATCATCTGCCTCCATCTCACCCTATCCTTTGCATCTTCTTCTCTGACACCAACGACCTTCATGTCCTCCTTCACCATATCTATGAATCGTCCCTGTGGTCTTCCTCTGGGCCTTCTGCCTGGTAGTTCCAGCCTCAGCATCCTATTAAAAATATACTCACTATCCCTCCTCTGTACATGTCCAAACCATCTCAATCTAGCCTCTCTGACTTTGTCTCCAAAACATCTTACATGTGCTGTCCCTCTGATGTACTCATTCCTGATCCTATCCATCCTCGTTACTCCCAAAGAGAACTTCAACATTTTCATCTCATTGAGCAGCACTGAGTATTAGTAGTTATTAACATTTTTTGAAAGAGGACCATATGGTTATATACAGATGCTCCTCAACTTACGTTCATCCGTTTTACGTTTTTTTCGATTTTACGGGTTTTTTTTTTTTTTTTTTAAGTCAAATTTTGAGTTTAGACGTACCTACGTAGTACGCTGACGTAATAATGCAATGACGCTGCATTCATCGTTTACAAACTACAGACTATATATATATATATCAGTTATATAGCGTGTTACCCTTGTGTTAAGATGCCGTCTCTGTGATCTTTGTGCTTACACAATCTACCAAGCAAAAAGAGTTGCAATATGAATGAAAACCCGAATGCACAAATTACATAACAATTACAGATAGTTATTATCTTTTAGCAGAATCCTAAGAGTGTATACTTATTTTTATATTAATATTCATCAGGATTTGTACTTGTTGTTTGTATGCATCTCTTGAATAAAGTTTGAAAGACCAGAAGTCCGTATAACCCACAGCAAGTACACTACTTTTGCAAGTACACCGCTTTCGGTATTGAGCGCCTCACATATTGTAAGCGTTGATTGGCTGTTTTAAGCTTCATGTAAAGTGACTCGGTATAAATAAGTGACTTATTTGAAATTAATGTTGATATTATTTGATATATTTGATATTATTTTACAATGTTATGTTTATAATAATTGATTTAGGGGTGTTTTATGAGATATGGTAATGGTATTTATTGATGTATAGTAAGTCCAGTATGATTGTCATACGTCACATGTCATACGTCATACGTCACTGTAACAACTTGCGTTCCCTTTCAACTTACGTTTGGCTGTCTGGAACCAATTAAAAATGTAAGTCGGGAAGCGTCTGTACTTAATTATGGCACTTCTTATAGTGTTGTTACAGGAAAATAATGAACAATAAAAACTTTACAGAGTTCATTATTATTTTTTGAAGTGGAGTATCCGTTGATTCTCTTACTTGTTGAAAAATATTGGTGCTCTCTCTCTCTCTCTCTCTCTCTCTCTCTCTCTTTCTCTTCCCATTCCTTTGTTCATCTCTATAATGGAACAGGTAATGTCTGATAACTTATTATTCTGCACACACTTATTCATTTTGGCGCTGAGTAGAAAAGCCAATTATCAGCTTGACCACAGGGACTCGATGAAAATTGAGCTAAAGAGGCTTAACAGAACATTATAGGAGAAACGACCAGGAGGTCAGGATCCAGGCCAAATAGTCAAACACTTGGCAAAGTTTTTATACCATTAAAAGGCACAAACTTTTCATTTATTATATAAAGAGAAGTAGTGAGGACTTTACGGGTGAGGATTCACTTTCGGAAGCTGCAGCATGACTCTGATTGTACTGTGAGAAGAGCGAAGGATTTAAGATTGGATTTTACACACCACAGGATGATCTGAGAAGATAATCGCTTAATCGTGTAATCATTGTGCAGTGGTGATGAGCTCCACATCTAACACCGTATTTAATTCTGCACCAGCTGAAGGCAAAGTCACACCAGATGCATCACGTCAAGACTCAAGTCCAATCCAATTCCATTCAAACGAGTGTTTAAATCCACAGCAACTGGATAATAAACACGCTGAACTCGATCTAGATAATGTGATGTTTTGCTGAGTCTCCGAGAGTCGGTATCACAGCTGTAATAAAAACAATATCAGAAAAATCCAAACAAGACTCTCTATATTAACTAGTTAACCTCACGTGGGTGGCATGGTGGCATCGTGGTTTACCCAGCTGTCTCACAGAAAGAAGGTCCCAGGTTCGAGTCCCATTGACAGAGAGGACATTCCTGTAAGCAGTCTGCCTGTTCTTGGCATGCACGCATGGGTTTCCTCTGAGTACCCCGATTTTCTCCAACAGTACAAAGACATCCAGACATGAGGCTAAGTAGATGCTCCAGATTATGTCATGTGTGATTGTGAGTCAGTGCGTGTGCATTGCCCTTGCAAAGAATCTCCGAGCTGTTCAGTCCCTGCTTTCGCCCAGATTTGTGAGATAGTAGAATCGCAACCCACATAGCATTAAGGAACTCTGGTCATCCTTACAAAATAATTTGTGTGTAATTTAAGATGTTGAAGCAATGCAGAGCTTACGTTCAGATAAAAAGGTAGTCCTTTGGGTTTTTTTTTTTTTTTTTTTTTTTTTTACACCTGAACGATAGTGGCTCATCAGGCCGGTGTTTATCTCCAGTTTACATAGCGTGAGTTGGGACGCTAGTTCATAGCAGGTTACTTTCCCAGTATATTTTAGTGGAACCCATTTATACTGCTGGGTGAACAGAGACACACTTCTGGTTAAGACCTTGTCCAGAGGTCTTAGTCCAGGGGTCCAGGGATCTTGTCCAGGGGCACAATGGGGGTCTAACTGGGATTTGAACACACAACCTCTCGATCATGAGCGCAGCACCCTAACCACTACCCCACCGGCCCCGTTACTTTAACAT
Organism: Plotosus lineatus; assembly: GCA_024760905.1. Taxonomy (NCBI): domain Eukaryota; kingdom Metazoa; phylum Chordata; class Actinopteri; order Siluriformes; family Plotosidae; genus Plotosus; species Plotosus lineatus. The sequence goes on along the minus strand of CM045733.1, from coordinate 54,148,400 downwards.
AACTGATCATAAAACACTTTCATGGGCAATTTTATTCCATGTATTACTGACGGGGGCTTAACAAATGCAAGTTGTCTAGTGCAAGAAAACCAGCAGCAAACAACATTTTTAGTGATTGAACGTCCTGCATATTAAAGGTTCTTACATTTCACTGGTTCCTTCTGGCGAGGCGTTGCTCCCGTCCATTGTCATCCTTTCACTTCTTATGAATGAATTCTGTAGGAACAGTGTTTTTAGACAGAAAAACTTTGGCTTTCGGCCAAGTAGTTCTGCCTGGAAATCACGCCGACAGCAGGTTGTTTTGAAGTGGCCTTCACAGAATCCTGAATTGTGTCCGAAAGGAAACGTTTTTAGAATAGGGCCTGTGCGAATGTCATGTTATATTTTCCGCAATTCCTGCGCTTGTTGTTTGAGCAGTGCTTCACACTTTGGACAAAACAATGCATTTGCGGCACCATCAGGACAGGAACAACCAATGAAGGAGACAACATGACACTGCGCATGTCTAGTAGTAATAGTGTAGCTGCAGTCACGTGTACTTTAAAAGAAGCAAGGAATGACCTTGCCTTAGAGAACCTCTGATGTCATACTTGATTGTTTCTTGGGTGCAAGTTGGAAATTTCGAAAAACCTGAAAAGTCTGATGTGGGAGGTTAAAACAGCCCCCCCCCCCCCCCCCATCGGGCTCGGAAAAAAATTTAAATCACAAGTTAAAATGGTTGTCTCTCATGCAATCTTTAACCAACATTGACAGTAATATACAATCCGAAAATTCATAGAAATATCTTCTTCTTCTTTTCCTTTCGGCTGCTCCCTTCAGGGGTTGCCACAGCAAATGATCTGCCTCCATCTCTCCCTATCCTCTGCATCTTCTACTCTTACTCCAACGACCTTCATGTCC
>CM045733.1:54115000-54120000 GCA_024760905.1 Plotosus lineatus | reverse complement strand
TCTCTTAGTCAAAAAGGTTCCCGACCCCTGACATAGATGAATATCATTAATTATTACTAATGACATATAATTAAAGGTAAATTGAGCAAATTTGTTTTCCACCTCTATGGTAATAAGCACTTACTGTTCCACTCCGCTGGTAACCATTTTAATAAGTGCCCACCCACGCCAATTTTTTTTTAAATGCCCTGGGCGCTTATCACATCAAATGCAGTATATACACATACTATGCATTCAAACTTTTATTAACGTTGGGTTTAATTCCACTTTAATACTAAGTATAAGCAGCAAAATCAACAATGATCATAATAAGAATAATTATAATAATTAGGTGCATAATGGCTATATGTGTGTATATAAATCTGTGTGCATATGTGTAAGTAAGATATATGTATGTATATGTGTACATATAGGTATGTGTATATACAGTGATCCCTCACTACTTTGTGCTTCAGTTTCTGTGGCTTCAGTGCATCGTGGATTTTTCAAAAATATTATTTGAAAAATAAAAAATAATGAAATTAAGGAGAAATAGGGAAAAAGTTAAGGAAAATGCCACAAAACAATGCTAATTATGCAAAAAAAAAAAAACGCCAAAAAAACAAAAACAAACAAAAACAAAAAAAAACAACCCGAATCTGCGCATCTGTGTGAGTATGTGTGTGGGCGTCTGTAGTGTGTGTATTTATATTTTATTTACATGTTATGCATTATTTTTGAATGCTTAATTGTTATTATAAGCATTTATAGCTAAATTGAAAAAGAAGACTAACAATTTGAGAGCATAATACGACTCTGAATTTATTTTAAACGACATTGTTTATTAAAATTACAGTAAAATTACGTTATTCTGTTAAGAAAGGCCACCTGATTTATCTGAGCGCCAGATACAGTCATCAAAAGAGCCACATCTGGCTTGCGAGCCATAGGTCCTACTTGATCCTATTTCTCAGAAATAAGCGGTTGCGGGGGGGTCCCCATTAACCACGGAAAGTGAGGGATCCCTGTATATGTGTATACAGACTATTTGTGTATGTGATGTATATGTGTGTACATATAGGTGTGTGTATATATGTAGGGCATGTGTATGTGATATATGTATGTGTGAGTGTGTGTGTGTGTGTGTGTGTGTGTGTGTGTGTATGTATTTGTATATATATATATATATATATATATATATATATATATATATATATATATATATATATATATAGGAGTGTGTATAAATGTATATGTAGGGTATGTGTATGTGTATGTGACATATGTATGTGTGTGTGTGTATATATATGTATATGTAGGGCGTGTGTGTGTGTGTGTGTGTATATATGTGTATGTCTGTATATATAGGTGTGCATGTGTAGGTATATGCTTCATTGTCTTTTGTGTATTTTCTTTTTATAATTGCTGCTAAACAAAGAGCTTGTAAACTCATTTTCATTGTTCATGTAACAGTTAACAATAATCATCTCTTTATCTTCCTTTATCTTTAATTATAATTATGTTGATGATGTATTTCTCAGCGGCACAGTGGTGCAGTGATTTGTATGTCCACCTCATAGCAAGAAGGTCTGCGGTTCGATTCCCAGCTCGAGCGTTTCTGGGTGGAGTTTGCATGTTCTCTCCGAACTTTTGTGGATTTACTGTGGATACTCCGTCTTCCTCTCATCATCCAAAAATATGCAGAGTAAGCTAAATGTTCTAAATCTCTCCTAGGTGTGAGTGTGAATGGTTGAGTGAGTGTTGGCCCTGCGATGGCCTGGTGAGCTGTCCCAGGTATACGCTGTCCTCGCCCAGAGTCGGCTGAGATGGGTGCCAGTCTCCCCAAGACCGTGATTAGTATTAATCGGTTCAGAAGATGAATGAATGAATGTATTTCTTTATCCCACTACACATCCCCAGAGCGTGCACAGAGCAAATATTTTCTTTATATTTTTTCATTCATGTGTTGTTTTGGTCTCATCTCTTGTTATAGGATTGGTTTCGTGAGTCATGTGTTATTTGTCACTTGTTTCAGTATTTCCTTTGATTTGTACTTCTTTGACAGCCTTCTTGTTTTTTTTTTCTTTTGTAAGGTACTCCACCTGTTTTTTTTGTTTTGTTTTTTTGCACAGGGTTTACACAGTCTTTACATGTTAGTCTTTTTTGTGGTTTGTTTGTATGATTAACTTTCTCCCTATTTCCTGGGTTTTTTTTTTTTTTTTAATTTTAGTATAAGCTTGTACAATGCCGTTTGCTGATCTACTCAGCTTGATTTGGATTGCTCCACGATTTGGATATGTCTGAGTGTGTTTGCTATAATTATGTGTTTTACTGCATACACATCCTGATCAAGAGTCTTCCTATCAGAATACTATGGAATGAATACACTGTCAATATGGACACAGCAGGAGACATAAGACAACCCCATGCTGGCATGTGACTTCACCAGATTCCTATAACATTGGTCAAACCTACCCTTGCCACCTACAATCTCATTAACAACCACACTGATGGGTTCCTGCCCCAATGTGCTTTCGATGAGAACGTTGCGGAATCCAAGCCTGAAGGGAGCACAGTGCTGGGGTGTAGATCAACACCTGTGTGCTCAGTATCTTGTGACTGTGGAACACTCACTGCCTGAGAGACTTGACTATGTATGATGGCATGCAGAAGTTGCTGTTCCGCGCCTTCAGGAAGGACAACCACCAGATATTTTTGGGCCTCCATCCAAGAACTCTTGGTACAGGCTGACAGGACAACCTTTGATGACATGCTCCCGGAGGGCCAGTCTCTAGCATCATGCTCATACTGATGCCAGAATCCAGTAAAGGAGTCTCAGACACCAAGCTCTTGCCCAGAGCTAATGGGGCAGGCTCCAATGCCATGTTCATGCTTGAGGCTGATATGATGCTCTACCAACTGGCTCCAAGCTCTCAAGCTCTGCCAACAGAGGATGCTGTCGCTACGCATTCAGACTCCAGCAAGAATGCTGGTACCCAGCGGACAACGTTGCTTCACCAATTAGCTCAGCTGAGGACATTGTTCCACCTCCCCGCTCAGCTGAAAGCTAACTTTCCAACTAAAGATGTCATCCTGAAGGCCAGCATCACACTAATGCTCTGTTCTGCCAAAAGCACATTCCTGCTCGCCTTATTTATGTGTATATATAAGCTTTTCTGTTTGGGTCCGCCTCCCCCGTCCATTTTCTTTTTTTTTTTTTTGTAGTTTGGAATTCCCAGTGTGTTGTTTTCTGATCAACTGACCCTTGCTTGTTTCCTGTTGAGAAGCCTGTTTGATGAATTAAATTTCTGTGCCATTGTTTTCTACACTTAAGATTTACATCTGAGTCCAGTCTATTCATAGCAATAATCACATATCTCGTGATGATTCTACATTATTATTATTATTATTATTATTATTATTATTATTAGTTCACTTATTGAGTGGCTCAATGTTCTATTGGAATGATTAGAAAAAGAAAGTCATCAGGGACTAACTCAAATTAAGAATTTTTATTTTCAGTGAATAATAAAAGTATACAATTTAAAATGAATACAATTGGATTCAAATGTCTTATTTTTCTCATTTCAAGTGATTTTCACCTTCAACTGAATTTTATTTTGTGTGTGTGTGTGTGTGTGTGTGTGTGTGTGTGTGTGTGTGTGTGTGTGTGTGTGCGCGCGCGTACTTATTTGCTTTTTATTTATTTAATTTTTTTGTATTTCTCCCCCCATTTTCTCCCTAAATTAGTAGTATCTAATTCCCAACCATCTGGTATTGCCGTCCCTCTCAAATGGCCATGCCGGATTGCCGATCCTAAGGTTTGGGGTGCAGGCCAAACTGTCAACAGTTGTCACTGCCACCCACATACAGCTAATTAGGTTTATAAAGACCGACCATGTCCCTCACTGGCTATGGATAGAGGTTCATGTAAAAGAACCATTGCTGACTTTTGTTAAGAGGAGCTGGAGACCCATCAGCGTGTTTCTGCCCTGCGATGGTGTGGCAAGCTATCCAGGGTGTACTCTGCCCTCACCCAGAGTTGGCTGAGATGAGCACCAGCCTCTCACCGACCCTAATTAGGATTAAATGGTTCAGAAAATAAACTAAAATCACACAACCACCACCGACCGGGGAAGGGTGAAAACATGCACACACCCCTCCATGATGTCATGACATGCAATGCTAGCGACCCACAATGTATATTTGGGTGCAGTATAACATACTCTGAAGGAAAGGAGGGGAAAATGCTGTCTGCCCCTCGTATGAATGAGCTCACTGGTGATCGCTGTGAGTGACAGGGAAGTGAGTGTATGCCATCTCCCTCTATTGACTCGAACAATTAGATTCCAATGGACTCCCATCCCCAGACGGCTGTGGCATTTACCCCGATTTGAACTTGCAATCTCCGGTTTAATAGTCATGCACTTCGTCGATGCACCACCCGAGAGCCTTGTACTTATTTTCTGCAGTTATCTATGCACTTGGGGTGTGTATCGCAAACAGTCAATTTATTGAAAAACTCACTGGCTTTCCACGGGGAATGAGACACGTATGAACACACATACACACACACACACACACACACACACACACACACACACACAGGAACACACACACACACACACACACACACACACACACACACACACACACCCACACACACACACACACATAGGAACACACACAGCTGCAAGAAACCTTTGTCTCTGAAATTCCACATAAGGGGTTCTTCCGAGATATTTTGGGATCAGGGATTTGCCTCATAAAGTTTCAGGATAAAGAAAGGAACAGACGGGGGAGAAGAGAGAGACTCAGAGAGAGAGACTCAGAGAGAGAGAGAGAGAGACAGAGAGACAGACAGAGTGAAAGACTGAGAGTGATAGCGAGAAAGAGAGTGAGAGACTGAAAGAATGAGAGGGATACAGAGTGAGCGACAGAGTGAAAGACAGAGAGAGAGTGAGAGACAGAGTGAAAGACAGAGAGAGAGAGTGAGAGACAGAGTCAGACACTGTGTGTGA
>CM045733.1:54105000-54107500 GCA_024760905.1 Plotosus lineatus | reverse complement strand
AACACCTGACCTGCCTCAAACCCAAGACTGAGTAATAAATAATGCGTTTTAATACTCAGTGGCATGGTGGCATTCTGGGTAGCACATCTCACAGCAAAAAGGTTATCCTGGTATTGGGAGTTTCTGTGTGGAGTTTGCATGTTGTCCCCATGGTAAGTCTGTTGGGTTTTTTTTTTATACCAGAGCCTAGTGGCTTAGCCTCGTGGCTCATCAGGCCGGTGCTTATCCCCGGTTTCCATGAAGCATGAAGCAACCAGGAGTTCAACTCCCCCTGGATGGGACGCTAGTCCATCACAGGTTACCTTCCCAGTATATTTTACTGGTACCCATTTATACTGTTGGGTGAACAGAGGCACACTTGTGGTTGAGACCTTGCCCAGGGGTCTTAGCACAGTGAGGGTACCAGTGGGATTCGAACTCACAACCTCCTCATTATGAGCACAGCAGCCTAACCACTACGCCACTGGCCCCACATGTTCTTCCCATGCCTGCGTGGATTTCCTCAGAGTATTCCGACCTCCACGCTTTGAAAACATACACGTTAGACTAATTGACTGTTCCAAATTTCCCCTAGGAAAAGTCTGAGTGTGACGGCATGTACTTGTTGGCCCTGCAATGGTTCGGCAAGCTGTTCAGGGAGTTTGTCCAGTGGCAGCTGAGATAGACACCAGCCATTCCGTGAGCAATGTAGGATTAAGAGGTTGAAGAGGTTGAGCGAGTGAGAGAATGAATGAGTGTTATGAGCCATATAAACATTTAAACATGTATAAAGATAAACTGGACATGAGCCACTACGATGTCAGCATGTGTAATAATACTCCTACACGGGATACAAATAATGTCACTAGGAGCAGCACATGCAGTGTTCGAAGACATCCATAACTAATCCCATTAGTAGAATTGATATATGTGGAAATGCCCTCCACAGCGATTAAAGCGTAGAGGAGGGAGGTGCTTATTTTGGTTCAGAAAGTGAAAGGGAATGCTGATGGGATTCAACTGCTTATAATATCCTACTTTGTTCATGGTGCAGTGGTGACAGCGGTAAAGGATTGAATGATTTTCAGCTGACAGCTGGGAGTGAACGGACTACCGCGGCCTGCCTGAACAAACACTTGATGTGTTTGAACAAAACTGTGATGTGTTCTTCCACTCACTGAGCAACTAGTGTTGGGGCGAACTCGGATGCGATCCGCACCTATCTGAACATACTGCAGATTTTACCATAGAAAAACGTTTACAATAGCCTTAAAACTGAGAAAACCAAAGAATTAATGACTGATTTATTCACAAATAATAAAATAAAAAGTCTTCACACTTTTTCATTCTCCTGCAGATACTTTTTCCCCCTAAATATACTTCGTGCTGCACTGCCTCCTAGAGGACACACTAGTGATAACACCAAGCTGAAACCTCAAATAGTGAACATTTATATTCTCTCTCTCTCTCTCTCTCTCTCTCTCTCTCGGTGTGTGTGTGTGTGTGTGTGTGTGTGTGTGTGTGTGTGTGTGTGTGTGTGTGTGTGTACGCGTGTGCGCGCGCTCGCATGTACGATGAACATGTGTGGTCTGTCTGACCAAGTTATTCAATTCATTATAAATTATGCAATAATATTTTTCTAAGGATAGAACACCCACACCCACCCACACACACACACACACACACACACAGTCATGCTGATACTTGAATCCACTCTGGTACATTTTCATTTAATACGTTTAATCAGCATTTCCAGTGAATCTGTAGAATCAAGTACATGTAATTACATTTAAACTTGTGCCTCTTTAACACACACACACACACACACACACACACACACACACACACACACACACACACACACAGAGAGAGACACATAGACACACACACAGGCTAGATTGAGATGGTTTGGACATGTAGAGAGGAGGGATAGTGAGTATATTGGTAGTAGGATGCTGAGGTTGGAACTACCAGGCAGAAGGCCCAGAGGAAGACCAAAGAGAAGATTTATGGATGTGGTGAAGGCGGACATGAAGGTCGTTGGAGTAAGAGTAGAAGATGCAGAGGATAGGGAGAGATGGAGGCAGATCATTTGCTGTGGCGACCCCTGAAGGGAACAGCCGAAAGAAAAAGAAGAAGAAGATACTTGTGTCCTGATTTATTTATATTATTTGTGTCGTGTGTTTTTGGATGGAGCCTTCAAACTCAAACACATTAACAAAAATATTTTTATGTGAAAAGTCTCCCTTAAGACTCCAGACCCCCACAACCCCACACTCAAACAACCTTGAACTTCTATGTTTGAAGGGACAATCATTGAAAAGAGTCAAAAACGTGCATGCCTAGTCTCTACCTCAAATCTTCACATCACAACCTAAACCCTTAACTACTCCTAAACTAAACCTAGTTTTAAACTAAACCTAATCCTAACCTGAACCAAATATTCACCCTTAAAAAGACCTTAAAAGAACTGAGGACACACACACACACACACACACACACACACACACACACACACACA
>CM045733.1:54035000-54100000 GCA_024760905.1 Plotosus lineatus | reverse complement strand
TTATTGTCTCGTTTGCACCTTTTGAACTTGTTCCACCTTTTAAATCTAACAGCCCCGGACAAAAATTCATTATGTGTGAACATACTAACAATAGAGACTCTTGAATCTTGAATATATACAGTCATGGCCAAAAGTTTTGGCAGTGAAGCAAATGTTATGTTTTCACAGATTTTGGGCTTGGTTTTGTGAAACCTCCCCCCCCATGTTTTTATGGAATACCTGGGAACAATGACACACATTTTACAAGTTTTAGATACTTTTATTGGAAAATGCATCTTTTTTTTCTCCCCGAGAGTCAATATTTACAGCGTTGATCCTCCTTATTCAAAACTTTATCAATTCACTCTGGCATGCTAGAGATCAGATTCTGGAATACAGCCTGACTTACTGCGGCCCATTCTCAGCTTATCAGTGCTCGAAGTTGCTCACAATTTGTGGGCTTCTGTTTGTTCACCCGTTTTTTTTGAGGATGGACCACAGGTTCTCGATTGGATTAAGATGTGGGGAGTTTCCTGGCCCATGGATCCAAAACATCAATGTTATGATCTTTGAGCAACTTAATGATCACTTTTGCCTGATGACCTGGTGCGCCGTCATGGCGAAAAATGCATAGATCCTCGCCAAGGTGCTCCTGGATCGTTGGGAGGAGTCGCTCTTGCAGGGGGATTTGATCCCATTCTATATTCATGGATGTGTTTTTGGGCAGGATTCTGAGTGAGCCCAGTCCCTTGGATGAGAAGCAACCTCAAACATGGATGGTCTCAGGATGTTTTCCTGTTGGCACGATACGTTCACCTTTTCTTCTGCTGCTGACAGCCGCTTTTCCAGATGTCCAAAATATTCGAAAGGGAGTTTCATCAGAGAAAATAACTTTGCACCAGTCTTCTGCTTGCCACTCACTACACTTCCTGCAGAAGTTCTGTCTGTCCGTGATGGTTTTCTTGGAGAGAAGTGGCTTCTTTGCTGCCCTTTTTGATACCAGCCCTTTGTTCAAAACTTTTCGCCTCACTGTGCGTGCAGATGCAGTCACATCTGCCTACTGCCAATCGTGAGCAAGTTCTGCACTGGTGGCGACACAATTCCATAGCTGACTCCTGAAGAGGAGATGGTCCTGCCACATTCCCGGCACTCTGGGACGTCCTGAAGTCTTCTTTGCTGCAAGAACCTGTCCCCTTGAAGTTTTTTTATGATTCGGTTAATGGTTCGTTCAGGTTCTTACATGTGAGACCATTTTGATGCACTGATTGCTGCATGGATTGCTTTGGCGGTAACCATTGCTAACACAAGAAGATAATGATTTCAAACATGTCTCTGACTTTCATAGCAATTAGTCTGTCCCTAAAATGAAATGAAAATGGTAGTGTGACTTCGACTTGTCCTCACTCACACTTCCTTCTGTGTTGTTAATATGACACTGAAATGTAACTCACAAGGGGAGGGCACATAAACAGAGGCGAGTTGGACATTTTTCAAATAATTGAGGCGATTTTGGGTGATACTGAGCCTGAGCCTTCATTCTCCCCACTGGTGCCATCACCCGTTTTTTTTTTTTTTTTTTTTTTTTTAGAAAAGGTCAAGCTCTACTTCCCAACCAACTTTATTTCAACTGTTGAAAAATAACATTCATGGAGTGCTTACTTTATATATATATATATATATATATATATATATATATATATATATATATATATATATATATATATAAAAACAATAATAATAATAATTTATAGGAATAAATTATATTTACAATATAAACAATTTATTACACCCCACAACCACACCCCACTCCACACACCCCAGTCTCCGGTAAAACTGTCAAGCGTTGACCGGTCCGCGGTGATAAAAAGGTTGGGGACCCCTGCTCTAAATGATCTAAGCACAACCTGGACTGTGAGCATGAAACAATGTTTGGAATAAAATCCCTATACAAGATAAAACTATACTGTATTATGAATCCGTGAAAGTGAAGAATTTAAGTATAATTATGAACTTGAGTCAGATGATGATAATGATAATGATCATGATAATCACAGAGCATGATAATGTATGGGACTATGAATATGAACTGTGTGATAAAAGGACCCTGCGTTACATGAGGAACCGCTGGTTGTTTATAATCCTGTTCAAGCTTGCGGTTCTTCTTCTAAACCTTTCTCTAAGTGTTTTTTTAAGCCTGCTCCTTCTCCTTAGAATGTGCTTCTATGTCTATCTACGCTTTTGTTTCTGAGTGGCCCCTCACCACTTTCCGAGCTGTGCTAACCTGCTAATGATGAGCTGGTTAGTTGGAACTCTGGTCGGGATGATGATCCTGATAATAAGGGTGAAGCTGCCAGTAAAGGCATGACTGTTTCTCACTGTGGACCTGCTAAGAGCTTTGAAACTATGTAGGAGGACGAAGAGCAGCATTGTTATTGTGATCCAGAACTTGCCAAGCCTTTTATTCTGAGTGTTTTAGTACATCTGACTACAATCCTTTTTTGCCTCATCAGTTCTTATCTATTCTAATTGTCCCATTACTTAATCTGTGCATGATTTCCACCTGCCTGATACCAGACCATGAGTTTAGCCCCCGTATCTGATATTGTATTCGCTTTATTGTGCTGCATATGCTTGTCTCCCTGTTTATGACACTGAACTCTGTTAGTGGATCCATTTTAGCAGCTACCATATTCTTATGTTCATTGGTTTTGTTTTTTTCGATTTTACGTTTAAAAAAAAAAAAAAAAAAAAGTCAAATTTTGAGTTTAGACGTACCTACGTAGTACGCTGACGTAACGACGCAATGACGCTGCAGTCATTGTTTAAAAACTACATACTGAGTGTCTTCTTCTTCTTCTTCTTCTTTTCCTTCTTCTTCTTTTCCTTTCGGCTGTTCCCTTCAGGGGTCACCACAGCAAACCATCCACCTCCATCTCACCCTGTCCTCTGCATCCTCTTCTCTTACTCCAATGACCTTCATGTCCTCCTTCACCACATTCATAAATCTCTTTTTTGGTCTTCCTCTAGGCCTTCTGCCTGGTAGTTCCAACCTCAGCATCCTACTGCCAATATACTCACTATCCCTCCTCTGTACATGTCCAAACCATCTCAATCTAGCCTCTCTTACTTTGTCTCCAAAACATCTTACATGTGCTGTCCCTCTGATGTACTCATTCCTGATCCTATCCATCCTCGTTACTCCCAAAGAGAACCTCAACATTTTCATCTCTGCTACCTCCAGCTCTGCATCCTGTCTTTTCCCCAGGGCCACTGTTTCTAAACCATACAACATCATTGGCCTCACTGGGTTCGAAGCTCATATCATGAAAAACCCGTTATAAGGGGCACTCGTTAGACAAGGTACCACTGTGTATACAGGGATTCCTCGATACTTCATGCTTCAATTCATGCGGCTTTAATGCATCGCGTTTTTTTTTTTTTTTTTTATATATATATTCATCGAATTTAAAGAATTAAGGAAATTAAGAAAGAATAGGGGAAAAGTTAAGGAAAATGCCACAAAAACAAGGCCAATTATGCCAAAAAAAAAACCCCAAAAAACAAACAAAAACAAAAAAACAACCCAAAACCTCCCATCAAAACTACTTACATTGTTGTGAGGTGCGCATCGGAGTGCGTACACGCGCATCTGTCTGTGTGTATTTATATTTTATTTACATCTTAACCATTATTTTTGAATGTTTAATTGTTATTATAAGCATTTATAGCATTGGACATGTATTTATTGATATTATATACACATATACATGTACGTATACGTCAGTCGTGGGGTTGATCCTACTTCGCTAGGGCCCAATTAATATATATATCATAAACCCCTTTTATTAATCCTCCAGCTTTGCATCCATCCTCTTCTCTGTCACTGAGCAGTTTGACAACTTGCTAGAGTTGGGAAAGGTTAGAATGATGCATGCATATGAAAACAGTTTGTTGTAAAAAGAGAAACTGAGAAGCAGAGGGATAGTTAAAAATCAAACAAATTTCATGCAAGTTTCAAGTGATCAGCGGACAGCCCAAAATCACCAAAACCAGAAACAGAGCAGAGTGAAAAGCCAGAGAGAACCAGGTATCATCTTACAACTGTGCTGTGTACATTGAGTCATTAATATATCCATATCCACCACGCCCTGCGAAGGTAAAAGGCAGTAACTGCCATATATAAGATCAAAGATCTAGATCAAAGATACGAGACAGCTACAAGTGTACCATGGGAACTCAAGTTTTTTACAGTAGTCCTGTGCTGTGATCTTGGATGCAGCCACCTTAAGAAGTGTCATGTACTGTGGATGTAATCAGACAGCACTCGGATTGAACGATGGATATGTAACCGAGACCCCTGCAGAGGCTTGGACCTGGCATTGACACAAGCATGGACAGGTATGTGGCGTGTGCTTAGGAAAGGGTTAATACAAGGGAAAACGATACGTACTTGAGCATTAATTTAGACATGATACTGGATTCAAGAATGAGGTCTGATAAAGACTTAATTTTGGTTATAGACATGATGGTCTCGCAGAAGTCAAAAGGACCTCTCCTTTTGGTATTGTAATTTCCGCGGTAGGCAGAGCTGTGACATTATCTCTAAATTAAGAAGAAAGGGTCATGACATTGACCATAGTAAGGAGGTGGAGCAATGGTATTGGTTGTCTCCTGTCAGAAGGTGAAGTGACAGTGTTGTTCTTGAAGCCAGGAGGCAGTCCCTTAGGCAAGGTCAGGTTATAACAGGCTCTCCAAAAAAAAAAAGGAAGAGAAACCCAAAACTCTGGAGTAAGAACCCATTTGGAGGGTGTCTAGCGGCATCACGGAGAGCTGGGGCATCCATACACCAAGCATGGGATCTATAATCCAACATGACAGCATTGGCCCTGCTTTTCTGTTTATTTCCATGATATAAAGTAGGTATTATAATTGGGATAGGTAAGCAGGATGCCTGAGCAGAACGACAGTTAATTATAAAATCAAGAAACATGGGGCAATGTCTAGTGGGTCTTCTAATGAAATTCTGATAAGACCGAAGTACTTGCGCTTGGACCTCAGGCAGCTAGAAATAAGCTTTCTGATTATGTAGTAATTTTGAATGGTGTTTCAGGTCCATTGTGTTCAGCAGTAAAAGATCTCCTTGTGATTAATTACCCCAGTCTTTCATTTGTAGCTAATGTGTAGAATATTACTTGGATAGCCTTCTTTCATCTCTGAAAATTTGCTAAAATAGTAAATATGATGTCACAGCATGATGCTGAAAAATTTATTCATGATTTATTTTACGTTTAGATTAAATTATTGTAATATGTTACCATCTGGACGTTCTCATAAGAGCATAAACATGCTCCAGTCAATCCAGAATGCAGCAGCAAGAGCCATTACTAGAACCAGAAGATATGAGCACATAACCCCATCTTAATTACACTGCAATTACATTTCATATTGAACATAAAATACTATAATTAACTATTTATATAAAAAGCACCGAATGATCTCACACTGCATTATCGAAGTGAAATTCATGTCACTTATGATCCACTATGCCTACGAAGATCAAAAGGTTCATGCTACATGTTGATAAGTTGAATAATGAAGAGTGCTGCAGGGGGAGGAGCTTTCTCTTCCAAAACCCCTCAGCAATGGAACAGCCTTCCAGTTCATTATAAAGCCAATGTTTCGGTATTTAACAAATTGTTAATTAGTCTGATACAGTGGTACTTTGACTTACGAAATTAATCCGTTCTGAGGGCTAGCTTGTAAGTAAAAATGTTTGTTAGATAAACATTGTAAATAATAGAAAACCAATTAATCCGTTCCAACCCCCTCCCAAACTCATATAACCTGCACAAACATGTATATTTGACCCAATATATTAAAGATAAACATGTAAAACCAATAAATATTCCATAATAATAATAATAATAATAATAATAATAATAATAATAATAATAATACAGTTGGCCCCCAATTTACTAAGACCACTTTGTATGAAATCCCCGGATTACGTAAAATATTTTCTTGAGTTTCCGTTCCCGAAATACGAATCAACTCCCTCTTTCGAAAAGAAATTCAAAATTGAAACGTGCCAATCAAAATTTCACATGACGCGGGAGTTGCTTTCTCATTGGATGTCTCTCAACATGTGTGTGTGTGTGTGTGTGTGTGTGTGTGTGTGTGTGTGTGTGTGTGTGTGTGTGTGTGTGTGTGTGTATAAAATGTTTAATAATGGTTTAATTAATAAATATGTTAATAAAATGGTTTAATAATTTTTTTTTCTTTTAACACATATTTTATGCAAAATTGGTGTACTTTTATCATTTTAAAGGGTTTATGGGGTTTATCCAGTCCAAAGACTGGAGACTTGGAATGAATTAGGCGTTTAACATGTAAGATGCGTCCCCTACTTACGAAATCCCCGCAATAACCGAAAAGGGCTCTGGAACGAATTAATTTCGTAAGTTGGGGGCCGACTGTAATAATAATAATAATAATAATAATAATAACAATAATAATAATAATAAATACATGTACATTAACATTAATAATAATTACTAATAAATAATAAAACAAGAATAAACAATAAGTCAACTAACCCTTCTGATCATCCACTGCAACAAAAATGTCACGTAGGTGCGAAGATGTCATAAATTTTGTGTATGTGCAAGCTAAGAATGCCACCATGGAAAGGCTCGTGGTGAGCTCACACAAGGCCAGTGCTTCTCAAATAGTGGGGCACGACCCCCTTGGCGGGCGCAGTGTGATACCGAGGGTGGGGGCATGTATGACCCTGGGGAACATGCTTTTTTGCCATATTGTACTGGAATTAAGTGTAATTGGACATCCACTCCAGCAGTTGGCAGTCGAACTTTCATTGCCGTGCTATGGTGTAGGGGAAAAGCACCAAGCATAGTCATGCACGGAGGGGGGTATTTATATCTTATTTTTACCATAGGGGGCATCACAGAAAATATTTGAGAAGCACTGCACAAGGTGTTCTCGGAGCACGGAAGAATACAAGTGGAAGAATACGAAGCTAATCAGCCCGGAAAAGCCATTTCTCCATTTTGCTCTTTGGATGGGTAAGATTTTTAGTGGGATCGAAGCTTGTATAATGGAAAATTCATTATAAAAGACACTCGCAAGTCAAAGTAGTGGATCTATTGGTCCCCAGGAATAGAAAGTTCTGGTAAACTGTGATGCTTGTACGCTATTATTCCCCCATTCTCACATCCTTACTCAGGTCTCGGTACCATGGCTGATTACCTTTATGTGACTGGGTGCTCCCATGTTTCCCTTTCATTTTTCTCTTTTCAGTTATGCTGTAATAATACAGCCCCCCCTCTCTCCTAGTGTGTGTGTGTGTGTGTGTGTGTGTGTGTGTGTGTGTGTGTGTGTGTGTGTGTGTGTGTGTGTGTGTGTGTGTGTGTGTGTGTGTGTGTGTGTGTGTGTGATTTGAGATACATATGCACTTCTGAGATACCAGTGCTCTCGATCCTTCTGCCCTCTGTACTGTGTGATCTCTGGCTCATTGCACCAGAGACACCATTACTCATTGCCAGTTTTTTTTTGGACAATGCAACATCTTCCATCTGACCCAGCACAATGTCTTGCAGTCCTATTTCTAAAAATTTCAAAATATAATATGTACATATGACATTCAGCTCTGTTTCAACGCCATTAACAGTAACTCACATATTCACACACACACACACGCACACACACACACACACACACACACCTAGGGGTGATTTGGAGCCAACTAACTTACTGTGCATGTTTTTTGGACTCTGGGAGGACACCGGAGTACCTAGAAGAAACCCACACAAGCACAGGGAGAATATACAAACTCCACATAGAGACACCTGTGCTGGGAATCAAACCCAGGACCTGCTTGCCGTGAGGCAGATGGGCGAACCACTGTGCCACCGTACTGCCACAGAGAGAGAGAGAGAGATTACCATCTCTTATTTATGTTTCCAGAGGGGATTATAAAAAAAAAATGTTTATTACAAGATGATGCAGGTGAACAGACTTTAACATCTGTATGTACTGTGTGTGTGTGTGTGTGTGTGTGTGTGTGTGTGTGTGTGTGTGTGTGTGTGTGTGTGTGTGTGTGTGTGTGTGTGTGTATTTTCTTCTTTCTGTATATGAAACAGTGTTAAGCACTGAGTACTAGATACTAAATCACTCGCTCGCACTGTTCCTTAGCAACTGCCCCTCGTCCGAGACGCTCATAAATGTTCTCCTAAAAAATCTTTTGAGAGAGAGAGACAGAGAGACAGAGAGAGAGAAAGAGAGAGAGAGAGAGTGAGAGAGAGCGAGAGAGACAGAGAGACAGAAAGAGAGAGAGACAGAGAGACAGAGAGACAAACAGAGCGACAGATAGAGAGAGAGAGAGAGAGACAGACAGAGAAAGAGAGAGAGAGAGAGACAGTGAGACAGAAAGAGAGAAAGAGAGAGAGAGAGAGAGAGAGAGAGAGAGAGAGACAAACAGAGCAAGAGAGAGAGAGAAAGAGAGAGAGTGAGAGAGAGTTACTTTCATCAGTGTCCTTTACATCTAAACAACACCTCTGCTTTCTCCTCTCCCTTTCCCTCCCTCTTTTTTAGTCTCTCTCTGTTCACCCCTCAGTGGTTAAGGTCATTAAAGAAGTTATAGCACAGATGAGACGTGTAAGAGGAAAAAAAAAAAAACAGACTGAAAAGATGAAAAAGAAAAAAAATAAGAGATTATAAATCTCTCTGTGTTACTGTGTTAAGTGCTTCAGCGCAGTCATTGCACCAGGAACTTCTGATTATATAATCTATTAATGTAGATCATAGAGAAAGAGAGAGAAAGACAAAATGTGAAAGTGACAGCAGGGGGTAAAGATTGAGAAATGAAAAGAAAGATGAAAAGAGAAAAGCAGGAAAGTGTGAAGGCATCGGTATTTTCAAGGGTACCAATAGTTCTGAAGCACCTTCTTTCTCTCTCCCAGTCTCTCTCTCTCTCTCTCTCTCTCTCTCTCTCTCTCTCTCTCTCTCTCTCTCTCTCTCTCTCTCTCTCTCTCCCCCTCTGTGTGTGTGTGTGTGTGTGTTTGTACTGTATCAAATATCATATACACTTGCAGCTGTTACTGGAAATAAAGTGCTAACAAGGCACAAGAGCACTGTGGAGGGAGGGGTGTGTGTGTGTGTGTGTGTGTGTGTGTGTGTGTGTGTGTGTGTGTGTGTGTGTGTGTGCGTGCGTGCGTGAGAGAGAGAGAGAGAGAGAGAGAGAGAGACAGAGCCTATGAGTGTAGGTGAGCTAAAAGGAACGACGGTGGACAAATCGATGAAGAGCGCTCAACATGAGTGTTTACTTTAGGTTTACACCAAATTGGGAAAAGAAGGAAAAGAAGACAAGAGAGGAGAAAGTAAAGGAAAACAGAGAGACAGAGTGTGAGAAAGAGGGGATGGAGAGAGAGAACCTGAATGGTGACAGAAGGACAAAAGCAGGAAGGGGTGGAGTGATGGAGAGATGATCCATTAAGAAACAGACGGAGGCAAGAATAATAGGAAGAAACAGGCAGATGGAGGGCGTGATGGATAGTGGGTGTTGAATGTATGAATGAAGAGAGAGAGAGAGAGAGAGAGAGAGAGAGAGAGAGAGAGAGAGAGACAAATTTCAAAGTGAGAATGTTTTGTGAGATGGAGGAAAATTGAGTAAGAAGGCAGAGCTGAAATGATATATGGATAAATGCTGCTGAAGGAGGAGAAGGAGGAGGAGGAGGAGGCTGAGGAGGAGGAGGAGGTAAATACCTGATTTTGAGTGACAGCTGTATTGACCTCGGTAATACCGAACTATATGTCGTTCAATCGGTTTGTCAGCTTGAAGAGTACAAGGCTGAGAAAAATATATGAAATATAAGTGGAAGTGTTAAAAAAGCTGAACACGACGTGCTGGAGGCTGAAGTTGATGAGCGATGTCAGCGTTTCTGTACGGAAAGTTCTGCGGATTCAGAGTCGGCTTATGCAACGGATGAACTGGATTCTCAACGTTCTGAAAAATCACGGTGTCCCATTCACAGCTACACATCAGCCAGATACTTCTTTGTTGGTTTTCTTTCTATCTATCTATCTATCTATCTATCTATCTATCTATCTATCTATCTATCTATCTCTGTTCTCAAGCTTAATTAACTCCATCCATCCACCATCCATCCATCCATTCACCCATCTATCTATCTATCTATCTATCTATCTATCTATCTATCTATCTATCTATCTATCTATCTATCTCTGTTCTCAAGCTTAATTAACTCCATCCATCCACCATCTATCTATCTATCTATCTATCTATCTATCTATCTATCTATCTATCTCTGTTCTCAAGTTTAATTAACTCCATCCATCCACCATCCATCCATCCATTCAGCCATCTATCTATCTATCTATCTATCTATCTATCTCTGTTCTCAAGCTTAATTAACTCCATCCATCCACCATCTATCTATCTATCTATCTATCTATCTATCTATCTATCTATCTATCTATCTATCTATCTATCTATCTATCTCTGTTCTCAAGCTTAATTAACTCCATCCATCCACCATCCATCTATCTATCTATCTATCTATGTTCCCAAGCTTAATTAACTCCATCCATCCATCCGCCCATCTATCGATCTATCAATCTATCTATCTATCTATCTATCTATCTATCTATCTCTGTTCTCAAGTTTAATTAACTCCATCCATCCACCATCCATCCATCCATTCACCCATCTATCTATCTATCTATCTATCTATCTATCTATCTATCTATCTATCTATCTCTGTTCTCAAGCTTAATTAACTTCCTGTTGTACAGATTGAAGCCCCGCCTCCATCTCTAATTGATGAAGGACAGAGGCATGCTGAGACAGCGAAATAAACAGAGAGAGAGAGAGAGAGAGAGAGAGAGATGAAGTATATGGTTGCCATGGAATTATGAGGCCTACAGGGCATTAATAGCATAGTTATTTTCCCATCATGCTCTGGCATGCTCAAGGGTCACACTCACATTCAATTCAACAGTGTTAGACCTTAACACACACACACACACACACACACAGAGACACACACACACAGAGAGACACACACACACACACACACACAGAGACACACACACACACACACACACACACACACACATACACACACACACACACGCACACACGCGCACACGGCAGACAGAGTAAGGAAACTCGAAAGAGTAAAGAGTCTCAGCATGTTTCTAATCCTGAAGGGAAACAATCTGTCAAAGACGAGATTATAAAAACCCACAATGACCTAAAATCACCCAACATACGGCTGGCCACTACCAGCTCTGCCAAGAAGTCAATGAAGTGCTGCTGACCCACGTACCCGGGGCCAAAATGGCGGAATCTTCTTGTTTGGCCGTGCACATCCACATAATGCCAGTAGCACCAACAGCAATGGACACGATTATGGCAGGTTTTATTTGTTCAGTGGCAGGTGGCTGAACAGACAGATGCCGACACTGAGCGAGCGTGTTTATGGTGGAGTGGGTGTGGTAGACTTGACCACCCCTGAATTTCTACCATTGTAGTGAATATGCATGTAAATTACACCTGCGCTAAACCAACTGCTAATTTACCGTGGAATTACCTGAAAATTAGCAAAGCTGCTTTTCTTACTCTTCAGTTCCAGAGGGACTGTTAGAACTTGTATTTCTTTTTAAAGACAGTTTCATTTACATTTACTGCATTTTAATATTTTTATATCAGCGAGATAGTGTCGGCCAACTCAAAAGATAATTAAATAGTAATTATTAACAAAATGCATATCATAAAGATAGTAAAAACAGGGATTTTTTTTTTTGCTGTATTTGTAAAGCTCATAAAAAAGGAAGTAATAAAGGTTAGTGTGAAGGATTAAAGTTTTTGCTGTGTTTTGTTTCTCAGTGTTCTTTAAAGGTTTTTAAATACAGTTTATAACAACAAGCAGTTGTAAACATACAAAGTTCTGCTGTATGGCTCTCATCACAAAACTGGTACATTTTCCAACTACAGGGATCCCTCACTACTTCGCGCTTCAATTCATGTGGCGTCAGTGCATCGTGGGTTTTTTTTTTTTAATATTCATCAAATTAAAAAAATAAGGAAAGTTAAGGAAAATGCCACAAAAACAAGGCCAATTATGCAACAACAAAAAAAACCCAAACAAACAAAAACACAAACCCAAAACCCCCATCATAACTACATACACTTTTTGTGAGGTGCGCATCTGAGTGTGTGCACGCATATCTGTGTGTGCGATGCGCATGCACACATTCAGATGTGCACCTCATGTGTGTGTATTTATATTTTATTTACATGTTATGCATTATTTTTGAATGTTTAATTGTTATTACAGTACACAGTAAGCATTTATAGTGTCGAATATGTATTTATTGATATTATACACACATACACATAATGCAGCCATGAGGTGGTGGGGGCACTAACCAGTGTCTCTCCCCCTCATGCCGGTCCCAAGCCAGGAGAAATGCAGAGGGTTGTGTCAGGAAGGGCATCCGACGTAAAACCAATGCCAAATATTTATGATGCAAATCAGAAGTATTACCCCCATACCGGATCGGTCGAGGCCCGGGTTAACAACGACCGCCATTAGTGCTGTCAATCAACAGGATGCTGATGTAAATTGGACTACTGTTGGTCGAAGACGTCGAAGAAGGAGAGGTGGAAGGCGTGTCCGTAGGCAGAGAGAGAGAAGAGGAAAGGCATGAGTCTAGGACTGAGAGTGGGGACTTTGAATGTTGGAACGATGCAACGAAAAGGTAGAGAGCTGACTGACATGATGCAGAGGAGGAAGGTGGACATACTGTGTGTTCAGGAGACCAGGTGGAAAGGTAGCAAAGCTAAAAGCTTAGGAGAAGGGTTTAAGCTATTTTATCACGGTGTGGATGGGAAGAGAAATGGAGTAGGAGTCATCTTGAAGGAGGAGTTTGTCAGGAATATTCTAAAAGTGAAAAGAGTGTCAGACAGAGTGATGAGTCTCAAGTTAGAAATCGAAGGTGTAATGCTCAATGTTGTTAGTGCTTATGCCCCACAGGCAGGATGTGAGCTAGAAGAGAAGGAGAGATTCTGGAGTGAGTTAGATGAAGTGATGCAGAGTACCCCCAGAGGTGAAAGAGTGGTCATTGGTGCAGACTTCAATGGACATGCTGGTACAGGCAACAGAGGGGACGAGGAAGTGATGGGCAGGTTTGCTATCCAGGACAGGAAAGCAGAAGGACAGATGTTGATAAATTTTGCAAAAAGGATGGAAATGGCTGTGGTGAATACTTTCTTCCAGAAGAAACAGGAGCATAGGGTGACTTATAAAAGCGGAGGTAGGAGCACACAGGTAGACTACATCTTGTGTAGGCGATGTAATTTGAAGGAAGTCAGTGACTGCAAAGTCATAGTGGGTGAGAGTGTTGCCAAACAGCATAGGATGGTGGTGTGCAGGATGACTCTGATGGTGAGAAAGGTGAAAAAGGCAAAGGCAGAGCAGAAGACAAAGTGGTGGAAGCTGAAAAAGAAAGAGTGGCGTGTTGTCTTCAAGGAGGAGTTGAAACAGGCTTTGGGTGGCCAGGAAGTGCTTTCAAATGACTGGACAACCACAGCAAATGTGATCAGGGACACAGGTAGGAGAGTACTTGGTGTGTCCTCTGGAAGGAAAGTAGATAAGGAGACTTGGTGGTGGAATGAGGAAGTGCAGGAGTGTGTACAAAGGAAGAGGTTAGCTAAGAAGAAGTGGGACATTGAGAGGACAGAAGAGAGTAAACAGGAGTACAGGGAGACACAGTGTAAGGCGAAAGTAGCAATGGCTAAGGCCAAACAGAGGGCGTATCATACAAGTCATCATATAGTAAATGGATATAGTAAATCATATGGATAGTAAAGAGATAGAAAATGATCTATACAGGTTGGCACAGCAGAGAAATAGAGATGGGAAGGATGTGCAGCAAGTTAGATTGATAAAGGACAGAGAGGGAAGTGTATTGACTGATGACAGAAGTGTGCTGGGAAGATGGAAAGAGTACTTTGAAGAGCTGATGAATGAGGAAAATGAGAGAGAAAAAAAGAGTAGAAGAGGTGACCATTGAGGAGCAGGATGTAGCAAAGATCAGCAAGGGTGAAGTGAGAAGGGCATTGAAGAGGATGAAGAATGGAAAGGCAGTTGGTCCTGATGATATACCTGTGGAGGTATGGAAGTGTCTAGTGTTTGCTTTGAGGATGTTAATAGAGAAGTACAGAGAAGGTCAGAGGGAGCTACATTGTGCCTTTGCCGATCTGGAAAAAGCATATGACAGGGTGCCAAGAGAAGAACTGTGGTATTGCATGAGGAAGTCTGGAGTGGCAGAGAAGTATGTTAGAGTGGTGCAGGACATGTATGAGAGATGTAAGACAGCGGTGAGGTGTGCTGTCGGTGTGACCGACGAATTCAAGGTGGAGGTGGGACTGCATCAAGGGTCAGCTCTAAGCCCCTTCTTGTTTGCTATGGTGATGGACAGGCTGACAGACGAGGTGAGACAAGAATCTCCATGGACTATGATGTTTGCAGATGACATCGTGATCTGTAGTGAGAGCAGAGAACAAGTGCAGGAAAACCTAGAGAGGTGGAGGTATGTCCTGGAAAGGAGAGGAATGAAGGTTAGCCTCAGAAAATCAGAATACATGTGTGTGAATGAGAAGGACCCAGGAGGAACGGTGATGTTATAGGGAGCAGAGATAACGAAGGTGGAGGATTTTAAGTACTTAGGCTCAACAATCCAGAGCAATGGAGAGTGTGGAAAAGAGGTGAAGAAACGTGTGCAGGCAGGCTGGAATGGTTGGAGAAAAGTGTCCGGTGTGATGTGCGATAGGAGAGTGTCAGCAAGAATGAAGGGAAAAGTGTACAAGACGGTGGTGAGGCTAGCGATGTTGTATGGTTTAGAAACAGTGGCGCTGAGGAAAAGGCAGGAGGCAGAGCTGGAGGTAGCAGAGATGAAAATGTTGAGGTTCTCTCTGGGAGTAACGAGGATGGATAGGATCAGAAATGAGTATATCAGAGGGACAGTCCACGTAAGATGTTTTGGAGACAAAGTCAGAGAGGCTAGATTGAGATGGTTTGGACATGTACAGAGGAGGGATAGTGAGTATATTGGCAGTAGGATGCTGAGGTTGGAACTACCAGGCAGAAGGCCTCGAGGAAGACCAAAGAAGAGATTTATGGATGTGGTGAAGGAAGACATGAAGGTCGTTGGAGTCAGAAAAGAAGATGCGGAGGACAGGGTGAGGTGGAGGCGGATGATTTGCTGTGGCGACCCCTGAAGGGAGCAGCTGAAAGTAAAAGAAGAAGAAGAAGATATACACATACACATGTACGTATATGTCAGTCAGTGGGGTTCATCCTACTTCGCGGAATTCAACGGTCGTGGGGGGATCTTGGTCCCAATTAACCGCGGAAAGTGAGGGATACAACTTCAAACATGAATAAATATTTCCATATCCGTGTTTATTTGTGAATCAATGGATCAAGATCTTTAGTGCATCCTTGGGAGATAAAATCATATTTAAAAAAGCACATAATGTGAACACAGGCTTTGCAATAATTGAAATACTTCGTAGTTTACACCTTTTTCACACTTAATTTTGTGACAAGAGAAACACCTCATTATTTTCACGTCCTGCTGAGCCCCTGCTCAGTCTCCACAGGTCCAATAAGCACGTGAACTGGAGCACAGGTGCTCAATGCACCACAGAATCTGCATGTGTGGAAAAATTGGTAAATAATCTCCAGACTTAAAACAGGATCGATGATATACGTAACTTTTCCTGTGCATGTCGCACGGTGTGTCCTGTGCTCCCGCTGATGGATTGGCTTTGGCTGACTTTAGATAATTAAACAAAAGTTGAACACGTGAAGCACCAGCAGTCAGCTCAGTGTAACTAATCATATAATTATTATCTAAAGCTATTATTAGTGAATAGAAGCTGTTCATTCTGTTCATGTTACTGACTTTGAATCATCCTACTGATAATGTGAAGCTGCTTCTCCAAGGAATATAATCCTGAATCTACCAGGATTTAATGCATGTTGGCCTCATACATGAAAAAATGGGGAAATTTATTTTTTCTAAATCTGCACAAAATGTAAAAGGTTAGTGTCACACATTCCGGTATCAGTTTGGTGAGCAGACACGTATAGCACCAGCAAAACAATCAATTCCTCTGAAGAAAAAAAATGCGATTATTGATATAACTGGTGTTGAAGAAAATAAAACCCTTTGCTTTAGTAATCTCTTTCCATCATTTGCTCGGCCAACTGATATATTTATGTGGAAATAAATCATCCCCAAGATGTTTAACACCAGTGGAATAGCCTGGGATCCGTCCTAGTCCTTCTACAATCAAAGATCTCAACCAAGATGAAATCTGATGGTAAAGGTAAGAACTTTCCTCGTCCTTTTGGTGGTAAAATTTATGATGATAGACAGGAGGGGGGATTGGGAATTTTGGCCAGGACTAAGAGCAAAAAGGTTTCCGGTTTGTACTTCTCTCATGTTGATGACTAAGGTAGGACTCTTGTAATCAAAGAAACCTGTTTGGAAGATGCTTCGCTGAGGTCCCAGATAGTTCTTTGCTGACCAAAGAATGTTGAGTTCTTGACCATGTTTCTATTTTGGGGGGATTATTTAACCCAAGATGTGGTCACAACTAATCCTTGTTCAAATAAATAAGTTCTCAAAATCAAATGAAAATATTTTCATGATGCACAAAGCTCAGATGCTCATTTCTTACTTGGGTAAAAACTCCCTACCATCAAAAATGCTCTTGAACCAACCAACCAATCAACAAATCAACCAATCAACCAACCAACCAATCAACCAAATAAACCAACCAACCAAACAACCAATCAACCAACCAATCAACCAACCAACTAACCAATTAACCAATCGACCAACCAATCAACCAACCACTCACCTCACTCATTTGCAAAATCGCTTAATCCTATGAGGGTTGTCAGACCATCATGGGCATAAAGCACAACTATTTACACCAACATACACACTTAAGAACAGCCAATTAGTGCACATCTTTGGATTGCACAAACAGCTGAGATCATGTCAACTCCACACAGAAATGCCCAAGCCTTGAACCAGGGCCTCCTTTCTGTGAGGTGGATGTACTAACCACTACACCACAGTGCTGTCTACTCTTGAATCAAATTGGACGAAACTGAGATTAAATTGAGATCTTGGACCAAATTGAGATTGGTACTTGTCGCAATAAAAATCTGTAAAGTTATTTCTTTGGGATAAACCATGAAGTTCTTTAGCTCTCTATTTAAGGAAGCTCTTGGAATCCCTTATCATCGTTCTGGTAGTCATGTTGTTTTAGATAAAGTTGAGGTCTTAATCTCGAAACAAAACTGGGGCAGCCACAACCTAATGGTTAGAGAGGGAGCAGCACCTTCCCTTCCTCCACATAAATGGCTGAAGTGCCCTTGAGCAAGGTATATAACCCTCAACTGCTCTCCAGTCTGCGGCCCCCAGTGCCCTAAGTGTGTGTGTGTGTGTGTGTGTGTGTGTGTGTGTGTGTGTGTGTTCAATTTGGATGGGTTAAATGCAGAGGAAGTTTCCCTTATGGGATTAATACAGTATATCAGAAAATAAATAAATAATTAAAGCTTTCAAAACAACAAAACCAGTGTGGCACCCACCGGTCATATTCTGATTCCCTCTCACTCATTTTCCATTCATTCATTCATTTTCTGAACTACTTAATCCTAATTATGGTGGCGGAGAAGCTGGTGTCCATCTCGGCTGACCCTGGGTGGTGGCAGAGTCCACCCTGGACAGCTCGCTGGGCCATCGTAGGGCAGAAACACGCTGACAGCTATGCAGAAACTCATTGAAAGTCAGTAATGGTTCTTTTACATGAACCTCACACCATAGACAGTGAGAGACATGGCCGGCCTTTGATAACCCAGTTAGTGCACTGGGGGAACAGTGACAACCTGTTGAAAGTGGGGCTTGAGCCCCCAACCTTGTGATCAGTGATCCTGTACCAGGCCACCATTACCCTTCATCCATTTTCCAAACTGCTTACTTCTGTCATGGGCAAGCTGGTACCTATTTCAGCTGGCAATGGGTGAAAGTACACCATGAACAGTTTACCAGACCATCGCAGGGCTGACACATGAACAATCACACACACACACACACACACAAAGGGGCAACATGAAGCAGTCAATTAGCTTAAATCAGTCTTTGAACTGTAGAACAAAACCAGAGCACACAGAGGAAACACAAGCAAGCACAGAGAGAAATGATAAAAATCACAGATACGTCAGAACTGGTCCTTCATGTTGGTAGAAATGTCCCTTCAGCATGAATTTCCTGCAGTCATCCTCTCAAAAAATATGCTGGAAGCCCGACCAAGATGGTTCTTGAGTAAAGGAGCTCGGTGAGGTCCCTGCTCGTCATTTTGAACTTTAAAACCAATTTGGACACTTCTGCCATCTGGACCATTTTTAATCTCTTGCCTTTCTGATAAATGTAAATCTGAATTAATCCGATTAGAATAAGCATCATCCCCTTACAACCAATCTGTTATTGTGGCTTGTTTAATATCAAGGAAATTTAACACCCCTACCCCCCATTCATAACCTTTCCGCTGCACATCTCACTTCCCGACCTGATTACAGCACAGCATGGAAAACAGCTTCAATTTCAGCACAAAGATGGGATTTTCTTTCTTAATTCACTACATTTTTAATTTCCGTAATTCGATTTACTGATCTGAGTGTGTGAGAGACGGGCAAAGATGATGGAGGAAGACATGAAAGAGAATATTCTCATGTGGACCTTTAAATGGTCTTCTTTAATGTTCTGTCACTCTGAGGAGCGAGTGGCATCCCTGCTGAGGACCTCAGAGAGTCAAGTGCCAAAGTGCAAAGAATATGTGGCAAGAGGAGAATTTATTTATTAGCACATGAAAAGTGTCGAGAGAGAAAGAGCAGAGAGAGAGAGAGAGAGAGAGAGAGGCAGAGAAAGGGGCAGAAAAAGAAAAATTGAGAGACAGACAGAGAGAGAGAGGTGTATTTCTGGTAATAAACTTTATGACTGTGTGCTTGTAGAAGGCATGGGAGGGTGTGTGTGTGTGTGTGTGTGTGTGTGTGTGTGTGTGTGTGTGTGTGTGTGTGGTTTGTTTTTCAGAAAGAACAAAATGAAAGACTGAGTAAGTCGGCCGAACAGCCTTAGGTAGCTATCTATGTGCGTGTGTGTACCTTGTACTTGTTTTTTTACACATTCACCTCACACCCCTCCCCACCCCCCTCCCCCTGTGGAAGCCAGTGATGGAAAGACAGGAGGAGACAGAGACAATGCTATTATGAGATGTCTGCATCTGTGTGACATCAATACAATACTGGGGCTCTTAGAGGAGCATCGAAAACAAAATGCTTTCCCACAGTGCCATCTAATGGATGTGCATGCAAACACACACACACACACACACACACACACACACACACACACACACACACACACACACACACACACACACACACACACACACACACACACACACACACAGACACACACACACACACACACACACACATGACTTTGAATCACTCAGTTGCAAGATAATTGTGTAAATGTATGCAAGTGTGTGTGTGTGTGTGTGTGTGTGTGTGTGTGTGTGTGTGTGTGTGTGAGAGAGAGAGAGAGAGAGAGAGAAAGAGTCTATGCCAACCTGCATGTTCTGACATATTCTGCCATGTGTCACATTCACACACTTAATGAAAAGCTCCTGGTAATACCTGACTTTTAATCAGTGCCTTCAGTGTTCTGTGACTCAACACCAGGCCTCTGAAAGCTAGCACACACACACACACACACACACACACACACACATACACACACACACACACACACACACACACACACACACACACACACACACACACACACACATTTACAGCATCTGGCAGATGCTCTTATCCAGAGTGACTTACAATTATTTTTTTACACATCTGAGCAATTGAGAATAAAGGGCCTTGCTCAAGGGCCCAACAGTGAGACTGAACCCCTGAAATTTGGATCAGTATCCCATTGCTTTAACCACTAAGCCAACACTGCCCTCACATACAATAATTTAAGGGGGCAATGCATGGATAAGATTAATTTCTGAGACACTTGTCTTAAGCGTAACTGGTACTTGTGTAACTTTTAACCTTTCATTCTGAACCACAATTAGGATCATGGGGAGACTGGTGTGCATCTCAATCGACTCTGGGCGAGGGTGGGATACACCCTGGAAAGCTACTCACACCTAAGGACGTTTTGTAACAGCCAAATGTGCATGTTTTTGGACTGTGGGAGGAAGCCGGAGTATTTGAAGGAAACCCACACAAGCACAAGGAGAACATGCAAACTACACACAGGAACACCCGAGCTGGGAATCAAACCCAGAACTTTCTGGCTGGAAGGCAGATGTGCTAATCGCTGTGCCACTGTGCCACCCTTACAAAAACTGGTAACTTCAAATCGCTACATTCGCCTTGTTGTTGGTTCATGACTTCCTGTGGCTGCAGTTTTCTTGAGGTAGGGGTCTCCAGTTTCTCGTTCAGTGAGTTTGTGGTTTAATGAACGATTCAGCAATTTGGTAAGTCAGTGATTTATTGGTCTGTGAACAACTCAGCGAGTCAAGAGATTCACTGAATGATTCAGCGACTCAGTTGCAAAATGATTCAACAGTTCACTATGCAATACGATCAGAGATCTCGCTGCACAGACAGCCTGCTGCACGGTGCGTGACAGCTTCCCTTTCTCACTGGCTTTGAGAATTAATGAGTGACTCCAACAACTTTATGTAATAATATCACCTTATATTCGCAAAGCACTGATGAATCGATTCAATTGCATTTGCAAATTGATTTCAACTAAGGGCCGTGGCGGCCCAGCGGTAAGGTGATGGATTACCAATCCCAAGGTTGGGGGTTCAAGCCTGACTGTCTCTGCTGACCCCCCTCCCCCCTCCCCCCAACATGCAGTTAACTGGGTTCTCAAAGGCCAGCCATGCCTCTCTCTGTCCATGGTGAAATGTGTAAAAGAACCATGGCTGACTTTCGTGTTTCTGCCCTATGATGGCATGGCGAACTGTCCAGGATGTACGATGTCCTCAACCAGAATCAGCTGAGTTGGGCGCCAGTTTTCCTGCGACACGAATTAAGCGGTTCAGAAAATGAATCAATGCATCAATTTCAAATCATTCACTTAAATTAATCGATTAATTCCTGAATTACAAATGTCCCCTTAATGTGATTTAGGCCCCACAACATGAGAAATACCAAGACCACTTCGTGTTAGCAGACAGGTATATATACACACACACACACACTAGTCAGTACTACACTGTGTAATGTCAACTGTAATCCTCTGAAAGTGAAGCCTGGCAGCATGACGTTGATGTGAAGAAGCTTTAAAACTGAAAATACCTCAAAGTTCTCTCTCTCTCTCTCGCTCTCTTTCTCTCTCTCTCCCTCTCTCACACACACACACACACACACACACACACACACATCCTAGAAATGAAATGGAGATCTTGGGTATGTCGAAGGATGAAAGTCTCAAAGACAGGAAGTGACAGCTCATGCTGATCACATGATCAAAAGGTGTGTGTCATGGCTTGACAAAACTATTACTGACACCAAACTTGGAAAAAATGACATATTTTATTCCCCCACTGAATCCTCGTTATTCCCGTCCAACACCTCATTATTTTTAGAGCATCTATTCCATAATCATCGGCTTCTTTACAGCGTCACTTCACCTTTTATTATGAGGATGTTTACTCTTACTGCTACGTGTGAGTGTGTGTGTGGGGAGGGGCAGAGGGAAGGAAGAGAGAGAGAGAAAGAGTAAGGGGGAGAGAGATAAAGAGAGAGAGAGTCAGAGACAGAGAGAGAGAGAGAGAGAGAGAGACCGTACGGTGGTTTATCGTGAATCTCTCTAGGTTTCTGCCTCACGCTGAGTCTCTGGTGTTTTCAAATCATTGAGAAGTCATCCAGGAATTAGAACGTGCGTCTGTTATTTTCAATCGCTCAGTAGTGTGGATTAAAGGGACTCGGCTTTCTTGTGGCTTTGAACTTTGAACATTTCGAGTGCGATGACAGGCGGCGCTAACTCAATACCCTCATTTCAGAAATGACGTTCAGCTCTAAAGACCACTGCTTCAAAATGCCTGAAGAAAAAAAAATGCATATCAAGTGTATGAGCACTAAATAAATTACATTTAAATACAGAAAACTCTCCGAATTTGAACTTGCATCATTTGAATGCTCTATATTGAATAAATAGCCTCCGACGGGACAGCGCTGTAGTGGTTAGCACGTCTGACTCACACCAAGAAGGTCCTGGATCCAGTTTGTTTCTGTGTAGAGTTTGCATGATTTTCTTGCATTGGTTTCATCCGGGTTCCCTGTTTTCCGTCGATATTTCAAAGACACCCCATTAGGCTAAATTCAAAATTGCCCCATTGGTGTGAGTGTGAATGGTTGTGTCTGTGTTAGCCCTGCAGTGGACTGCCAAGATGTTTAGGGTGTGCCTTGCCTTCATACACTGTTGGCTCTGAAAAATGCCGGCTTCCTTGTGACCATAGTACAGTGGGGCCAATAAGTATTGGGCAATGTAAAAATGTGCAAGTTCACTCATTTAAAAAGATAAGAGAGGTTTGTAATTTTCATCATAGGTACACATCAAGCTTGAGAGACAGAATGTAAAAAAAAATCCAGGAAATCACATTGTATGATGTTTAAACAATTTATTTGTGAAAATGGGAGGCCAATAAGTATTGGGAAGCTAGAAAACAAACATTATTTCGGCCCCCACTCGGTAACAGTATGAATGACACCTGTTTGAACTGATTAGATGTATAAGGGACACCTTCAAACCTGCACACATCTTCAAACTATCAGACTGCAGTCTACACCATGATCAAGACCAGAGAGCTTCCTAAAGATACCAGAGATAAAATTGTACAACTGCACAAAGCTGGGATGAGTCAAACTGCAATAGGTAAACAACTTTGTGAGAAAAGATCAACAGTTGGAAACATTAGAAAATAGAAGAAGTATAACATCACTGACAACCTCCCTAGGAGTGGCGCTCCATGCAAGATCTCACCTCGTGGGGTTCAAAGGATCCTGAGAACAGTGAGTAATCAGCCCAGAACTACACGGCAGGAACTGGTCAATGATTTGAAGACGGCAGGAACCACCATTACAAAGATGACAATAACTAACACACTACGTCGTCATGAGATGAAATCCTGCATTGCCCGAAAGGTTCCTCTACTAAACAAAAAACATGTAAAGGCCCGTCTGAAATATGCTAAAGACCATCTGGACGATCCAGAGGAGGATTGGGAGAATGTGATGTGGTCAGATGAGACCAAAATTGAACTTCTTGGTTTAAACAGCACTCGCCGTGTTTGGAGGAAGAAGAATACTGAGTTGCAGCCCAAGAACACCAT
Source organism: Plotosus lineatus (assembly GCA_024760905.1). NCBI lineage: Eukaryota > Metazoa > Chordata > Actinopteri > Siluriformes > Plotosidae > Plotosus > Plotosus lineatus. The sequence continues at coordinate 54,076,488 of CM045733.1, read as the reverse complement.
ACCTACTGTGAAGCATGGTGGTGGACACATCATGCTTTGGGGATGCTTTCCTGCAAAAGAGACAGGAAGACTGCACCGTATCAATGGCAACATGAATGGGGCCATGTATTGTGACATTTTGGGGAAAAAACCTCCTTCCCTCGGTCAGAGCATTAAAGATGAAACATGGCTGGGTCTTTCAGCATGTTAACGATCCAAAGCACACAGCCAAGAAAACCAAGGAGTGGCTCCATAAAAAGCATATCAAGGTTCTGGAGTGGGCTAGCCAGTCTTCAGACCTCAACCCAATCAAAAACCTGTGGAGGGAGTTAAAACTTCGAGTTGCCAAGCAACAGCCCTCAAACATCACAGCTCGAGAGAAGATCTGTGCAGAGGAGTGGGCCAAAATACCAACTAAAGTGTGTGTGTAGACCTGGTCTTGACTTGCTGCTTGGGTAACAGCCTGTCCCTCATTACTCCCTCCCCAGGCTCTGCGCACTGGGGGGTATCACCAGCTGGGGTACCAGCCAGAGCACAGCCATAGTCCTTCGGGACTGACGGAGGCCTACCACCACCACATGTTTGTATATGTATCTATTTTTGCACCCCCTACTGATGGTACCTCAAGAGCCTGTAACAGTGAATTTCTCCATTGTGAGATTAATAAAGCTGTATCTTATCTTATGTTATCTCTTCCTGGATTTTTTTTTTACATTCTGTCTCTCAAGCTTGATGTGTACCTATGATGAAAATTACAAACCTCTCTTTTCTTTTTAAATGGGTGAACTTGCACATTTTTACGTTGCCCAATACTTATTGGCCCCACTGTAGATTACACGGGTTCAGCATATGAATGAAATGAAAGCATCCACTGCATGTGACTGTAAACGACCTGTTGCTATAGTAACATACTGTCTACTGCTATCAAAGAACGGGTTAAAGAAACCGAACACAGAACATATCGGATCAGTCTGTTAAATGCTGGGCACCATGCTGCTGCCAACACCTTCCACATGTGGCTTCATTTCCAGAACTTTACACCGCGGTGATGTCGGAAGGTCAGGCCCGGTGTTGGGAAGTAATCAGCTGATGTTCATCTACACAGAATCAGAACATCCAAAATATTTCTCTTCCTAATCATGATCCAACAGAAGAAATATCCTGAAGGGAGCAAGCAAGAGATGGTAAAGATCAAGGTTGTGGATATAATTTCACTGAAGGTCAAAAACAGGGGGGGAGAGAGAGAGAGAGAGAGAGAGAGAGAGAGAGAGAGAGAGAGAGAGAGAGAGAGTGATGGAAAGAAAGGCAGAGACAGAGAAAGCGAGAGAAAGACAAACTGAATGATAAAGAGAGGGAGAGAGAAAAAGAGAGAGGGTGAGGGAGAGAGAAGGACAGAGACAGAAAGAGAAAGAGAGGGAGTGAGTGGGGAAAAGTGTGGGGGAGAGGGGGAGGAGAGAGAAAGAGAAAGAGAAAGTAAGTGAGAGGGAGAAAAGGGAGTGAGAGAGAAAGAAAGAAAGAAAGGGACAGAAAGATGGACACAGAAAATGGCAGTCACACACACAAAGAGAAAGACAGAAGGAAGGAAAAAGAGAAAGGAAGAAATAGAGAAAAAGAGTTAGAGAAAAAGAAAGAAAGGGAGACACACACACACACACACACACACACACACACAGAGAGAGAGAGAGAGAGAGAGAGAGAGAGAAGAATGTGTTAAAATCACAGAATGGCTTGGTACTAAATGAAAGGTTTAGATTTTTCTAATGAAGCGCAAACATCACGAGGCGGCGTGAACAATCCACACAGCGCACAGGCTAATCAGCTACGAAAACAGCCGCTGCAGGTGCACTCTGATTTTTCGTCACCTTTAACTCAATATTGCGGCAATGATGTCGAGGGACAGATTTTACAACCGTTTCCCGCTGCCTTTGTGTTTGATTTCACAGCCGAGATGATTACAGGACTTGTTTTGATATTAAAGGATAAATAACATGCAGCAGGATGGTGGAGGGATTAACACATCTGCCTCACAGTGAGCTTCTGGCTTTGAGTCCGTCCTGGTTTTGCTAAAGGAGTTTCTGGGTGGAGTTCGCACATTCTCCCTGTGCTGGTGTGGGCTTCCTCCTGATACTCCAGTGTTCTCCCACAGTCCAAAAACATACACATTAGGCTAACTGGCTGTTCCAGATTGCCCCTAGGTGTGAGTGTGAGGGTGAATGGTTGGCCGCCTACGCCCACTGTCGGCTGAGATAGGCACAGTAGAATTAGACGGTTCAGCAAGTGAGTGAGTGAGGGGTCGCACGGAGGCTGGCCATCGTCACCACATAATCACTCATACACATTGTGGGTACCACAGCACTGATCAAGAAAAGTCCTGCCTCAGTGCAGCTCTTCATACACACACGATTTATCCTCACTCATCTTATTAACAAAATAAGAGTCGCTGGGAAGCTGGTGCCTATCTCAGCCGACACTGGGGGAACACAGGGTACACCCTGAATAGCTCACCACACTATCACAGGGCAGCACAAACACAGACACATGCACACATCTACACCTGGGGGCAATTTGGAACAGCTAATTAGCCTAACGTGTACGTCTTTGGACTTTGGAATTTTGGACCTGATAAGTACTACAGCAGTGGTGGCCTGTGGCAAAGGTGCTGGATCACTGATCCTAAGGCTGGGTGTTCAAGCCCCACTCTCAATGGGCAGTGCACTAACTGGGTTATCAAAAGCCGGCCATGTCCCTCACTGTCTATGGTGAGAGGTTCATGTAAAACAACCATTGAGTCCAGGTTATACTCTGCCCTTGCTCACAGTCAGCAGGGATGGGCACCAGCCTCCCCGCGACCGTAATTAGGTAATTAGGTCGTAATTAGCCGTTACGGGAAATGAATGAATGATCAGCAAATCCTAATAAAGGGTAAATCAGTTCAGAAAAAAAGAAAGAATTTTTTTAAAGAAGTCACTGAAGACTCAGGATGTAAAAAATTAGGTGCTCCTAATACTCCATCACTAATGTTTTACTTTAACACACACACACACACACACACACACACACACACACACACACACACACACATACACACAGCTGGATGAAAGTTGAGAGGCTCTGATTAAATCATTCAGAGGCAAATCCAACATGGCGACTGCAGCTGATTTAATAAACACACGCTGCCACAGGCCTTCATTACACACTGAGAGCTGGTACGAGCCAGTCGAGCAATAGTGCTGATGAAAGCCACTGATTTCACCGAACACCGCTGCTAGACTGATAAACGGTGCGATTAGTGCACATGAGGAACATGTTGTGATTCTCAATGCTTGTTATTGCCATTTTGCAAATTAACCTATTGCTCTGATTAAATTCCGGGCAGATTTGACTCAAATGAAATCGCCTGACACATTTACTCATCATGTCCGTGAAGTAGCATGAGTACAAATGATTTCCTGTAAGTGATGCAGCTAATCACACAAGATTTTTTGTTTGTTTTTCTCTACCTCTTACTCTCTTTCTTGATCTGTAGATTGGCTTTGGCACTGATCTCTTTTGCACAAATTGGAACAGACATACAAACACAATTTACTGCTGAAAAATCCAGCTTCAGCTTTAAATGATGCGATGCAAGATGCACCATGATCAACCAAGAGTCTGTGAGTTCATGATAATGTACATGTCCAGATGAACTAATTGGACAAGGAGAGAGGAACGGCATTCATTTGCTGTCCTGTCACTATACTAGGTACCTGTGAGTTCAGCTACACCAGGGGAAGATAGAGTTTTTAGAAGGGAATTAAGTGGCGTCCACATAGGAAACAATGAGTTACAAGTGATTTGAGAGATAAAGTGATTCCCTTTGTGACATGAGCAAATCTCGCCTGTGGCTAGCTCTGGTAACCTAGGTAATCTTCGCATGGCTCTCTCTCACTTCCAAATACAGTAGTACCTTGTCTAACGAATTGAATCCGTTCTGAGGGTGAGCTCGCAAGCCAAAAAGTTTGTTAGATGAAACAATTATTCTGATAAGAAACAACAGAAAACCAATGAATCTGTTCCAACTCCCTCCTAAACTCGTATAAACTGCCACAAACAGGTATATTTGACCTAATATATTAAAGATAAGCATGTACATAACATTAATAGACGATTCATGGATGTAGTGAAGCAGGACATGAAGGTAGCTGGTATAAGAGAAGAAGATGCAAAGGATAGGGTGAGATGGAGGCAGATGATTCACTGTGGCGACCCCTGAAGGGAACAGCCGAAAGGAAAAGAAGATGTACATAACATTAATAATACCGTCTTCTTTCTTCTTTTCCTTTCGCTGTTCCCTTCAGGGGTCGCCACAGCAAATCATCCGCCTCCATCTCACCCTGAATCGTGTTTTTGCCCTCCGTGTGGAATTAGCCCTGTTTTTACAAGAGCACCAACATTCTCATGCAGATTGTTTCAAAAATTCTGAGTTTCTTCTCATTTTAGCATACATGGCTGATATATTCGCAGCTCTCAATCATCTCAATCAGCAGATGCAGGGTGGTGGAGTCAACATCATGGAAGCAGAAGAAAACCTGAAGGCTTTTCAAAAAAAGCTACCGTTATGGAAACGACGAACAGAGAACAATAACTTTGCAAACTTTCCCCTTCTGGACGACTGTGTGAGTAAAATCGAAGATGTGTCTGGAATTGGAGACATTTCTGTACCCATGGAACTGAAGCAAGCAATCGCCACGCACTTAGATGAGCTTGCAAAGTCTCTTGACCGATACTTCCCTACGAGAGAGTCATATCCAGCATGGGTGAGACAGCCGTTCACGTTTGCTGTTGAGACAGCAGATGTCAATGATGAATACCTTGACGAAATCATTGAAATTCAGCAGAGCCAGGATCAACAGCAACTCTTCAGAACAACAACGCTCTCAACGACAAATGGAAAAGTATCCCGTTATTGCTAAGAAAGCCCTGGATTTTTTTATACCATTTGTTACAACATATCTTTGCGAGCAATCCTTTTCGAGGATGTTGGACATAAAAACGAAGAAAAGGAACAGACTTTGCTGTGAAAATGCCATGAGAGTGGCACTTGCCAAGGTGAAGCCACGCATATCTGAACTGGTCTCTCAAAGGCAACAGCAGAAGTCCCACTGATTTGCAGGTCTATAATTTTTTGAGTTCATGCACTGTGTTGGTTTTGTTCTTTGAACAAGGTGATGTTCATGCATGGTTCATTTTGTGCACCAGTAAAAAACATATATACAGTATTGATGTCTTCAATTTGAAAAAAATCATATTTTTATTTTTCACTGATGAAGGGTTCGGTGAATGTGCATATGAAACTGGTGGCGTTCGGTACCTCCAACAAGGTTAAGAACCACTGATCTAGCCTCTCTGACTTTGTCTCCAAAACCTCTACATGGGCTGTCCCTCTGATGTACTCATTCCTGATCCTATCCATCCTTGTTACTCCCAAAGAAAACCTCAACATTTTCATCTCTGCTACCTCCAGCTCTGACTCCTGTCTTTTCCCATTCCCTTAAAAACAAGTACTGTAATTCCGCTTTAAATACAACATCCCGTCCATTTAAACAATAATAAATGATAATATAACAAGAATAAACAATAAGTCAACTAACTCTTCCGATTATTACCTACGGCAAAGATGTCACGTGGGCAGACCAGAAGTGATGTGTAACTGAGGAGGAGGAGGAGGAGGAGGAGGAAGAGAATTCTGTGTGTGTGCATGCTACGAATGCTAGCGAGAAAAGGCTTGTGGTGAGCTCCACAAGGCCAGCACTTCTACGTGTCCAGGGGGGACGTGTATGACCATGGCAAACATGCGTTATTGCCATACTGTACTAGAATTAAGTGTTATTGGACATCCACTCCAGTAGTTGGCAGTGGTGCTCTCATTGTCACACTATGGTGTAGGGAAAAAGCACCAAGCAAACGATATGAAGTGCAGTAAACACTATTTATAGACGCGCGTGGGACATTAGGGGGATGGGAAATGGGTTTTTTTTCTTCCTAGTGGGGGCGTCACAGAAAACAGTTGGGAAGCACGGCATTCGCGGAGCGCGAAGGAATACACTCATTAATCATTATAATGGACACTCGCCAGACGAGGTACCACTGTACTTCAAAGTGAAACTGTGAACAGTAAACAGCTAGTGCCCTACTTGAAGTGTCAATCCACAAGCATTATTGAGTTAGTTTACTAAAAATACTATTCAATACTGAATTAATATGAAATTACGTACTAATAAAGAGGTCGCATTTGTTATAGTTATCTTAGATTAGATTAGATTATCAGAATAAATAGTTTATTATTATTATTATTATTATTATTATTATTATTATTAGTAGTAGTAGTAGTAGTAGTAGTAGTAGTAGTAGTAGTAGTACTCATTCATTCATTCATTCATTCTTTCATTTTCTAAGCTGCTTAATCCTTATTAGGGTCGAGGTAAGGCTGGTGCCCATCGCAGTCGACTCTGGGCAAGGGCATTATACACCCAGGATAGCTCGCCAGGCCATTGCAGGATGGCAATCCAATGAAAACATCTTTACAAACGGCAGCAATAGTTCTTTTATATGCCTCTCACTACAGACAGCAATGGCAGGCCTTTGATAACCCAGTTAGCTGCACTGGGAGATTATTATTATTAACAATAATAATAATAATAATAATAATAATAATAATAATAATAATAATAATAATAATACTGTTATTATTATTATTCATTGATTCATTCATTCATTCACTTTCTGAACCACTTCATTCTAATTAGGGTCACGGGGAGGCTAGTGCCCATCCCTGCCAACTCTGATTGAGAGCAGAATACACCCTGGAGAGCTTTCCAGGCCATCACAGGCCAGAAACATGCTGACGGCTTTGCAGCTCCTCTCGATGAAAGTCAGCAATGGATCATCTTTTACATGAACCTCTCACCTTTGAGCTTGAACCCCCAACCTTGCAATCTGTAATCCAGCACCTTACCAGAGACCCACCACTGCGCCAATTTTTATTATTATTAGTAGTAGTAGTAGTAGTAGTAGTAGTAGTATTCCATGTCAAGTATGGAAAGATGTGTATTGTGCATCTTGGGCAGTGGTGGCCTGGTGGTAAGGTGCTGGATCACTGATCCCCTACCTTGTTTGACGAGCTGTCCAGGGTGTACTCTGCCTTCACCCAGAGTCAGCTGAGATGGGCGCCAGCCTCCCCGAGACACTAATTAGGGTTAAGCGGTTCAGAAAATGAATGAATTTGTGCATATGAATATTGTGCATCTTGAACTGGGAAAAGTTAACATATATATTCATATTTATTCCACAAAATGCAGATCATATGCGAAACATGGACCTGAGCATGGTGGGTCGGGGTACTGTCTTTGTAAAATTCCTGTGTAGTGGTAATAAAAAATACATGGCAATAAGAGCTCCTCTTCCATGTGGATACAGATGGAATCATTAAACTTGTGTTCATTGTTTCTCTGTGAAAAAAGGGGGGGTTTTTTTCTTCAATATTTTATCTGCAAATATACAGTATCCTTAATTACTCAGACCGAGTCATGTGAAAGTTCAGCTCAGTGAAACTCTGCGCCCAGCCATCTCAAATTGCTGAAGATAAGTTCATGTCTCATCTCTCATTTCACTGGCAATCATTGAGTTTTCATGGTCACTTGTCGTTTGTCTACTGTGAGGATTTGTGTGTGTATTTTGGCCCTACACTGTACTGGTGAGCTGTTCAGGTTGTACAGCTCACCAGTACAGTGCAGGGCCAAAACACACACAACTACTCCCCATCACACTCACAACTAGAGGCAATGGGAAATAGCCAAGTAGCCTGATGTGCATGTCTTTGATTTGTGGGGGGTAACCATTGCACGTGGATGAAACCCATGGAGAACCTTGGGAGAACATGCAACTCCATTCATTGGTGCTCTAAGCGAGCCTAGGACCCAAACCAAGGACCTTCTTGCTGCAAGACGGCCATGTTAACTATGCCATTATGCCACCCAATAGGCAATTATGCAACACAACAACAAGACAACAAAGCAAACAAACATTTGTATGCCACCTTCCTTAAAAATTCAGTTGAGGCTCACAAACTTAAATGAACATTTCTGTAAAATAACACACTTGCTAAGTTGATTCTAACCTTACTAATTCTTTACACTTATATTCTTTTTGACCTGCCACAGAAAATAAAGACAAAGATTGCAAAATCTCGCTCTGATTTTCAGAGAAATCAAAGATTGAATAAAGATATAAAGGCTCCAGGGCCACTTTTGGCTGTTAAAATTTTGCTTTAAATCTCAGTTTTCTAACGTACACATTTCTGTTCATTACAGTGGGCTGAAAACAATAATTTCACAATCACGTGTGTATGCATGCCAGGGACACGCCCCTGGACCTGACATTACTGTAGAACAAACTGCACAATCTGTTAATGTTACCTGTGAAAGGTATCAGAACACACAGTGCATTGCAGCTTACTGTGAATAGTGCTGCCGACACTACAGATGAGCCAGGTGGTGTTAATATTATGGCTGATCGGTATATACAGCACAAGACAAGAATGCACGAAAAGAATTACAAACACTAACACAAAAATGTATGAATATAATTGTATATCCTAAGTCAGAAAACAATATATAAATAGTGGAGAATGTTCCATATAGACTGTATATTGCACCGAGACCCATAAATATTGAATAGTGAATAGCAAGCAGTGTATTGCACAGAGGTGCCCTGCGGTGACAGGAAATTACATGTGAAATGAGATTCATTTCCTGAATGCAGTGGACTGTTATGTACCAGAATTCAGTTCTTTAAGGCCTTAGGGTGAAACATTTTATGGGTTTGGACTTGATAGACTTGCAACACTTTTCATAGGGCAGCAGGTGAAGAGGTGGTGGCATTGGAGGGTCCTTGATGATGTCTGTAGGCCGTCATAGACATCAGATCCCTCCAGTGAAAGTGGTGTTTTGATGACTCTTTGAAGAGGCATTGTGTCAGACGCAGAGCAATAGAGCATGTCATAGGTGAGAATACTTTCCATTCAGCAGTGATAAACCAACACTAATAGCTACTTGGACAGGTTTGTCTTCCTAATACCATTAAGAAGTGGAGATGCTTTTGTTACTTCCTCATTAGAGAGGCTGTAATAACAAGGTATCTTAAGCTAGTCACTTACATTACTTTGTCTCCTCTCTCTTCCTGTTGTTGATAAATAGCTCCTTAGGCGTTCATCATCATACTCATCATCACCTTCATGGATCAGGGTACCTCTATAAAGCTATGTACCACGAGGGGTGGTGTAACAGCAGACACCATAAATCATAAAATAATGAATCTCTTTGATTGAATAGAAATTGAATCAACTCAGAAATTAATTTAAAAACCCTGACAAAAACATTACAGTGATCCCTCGCTATTTCATGCTTCAGTTTCTGCGGCTTCGGTGCATTGCGGGTTTTTCAAAAATATTCATTGAAAAATAAAAAAGTAAGGAAATTAAGGAGAAACAGGGGAAAAGTTAAGGAAAATGCCGCAAAACAAGGCCAATTATGCAAAAAAAAAAAAACCCAAAACAAACAAAACCAAAAACCAACCCAACAAATCTGCTTACATTTTTATGTGAGGAGCACATTGTGTGTGTGTGTGTGTGTGTGTGTGTGTGTGTGTGTGTGTGTGTGTGTGTGTGTGTGTGTGTGTGTGTGCATGCGCGTCTGTATGTGTGAGTATTTATATTTTATTTACATCTTATGCATTATTTTTGAATGTTTAATTGTTATTGTAAGTATTTAAAGGGTTCGATATACATTTATTAATATTATATACACATGTACGTAGATGTCAGTCAGGGGGGGGGGTCAATCCTACTTCGTGGAAATCGGCGGTCGCAGGGGGGTCTCGGTCCCCATTAATCGAGGAAAGTGGCGGATCCCTGTATACGTAGCTTTATTTATGTCAAGATGCTTACTATTAGATTTGGAAGTGTATAAAAGGTGCTGAAAATGACATGTGTGCAGTTTTTATTGTAAGTAAATACACCAACAAAACATTATTCTAGATATTAAAATATCCATATACATTTATATCAGTTACTTACAGACTTAACCTTTCTAATAGTTTGTGGCACTGAAATTACTCATGTGAGCAGAAAAATAAAAAAACATGTCCAATGCAAAGCATATTTTCTACCTCGTAATTATCGATTTCACACACTCATTGGACCAAGAGCTCATGAACACAGGCTATTTTTAGGGTCACACAACAGGCCAATGACTTACATATGTGCTCGTTTTTACAGAATACATAAAATCTGAATGGATATGAGTATAATTCATTTTAAATGAAGGCAGTGGGTATCGTTTCTTGTGTTCGTTGTTACGTAGTATTCTACATAAATAAACGGTATTTAAAGAAAAAGGAATGGAACTATTTTAAGGCTGTGTTATGCCACAAACCGGTAGATAGATATACCATATTCGACCTGATAAGTGCCCAGGGCGCTTAAAAAATTGGAGTGGGCGGACGCTTATTAAAATGATTAACCAGTGGAGTGGAACGGTAAGTGCTTACGACCATAGAGGTGGAAAACATGAGTAATAACAGAACAATACAATAGTTTTACTGGCATGATTCATTTTGTGGTATCAACCAAATTACTTACATGTTTGTCTTTCTTTCGGCTTTTTCCCTTTTACTCGGGAGTCGCCACAGTGAATCATCTGATTTGCACGTTTGATATGGCAGAGGTTTTTTTACGTCGAATGCCCTTCCTGACACAACCCTTTTAGCAAGGGACAGAAACACGCTGACGACTTTGCAGCCTACTCTTTACGAAAGTCAGCAATGGTTCTTTTACATGCCTCTCACCATAGACAGTGAGAGACATGGCCCGCCTTTGATAACCCAGTTAGCCGCACTGGGGGAACCAAATTACTTACATGAAAGCTGAAAATAAACAGAAAACAGCTTAAATTAAAAAAAAGACCCTTTAATTTTCCCTCCAGGTGCTGTCCATTTAAATATTTTCCCCAGATGTAAAATCAAGCCAATCAACATCAATGTCAACTTTAGCACATGGCACATTGAACCAATCAACACAAAGGTCAACTTTAGCACATGGCAAAGCACATGGCCAGGAATGTCTTTAAATGTCTTTAAATTTATGAAGTTAGTGAGCAGGACAATCTGATGAAAAATCCTCTGCATCACTTTCTGATAGATCCATATCTGGCTCATCGCTCCATTCATTCAAAGCATCCCATAGTTTTACTGTAATAGTTTCTAATGGTTCATCTTTTGGACGCTTACCAAGAGCAAAATATTTTCCTGTTTTTTAAAGCACGGCGGAACGATCAAATGTGTTGTTATTGATGAATATTATAGACATTCCCCAGTGGCAGGGGGTCTTGAAATACCATGTTTTACCATGTTTGTTTCGAGGCAGCAAACGCCTCATTTTAATGTTACAGAGACTGATCGAATAAAATCGGTAAGTTTAATGTACCATTTTGCTCCGGGGAAGGGGGGGGGGGGGGTTGCTTATTGGAGCAGAGTGCTTATTACGTCGATTACGGTATGTGAAATTTTTTTATGGTTTTGATTGCGTGTTGTTTCTGCTCAACTGCATTTTATGTAGGACAGTCCATGCGAGACTCCTACACAAATTTGTGTAAAAGGAAAAAAAAGATTAAATTTTGATTATAAAAGTTGTAATTATAGTTTTATTTAGTGTCAGATTTTGTTTTTGAGTGAGATCTATGAATGTTCAGCCACTTTTAAGACAGGCGAAAGACTGTCCCTGTCATTGTTCGCTTTGGCGCTCACCTCCTTAAACATGAAGTTTAGGCAAAGTTTCATCACTGGCTATCTTTTATTTTCTATGTATGTTTATTGTATGCTTTGGTCCATACAAAGATAGTTTAGACCAGTGCTTCTCAAATAGTGGGTTGCACCCCCCTTGGGGCGCACATGACATGGGGAACATGCTTTTCTGGAACAGTGCATGAAAATTAAGTTTAATTGCACCTCCACTCCAGTACTTGGCAGTGGCACTCCCATTGTCGCGCTATAGTGTGGCGGTTTTTTGCACAAGCAAACAATATGAAGTGCATTAAACAACCCCTCAAGAAACAACACGGAAAAATTCCTAACAAGGACAAAGAGAAAGGTGGAGAGAGACAGAGACATTAAGACATCATTATGTTGAATGAGTTTAAATAAGGATGTATTTTTTAAATAATTTCAGGTACATTGGAGCACTTTAAATCTTTTCTGTTACAGATTAAAAAACAATGTTAATGAAGTTTTTCTTTATTGTATGTTGAACTTTTTTTTTAATGTTAATAAATATACAATGTTGTGTAGAGGTGTACTAATATCAATTTTATAGACAAATAGTATTATTTATAGTCCCTAGCGGAGAGGTGGAGGGGTGTGAAATGTTTTTTCTTCCTAGAGGGGGCGCCACAGAAAATAATTAAGAAGCACTAGTTTAGACGCATATATATACACCGTTCATAAAACTGTAAAATGAACTAATCTGTTGACTTTCTGATTTTGTCAGTCAAGTCACACAAATGTTACACCACTTTATAGAGTGACCCATAAATCCAACCATAGTGGTGACGTACAAAAACCTGATGAATCTATTGTGGATTGGTACGCAGTCATGGGCATAGAAAAGAGGGCTCAGTATGCAGCTCTGTGGAGCTCCAGGGCATTGGAGGTCCGTGATTCATCTACATGTGTAATCATTGATACACAGATTGAGCAATTTGGTTGCCATTTGGGGGGGGGTTTATAATTTTTATATAAATACATTTATATAAAAATAATTTCAATTCTTTGAACCTAGCTCTCACATTTGTGTACTGGTGTTATAGGTCATGCAGTACAGTGCAGAATGCTGTATTGATGATGGGTGAAAATGAGGAGTTGATGTGCCTTCGGACTTATCCTCTTGAATCACTACATTCTAATTGTACATATTGCACATACTATATGTATTGCACTTGCTGCTCTGTACATTTCTGACTGGATGCTAATTTCTTTACCATGTTTTTATACATGTGTAATGACAATAAAGTTGAGTATAAAGTTGAGTCTAATCAAATCAATTCAAATCTAATCTAATCTAATTGGGGGTTAGAGCCACAGGACTGTAGATGTGGATTGCTCCTGTTTTATTTGGTATGGACACAATTGCAGCAAACAAAGTATTTGGGTGCAGCACATTGTAGCTGAGGGAGGTTAAAGGTGATTCCGAACACCTGTGCCGGATCACATGCACAGACTGCCCTTCCCTGAATTCCATATGGACCAAAGGCTTTCCTTGGGTTGATGCTGTAAAGCACTTTACTTTACTGGCATATAATAATCTGTGTTCACCACAGTAAGTGCTAATCTGTTAACAGGTAGGTGGTAAAGGTGCTGCCCTGATCCCTACTTCATTCACTTTAGGTTCTTTGCTGCTTTTACAGCTTGTAAAATTCTAAATATCTTGTCGTGTATACTAGGGGTCTCCAGTACTGAAATGATCTTCAACATCTGGCTGTAAGTTGGTTTCTTGAAAGCTCTCTTCAAGTTGGACCTGATAGCACTGTGCCATTCACTATTGCTAAGCCTAAAGGCTGTGCTACAGCAGAGGTTTCATATTTATAGGTTATCGGATATGCTTCGCAACAGTAATATTATCCATGCAGATCCTTCTACACTGTCTGGCCAAAACAAAACCTTGTATATTTTAATATTGTGTTGAACCACCTTTAGCTGTGAATACAGCACGTAATCACTTTTTTGTGTTTTTTTTTTTTTTTTTTGAGGGTTGCGTCAGGAAGAGCATTCGGCGTAAATCCAATGCCACATATAACATGCAAATCAAAAATACGAATTCCATACCGGATCGGTCGAGGCCCAGGTTAACACGCGACCGCTGTCAGTGCTGTTAACCAATGGGGTGCTGGCGGAAATTGGACTACTGTTGATTGAAGAAGGAGAGGCGGGAGGCGTGTCCGTAGGCAGAGAGAGAAGAGGAAAGGCATGAGTCGAGGACTGAGAATAGGGACTTTGAATTTTGGAACGATGAGAGGAAAAGGTAGAGAGCTGGCTGACATGATGCAGAGGAGGACGGTGTACATAATGTGTGTTCAGGAGACCAAGGCTAGAAGCTTAGGAGCAGGGTTTAAGCTGTTTTATCTTGGTGTGGGTGGGAAGAGAAATGGAGTAGGAGTCATCTTGATACCCTCATTTCAATGGAGTGCGGCACAGTTGCGTAAGCAAAAATGTTGTCATCCTCCAACATTCCTCAGTCGTTACGTCATCTTCCGTGTCCTTCCGAAATGATTCCAAATGTATTCCTTCGGTTCCAGCAGGCCAAAATCTTCCGTGAACGTGCTTTTGAACATGTTCAAAAGCACGTTCATGGAAAAATCTTCCGACACTAGCTTAACACGGAAGACTTGCGGAACACTCAAGGAAGTCACTTCCACTATAAATTATTCCAGTTCATTCACTTTGTGTTTTTCTGTTTCCTGTTCATGTAATTAAGTTTTGAAGTTATAATCACAGTGGTTTGGACTTGTGTGCATGGTTTCTTTGTCTGGAGTGATTTATTGAGGTGCAAATAAAAGGAATATATTGACATTATTGATATTAAACATATTAACATATGTTAAATTTTAAATTTATTGTAAATTATAAACATATTGCACATGAGAAACATATGGTAATTACAAAGATATATTAAATTTTACATTTATTGTGCATTATAAACATGTTATAAATTATAAATAAATAAAGTATGAAAATGAGAGAATGAGCTTCCTTGGTCGAATCCGCGTATTTAAAGGTGGAATCAGGAGCAAATCCTTTGATCTTGGCCAATTTTTCCTCGTTGAAACATGGTTACGCCAGGTATTCCTCAGTAATTCCTCAGTCATTCCTTAGTCATTCCGTGTTGAACTCAAGTTCCGCCTTCATTCTGTCTGTTCCGCAATCATTCCGTAGCTCTTCCTTCTAAAATGGAGTAGTGCCGTAGTTGTACTTCCAATGTTGCTTGCTTTCCGTGAACATTCCGTGAATTATCCGAAGGTCTTCCTTTGAAATCTGCACTGGTTCTGAAGGTAATCTGAGCACTTTTACACATGTATTCCGACATTGAACCACGGTCTTTCCGTGTCTTTTACGCACATTCTGTGAAGGTTCCAAAGGTGTTCCGTAAATTTTTGACCCATTTTCAGTGTAAAAATGCCGAAGCTCCTCCATAGAGTGCGTTTCACGCCTTCAGCCATGATCATTGAATTCCACGCTCCAGTGAAATGGGAGTATGAAGGAGGGGTTTGTCAGGAATGTTCTAGAAGTGAAAAGAGTGTCAAAGAGAGTGATGAGTCTCAAGTTAGAAATTGAAGATGTGATGTTCAATGTTGTTAGTGCTTATGCCCCACAGACAGGATGTGAGCTAGAAGAGATGGAGAGATTCTGGAGTGAGTTAGATGAAGTGATGACGAGTACCCCCCAGAGGTGAAAGAGTGGTTGTTGGTGCAGACTTCAATGGACATTAGATGGGCATAGTGCAGGCAACAGAGGAGACAAGGAATTGATGGGCAGGTTTGGTATCCAGGACCAGAACACAGAAGAACAGACATTGATAGATTTTCCAAAAAGGATGGAAATGGCTGTGGTGAATACTTTCTTCCAGAAGAGATAGGGTGACTTATAAAAGCGGTGGTAGGAGCACACAGGTAGACTACATCTTGTGTCATCATCATCATCATCATCATCATCATCATCATTATCATCATCTTCCGCTTAGTCCAGGGTCAGGTCGCGGGGGAAGCAACCTAAGCAAAGAGGTCCAGACATCCCTCTCCTCAGCCACTTCCTCCAACTCTCCCGGGGGGACACCGAGGCAGTCCCAGACAAGCTGAGATACTGGGTCTCTTCCCGGTTGGACATGCCCGAAACACCACACCAGGGAGGCGTCCGGGCGGCATTCTGACCAGATGCTTGAGCCACCTCAACTGGCCCCTTTCAATGCGGAGGAGCAGCGGATCTACTCCGAGCTCTCCCCGGATGGCGGAGCTTCTCACCTTATCTCTAAGGGAGAACCCCGCCACCCAGCGAAGGAAGCTCATTTCAGCCGCTTGTATCCGTGATCTTGTTCTTTCGGTCATCACCCAAAGCTCGTGACCATAGGTGAGGGTTGGAACGTAGATCGACTGGTAAATTGAGAGCTTCGCCTTGCGGCTCAGCTCCTTCTTCACCACGACGGACCGGTACAGGCACCGCTTAACAGCAGAGGCTGCAGCGATCCATCTGTCGATCTCTCGCTCCATCCTTCCCTCACTCGTAAACAAGACCCCAAGATACTTAAACTCCTCCACTTGGGGCAGGACCTCATTCCCGACCCGGAAGGTGCATTCCACCATTGTCCAACTGAGAACCATGGCCTCGGACTTGGAGGTACTGATCTTCATCCCGGTTGCTTCGCACTCAGCTGCGAATCGCTCCAATGAGAGCTGGAGGGCCTGACGTGATGAAGCCAAAAGGACAACATCATCTGCAAAAAGCAGAGACGATATCCGATGGCCACCAAACCAGAACCCCTCATCGCATCGACTGCGCCTAGAAAGTCTGTCCATAAAAATTATGAACAGAATCGGTGACAAAGGACAGCCTTGGCGGACTCCAACTCCCACTGGAAACGAATCCCACTGGAAACGAATCCGACCTGCTGTTACCAATACGGACCAACCTCTGGCTCCGGTGATACAGCGACTGAATAGCTCGTAGCAACGGATCCGGAACGCCGTACTCTCGGAGCACGCCCCACAAGATCGTTCGAGGGACACGGTCGAAAGCCTTCTCCAAATCCACAAAGCACATGTGGACAGATTGGACAAACTCCCATGCCCCCTCCAGAATACTGTGGAGCGTATAGAGTTGGTCAAGAGTGCTGCGGCCAGGACGAAAACCACATTGTTCCTCCTGAATCCGAGGTTCGACTATCGGTCGGATCCTCCTCTCTAGTACCCCTGCATAGACTTTCCCAGGTAGGCTGAGGAGTGTAATTCCCCGATAATTGGAACACACCCTCCGGTCCCACTTCTTCAAAATTGGGACCACCACCCGTTTGCCAATCCAGAGGTACAGCCACTGATGACCACGCGATGTTGCAAAGACATGTCAACAAGACAGTCATACAACATCCAGAGCACTGAGATAGTCTGGGCGGATCTCGTCCAACCCCAGAGCTCAACCACCGAGGAGCTTTTTGACAACCTCAGTGACCTCCACTCCAGTGATGGGCGGACCCTCACCCGAACCCCCAGGATCTTCCTCTTCCACGGAGGGCATGTTGGTGAGATTGAGGAGGTCCTTAAAGTGTTCCCTCCACCTCTCAACAACATCCCCAGTCAAGGTAAGCAGCTCCCCACCTCCACTGTAAACAGTGTTTGTGAAGAACTGCTTCCCCCTCCTGAGGCGTCGGATGGTGGCCCAGAACCTTTTTGAGGCCAACCGATAATCACTCTCTAGGCCCTCACCGAACTCCTCCCACGCCCGAGATTTTGCATCTGCGACAGCCTCGGCTGCAGCACGTTTGGCCTGCCGGGACCCGTTTGCTGCCTCAGGAGTCCCACAGGCTAATAAAACCCGATAGGCCTCCTTCTTCAGCTGGACGGCCCCTTTCACCGCAGGTGCCCACCACCGGACTCGGGGATTTCCGCCACGACAAGCACCGACGACCTTACGGCCACAGCTATGGGCTGCCGCCTCAGCAATGGAGGCACAAAACATGGCCCATTCGGATTCCATGTCACCCGCCTCCTCTGGGACGTGGTTGTTGCTCTGCCGGAGGTGGGAGTTAAAGGCCTCTCGGACAGGGGACTCCACCAAACATTCCCAGCAGACCCTGATTACACGGCAACCTCCCACACCACCGAAGCCAACTCACCACCAGGTAGTGATCGGTAGACAGCTCAGCTCCTCTCTTCACCCGAGTGTCCAGAACATATGGTCGCAAGTCCGATGACACGGCTATAAAGTCAATCATCGAAATGCGACCTCGGGTGTCCTGGTGCCAAGTGCACTTATGGACACCCTTATGTTTGAACATGGTGTTCGTGATAGACAAACTGTAACGAGCACAGAAGTCCAACAATGAAACACCATTCGGATTTAGACTGGAGAGGCCGTACCTACCGATCACACCCTTGCAGGTCACACTATCGTTGCCCACATGAGCGTTGAAGTCTCCCAAGACAACGAATGAGTCTCCCGAGGGAGCGTTCTCCAACCCCCCCCCCCCCCCCCCCATCCCAAAGACTCCAGAAAGGGTGGGTACTCTGAACTGTCATTTGGTGCATAAGCACAAATAACAGTCAAGACCCGTCCCCCCACCCGAAGATGGAGGAAAGGTACTCTTTTGTCAACTGGGGAGAACCCCAACATTTGGGCACCGAGACGGGGGTCAACAAGAATACTCACACCGGCTCGCCGCCTCTCCTCATGAGCAACTCCAGAATGGAATAAGGTCCAGCCTCTCTCGAGATGGATGGTTCCAGAGCCCAAGCTATGCGTTGAGGTGAGCCCGACTATATCTAGTCGGTATCTCTCCATCTCACGCACCAAATCAGGCTCCTTTCCCACCAGAGAGGTGACATTCCATGTCCCGAGGGTCAGTGTAAGTAGCCGAGGATCGGTCCGACAGAACCCATGCCTTTGGCTGCCACCCAACTCACATTGCACCCGACCCCTAAAACTCCTCCCACGGGTGGTGGGTCCATGGGAGGGCGGACCCATGTCTCCTTTTCGGGCTAGGCCCAGCCAGGCTCCATGGGCATAAGCCCGACCAACAAGCGCTCGCCTTCGAGCCCCTCCCCTGGGCCTGGCTCCAGGATGGAACCCCGGTGACCCGCGTCCGGGCAAGGGAGACTGCTTCCTGTGCTCTCTCTCAGATGTCATGTGTCATAGGTGTTTTTTGAATCGAACTTCGTCTGGACTTTCACCCCGGACCTGTTTGCCTTGGGTGACCCTAACAGGGGCATTTGCCCCCGACAACATAGCTCCTAGGATCATTAGGTCACGCAAACCCCTCCACCACGATCAGGTGGCGATTCAGGGAGGGGTACATCTTGTGTAAGCAATGTAATTTGAAGGAAGTCAGTGACTGCAAAGTAGGATTGGGTGAGAGTGTTGCTGCCAAACAGCATAGGATTGTGGTGTGCTGGATGACGCTGATGGTGAGGAAGGTGAAGAAGCCAAAAGCAGAACAGAAGACACAGTGGTGGAGGCTGAAAAAGGAAGCATGTAATATTGTCTTCAAGGAGGAGTTGAAATGGTCTTTGGGTGGTCAGGAAGTGCTTCCAGATGACAGGACAACTACAGCTAATGTGAACAGGGAGACAGGTAGGAAAGTACTTGGTGTGTCATCTGGAAGGAGAGGAGATAAGGAGACTTGGTGGTGGAATGAGGAAGTGCATGAGTGTGTACAAAAAGAAGAGGTTAGCTAAGAAGAAGTGGGACATAGAGAGGACCAAACAGAGTGAACAGGAGTATGGGGAGACACAGTGTAAGGCTAAGGTAGCGATGTCAAAGGCCAAACAGAGGGTGTATGATAGGTTGGACAGTAAGGAGGGAGAAAATGATTTATACAGGGTGGCATAGCAGAGAAATCGAGAAGGGAAGGACATGCAGCAAGTTAGAGTGATTAAGAACAGAGAGGAAAATGTATTGACTGATGACAGACGTGTGCTGGGAAGATGAAAAGAGTACTTTGAAGAGCTGATGAATGAGGAAAATGAGAGAGAAAAAAGAGTAGAAGAGGTGACCGTTGAGCACCAGGAAAAAGCAAAGATTAGTAAGGTTGAAGTGAGGAGGGCATTGAAGAGGATGAAGAGTGGAAAGGCAGTTGGTCCTGGTGACATACCAGGTCTGGAAGTGTCTAGGAGAGGTAGCAGTATATTTTCTGAAAAGAACATTCAACGAGGTCTTAGAGAGTGAGAGGATGCCGGAGGAATGGAGGAGAAGTGTAGTGGTGCCCATTTTAAAGAACAAGGGAGACGTGCAGAGTTGTGGCAACTACAGAGGGATAAAGTTGATGAGCCATACGATGAAGTTATGGGAAAGAATAGTGGAAGCTCGACTAAGGGCAGACGTCAGCATTTGTGAACAACAGTTTGGTTTCATGCCAAGAAAGAGCACCACTGATGCAGTGTTTGCTTTGACGATCTTAATAAAGAAGTACAGAGAAGGTCAGAGGGAGCTGCATTGTGCCCTTGTGGATCTGGAGAAAGCATATGACAGGGTACCGAGTGAGGAACTGTGGTATTGAATGAGGAAGTCTGGAGTGGCAGAGAAGCATGTTAGAGTGGTGCAGGACATGTATGAGAGATGTAAGACAGTGGTGAGGTGTGCTGTCGGTGTGACAGAAGAGCTCAAGGTGGAGGTGGGGCTGTGTCAAGGGTCAGCTCTGAGCCCCTTCTTGTTTGCTATGATGATGGACAGGCTGACAGACGAGGCTAGACAAGAATCTCCATGGACTATGATGTTTGCAGATGACATTGTGATCTGTAGTGAGAGCAGAGAATAAGTACAGGAAAATCTAGAGAGGTGAAGGTATGCCCTGAAAGGAGAGGAATAAAGGTTAGCCTCAGTAAAACAGAATACATGTGTGTGAATGAGAAGGACCCAAGAGGAACGGTGAGGTTACAGGGAGCAGAGATAAGGAAGGTGGAGGATTTTAAGGGAATGGGGAAAAGACAGGAGGCAGAGCTGGAAGAAACAGAGATGAAAATGTTGAGGTTCTCTTTGGGAGTAATGAGGATGGATAGGATCAGGAACGAGTACATCAGAGGGACAGCACATGTAAGAGGTTTTAGAAACAAAGTCAGAGAGGCCAGATTGAGATTGTTGGGACATGTACAGAGAAGGGATAGTGAGTATATTTGTAGTAGGATGCTGAGTTTGGAACTACCAGGCAGAAGGCCTGGAGGAAGACCAAAGAGAAGATTATTGGATGTGGTGAAGGAGGCAATGAAGGTAGTTGGTGTAAGAGAAGAAGATGCAGAGGATAGGGTGAGATGGAGGCAGATGATTCGCTGTGGTGACCCCTGAAGGGAACAGCCAAAAGGAAAAGAAAAAGAAGAATCACTATGGCATTGTTTTGACAAGGTAAACCAACATTCCAACATTTACTTACATCCAGATCTGGGTTAATTTTTCATTGACATCTTGAATTGATGAGGGGGAAAAATAGCCTATCAATAAAGGGTCTTCTCCAGAGCATCTCAAACATTTTCAATAAAGTAAAGGTTAGGACTCAGTGATGCCAGTTCATGTGTTAAAATCATTCCTCATGCTCCCTGAACTGCTCTTCATTATTTAAGCCACAATTCTGTGTCATCAGCAAATAAAAAGCCCCTTGATGGGAGAAGCTGCGTATTCAGTAGATGAAAGGCTTCAGCTAACTTCATATTATTGCCACGCAATGTTGCTGAGCCTTGACCTGTCCAAGTGAAACAACAATGCCATGGTGATCATGTACTGCAATCAAGAACTAAAGTGGTTCAACAAAATATTAGAATGCATACCTTTGTTTGGGGCTGGGCGATGTATAAAACATCACAATGGATGCATACCTCTCTATATCTTGCCAAGCAAATAAGTTCCACTGACACTATCAAAATAGTCCCATTGTTAATTGGAAGCCCCTTCACAGTAAATCTTTATGGTGTTCAGATTTGCTTGGCTAATGGAAGTTCTGATTGCAGGTGTGAAAAGAAAGGATAAATGGTCATACCACATGTGGGGCAAGGCAGAAACCTGGTATCCTTCCATAATTATGCTGTAAACATGCCCCTTTTAGTTTTACCCCTCATTGGAACATACAATACTGTATGTTGGTAGTTTCAAACAGAAAGTCTACAAACACTCCTTATTCATCAGCCACGTCTTCCTCCTCCTGCTCCTCCCTATTTACTAATACCCCCGACTTCCTCTCTTTTTGTTCGTGGTGAGATGATTGTATTGAAAACAAAACAATACTTGGGCAGATACTTATGCATAGTGAGCAATGGTGCCTCAGTGGTTAAAGCTTTGGGTTACCTATCATACAGCCAGTGGTTCAAGCACCAGTACCTACAAATTGCCCCTGAGCAACACCCTTAGCCCTCAACTGCTGAGTTGTATAAATCAAGGCTAGGTAGGCTGGGGAGGGGGGGGGTGGTTCACAGGGTGCACGTGCACTCCCCACAGCAGGAGTTGCGGTCCGCTGGACAAGCACATAAAATTGAAATTGTTGTGCTGTTATAATATAACAATAAAATATAACAATATAATATTATCAGTAAGCAATAATAGCTTAACACTGTCAATCAAATTGCAAGTGTGAGAATAAAGCACAGTTTCTTAGTACCGCTTCCGGTTCCTGCACATGTTGCGGTTCCTGCACATGAACACACATTGACACACATAGAGAATGAATGGCCAAAATAATCATAAGCCATCCAGCCTGTATCTGCAGCCTAATGGTCAGTACTTTTATAAAATTAATAGTATGTCTTTGTGCTGTAAATATGTATTAATATTTGTTTGTGCCTTTAAAGAGGTAAATAACTTTAGCTCAATTTGTAAAATTATTTATCACATGTGCTTGCAGGTGTAGTTTGAAATATATTTGACAATGTTTTTGGTTGAACTACAATATTTGATTGCAGTTCACCCCTGTATAGACAGCCATTTTTTAAAGTTTATAATTCTACCCACGGGTGTACCTGGTTCCCCCAATGTGCTTAGTAAAATAACTTATTAAATTGCTAAAATTATGTGAAAGATCATGTGAAAGTGTTTATGAAGTGCAAATGTTGTAAAATAGATTTAATTGTTTTTGTAATTGAACGGTCAATACATCTTTGTTAAACTGTAGTGTGTAGTGTAACTCTGGTGCATTGAGATTCATTAGTGTTGTGATGTTTATTATTGATACATTGACACATTATTGATGTGATGTTTATTTTTACATAGTTTGTACAACCACATGTTGCAGTTTTAATGGCTTCAACATCACAGTTTAAAACCTGAAATTGTTGTTGTTCAGTCAGAGAACCCGAAAGGAACCGAGTACTGAGGCCTGGGGACAAGAACATATTACAACATAGTATATAGGCCTATATCGCACTTGTCTGCATCCCTGTATATCAAAAGCATTTAACTGTATGGAAAGAGATGGGTCTCCCTGAACAAAGGAAGAGAAATCTGAAAAGGGCAGCTCAGCAATGTGGTACTTTGGATGGTTTCTTTGCGACAAAAGAGCCAACGTTCACAAGTTGAAAATGGTTGAAATATGGTTGAAATAGTTGAAAACACACTGAGGACTTAGGTAAGCTTTAGTTAAAAGAATAAAGATTTCAATTTCTTTTAATTTCAGTTGTAGATGCTACATCAAACGCCATCTCCAGTGAAAGCCAGCAGGAAGCTAAGGAAGCCTCATAGAGAGCACATGCTGTGTCTGATGAGAATGCCCATCATTCTGCTGAAACTATCACCCCCTCAAAATGAACCCTTACCTAAGCAACCAGTCCCTACACTCCTTCATGTTGGAAATGATATTGGCTGTGTCATCAATGTTACTATGTCTGTCACAGAGCTCGTGGAACCAATCAAGGACTTAGAAACTGGTGAAAAATACATTCTCTTGAAGCACCATCGGCAGCCGCTTAAGTCACAAGAGTTTCCGAAAGTTTGCGTAAATGGGAAGACCAGGAGCTTTAACATAAAGTGGCTACAGCAACATAAGTGGGTGGTATACAGTAGGCTCTTGACATTCGTGGGGGGTACGGTTCCGGGCCTTCCTGCGAATCGAGATAATCCGCGAGTTCTGTACGCGGAAGTAAAACCCCATGTCTGACGTTACATGCGCGAATGAGCAGCCGGCAGTAAAATACTATGTATCGATTACATGCGCTAAAATATGATTCTTAAACACATTCTACAGACAGTCTTACTCATTAATACAGTATTAATGGAGTAAAATGTAGTCATGATTAAGAAAAACTTTTCAATTTTGTACTGTGATATTTAGTAATAAAATAATAATAAAACAGTCGACCGGTCGTAGACGAGCATAGTGCAAAACATGAACAAACAAAACAACAAATAAAACAAACAAAGAAACAATTTGACTCTGAGAACTCCATGACGTCACCCTCTGGGCAGAGCCCTCTTGGAGACATCACTCCAACTTCACTGTAAAAGGACATGAAGAGTACTGTAATAAAGTTTATCCGTTTGGCATCGTTTGTTAAACATGCTACAGAACATAAAATCTCACGCATAAACATGAACTTAGGTACTGTACTGGAATAATAATTGAAAAAGATTTTAATACAACAGTTCAGAGAAAAACGTCGTTTCTCAGGAGAAAGTCTTATTTCTTCAGAAGAGACATCCAGCGTTTTCTATCGCTTAGCCAGAGAAGACGCACAGCGTTTTATAATAATTGAAAAAGATTTTAATACAACAGTTCAGAGAAAAACGTCGTTTCTCAGGAGAAAGTCTTATTTCTTCAGAAGAGACATCCAGCGTTTTCTATCGCTTAGCCAGAGAAGACGCACAGTGTTTGAGTGCTATCATAAAGCTTAACTGGTAATTAAAACACAAACAAAAAAGAGGCTCATTGACAACTTGTGCGCGAATGAGGAAAAAGGGGCGGGACATCAGCTCAACCAATCAGGAGAAAGGAGGGCAGCCATTAGCTGAATTTGAATCACGTGCCGGTTGCTCGGCAGTCAGCGAATACTTAAACCATGGGTGCAAAACCGCGAATAGTCAAGGGCCTACTGTACAGTGAACATTTGGATGGTGTCTTCTGTATTGCTTGTCCCCTTTTCTGTACAAATCGTGGAAATAAGGGTGCATTAGTGAATCTTCCACTCACTAACTGGCTCATCAACATCCACTACACTGAAGTGAAGAAGTCTCTGATCAAGCCTTAATTTCTGCTCTTGTAGCAAGTACAAATCAGTTGTGCATGACTATAGCAGGCGAGAGGAAAACTGGTGACTGTAACAAATTGTTATTTTTGTAATGTACATTATAACTGTAAACTGATTTATAACATCATTTATAAGACCTCTATGCCAATTTTAATTATGACACAAATTATGTGTATAATTAAAACAGTCTGGTGTTCAATTTGTTCTTGTGTTTCTCTACACTCCTTTAAGGCTTAGGTCTATAGCCCCTGGGACTCGAGTTCCGGTCAACCAAGATGTGCACCCCCCCACGGTCAGACCAGCCTACGCCCTTATAAATGTATGTATTGGAAAGAAGGACTGTACTGAAAAGAAATGCAAAGATAAAATAGCTGTTAAATTATCAATATATTCTGTTACCATATACTAAAGTCAGAACAAGTGCATACTCGCCTAAAAGAGCAGAGTCTCCTTCCAAAACTTTCTCCTTCTATTAATGTCATCTATGCCAGACTCATCACATCTTCAATGTAAAGTTTAGGTCTGTTTTGTCCTATTTATGTATTTTAATGGTTCCCAAGAGTAACGATGAGGTTAAAGGGAGCAGAGATAAAGATGGAGATAAAGGTGGAGTATGGAAAAGTGGTGAAGAAGCGTGTGCAGGCAGGTTGGAATGGTTGGAGACAAGTTGTCCGGTGTGATGTGCAATAGGAGGATACCGGCAAGAAAGAAAGGAAAAGTGTACAAGACGGTGATGAGGCCAGCGATGTTGTATGGTTTAGAAACAGTGGCACTGGGGAAAAGACAGGAGGCAGAGCTGGAGGTAGCAGAGATGAAAATGTTGAGGTTCTCTTTGGGAGTAATGATGATGGATGGATCAGGAATGAGTACATCAGAGGGACAGCACATGTAAGAGGTTTTGGAGACAAAGTCAGAGAGGCTAGATTGAGATGGTTTGGACATGTACAGAGGAGGTATAGTGAATATATTGGTAGTTGGATGCTGAGGTTGGAACTACCAGGCAGAAGGCCTAGAGGAAGACCAAAGAGAAGATTATTGGATGTGGTGAAGGAGGACATGAAGGTAGTTGGTGTAACAGAAGAAGATGCAGAGGATAGGGTGAGATGGAGGCAGATGATTCGCTGTGGTGACCCCTGAAGGGAATAGCCAAAAGGAAAAGAAGAAAAAGAAGAGGAAGAAGAAGAAAAAGAAGAAGAAGAAGAAGAAGAAGAAGAAGTGTTTTATTGGTTATCTTTTGTTTGTGTTGACTTTTACTAGGCATATCTGGGGTCATTTCAGAGAGCTGGAGCGTATTAACGGGTTTTCTCTTATTTCCTACGGGAAAATTCCCCTCGCTATACGAGCATTTCGATCTACAAGCTGGGTCTTGGAACAAATTAAACTTGTCTTGTGAAGTGCCTTTTTAGTTGCCATGGAAACAGTTTTCAATGTAATTATCACTAAGAAGCAAAAGTGAAACATAAACTTGCTGCTTATGCGACAAGAAAGGGATGATATTTGATGTGTGAATATGTGCTTTTTATTTATATGACGATCACGTACCTTTGTTTTGATTCCAGTCCTGTCTTCCAGTTTATTGTATTACTACTGCAATTCTTTTAAAGAATTTTATTAATATTATTATCATCATTATATTTTTTTATTATTATTACAGAGCCTCACTCCCTGTTCCGGAGGTATTTCCTGTCATAATCCATTTAATTATGGACCTCCTTTATTTGATTTTATCTTCCAGTTTATTGACTGATGCTTCAGGACTTTGATCATAATTCGTTTACATGTCTGTGCTCTATTTTGTGCTTTAATTATATTTGGATTAGTATTTTAAACTAGTCATAATTTATCAGGAAAATTGGTGTCGGAAAACTTCCATGACGTATTTATGATGTCCATTTTTATGATGCAATAAATTGTATAAAGGTAATCATTCAGTTTAGCATTGGAAAGAGGTGTGTCAGAGTAGAAAAACACGATAAACTAAGTTGTGTTTATAAGGTGGCTATTAAAAATATTAGTTTATAAAAATGTGGAGCATTTGTGATGTAAAAAACTTCTTATTTCACCACAATCATGACTCGTGCTGTGGAAAATTACTTTTAATCTGAAAACCTGTTTTAGAAAACTAAAATCTCTCTCTCTCTCTCTCTCTCTCCCCCCTCTCTCTCTCTCTTTCTCCCCTTCCCCTTCTCTCTCTCTCTCTCTCTCTCTCTCTCCTCCCTTCTCTCTCTCTCTCTGTCTCTCCCTCTCACACACACACACACACACACACACACACACACACACACACACACACACACACACACGTATGTATTGTGTATGCTGAGTCTACTCACTTTCATATACTTTCAGCCAGACTACAGTCTCTCAGACAGGTGTCGAATATCCAGTCCAGCATGCAGGAACCACTTACACACACACACACACACACACACACACACACACACACACACACTCTCACCTCTCAGCTCTGAGCGTTTCAACAAATCTGAAGTAAGAGGTGAAGAGTGTTAATGTGGAAGACAATGAGATATAAGTAGTGTGTGTGTGTGTGTGTGTGTGTGTGTGTGTGTGTGTGTGTGTGTGTGTGTGTGTGTGTGTGTGTGTGTGTGTGTGCGTAAAATTGCCCTGTCAGTAATTCAGCAGGCTACTTTAGTAGATAAGAGAGTTCACTAAAGCTTCTTAGCTTCCTCAGCAAACTTCCTGCTTCAATTTCTCTCTCTCTCTCTCTCTCTCTCTCTCTCTCTCTCTCTCTCTCTCAAAAATTTCCTGATAAATTTCCTTTATTTTATTTAGAGTCATTTGTTTTTAACAACATGCACATAATTGTAGAACTGACAGACAAATTAAATATATTTATTTTGATTTTAGGGGAACTTTATTTACCTTTGATTTGTTCTGTAACATCTGAGAGGAACACTTGCAAAACGTGCTGAGTAGGGTTTTGTAAAAAAAAAAAAAAGGGAAAAAAAGAATTTAAAAATCAATGCTTATTCTAAATTATGACTACAAGAAAACTGGCACCCATCCCTGTCGACTCTGGACAAGGTCACAAAATATCCAGGACAGCTTCCTTTCACATCTAGGGGCAATTTGAAACAGTCAGTTAACCGACTGTGCATGTTTTAAGAGCTTAGGAAACCAAAATATAGAAAGGAAATCCACACAGTACTGTAACAGGAATGTGATTGTGGCAAATTCATCCCCTCGTTAGTTTTAAGTACATTCCTGATACAGGAATGTGATTGTGGTAAATAAATTGCCTCAGTACTTTTATGTACAGTACTGTTACAAGAATGAGATTGTGATAAATGAATCCCTTAAGTACTTTTATGTACAGGACTGTTACAGAAAGGTGAATGTGGTAAATTAATCCCCTCAGTTGTTTATGTACAGTACTGTTACAGGAATGTGATAATGGTAAATTAATCCCCTCAGTACTTTTATGTTCAGTACTGTTACAGGAATGTGATTGTGGTAAATTAATCCTGTCAGTACTTTTATGTACAGTACTGTTACAAGAATGTGATTGTGGTAAATTAATCCCCTCAGTACTTTTATGTACAGAACTGTTACAACAATGTGATTATTGGAAATTAATCCCCTCAGGAGTTTTATGTACAGTACTGTTACAGGAATGTGATTGTGGTAAATTAATCCCCTAAGTACTTTTATGTACAGTACTGTTACAGGAATGTGATTGTGCTAAATTAATCCCCTAAGTAGTTTTATGTACATGACTGTTACAGGAATGTGATTTTGGTAAATTAATCCCCTCAGTACTTTTATGTACAGAACTGTTACAACAATGTGATTATTGGAAATTAATCCCCTCAGGAGTTTTATGTACAGTACTGTTACAGGAATGTGATTGTGGTAAATTAATCCCCTAAGTACTTTTATGTACAGTACTGTTACAGGAATGTGATTGTGCTAAATTAATCCCCTAAGTAGTTTTATGTACATGACTGTTACAGGAATGTGATTTTGGTAAATTAATCCCCTCAGTACTTTTATGTACAGTACTGATACAGGAATGTGATGACAGTATGTGGAATTACTCCCCTCAGGAGTTTTATGTACAGTACTGTTACAGGAATGTGATTGTGGTAAATTAATCCCCTCAGTACTTTTATGTACAGTACTGTTACAACAATGTGATTATTGGAAATTAATCCCCTCAGGAGTTTTATGTACAGTACTGTTACAGGAATGTGGTTGTGGTAAATTAATCCCCTAAGTACTTTTATATACAGTACTGTTACAGAAATGTGATTTTGGTAAATTAATCCTCTCAGTACTTTATGTACAATACTGTTACAGAAATGTAATTATGGGGAATTATTCCCCTCAGAGGTTATATGTACAGTACTGTTACAGGAATGTTATTATCTGATATTAATCCCCTCAGTAGTTTTATGTACAGTACTGATACAGGAATGTGATTACAGTATGTGGAATTACTCCCCTCAGGAGTTTTATGTACAGTACTGTTACAGGAATGTGATTGTGGTAAATTAATCCCATCAGTTTTTTATGTACAGTACTGCTACAGGAATGTGATTGTGGTAAATGAATCCCCTCAGTACGTTTATGTACAGGACTGTTACAGGAATGTGATTGTGGTAAATTAATCCCCTCAATTGTTTTATGTATAGTACTGTTACGAGAAAGTGATTAAGGGAAATGAATCCCCTCAGTACTTTTATGTACAGTGCTGTTACAGGAATGTGATTGTGGAAAATTAATCCCCTCAGGAGTTATATGTACAGTACTGTTACAGGAATGCGATTATCTGTGATGAATTTGTTCATTGTGAATAACTTTAAGAAAATGGGGACACTTATTTTGAGCATTTTGACGCTGCATCTGCTCAAAACTATCATATTTCAACATAATGTTGTCGATTGCACACAAGCGGGATACGGCTTGGGTATACAACATGGCGACCACAGTCATCACATTCGCTATGGACGGGAGTTCTTATTATCCTACAGGGACAATCTGGATGTGAGTAGCCTTAAACTGGATATACCTCAGGATTGTGTACTGACTTCAGAGGACCATACCACCACAAAACGACGTAAAAGAGGTAAGAGAGGGGGCGTGAGACGCCGAGTTCGAGCCCGTAACCACAAACCTGCGCTTCCCACTATACTGCTTTCAAACGTACGGTCCATCAAAAACAAGCTCAATGAACTCCATGCATGTGTGGAACATCTTTTTGAGTACCGCGATAGTTCACTGTTGTGCTTTACAGAGACATGGTTGAATAGAGAGGTTGACGACTCTGTGATTACACTACCCGGGTTCGGACCCCCTATCTGCCTCGACAGAGACACCGACGCTACCGGGAAGACCATCGGGGGCGGCGTTTGCATATACGTGAACTCGAAGTGGTGCACTAACTTTACGATAAGAAACAGAGTATGTTCATCTGATATTGAACTTCTATCTGTATCGTTTCGTCCATTCTATCTACCACGAGAGTTTGGACAAGTCTTCATAACACTGGTGTATATTCCTCCAAGTGCTAACGACAAGAAGGCAACTGATCAAATCTACGACCACATGCAAAAATTAGAAAATCTCTCTCCTGAAGCACCGAAACTAATTCTCGTGACTTCAACAGTTGTTCACTTAAACAAACTTTACCACACTACGAACAATATGTGACATGTAAAACCCGCAGAAACAAGACAATCGACCTCTGTTACGGAACGTTAAACACGCCTATAAAACTGTGAGTAAGCCGCCTCTGGGATCATCTGACCACAACGGAGTATACTTAATGCCTAAGTACAAGACTAAATTGAAAATGGACAAAACTCACTCAAAGGTTGTGAGGACGTGGGATTCTGATTCTATTGAAAGTTTGAAAGGGTGTTTTGACTGTACAAACTGGGACATTTTCTTTGATGATTGTGCAAACTTGGATACTGTTACTGATCATATATCATGTTATATAAACTTTTGTGTGGACAATATTATTCCCAGTAAAACAGTAAAAGTCTACCCGAATAACAAGCCCTGGGTCACAAAAGAGTTAAAGTTGCTGCTTAACAAGAAGAAAATAGCTTTCATGGAACAAAACAGAGATGATTTGAGGCTTGTTCAGAAGGAAATTGATTGCACAATAAGACAATGTAAGCAGGCCTACAAGGAGAAGTTCGAGTGTCAGTTTTACACAAACAACCTTCGCCAAGCTTGGAGTGGTGTAAGAACTATGATTGGTAGTAAAAGCGAGAGACAAGCCATCAATGTTCCCGATAAAAATGCATTCGCCAGTGAACTCAATGACTTTTATGCAAGATTTGATTGTTTCGATTTTAGTCAACAATGTGATCGCCTGTATTCGGTTTTAGACGCCAACAACTCGAGCCCGATACTACTTAAACACGATGACGTCATCAATGAGTTCTCCAAACTGAACATACGTAAAGCGTCTGGACCAGATAACTTGGACGGCAAGGTCCTAAAGGAGTGTCGCGACCAGCTCAGTGAAGTGTTTTGTAAATTATTCCAAATGTCACTGGATTCTAATTTAATACCAAAACTTTGGAAATTGTCGGAAATAGTTCCTGTACCTAAGAAAACCAAACCATCAACTCTAAACGACTACAGGCCTGTGGCCCTTACATCGGTTGTCATGAAGTGCTTGGAGAGGTTGGTGCTGGACCCTCTACAATTCGCTTACAGGGCAAAACGGGGAGTTGAAGACGCCACAATCACACTTCTAAACCAGGTATACCAACATCTTGAAACTCCGAAGTCATTTGTTCGGGTTCTGTTCATTGACTGTTCATCCGCATTTAACACCATACAGCCACACCTAATGATTGAGAAACTTCAACGCTTATCCGTAAACAATGCAGTGATCAAATGGATCTTCAACTTCCTGAGAGACAGAACCCAGTACGTGAGGGTTAACGACAGCATGTCCAGTAGAGTTACCATCAACACGGGGGCTCCACAGGGATGTGTTCTCTCCCTGTGTTGTTCATCCTCTACACTAACGATTGTGTCAGTACCCACTCGAATTGCTCTACCATCAAGTTCACAGGCAGCGCCGCCCTTGTGAGTCTCCTTAGTGATTGCGTAGTCTTTAGCCAGCTACCGAGAGGACATTTATAACTTCAACTCATGGTGTGAGGACAATTTCCTACAGCTGAATGTAAAGAAAACGAAGGAACTCATCATAGACTTTAGAACAAAAATCTGATCATGCACCTGTCGTAATTAACTCAGAGACTGTTGAACAAGTTGACCAATACAAATATCTGGGAACTATCATTGACAATAAGCTGACTTTTACACAGAATACTGATGCCGTGTACAACAAGTGTCAACAAAGACTGTTCTTCCTTCGAAAACTCAGATCTTTTCATATTGATAAAACCATTATGTTGTTATTTTACAAATCATGTGTGCAATCTGTTTTACTTTTTAGTGTACAATGTTGGTACGGCACCCTCTCTCTCAAAAACAAAAACAAACTTGGCAAAATTGTAAACGTAAGCAGCAAAATCATTGGAACTCCTTTAGACCCTATTGATTACTTTTATGAATCTCGTGTACTAAATTTAGCATCCAAAATTATTAACGACGAAACTCATGTTCTTCATTCTGAATATATCCTTCTTCCTTCCGGCCGCAGATAGCAATTACCCAAACTTAAATCAAAGAGAGCCCGTACATCCTATATACCAACTAGCATATTCCTTTTAAATAAGTAGCCTCAACATTTAGTCTCTTGTATATTGTTACATTTTGTACCACTGTTTTTATCTGTTGCGTTATCTAATTTAAAAACTCAGTTTTATGTCTTAAGTCGTTACATGTCCGTTTAACATACAGTATTCTTTAAAGTATTTTTAAATTTTATTTTTGAAATTTTAGTGCTAGTTTCTTACATTGCACCTTAAGATATTTAATATTTAATATTTAATGTTATATATGTATTATGTCTTCATGTTGTAATATGTTCTTATGTATGTATGTTTATGGAGCCTGTGTACGTGCAAGACAAATTCCCTCCTCGGGCAATAAAGTATTGTCATCATTGTCATCGTCATCATCATTGTCATCTGAAATTAATCCCCTCAGTAGTTTTATGTACAGTACTGATGCAGGAATGTGATTATGTGGAATTACTCCCCTCAGTTGTTTTATGTACAGTACTGTTACAGGAACACTATTGTGGTAAATGAATCCCCTCAGTACTTTTATGTACAGTACTGTTACAGGAATGTGATTGTGGTAAAATAATCCCCTGAGTCGTTTTATGTACAGTGCTGTTACAGAAATGTGATTGTGGTAAATGAATCCCCTCAGTACTTTTATGAACAGGACTGTTACAGGAATGTTATTGTGGTAAATTAATCCCCTCAATTGTTTTATGTATAGTACTGTTACGAGAATGTGATTAAGGGAAATTAATCCCCTCAGTACTTTTATGTACAGTGCTGTTATAGGAATGTGATTGCTGTAAATTAATCCCCCAGTACTTTTATGTACAGCCCTGTTATGAGAAAATGATTAAAGGGAAATTAATCCCCTCAGTACTTTTATGTACAGTGCTGTTACAGGGATGTGATTGTGGAAAATTAATCCCCTCAGGAGTTATATGTACACTACTGTTACAGGAATGCGATTATCTGAAATGAATCCCCTCAGTAGTTTTATGTACAGTACTGATACGGGAATGTGATTACAGTATGTGGAATTACTCCCCTCAGGAGTTTTATGTACAGTACTGTTACAGGAATGTGATTGTGGTAAATTAATCCCATCAGTTTTTTATGTACAGTACTGCTACAGGAATGTGATTGTGGTAAATGTGGTTCTTCACTTCATGACAGCTGCTTGAGTTTCAATATTAATGGGCTGTTATTGCATTGTCGGAGTGGATAAGATATTCTAAAGGGATTGTATCTAAAGGTTCAATGAAAGGTTCTGCAAATGTAAAATAAAATAAAAAAATTAACCCAGAATGGATTTTCAGTCTTTTTTCTGTAACACACTATTACACAGTGGTCATGAAGTACATAAATTTCAACTTTAATGTACAGATGCTCCCCGACTTACGTTCATCCGTTTTACGTTTTTTCAATTTTATGTTTTTTTTTTTTCAAAAAAAAAAAAAAGTCAAATTTTGAGTTCAGACGTACCTACGTAATATAAACCTACTAGCATGGACGCAAGTCTCATACACAGAGATGAATTAACTATCTGCTCAGATCGGCACCATGCATACTTTACCATGCATACTCAGTTAAGCAAAGAGAGTTGTAAAATGAAAACCAGAATTCACAAATTACAGAACAATTACAGATATTTATTTTTTAGCAGAATCCTAAGGGTGTATACTTAGTTTTATATTAATATTCATTAGGATTTGTACTTGTTGTTTGTATGCATCTCTTGAATAAAGTTTACATACTTACTTACACAAAAGAAAGAACTCTTCGCTTTGCTGGGATTCACATCAGTGCAGGCTGTGTTCTAAACGAGTTCAACGGCACCCTTGTGCACTTGAAAGACCGGAAGTCTGTATAACCCACAGCAAGTACAATACGTTTGCAAGTACACTACTCTCGGTATTGAGCGCTTCACATATTGTAAGCGTTGATTGGCTGTTTTAAGCTTCATGCAAAGTAACTCGATATAAATAAGTGACTTCTTTGAAATTAATGTTGATATTATTTGATATATTTGATATTATTTTACAATTTTATGTTTATAATAATTGATTTCGGGGTGTTTTGTGAAATACGGTAATTGTATTTATGGATGTATAGTACAGTATGAGCGTCATACGTCATTGTAACAAATTACATTCACTTTCAACTTACGTTCGGCCGTCCGGAACCAATTAAAAACGTAAGTCGGGCAGCGTCTGTATTTTTATTTAGCACTGCAACATGTACTTGACTTAAATCTATGTTATACTTTATTGTGTTTTAAATGCAACACTGTTATTAAAAAGTAATGTACACTGAACTATGAAATCTATGTATTTTGCAATATTTTAAGAATTTCTATTCTTCAGTTTGTTGTACCCATGCACACATAGGCAACAACATCTATCAGAAACAATTTACTTATCCTGTATGCAAGTGTCAATGACCCCCACAAACATGTTATCTCTTTTTATTTCTCTTGAAACTGTATGCCCTCTTTTCACTTTCAAAGAATCAGCTTATTGTAAATAAATGCAGAACCAAAACAAGATGTAAAACAGCTGAATATGTTCTTAAACAGTTGGGCTGCTTTACGCAGGAAACCTTTGTTTTTAGCCAAAATGAGAATTGATGATGAAAGATAAAACTCATCACTACTGAATGGATGCATTTTACATTGACTAGGCTATACATACATACATACATACATACATACATACATACATACATACATACATACATATGATATATAATTTTTGATCCCAGTGCTTTTCTGCACTTTTGCACTTTATAGAAAAACTATGATTGAATCTATTTCAATATATTACAAACATACAATCAGCAATGCTCAAAGAGCACTCATTGAATGTGCATGTTAGTGAAAAATACTCCATCGCACAAGCCAGTGTGGTGTGTGTGTGTGTGTGTGTGTGTGTGTGTGTGTGTGTGTGTGTGTGTGTGTGTGTGTGTGTGTGTGTGTGAGAGAGAGAGAGAGAGAGAGAGAGAGAGAGAGAGAGAGAGAGAGAGAGAGAGAGAGAGCGAGCATAAAGAGAAACCCTATAAAATGTGTATTGATATCCTGTAACATACAGTGTTTTTGTTTTGTTTTGTTTACTGACATCACTGCTAAACTGCACTCTCACCGACCACGATTTGCTTGATCTTTTCTTCACTAACACAAATCTCATGCCTCAAATACATTAAGCTAAATCGTTTATCAACTTAGTTTAAAATGTTGTACCTATTTAAGAACTCAGCTCTTTCTGTAGCCTGACAGAACAAACCATAGAATCTCCCTAAACAATTCTGTAGTGTACGGCGGCACATCATTCAGATGAAGACGAGCTGGAGTGATGAAATTTTGATGATGTTTTGTGAATCAAATGGAATTATAAGGTTTAGTTACAAGCTCATTTTATGTCTTTTCATTGCTTATATTTGATTACCTGTGCTGCCACACACTGCCAAAGGTTCTGGGTTCAAATGTTGACTTGGGTATTTCTGTGAGGAGTTGCCGATGCGGTTTTCCTCCAGGTACCTTAGACAGTCCAGAGTCATGCACATTAGGTAAACTGGCTACTCTAAACTGCCACAGGTATGAATGTGAGTGAGAATAGATGTTCATTTGTTTGTGCATCAGCCCTGCCTGAAGGCAGATGGGATTGGTTTCATCTTCAACTCATGAATAAACAGTACAGATGATGGAATTTAACATTTTTGTAAAACTGAAACAAATAGGGTAGGGTTGGGTATGGACAAAATCTTCCATCAGGGTATAAATAACTCTCTATCATGATAACGATAATGTAATCAACTATAGGCCTGCAATGACCTGGCAAGCTGTCCAGGGTTGGCTGAGATGGGCGCCAATCTTCCCGTGACCCTGATTAGGATTAAG
Source organism: Plotosus lineatus (assembly GCA_024760905.1). Lineage (NCBI taxonomy): Eukaryota > Metazoa > Chordata > Actinopteri > Siluriformes > Plotosidae > Plotosus > Plotosus lineatus. The sequence continues at coordinate 54,039,928 of CM045733.1, read as the reverse complement.
CAGTTCAGAAAATGAACAACTACAGTATATTGCAGTTTTTCTCATTAATCTAATTATTGCCTAAAATGATTATACGTACTGTGCTTTTTATCATGTTTGATATTTGATTATTATTATTTTTTTATTTATAACAACTACAGCTTTTCAGTGGTATACATTAGGACCAAATCCTTACATATGTGTACTGTACTGTTATAGCGTGTGTAATTTTGTTACATTGCCCCGTTATTTCTTATCATATGGACTCTGATATGTATGTTTGGCATCTCATCCGTCTCAAATTTCAAACAAGTGTTTTTGAGGTTTTTTGTTTCTTTTTTGCTAAAAACAAAAAAAGGCAAACCCAAACTTTCAGGTTTCTACAACCCTTGATCATAAACTTATAAATATTTTCCAAATTTCAAGTAAGTACCTTCAATCGTCTATGAATGAGAGCAAAATACAGTCTCAAATATTACAATTCCGGACATCTGCAACAGGTGTTTGTCACTCACGTGCTTGGGAATACCGTCTGTCTCTGCTGATCTAGTTTAGAAGATAACTGTAACGCTGTCAGTGTACTTGCAGGTTTGAAGGACTACAGGTCTAGAGGAAGACCAAAGAGAAGATTTATGGATGTAGTGAAGGAGGACATGAAGGTAGTTGGTGTCAGGGAAGAGGATGCGGAGGATAGGGTGAGATGGAGGCAGATGACTCGCTGTGGCGACCCCTGAAGACAACAGCCGAAATGAAAAGAAGAAGAATTATAATTTTGAAGGCAGCTCACATCCAAAAGATGAAACTTGAAGGAGTGTTGTTACCAAGTTCATCAAGATACCTCCTGATGGCCTGATGGCGCATCAAGCTTTGTTAGACTCTTAAGTGCCTGTTAAGGTCTGGTAAACTCTACTGCCCTCTTCTGTGCTTCTCATGTTCGCTTAAAATTATTAATCGTAACAAATCGTAATATAGAGGGATAATCAATGCGTTCACCACGATTCCTTCAAGTTCATCATGATTCAAGCCCACAACTCTCATGCTCATCACGATTCTCTGAAATCAGGTCACGTACATGCCCCAGTGCAAACCCAGGATGATTGTGTCATATTTAAATAAAGTACAATGAACCTTGTCACTGCCCCCCCAACCCCCCACCCCTGGTGCAGCTAACTGGGTTATCAAAGGTCAGCCATGTCTCTCACTGTCTATTGTGAGAGGTTCATATAAAAGACTTTCAACAAGAGTAGCTGTAAAGCCGTCAACGTGTTTCCCTCCTGCGATGGCCTGGTGAGCTGTCCAGGGTGTACTCTGGACTCGCCCGGAGTCGGCTGGGATGGGAGCCAACCTCCCTGCGACCCTAATTAAGATTAAGCGGTTACAGAAAATGTTGAACTTTTACAGAGCCTTCATAACATAATGCCATCGTGTAGCTTTAGAATTCTTCCACTAGCATTCAAATAAAATCGGAGGTACACTATGGCATTATGTTTGGAAGGTACTGTGAAAATCTATTTGAAATTCAGTCGGCCCCCTACATACAAAACCCCTGGGTACGAAAACTCTGGGTTACAAAAAACATTTTCCTAAGTTTTCGTCCCCAGGATACGAAAACAACCTTCTCTTACAAAAAGCACCAAATGCGCCATTCAAAATTTAAACACACCAATCAAAATTTCACACGATGCACGAGTTGCTCTCTCATTGGCTGTCTCCCAACATCTTGCCCCGCTGGCCTCCCATTGGATGACACAGCGGAACGTTACCCATACTTCCTGTACCCATAATTCCTATTTGTCACACACGTGAAGGAGAGTTGACCGTTGGCTTGTTTTGAGATTGATCATGCAGTGTTATATTTCATTATCGCTGAAACCCCTCTACAATCGGGACAATATTGAACCAGAAGGAGACCTTAAAGCGGAAATACAGTGCCAGAGGCGATTTTTTTTGGCACGATATTAAAACAGAGTGCTCTGTGGGAGAAGACCTCCGATCTCGCAAGGAAGCAAGTTAATATTGAATGAGGACCTCTGAGCTTTCAAACAGATACTGTAATTCCAATTTAAATAAAACATTGCGTCCATTTAAACATTTAAATAGAATTGTTCCGTCAGCTGCGTGTTGTTTGTGGGCATGAGTTTTGTGCGCGCACATGTGCATGTGAGAGAGAGAGAGAGAGAGAGAGAGAGAGAGAGAGAGAGAGAGAGAGAGAGAGAGAGAGAGAGAGAGAGAGAGAAGGAGGCTTAACTCTTTAGTTTTTAGATTAGTTTTTTAAGTTGCTCAATTCAGTAAATGTTTAATAAATGTGGCGCATGTGAGCAAAACGCGGCACATCTAGACCTCCGATCCCTCAAGGAATGAAGTTAAAGTTGAGTTTGGATCTCCAATCTGTCAAGCAGGGAATGCGCTTTGAATTCCACGTCTTAAAATGCTTAAAATGCCCCCCAGTACAGCTAACTGAGTTATCAAAGGCGGGCCATGTCTCTCGCTGTCTATGGTGTGAGAGATGTAATTGCTGACTTTCGTAAAAAGTAGGCTGCAAAGCCGTCAGCATGTTTCTGTCCCTTGTTAAAGGGTTGTGACAGGAAGGGCATCCGACGTAAAAACCTATGCCAAATCAAATGTGCGAATCATGTCGCTGTGGCGACTCCCAAGAAAGGAAAAAAGCCGAAAGGAAGGAGGGAAGGAAAATGCTCTGACGTCCTGCTTGTGGGCGTTGCCCGCTGCGCCACAATAAACATTTAATGTGTACACAATACACATTTAATGCGTACTCTATTGTGTATGTGTGTGTGTGTGTGTGTGTGTGTGTGTGTGTGTGTGTGTGTGTGTGTGTGTTTGTGTGTGTGAGAGAGAGAGAGAGAGAGAGAGAGACGTGTGTGTGTGTGTGTCTGTGTTAATAAAAAATTTTAATAATGGTTTAATTAATAAATATGTTAATAAAATGATTTAATATGTTAAAATGTTTAAGTGGTTTAAATAATTTTCTTTTACTTTTAACACATATTTCATACTAAATTGGTGTACTTTTATCATTTTTAAAGGGTTTATGGGGTAGTCTTGGGAGCCTTGGAACGATGTAAAATGTTTACATGTAAAATGCGCCCCTACTTACGAAACTCCCGCGTTAAGAAAAAGGCGCTGGAACAGATTACTTTGATAAGTAGGGGGCCGACTGTTCCTTGATTGGTCAAGGAGCAAATGAGGATTACAAGTAATTATGACAGTGGACAATAATGATAGATGATAACAACGTGGACTAAGATGACAGACTGTGATCCCTATGTGTCTTTCCAGCTCGTCAATTTAAACAAATCAAACAATTTCCTCACAAACTCATAAAACACACGGCTTCATAAAATCCTCAATAACTAATTACCTTTATTCTTTCAGTCGGGTTCAGGAAATCTTTGTTCATGTAATGAAGATAAATGCTTGTATAAGGGAGTGTAGAATAAATGTAGCTGTTTTTTAATTGTTATTAGGATGAAGGGCTTCATATCGAGACAAGAAAACATTTATTAGCATTTTAAATCATTCAAATTGAATGAGTTTTCTATGCCTCGTAGGGAAAGCCGACTTCTGAAGTGTGTATTTATAATGACAACAAACTTGATTTGAGTTAATAAACATATCAGAGCAACCTTGAAGGTGATGACATTGTTTCATCCAAGTGGAAATGATGAGGACGAGTCAGTAAGGATGAATTAAAAATACTGTGCTACCAGGGAGACACACACACACACACACACACACACACACACACACACACTACCTCATCATCATCAAAAAATCTGTTAGCTTCATCTTGTCTGTCACTTTTTGATTCATCATTCTCTCTAACACATATTCGCTCTCATCGTAATCTCTTCCAGGATATGCTGATGTGTTACTGAATCATTTTTACACTGAAAAAAAACACAGAACGTCAGAGCAATTATCATTTCCACCTCCTGGGACATTACACATCTCTCTTATTCGCTCTAAATCAAACACATTCACTTTTTGCAGGAAGAACGATGCAGTTAAATCAACATATCAACCTGCTAACTAGCTAATGAGCTAGTTATGAGTCGTGCAGCTTGCAGATTAGCGTGTTAATTAAGCACAATAAAAGCATGATCGGTTTGAGTGATTGGTGAGCTTTATTATTTATAATATGGGGATTCTACCACGGTGACAGTGGTGGCCTGGTGGTAAAGGTTCTGGATCACCGATCCAAAGGTTGGTGGTTCAAGCCCCACTCTCTATAGGTTGTCAATGTCCCCCCAGTGCACTAACTGGGTTATCAAAGGCCGGCCACGTTTCTCACTGTCTATGTGGTAGGTTCATGTAAAAGAACCATTGCTGACTTTCAACTAGAGTTGAAAGCCAACAGCGTGTTTCCACCCTGTGATGGCCTGGTGAGCTGTCCAGGGTGTACTCTGCCCTCACCCAGAGTTGGCTGGGATGGGCGCCAGCCTCCCCGTGCCGCTAATTAGGACTAAGTGGTTGCAGAAAATAAAATGATGAATAGGACGGCTGTTGTACCAACTAATAGAGATACTACCAGACTAATTTTAGAAGTTGAAACAGGGACACACACACACACACACACAACCATTTACACTGACATTCACACCTAGGGCAATCTTGAATATCCAGTTCGCCTAATGTGCATGTTTTTGGACTGTGAGATAAAATAGAACACCCAGAGGAACCCGTGTAAGTCTGAGGAAAGATAAAAGCTGCACACTGAAACTCCTTTGCCAGGCACAGGTTTCAAGCCTGGGAATTTCTTGCTGTGAGGAGAACATGAGAACAAACATTGCACATTTTCAAACCATTTGTAAAGGTCTCACCAAGATAGTTAGTGTTATGGCTGTTATGGCTGTTACGGCCTATTTTTTTCTTGTTGTTGTTGTTAGGATGTATGATCCCATTATACATTTATAGCTGTGATTATTTTG
>CM045733.1:54027500-54030000 GCA_024760905.1 Plotosus lineatus | reverse complement strand
TGTGACTAACTTTAATTAGGATTATAAATATAGGACAGTCGTAATAAGCATCTCACTACATGTTGTACTATATATAGCTTTTGCATGTGTCAATGAATACAGATTCTCCCCAACTTATGTTTTTAATTGGTTCCGGACGGCCGAACGTAAGTTGAAAGTGAACTGGGAAAAGGAGGGGCACGTTCAGTCTGTCGTTTGTAAACAATGAACGCAGCGTCATTACGTCATTAAGTCAGCGTACTACGTAGGTACGTCAAACTCAAAATTTGACTATTTTTCTTTGAAAAAAATCAAAAAAACATAAAATACAAAAAAACGTAAAACGGATGAACGTAATTTGGGGAGCATCTGTATTTTGAAATTTGAAAATCCCAAGTCATTCTCCAGTTTAGTCACCAGATACCACCAGAGACAAGTTTTATAATCCAAAACTATTTATATGATCAAGAATGAGGTTCTAGAAGCCAGGAGGTAGTTCTACGATCCAACCAAAATTAAAATCCACTAGCAAATATCCTGTTTGGTAGTGCTTGGAACAATCTTTCTCATCCTGGGTTCAAATCCCGGGGAATTTCTGTGTGGAGCTTGCATGTTCTCTTCGGGTGTCCTGGTTTCCTCCTACAGTCCAAAGATGTGCACATTAGGTTAATAGGCTGCTTCAAATTGCTTGTAGGTGTGAATGTGGTGTTGCCCGATGATTGCCTGGTGTGCTGTTCAGGGTGTACCTCACCTTCACCCTGTGTTAGGTGAGATAGGTTCCATCTGTATGAGAAATATTCTATAATTCATTAATTATTTCTGGCACCCAGAAGGGATTTAAAGAATCAAGAGTATAATAGTCTTGACAGCAACTAAAACTAAAGCTTTATTTACAACACTACTGTTTCTGAGGCACAATTTATCTTCATGGTTTATTTGCTGCTCTAGAAATGTCAGTGTTGCACAGGCAGCCCTATCACATCAGTGCAGCTTTTCCTTATAAAGATTTATTTTTTTATAACCATTTATACACTGTTACCTTGGTGATTAATAAATGTCACTTTACTGACGTTAGCGGTGTTTGTGGAGCATGACGCTGCTGTTGCATTTTTAAATGTTGAATATCATGCGAGAAGTGCTCAATAGTGATGCATCGGATTTATTAGATGGACTATGGGAAGAAGCTGGAGGAGAAGCTGGCTCAGAACAACGTGCGGGACGTCTGGAGAGGACTAAAGAACATGTCTGGATTTGGGCAGAGTGTCAGAGGGACAACTGATGGTGACCAGCGCTGGGCGGATGAACTAAACTGTTACTTCAACAGGTTTGATTCTCCCCCCTCCCCCTCTGCACCCCTCCCCGTTCCCCTCCCCTCTTCACACGTCTCCAGACCAGCTGACACCTCCCCCCTCCCCAGGCCAACTTCACTTGACTGCTACAGCCCGACAGACACATCCCCCTCCCTCTGCAGCCCACCCCAGCCCCCCCTATCCCTCACATCAGACCAGGTGAGGAAGACTGCTGAGGCGACTAAATCAGAGGAAATCTGAAGGACCTGATGGCATCAGTCCCAGGCTGCTGAGGACCTGCGCAGACCAGCTCTGTGTGGTACTATGCTACCTGTACAACCTGAGCCTCAGCCTGGAGAAGGTTCCCGTCCTATGGAAGACCTCCTGTGTGGTTCCGGTTCCCAAAACAGCTCAAGCGAAGGAACCAGCCCACTACAGACCTGTCGCCCTGACCTCCCACCTCATTAAGACCATGGAAAGGCTCCTCCTTGAACACCTCCGCTCTATGGTGAGCCCCACCCTAGACCCGCTGCAGTTTGCCTACAGGCCCAACATCGGAGTAGAAGACGCCGTCATCTACCTTCTGCAGCGGGCACTAACCCACCTGGAGATCGCCGGCAGCGCTGTGAGGGTCATGCTCTTTGACTTCTCCAGCGCCTTCAACACCATCAGGCCAGCGCGTCTGCGGGGGAAGCTGGAGGACGTGGGAGTGGACGGGCATCTTGCTGCCTGGATTATTGACTACCTTACTAACCGTCCACAGTAGTGCGGCTGCGCGGCTGTAAGTCAAAGGTGGTAGTCTGCAGCACGGGGGCACCGCAGGGCACCGTCCTCTCACCCTTCCTTTTCAACATCTATACCTCGGACTTCATATATAACACAAACAGCTGCCACCTCCAGAAGTTCTCGGACGACTCCGCCATCGTGGGCCGTGTGTCAGAGGGGAACGAGCTGGAGTACCGGTCGGTCATCGTTGACTTCGTGGACTGGTGTGAGCGCAACCACCTGTGCTTGAACACTAGGAAGACGAAGGAGTAGGTGGTCGACTTCAGGAAAAGCACTCGTACACACACACACACACACACACACACACACTTACTAGTGAACATCCAGGGACAGGACATTGAGACAGTGGACAGTTTCAAGTACCTGGGTGTTCACCTTAACAATAAACTGGACTGGTCCCACAACACCAACGCCCTGTACAAGAAGGGCCAGAGTCGCCTCCACCT
>CM045733.1:54010000-54025000 GCA_024760905.1 Plotosus lineatus | reverse complement strand
TATATATATATATATATATATATATATATATATATATATGTATATATACTAGTCCTTCTAAAAAAACTTAGCATATTATGATAAAGTTCATTATTTTCTGTATACTGATAAACATTAGACTTTCATATATTTTAAATTCATTACACACGACTGAAGTAGTTCAAGCCTTTTATTGTTTTTAATCTTGATAATTTGGGCAAAAAAGTAAAGAAAAACCAAAAATCACTATGTCAAAAAATTAGCATATTTCATCCGACCAATAAAAAAGTGTTTTTAATACAAAAAAAGTCAACCTTCAAATCATTTCAAATCACACAAAAAAAATACTAATAACGGAGTATTGACGCGAGCTTCATTGTGCCTTATATCAAGCCCAGGATGCTTCGATAGCGACCTTAAGCTCATCCACAGTGTTGGGTCTGGTGTCTCTCAACTTTCTCTTCACAATATCCCACAGATTCTCTATGGGGTTCAGGTCAGGAGAGCTGGCAGGCCAATTGAGCACAGTAATACCATGGTCAGTAAACCATTTACCAGTGGGTTTGGCACTGTGAGCAGGTGCCAGGTCGTGCTGAAAAATGAAAATCTTCATCTCCATAAAGCTTTTCAGCAGATGGAAGCATGAAGTGCTCCAAAATCTCCTGATAGCTCGCTGCATTGACCCTGCCCTTGATAAAACACAGTGGACCAACACCAGCAGCTGACGTGGCACCCCAGACCATCACTGACTGTGGGTACTTGACACTGGACTTCAGGCATTTTTGCATTTCCTTCTCCCCAGTCTTCCTCCAGACTCTGGAACCTTGATTTTTGAATGACATGCAAAATTTGATTTCATCCGAAAAAAGTACTTTGGACCACTGAGCAACAATCCAGTGCTGCTTCTCTGTAGCCCAGGTCAGGCGCTTCTGCCGCTGTTTCTGGTTCAAAAGTGGCTTGACCTGGGGAATGCGGCACCTGTAGCCCAGTCCACTGCTTCCACAGGTCCTCCAAGGTCTGGAATCGGCCCGTCTCCACAATCTTCCTCAGGGTCCGCTCACTTTTTCTGGTTGTGCAGCGTTTTCTGCCACACTTTTTCCTTCCCACAGACGTCCCACTGAGGTGCCTTGATACAGCACTCTGGGAACAGCCTATTTGCTCAGAGATTTCTTTCTGTGTCTTACCCTCTTGCTTGAGAGTGTCAGTGATGGCCTTCTAAACAGCAGTCAGGTCGGCAGTCTTACCCATGATTGCGGTTTTGAGTAATGAACCAGGCTGGGAGTTTTTAAAAGCCTCAGGAATCTTTTGCAGGTGTTTAGAGTTAATTGGTTGATTCAGATGATTAGGTTCATAGCTCGTTTAGAGTACCTTTTCATGATATGCTAATTTTTTGAAATATGAATTTTGGGTTTTCATGAGCTGTATGCCAAAATCATCAGTATTAAAACAATAAAAGACCTGAAATATTTCAGTTGGTGTGCAATGAATCTAAAATATATGAAAGTTTAATTTTTATAAGTACATTACAGAAAATAATGAACTTTATTACAATATGCTAATTTTTTGAGAAGGACTAGTATATACACAGTCATCCCTTGAATATCGCGGATAATGTAGACCAGACCTGGCCGCGATATTCGAAAACCGCGAAGTAGGAATGCCCCGCCCCCGTCCCCCTTGTCTCAGTTCTATATGTATAAGAAGTGTATATTAAACGTTACACAGTTATATGCATATGTAAATACTGTAATGTATTAATATTTAAATAGAATTTATATATAAATATTTTAAGTACCGTACTCATCTCTGACAGTAGCTCTTGTCCGCGGTGCAGGATGTTCACAAACACTATACAGTAAGATCATAAAATCACAAAAATCCCGCGGGAATGTGCGAGGCAACAGCGTCACGCGTCTAAGCCAATCAGCTTGCGAGATTCAGTTGAGTGGGCGGGAGACAATAGCGTCACGCATCTAAGCCAATCAGCTTGCAGTTGAGTGGGCGGTCCCTGCCTGAACTGGGGAGAAGGGGAACTTCAGTCTCTCGTTTGGAAACAATGAACGCAACCCGCCTTGGGTTCCTGCCTTCCGCTTGCTTACATGTGAGTTTCAGCACGAATTTCGAAATTTTTATGAATATATATATTTTTTATTATTATTATTAAAATACCGCGATGTACCAGGACCACGATGCTCAAATCGCGAAGTGGCAAGGAATGACTGTATATATATATATATATATATATATATATATATATATATATATATATATACATATATATATATATATCAGGGGTAAGGAACCTATATACCTCAGATAAATCTTAACAGAATAACAAATGCATAATTTCACTGTCATTTAAATAAAAATACAAAAAAAGCCATCAAATAAAACAAAAACAGATGAATAAATCTCGCGCATTTAAATCTATACATCTATTTTCACTGCCACGTCACTGTGGCGCACAGTGGAGAGCCAATCCTTTCTGTACTCCAGTATGCGGGCAAGTCCGATACCTTGAAACTCTAATTTTATTGGATTATAACAGCCACAGACTGCAAATGTTGTTTTTGAGTAAAGAGGTAAATTTCCTTTGTTTTGCACCAAGCCAAGCACAGCTGGCAAGCAAACACAAATGGACAGACATGGAAAAACTTCAACCCGCAGACCAGCTGATTGCCAAAACTTGGGACACGCTTCCTGTCACATAAACACTGCAGTGTGTGAGTCCAATAAAATTAGAATTTCAAGGTATCTGACCCGCCCGCACACAGAAAGGATTGGATCTCCGCTTCGCGCCACAGTGACGTGGCATTGAAAATAGATGAATAGATTTAAATGTGCGAGATTTCTTCAAGCCAGTCTGGTCATCTGGCGGTCACTTTCGGAAACAACGGCCCACATCCGGACAATCCGGAGTAGTAGGAAGCTACAGATTTTGTCCGTTGCATCCAAAATCCGTTAAAGTGAAGTCCGTAAAACCAAGGCATGATGTTTCATTTAAATTCATTATATTCGTATTTATATGATATTTCATTTATAAAAAAAAATCTTTGGATTACTATGCAAATGTCTTCTATTTAAAAAAATTTATTGAATTATTCATTAATTCAGGGGCAGTGGTGGTCTAGTGGTATAGGGCGCTGGATCGCTGATCCAAAGGTTGGGGGTTCGAGTCCCACTCTCCACAAGGTTGTCACTGTCCCCCCAGTGCGGCTAACTGGGTTATCAAAGGCGGGCCATGTCTCTCACTGTCTATGGTGAGAGGCATGTAAAAGAACCATTGCTGACTTTCGGAAAGAGTAGGCTGCAAAGTCGTCAGCGTGTTTCTATCCCTTGCTAAAAGGGTTGTGACAGGAAGGGCATCCGACGTAAAAATCTCTGCCAAATTAAACGTGCGAATCAAAATGATTCGCTGTGGCGACTCCTGAGTAAAAGGGAAAAAGCCGAAAGGAAGACAGACAGACAATTCATTTATTAATTCATTTTTAAGCCACTTATTCCTAATTATCGTCCCAGGTAGGCTGGCACCCATCTCAGTGAACTCAGGGAAAAGACGGGAGGTCTGGGAAGAGAAGCAGAACAATACATTTCTGAACTCCTGCCAAAAGTTTCAAAAAAGAAACAAATTGACTCCAGTATTATAATGAACTGGATAAGAGTGAAACTCTCTGTAAATCTGATCAGATCTGCTGTGCTGTGTTTGAGAGGAACCAGGAGTTTAAACACAATGATATGTACAGATGATTAGAGAGAGGGAGAGGGAGAGCGAGAGAGAGAGGGAGAGCGAGCGAGAGAGAGATTGTATATAGTACAAACTCGTATAGGTTACTTATACAAGGTTTAAACATACGTTCCCCTCTAAAGAATGTCCTGTAACTATCATCATCATCATCATCATTTTCTGTAACCGCTTAATCCTAATTAGGGTCGCGGGGAGGCTGGCGCCCATCCCAGCCAACTTCGGGCGAGGGCAGAGTACACCCTGGACAGCTCGCCAGGCCATCGCAGGGCGGAAACACACCGACGGCTTTGCAGCCTACTCTTGTCGAAAGTCAGCAATAGTTCTTTTACATGCCTCACACCATAGACAGTGAGAGACATGGCCGGCCTTTGATAACCCAGTTAGCTCCACTGGGGGGGACAGTGACAACCTTGTGGAGAGTGGGAATCGAACCCCCAACCTTTGGATCAGCGATCCGGCGCCCTATACCACTAGACCACCACTGTCCCTTGTCCTGTAACTACTTACCAACAAATTCATGTAAGAACTGCCGTCCTGAACCTAACTCGTTCGTAAACTGGGGAGTGTCTATACACACATACAGATGGTATGAAGAAGACGACATATATACATACGCACGCGTGCAGATGCATGTGCACACACAGATGCAAAAGTGTATCCAGTTTTGATGGGAGATTTTGGGTTGTTTTTTTGTTTTGTGTTGGTTTAGGGTTTTTTTTTTTGCATAATTGGCCTTGTTTTTGTGAAATTATATATATATATATATTTTTTTTTAAAACGGTGATGCACTGACGCCACATTAATTGAAGCCCGAAGTAGCGAGGGATCCCTGTACTGTGCAATTAGCGAGAAGACATCAAAGTCCAGGGGATGTCACTGAATACTAATTTTTGAAGTGAACAATTGTATGAGTACTATATACAACAGTTAATTACAGATTTAATTCACATGTGAACATACTTCCAGAACCAAAGGCCATCGCGGCCAGTCTTTAACTGCAGTCTGAGAAATTGGAGAAAGCGCCTGCCCCATTCAGTCTTCTGTGGACATTTTCTGTTACTTAAACAGCTCAGGGTTTACCACGGTCACGCTCAAAATGCTCCCTACCAGACACTTCATCAGTTTAGGACAATCTGTGGTGAATTTTCTGTTGGTTTTTATGGTTCTTTGGTGTACAAGCTCATGTCCAGTCTGTTTAGTTTGGAGGTGTGTTTACCTTAACCACCTCGCTGGTTTTATACAAGTTTTTTGTGGCTTCACGGCTCAGGGGTGTGTGTGTGTGGGCAGCTGCCTTTTCATTTCCTTAAACACCAGTTTAAATCGATTTTTCTGTATTTTATGTTTCTGTTCTATATGAATCTTACAGTGCAAACCACGCTAGAATAAACAGTAAATTCAAATTAAACATAGCAAACAGACTCGGCAGTTTGTTGATTAACATTGATGATTTTAAATAAAAAGTGTTTTACATTAGTAATGTAAAAATAATAATTTGTCATGTAAAAAGTAATTAGTAATTTAAGTAAAGTGTTTTAAAATTAAAGCTATATTATGGAGCTTTCTTTGTATTTATTTCCTGTATATCACGAATAATATTTTCTGTGTTTGCCACTTGCAGTATTTATTCTTTCATTTTCCAAACTACTGAAATCCTGACATCAGTGTTGGTTCTTTTACACGCCATTCACCCTAGACAGGGAGAGACATGGGCAGCATTTAATAACCCAGTTAGCTGCCCTATGAGGGGGCACGGCAGTTACAATCCGTTGATAGTAGGATTTGAGCCCCTGACCTTGAGATCAGTAATCCTTCATCCGATTAACTTTGTACATGCACACCTGCTTTCAGTTTATTTTATTTTTTTAGCTTTGTTCTGTTTGTTTATGAGTTATTGTTGTTTTTTTACACAGCCCCCACTGCCAAATTTTATCCTGTTTGTCTCGCATAATTTTTACGAATCAACCTTTCTGTTTAAATTAACCTTTAGTCATGAATGCTTTTGTCCACAGCAGGATATGTAATGAGATAAGAAAGCAGTGATGAGTTTAGCAGATTTTTGTTATTTGATTTCAAATGTATGATTTTCTAAGCTGTCTGGAAGAGAGAGACATTTGCAGTAAACACACACACACGCACACGCACACAAGTAAATGTTAATTATTCTTATTAACAATACTATACAGTCAATTTGATTTGTAAAAAGTGTCAGGAACAATCTCCATCTCCTACTGCACCGTTATTTATTAGCATCTCTCTCTCTCTCTCTCTCTCTCTCTCTCTCTCTCTCTCATTCACACACACACACACACACACACACACACACACACACACACACACACACACACACACACACATACACACACCTGTTTTTCCAAAATGCTCATTATTATAAGAGCCGACTCAAACATAGTGTGTGTGTGTGTGTGTGTGTGTGTGTGTGTGTGTGTGTGTGTGTGTGTGTGTGTGTGTGTGTGTGTGAACTATGAACTCTGACAAATCAGTTTTTGTGCTGTATTACTGAGTTCTGCATTTAACCCATCCAATGTAAGCATAGACACCCTTGCACACACACACACACACACACACACACACACACACACACACACACACACACACACACACACACACACACACACACACAAGCTGAAGCTAATCCCAGCTGTCTTTGGCTGAGAGGTGCAGTACACCCTGAACAGGTCACAAATGTATTGCAGGACTGACACAGACACAAATAACCATTCGCTCTTACATTCAGACCAATGGACAGTTTAAACTGAACATTTTGCATGATGTTCCAGTTTTTGGGAGAAACTTCAGGGAGAAACTGGAATACAGGGATCCCTTGCCACTTTGCACTTCAATTCATGTGGCTTCAGTGATTTTTTTTTTTTTTTTTTTAATAGAATTTAAAAAATAATACCCCCATTTCACTGGAGCGCGGGAGACTCACGGAAGCAAAAATATTGTCATATGCCAACGTTCCGCACTTATTGCCTCATCTTCCGTGTCATTCCGTATGATTCCGTATGTGATCCTCCGCTGCCGGCAGACCAAAATCTTCCGTGAACATGTTCAAAAGCACGTTCATGGAAAAAATTTGGTTCCCTTTGTTCCCTTTGGTTCCCTTTGTTCCCTTTGGTTCCGTAGTCCTTCCGTAAACATCCCGTCATTTCCGCAATCTTTCCTTTTATACTGTAAGTGTTCCGTGACTTATCCGCAAGTCTTCCTCTCTTTTCCGTATGGTCAAAAGCGTTGATGATGGCCTGACAGACCTCTGGTAGGAAACTTGCAATGGTGTGACGAGATACCCTGAAGTTGAAGGCCAGATTTCGATACTTGTCCCCCGAGGCCAGATGACACACGGTGACAACTAGTTTTCAGAACAGGACTGAGTACACTTCTGAAGTTAGTATCCTTCTTTGTCAGTTGAGGAGCCAAAAAAATCAAAAACTCGTCAAACAGTTCAGGTGGGACCCAGAGATAGTTGAAGAAGGACTGCTTATCTTCGATACGGAGCTCCTCCATGAGATTGCCGTAGTTCCCAAGGCTAATTCTTTGTTCCACCATCAGCCATGAACGTACCCAGAAGCGTTTAGGTGTGTACCTCCTTTTTTTGGTCGTACTCTGCGGTTGTCTCGTTGCATTTTGGTGTATTGGAAAAGCAACAGCAGCTCGTGGAGCAGTTCCAAGTCAGCCATATCCTTGTCCATTTTAGGAGAGATTCTTGGTGTTTCCAGTATGGGGTCGCTTGGCAGAATGAGCTTCCCTGGTCGAATCCACGAATTTATAGGCGGAATCAGGAGCAAATTCTTTGATTTTTGCCAATTTTTCCATATTGAAACATGGTTACACCGGGTATTCCTCAGTCATTCTGTGTTGAATGTAAACGTTCCGCTTTCATTCCACGTGTTTCTGCAATCATTCCGCAGCTCTTCCTTCAGTGCCGTAGTTAATCGTGAACGTTAGTGAACGTTCTGTGAACTAACCGTAAATCTTCCTGTTGCTGGCTGGCGGCGTTAACGCTTTCTTTATTCATTGCAGGCACTGGCGAGGGACGTGGTTGTTATCTACGAGCGAGGTCCAGAGAGCGCACTTGTTTCTATTCAGCAAGATTCCGTTTCTCTGCGATCTCTCTGACTCCTAGTATCCTGCTTCGTGCTTGACCAGATTCCCATGAATAATTATTTCCAGTAATTTCAATTTTCCCAGTGCAAAAATAAAATCGTTAAATCTTCTTACTTGGTCTCCTGCATCTTTGGGCCCCACACATATGCTCCAGACATAACAGAATCTTCTGACAGGAAACATGGACCCAGCGAAGACCGCCCAGCTCCGGCAGGCATTATCCGACCAGAGAGTCCACTTGCAACAACACGACTCCACCGTGCACCAAATGGTGGACAACCTCCAGCGTACAACCACCAGCATGATGCAGCTTGGTGGAAGGATGGACGCCATCGCCACTCAACTCGCTGCCACGACCAAGCCCACTCACCTTTCACTCTCCGCTTTGGCAGCAGCGCCAGCTACACTCCCTGCGCACCGAGAACCACTCATTCCCACGCCAGCCAGGTATTCGGGCACGATCGGCTCCTGCGCACAATTCCTCCATCAGTGTTCGCTCGTCTTCAGCTAACAACCGCTCACATACACCACCAACCAAGCTAAGACCATCTTCATTATGAGCCTACTGATGGAGCAAGCCTTGTCCTGGGCATTAGCAGTTGCCATCCATACCCTGGAATTATGCTCCCATTTCAACCAATCCGTGCGAGAACTGAAAAAGGTTTTCGATCGCCCGGCGAAAGGGGAGGAGGCGAGCTCTAAGCTCCTACGAATCCGGCAAGGCTCATAGTCAGTGGCGGAATATGCAATCCGATTCCGGATTCTCGCCATAGAAAGCAACTGGAACGACCCCGCTCTCCAGGGGGCTTTCCTGCGGGGTCTGAATGAAACGCTGAAGGACGAGCTCACAGCACGAGATCAGGCGGCTACTCTCGAGGATTTGATTGCCTTGTCGACCAGGCTGGACAACCAGTTGAGAGAGAGAGGGATAGATCCCGGGAGGAGCAGACCAGTCTTGTCTACCCGTCCTCGAGCGCCTTCGTGAGGCCCAAGGAAGCCCCCCCCTCAAACCTCATCACCATTTTCTCCTCTGAGGGAGGATGATGAACAAGTGCCCATGCAGGTGAGCCAAAACAGCCTGACGGCGGAGGAGAGGCATCGGCGACTGACCAACGGTCCATGCATCTAGTGCGTGGAAAAGGGTCATTACCTCGCCCAGTGCCCCACACGACAGGGTCCGACAGCGAGGAGTGGAGCAGCAGATAGAGAACCCTCCAAGACACCCGGGAAGTGCCTGCAAGTTCAGGGTACGCTGCACTCCTCGCAACACTCCTATTCTGTGGACGTATTCATTGACTCAGGCACTGACGCTAACTTCATTGATCTGGGAATGGTTGAGCTCCACGACCTACCCATATATGAACTCAAAACCCCCAAAGAGGTAGTGGCCATTGATGACCAACTCATAGTTCATGCACAAGACGAAGCCGGTTAAGCTCAGTCTGTCCGGGAACCACCAGGAGTAATTGGAGCTGTTTATTCTCTATGCCCCCCTCTCTCTCTCCCCTGGTGCTGGGGTGGCCGTGCCTGCAGACCCACAATCCCCACATCGATTGGCGCACCCTCACCATACGCAGCTGGAGTGACTACTGTCTACAACACTGCTTACTGGCAGCCGTACCCTCCCAAGCGTCACAAACCTTGGTCAACCTGGAGCATCTGGACTTGGTCGGCATGCCGAAGGAATACCATTATCTAAAAGAGGTCTTCAACAAGGACCGGGCTCGCTCAGTACCTCTCCATCAGCCGTTCGACTGCGCCATTGACTTACTCCCAGGTTTCACGCTTTCTCAGCAACTGTACAACCTCTCAAAGCCAGAGAAAGACGCCATGGAGGTATATATAAACGAGTCGCTTACTGCAGGTCTCATTCAACCCTCATCATCCCCGGTAGGCGCTAAGGTTGGGGGTGCGAGTCCCACTCTTCACAAGGCTGTCACTGCCCCCCCAAAGCAGCTAACTGGGTTATCAAAGGCCAGCCATGTCTCTCACTGTCTATGGCGAGAGGTTCATGTAAAAGAACCATTGCTGATTTTGGCAAAGAGGAGCCGCATAGCCATCAGCGTGTTTCTGTCTCTTGCTAAAGGGTTGTGTCAGGAAGGGCATCCGACGTAAAAACCTATGCCAAATCAAACGGGCGAATCAGATGATTCACTGTGGCAATCCCTGATAAAGGGAAAAAGCCCTAAGGAGAAGAAGAAGAAGAAGAAGAAGAAGAAGATATACACATATACAGACGCTCCCCGACTTACGTTTTTGTTTGTTTCCGGATGGCCGAACGTAAGTTGAATATGAATGTAAATTGTTACTGTATGTTCCAGTGACATATGACGCTCATACTGTACAATACATTGAGAAATACCATTACCGTATCTCATAAAACACCCCTAAATTGTGGGGCCGGTGGCGTGTGGGGCCGGTAGTGTAGTGGTTAGGGTGCTGCGCTCATGGTCGGGAGGTTGTGAGTTCAAATCCCACTGAGACCCTCACTGTGCTAAGACCCCAGGGCAAGGTCTCAACCACAAGTGTGCCTCTGTTCACCTAGCAGTATAAATAGGTACCAGAAAAAATATACTGGGAAAGTAACCTGCGATGGACTAGTGTCCCATCCAGGGGTAGTTGAACTCCTGGTCGCTTCACGCTATGGAAACCAGGGATAAGCACCAGCCTGATGAGCCACGAGGCTCAGGTGTAAAAACTCAACAGACTTACCTTCATCTAACTCACTCCAGAATCTCTCTTTCTCTTCTAGATCACATCCTGCATATGGGGCATAAGCACTAACAACATTGAACATCACATCTTCAATTTCTAACTTGAGACTCATCACTGTCTGGCACTCTTTTCACTTCTAGAACATTCCTGACAAACTCCTCCTTCAAGATGACTCCTACTCCATTTCTCTTCCCATCCACACCATGAAAAAAACAGCTTAAACCCTGCTCTTAATCTTCTAGCCTTGCTGCCTTTCCACCTGGTCTCCTGAACACACAGTATGTCCACCTTCCTCCTCTGCATCATGTCAGCCAGCTTTCTACCTTTTCCTGTCATAGTTCCAACATTCAAAGTCCCTACTTTCAGTCCTAGACTCATGCCTTTCCTCTTCTCTCTCTGCCTACGGAGATGCCTCCTGCCTCTCCTTCTTCGACGTCTTCGACCAACAGTAGTCCAATTTCCACCAGCACCCTGTTGGTTAACAGCACTGTTGAGACAAAGCGCGGGTTATACGGACTTCTGGTCATTCAAGTGAGCAAGGGCACAGTTGAGTACTCGTTTAGCACTCAGCCTGCACTGATGTGAATCACCAGCAGAGCGGAGAGTTCTCTTTCTTTTCTGGATTCGGGTTTTCATTCATTTTACAACTCTCTTTGCTTAACTGAGTATGCATGGTAGATTGCACCGATCCAAGCAGATAGTTAATTCATCTTTGTGTATGAGACTTGCACCCATGCTAGTAGGCTTACGCTTTTGACCAACCATATTTGCTTAGGGTTACAAAAGTCCACAAAACAGTGTAAACACAAAGATCACAGAGACGACGTCTTAACACAAGGGTAACACGCTATATAGATAACTGAACTGGGAAGAAGGAAGGGCACGTTCAGTCTGTAATTTGTAAACAATGGACGCAGCATCATTACGCCATTGCCTCATTACTTCAGCGTACTACGTAGGTACATCTAAACTCAAAATTTGATTTTTTTTTTTTTTTCAGAAAGAAAAAAACGTAAAATCAAAAAGACGTAAAACAAATAAACGTAAGTCAGGGAGTGTCTGTACATGTACGTATACAGCAGTCAGGGGGGGTCGATCCTACTTCGTGGAATTCGGCGGTCATGGGGGGTCTCGGGCCCCATTAACCGCGGAATGTGAGGGATCTCTGTAAATGGAGGAGACCAACACAGGTGCAAAGAAAACATGTAAACTTCATACACAAATACCCTTTGCTGAGGCTTGAATACAGAACCTTCATATTGTGAAGCAACACTGTTAACCACCTAAGTCACCTCATTTGTGTTCTTGTTTTTGTGTTTCATTAAAGGGCGTGGCTGTGAATCAGAAATGTTCCTCAGAAAGATGTATGTAGATCATGCTCGTAAAGCATTTCAGCATTTCCTGCTGCTTTCACAGTGTAAGTATAACAGCAGAGGAGTAATGCACATGAATCAACATGAAAGTATTCATTCATCTATTTATTTTCTAAACCGCTTAATCCTAATTAGGGTCGCGGGGAGTCTGTCGCCCACTGATGCCGACACTGGGTGAGGGCAAAATATATTGTAGCCAGCTCGCCAGGCCATTGCAGGGAGAAACATGCTGATGGTAACCCAGTAAACTGCTTTATAAATGATACCAATCAATGGTTCTTTTACAGGGTCTCACCACAGACAGTAAGAGACATGGCTGGCCTATGATAACCCAGGGACAGCAGTGACCACTAAATTATTAATTAACCCAATGTATGATTTTATATATATATATATATATATATATATATATATATATATATATATATATATATATATATATATTTGTCTGTCTTCCTTTCGGCTTTTTCCCTTTTACTCAGGAGTCGCCACAGCGAATCATCTGATTCGCATGTTTTTTGATTTTGCAGAGGTTTTTTTTACGTCGGATGCCCTTCCTGTCACAACCCTTTTAGCAAGGGACAGAAACACGCTGACGGCTTTGCAGCCTACTCTTTACGAATGTCAGCAACGGTTCTTTTACATGCCTCTCACAATAGACAGTGAGAGACATGGCCCGCCTTTGATAACCCAGTTAGCCGCACTGGGGGATATACTGTGTATGTATGTATGTATGTGTCTGTGTGTGTGTGTGTGTGTGTGTGTGTGTGTGTGTATATATATATGTATATATATGTATAGATATATAGGATTTTCTGAGTAGATCCTTCCGTAGGAGAGTGCTCAATACTTTTTGGTAGAGCAAATAACGATAAAAATAAAAGGACAGGACAAAGACTTTCTATTGAAACTCCATTTATCACTACAGATCTGTTTCGAGGGGTGGTCAATCAAGGATTCTTCTATAATCACCTGAAGAGAGAGGATGGTTTCACCACCCCTCGAAACAGATCTGTAGTGATAAATGGAGTTTCAATAGAAAGTCTTTGTCCTGTCCTTTTATTTTTATTATATATATATATATATATATATATATATATATATAAATACTGAAAATACTGAAAAATATATATACTACTGAAAAAATATTTTTAAAATGTGTAGCACAAACCCAGCTTCAGTTAAATAAATATACTATAAAATATATTTTTTTTAAAATGTACTGCACTGAGAAGTATATTATATACTGACATCAATTCCACACTGTCACTGTCCTGCTCACTGATCTCCTCTTTATCTTTCTGACACCATTTCGGTTGCTTTGTAAATGAATATTCATGTTAACATCGCTGAATATTATAAGTGTTAAATTATAAGATATGAACAGTGCAGATAAATCTCATCACAAAGCTGGTGCGTGTCATTGTGCCCTCTTGGGTGTGTGTGTGTGTGTGTGTGTGTGTGTGTGTGTGTGTGACAGACCGGCATGGTATGAAACAGACCGACATCGAAAGACCCATAGGATATTTTCCACTGAAAGGTTAAATGTCAGATAAAGAAAAGTGATTTTCTCAACAACACCTGAGGGACAGAGAAAGACAGGGGGAGACGGATCCTGAGAGAGTGCCATTACACTATTCACATGTGCACACATGCAGTCATGATTAAGCCAGCCTATGCATTCATGGTACGCCACAGTACGCCAAAGTAAGTACCTTCACGGGAATTGTGAGCGCCATCAAGGGAACAATGCGGAAACTATGAGTGAGATGAGTGCCATTGAGGGGCATTGCTGACCCAAAAAATGAAACATGTTCATTAATTTTGTCACGCACACTTTTGCACACCTTGCCGCGAAGTATAAGAAAACTGTGAGGAAACAGTGAGGGCACGTGTAAATGCTCACCACGTCATGCACGTTATATGGTAATCAATGCCACGCAACGTTACACCTGTATCCTCAATGGTGCTCTTGTGTCCTCCATGGTGTTCATTGACTGCTACGCATTGTCCAACATTAACTGTTGGCGGACCAGGGAGTGAGTTGTGGACAGAACTGTGTTTCTCACTATTTCCTCAAAGGTAATCATAGTCTACTCACCTTTAAGTTTGGGTGAGTACTCAAATCACTGTATTCCGCAACACCACACACAAACGGTTAACCAATCAGCAATGTCCACATTGACTTGCCCTGTATCTTAAATGGAAGGGTGTTCAGTTGCATGACATTTACATATTCAGAATTCCAGGTAGAGGAAGAAAGTATCAGGTGTGGATTCTAGCTGCTTACATATATCAATGCCATAGTCTTCGATTTGTAGTAATGCAGCAGCACCTGCAAGAAAGACACTTTGTTGATTTAATGCCATTTTCTCGACATCTCTAGAGTTCATCATCTTGACGACTACAGAATGAATGGTGGATGAATCCAGCTACCCAATATATATATATATATATATACACTTGTGAGGCATAACAAGGAGTGTCATAAATGGAAGCACGGTCACCTTTTTAGCGTGATGTGGAGCAAACTTGCCTGGCCATTGAGTGACGTTGAGGAACTTGGAGCACTCCAACACAAAAATTTGCAAACATACCGCGATGGTGAGGAGTCGAGTGGAACGTCGCGGAACATCCTCAATGGTACGAATGAACAAGCTACGAGCAACGCTTATTCCTCTCTGGCACGAACTGTTTGACTGACCGGTGAAATAAACAGAAAATCATTCTGCCATGGTACGCATGAATGAGTGCCAATGAGGATTTAAAATGCATACTAGTGTCAGGCTGGCTTTACACTAATAGACGTCCACACTTTTGTTTGCTGTCTCTAACAGAATCGCTAATAAAATTTTTCAAGTAAGGGGTGCGGACATGGTGCTGTAGCCGTTAGAACTCCAAGCTCACAGAAAGGAGGTCATGGATTCAAGTTCTGGATTTGTTGGTTCTGGGTGAAGTTTGCACATTCTTGCATGTCATGTATCATGTACCCCCCCCCCCCCCCTTCCCAGTACTCCAATTTCTCACCGTCCATAAATATGCATTATACTATTTTGCTGTTCC
>CM045733.1:53762500-54005000 GCA_024760905.1 Plotosus lineatus | reverse complement strand
CCTGGGCTTCAAGCCTTCTAAGCGTTCCATTATATTTTGCTTTGCCTGTGCATAAGATTATAATTGATTATGTAGTCACAGGACATGCTCATTATCCATTCATTTTCTTTCTGTTTTAGCTCAGTCAGCCTGTCGTACCATTTTTGAGAGGAGAAGTACCATAGAACGCTGCCATCCACCTCACCCATCCATACTACCTGGATATTTCCTGAGATTTCTAGCAGCTACCCAATTCCAGCTTGCATTTCCTCTTACCCATGACCAGGCCATTCAGTCTTCAGTCTCAACCAGAGACATGCAACCAGTACACCCAGACTGATGGTTTTACTATTCCACTGCTTGCTCTTCTCCTCCTGGTTCCCCTTATATTCCTCTGACCTCACTCATATTCAGAGCCTTCTCCATGGCCTCTTGTTACTGATTGGCCTAGTAATTGGCCTGATTCCCCACCGATTATTCATCAGCTTCGTGTATTAATTGACCAGATTCCATCACCAATTATTCACCACCCTCACCAGTTGGGTTTGAGTCTCCTTCTTCCTTTACTGATGTGGTATCAATCATTAGACAGGCTGACTGATATGTAATATCAAATTAATTTTTTTTTTTTTTTTTTCGTTTCTCCCTTTCATTCTCAGTGTGGGTATTTTCTTCAGTAAGCTAGTTTAAAGCTAAACATAATATGCAAATTATATGTGAGCATTAACACTTGTATCAATTACAGTTAATCATCTGATGTCTAAAACATTTTTCCTAAATAACTGGGATTATGAAACAAAGTATTAATAAAACCTTAAATACAAACTTAACCAGGGGGTTAGATTTTTTCCAACACCCCGTTCACATAGGGCTTGTTGTCCAGCAGTCAAGGTCCCTGAAGGACCTTGCTGAGGTGTTGAACATGCTCCTTCATACTATGGGTGTGTGTTTGTGTGTGTGTGTGTGTGTGTGTGTGTGTGTGTGTGTGTGTGTGTGTGTGTGTGTGTGTGTGTGTGTGTGTGAAAGTATTATCAATATACACGAAAACATAATGATACAAAAGTGAGGCCAGTCAAGCTGGGGATTGTGTTTACAATGACACACACACACACACACACACACACACACACACACACACACACACACACACACACACACAATAAAGGAACACCATTACATTTGGTGCTAACTTAAAACAGCCAAAGGTGAAAATGTGACATTTACTATAGCCATGATTATTCAAAACCACTCATTATTATTCATAACACATCTGCATCTTGGCACCAATGTCATAATGATGCACAGAGACAACATAAACCAGTGTGTGAGTGCGTGCACTAAACATGTGGTGTTAATGAATTTTCATATCATGTTAATTATTTAACCTTTTATCCCAGATACAATATTACCATAATATTGTGATTTTAAATACCACTGTTTGTACCTGTCTCACTGCGCTCATGACACACACTTAACTGTTGGTGTTTTTAAACTTCTTTTATGAATATTGTATATGTACAGTATACAGTGGTCTGTTATTGATTAGGAGAATAGTCCACTACCAACAAAGACACACACTACTTAAAATTTTCAGCTTACTCACCACTGAGAGTTATTTATATTTCTTAATATTAACACCACACTACTGTTGAGTTCTGTAACCGACAGTTCGTCCATTTTCGGATAACCCAGTTAGCTGCAGTGGGGGTATCCTGGTAGGTAGATTTTCATGATGGGTAAAATTGGACGCACATACTAATTGTTTACTTTTATACAATGTCTGTAAATTAAGGAGCACATGTCGAAATCAGAGACACTGCATGGAGGGCATGTATTTCACCTACGTTTTACTCTAAGTAGCCTTACCCTGTGTGAAAAACATGTAGTGCTCACTTTGAACAGACCATTGAGGTCTATTCAAAGACCAATCATGAGATGATGTAATGCTTAACCGGCAGTGGTGGTGGTCGGGAAACTAAAACCAAGCACATTGGAAGTTATTTACTTGAGTTGAAATACCATCATGTATTTTTATCTTAATATTCAAAATCAAAAGGAAGAACCTAACAAATAATAGTCTTGTATTAATTCCCTTATTCTAATACAGGATGTGATTTTTGTTTGTTCGAGAGGAGCATATTTTCTACAGGGACAGGTAGACTGGTTGCTCGACAGATAATAAATAGATTATAAATTAAGAGTAAGTGATGATGTGTAGGGCAGTGGTGGCCTGGAGGTAAAGCTTCTTGATCACTGATCCTAAGGTCGGGGGTTCAAGCCCCACTCTCAACAGGTTGTCACTGCCCCCCACTTCCCCCAGTGAAGCTAACTGGGTTATCAAAGGCCGGCCATGTATCTCACTGTCTATATAAAAGAACCATTGCTGACTTTCGACAAGCGTAGCTGCATAGCCATCAGAGTGCTTGGCGAGATGTCCAGGGTGTACTCTGGCCTCGTCCAGAGTTGGCTGAGATGGGCGCCAGCCTCTCCGAAACCCTAATTAGGATTAAACGGTTACAAAAAATGAATGAATGAATCAATGATTTGTGATGTTGTTTTATGTAAGGAGATGTTTATGTAACACAGCAAAAAAATCCAGTGTCGTTGCACTGCTCCAATCAGAAGTAAAGTGGTAACTATACTACTAGTATATTGTTTTGATCTTTCAGCGTTGCCTTTACTACTGTACACACCATCTTCCATCTCTCTCTGATACAGTGTCAGGGTCTGTGACCCAGTATCAGTGTAAATCCCTTGCTGATCTTTAGCTAATGTTAACATATTAACAGGACAACGAAAACATTTACACAGAGATTAACAAATCTGAGCATTCGGGCATAGCAACCACCTCTTTAGGGATTAAAGAGCACTGCACCATCCTTACACACACACACACACACACACACACACACACACACACACACACACACACACACACCAGTATGAAAGAGAGAAAAACGATATGAATATTTAAATATAATCTTAATGCTACATTTTTTATGCACTATTTCAAAGACAAAGTGTATATCTTAATATTTCACAAAATAATCATTTTTATATAATTTATTTTTATTATTCTATTTGAATCACTGTACCAAGCATATAAATATTATTATATGGTGTTAGTGAGTGGTGAACGTTTTGCAGCTCAGCAAGTCAAATCAGTCAGGATTCACAGGAATGAGGTGAACTACTCCCTCAGCTCTCCTGAGCACTGTCGTCAGAGGCCATTTGCCCGTTGTGTTCCAAAGCAAATTGGTCCTGAGTGTCAGGCCAGACAAAGTGCATATTCGAAATCCTTATGTGCGATAGAGAGACAGAGATACTGAGAGAGAGAGAGAGAGAGAGAGAGAGAGAGAGAGAGAGAGACAGAGGGAGATACAGGGTTGGAATAACATGGTACTTCAAGGGAAAAAAGGGATATTCTGGCCGAGCTCCGAGGCCAGGCCTGAGGAAAGAGCTCATTGGCGAGTGTCAAAGGAGCTACCCCTGGAGACTCTGTTGTGTTGCTTGGGATGCTGGTGCTCATGTTGGGAACAGCAGCGAGATCTAGACGGGAGTAATTGGGAAGAGCGGTCTGTCTGATCTGAATGCAAGCAGTGATTTCTTATTGGACTTCTGTGCCAATTACTGTTTACACCATGTTCAAGAATAAAGGCATTCACAACTGCACATGACCCAAGGACTCCCTATGCCTCTGGCTGATGATTGATTTTTATTTATTTATTTTGTTGCTGTATACTCAGATTGATGACAATGTGACTTGGACATTTCAGTAACGGGAGAGATTGAGCTGTCAACAGATCACCACGTGCTAAGAGTTGGGTAAGATGCAGAATGTCAGACATGTGTGGTGCACTCATAGAATGCTTACGAGGGTGAATTAAATTCACTACTTTTTCAAATTTTTGTGTAAAAAAAAATTACAGTACTTGAGAACAGTTTTCAGTATAAAAACAAAATTCAGCGAAATTTACTTAATTTTAGTACGACCACCAAGGAACTGAAATGTTACAATCATGAAAATCTGATGAAAATCCACAAGTTCTTCTTTTCAAAAATTGTCAGGGCCGTCTTTCTCATCATAATATTAATATCCTCCCACAACCCTTTTGCTGACATATCACAGGGATGTTAAGTTTTCATAGAAAGAGAGTATCTTTGATTGGATAATCTTTGCACCCTCCCAGTTTGTTCTGATGATTGGTAAACCCTCCTCTTTGTCACAGAGCAAACAGCTGCTTACATGGTGGAAACAACATGCTGACGTGGTGCTACGTGTAGCCCTGTAAGTTTGGCATCAGATGCAGCTATGGACCCCCGCAGCCCAAATATATCAGATGACTAACGTGTTTGCCCCTCACCTTGCTTTTGCAACCCTTCACCAGATTCTGACATCCCTTCTACCGTTATTCCTTTGTCAATCTTTACACAAACCTGAACATTCATTAATTTTCTGAATCATTCGTTGTTCATTTTCTGAATTTCTTAATTAGGGTCGTGGAGAGGCTGTCACTCATATAACCCGACTCTTAGAGAGGGCAAGGTACACCCTGGACAACTCGCCAGGCCATCCCAGGGCAGATACACACTGACGACATCCCAATGGCCTACTCTTTATGGACGACAGCCAGTGAGAAACTTGGCCGGCCTCTGATAACACAGTTAGCTGCACTGGGAGGACGGCATTGACAACTTGGTTATAGTGGGGCTTAAACCCCTGACCTTTGGATCAGTAAGCCAGCACTCTACCAATGGGCCACCGCTACCCCCCTACAAACCAGAACATAAAGGAGTTAATGACTTGTGCTATCGGCATTATGTTGGAAAACCAATTACATTTACGACAAATATGAATTTAAAACACACTATTGATTAATGTAAAAATGTAACCCTCATGGTGGTCCCCATACTTTTTTCAAATTTTTTTAAATTCCATGAGTGTGATTCCCACCTGTAGTGAACACTTTTAGGCAAGGGGCAGAGAACTTTGGAAATATTGGATAAAATGAAAACAGCTTTAAGGTAACTGATCTCTTCTCATTATGGGATACTGTGAAGTTCATTCATTTATTCATTTTCTAAGCCACTTAATCCTTATCAGGGTCGCAGGGAGGCTGATGGGAATCTCAGCTGATTTCGTGTGAGAGCAGAGTACACCCTGAACTGCTTGTATATACAGCGAATTTTTACATTTAATTTAAATTTAATGATATATATTCCGGGTAGCCTCTAGTAAAGCTAACTGGGTTATCAAAGGCCGGCCGTGTCTCTCACTGTTTATGGTGAGAGGTTCATGTAAAAGAACCATTGCTGACTTTCGCCAAGAGGAGCTGTAATGCTGTTAACCTGTTTCCGCCCTGTGGCGGCCTGGCGAGCTGTCCAGAGTGTACTGTATGGGCGCCAGCCTTCCCGCGATCCTAATTAGGATTAAGCGGTTACAGAAAATGAACGATGAACGATATATATTCCATTTTCCTCCATTTTTAAATGTATATTTATCTTCTCTGCGCACCCCACTGATACTCAGAAATGATTTAATATAAAACCACATGAAAAAGTTCCTCACTCACTGTCTCTGCTCACAGTCATCTAAAAACCTCTGGGCTCACAGCTTAACTGATCAGCCTTGCTACCATGAAAAAGCATTTAAGTTCTGATTCTTAAACTCTAAAGCACTAATCCCCATTTATCTTTTTGCCAGATTAACCTTTTCTCCGAGATGTAAAAAAAACGTGATGGCAGAAATTGCAGGAGACTGCGCAGGTTTTTCTGTTTCACCAAAAAAATTACAGAAAACACTAGACATGCAACAAAATACTAAAGCCATAAATCCAAACTACCAGAAGAAAAAATTAAAAGCAAAACTGAAAACTTGAATTGATATTGTTCTGTTTCTTTCACAACCAGAGTATGGAAGATGCGACATAAGAATAAACACATGGAGGTTTCAGAGCTTTACAATTCACTGATAATCTCTTGTTACCTTACAGACACAAAGACTGGAGAGAAGACAAGAATTTTGAATCAATTCCAATTCCACAGCTCTCAGTCACTGTGGTTGAATTTGTTTAATGAGGGCAAATAAAAATTTAACACATGCTAAACGACCACACCAACACATTTTACACGTCAGTTTACTGTACTAGCTTTCTCAATGAAAGAAATTTTCAAGATGCTAATGCTGCATGAGCTGCCAAATTCACTCATTTGCCAAACTGTTTAGTCCAACAGGGGTCGTGGGGAGGCTGGAGCCTATCTCAGCCAAAACCAGACGAAAGCAGGGGCTCACCACGAACATGATCACTGCAGCGTCAACACACACAAAACCGTTCTGACTTACATCCACACCAAGGGACAATTTGGAAAAGAAAATTAGCCTAATGTGCATGCCTTTAGATTGTGTAAGTAACCCGGCGTACCCAGACAAAGAAACCCAGACAAGCACATGAAAAACACACAAACTCCCCACAGAATTGCTAAAATCAGTCAGAGAACCCAGAACCCTCTTGCTGTGAGACAGATGCACTAACCACTAATTTAATTCATTCTAATTCATTCATTTTCTAAGCTGCTTAATCCTAATTAGGATTGCAGGAAGGCTGGCACCCCTCTCCGATCTCCTCTCCCATCCCCAACTCCAAGCGAAAGCAGGTTACACCCTGAACAGGCCATTGCAGGTCCAACACACATACAACCATTCATGCTCACTCTCACACCTAGGGGCAGTTTGGCAATTTCACCAATTATCCTGCCGTGCATGTTTTTGGGCCATTGGGAGAAAACTATGTGTACCCAGAGGAAACCCATGCAAGCATGGGGGAAATCATGCAAACGCCACACAGGGAATTGAGCCAACGCCTTCTTGCTGTAAGGCAGATGTGCTAACCTCTTCGCTACCTTGCTGCCCCCAATTTAATGCAATTTGAGTTTATATGTACATCATTTTTCACAATTGGGGCAGTGGTGGCCTGGTGGTAAAAGGTGCTGGATCGCTGATCCTAAGGATGGGGGTTCGAGTCCCACTCTCCACAAGGTTGTCGCTGTCCCCCCAGTGCAGCTAACTGGGTTATCAAAGGCGGACCATGTCTCTCATTGTCTATGGTGAGAGGTTCGTGTAAAAGAACCATTGCTGACTTTCGTAAAGAGGAGCTGCAAAGCCGTCGGCGTGTTTCTGTCCCGTGCTCAAGGGTTGTATCAGGAAGGGCATCCGACGTAAAAACCTATGAACCAAATCAAACGTGCGAATCATTCACTGTGGCGACCCCTGAGAAAGAGAAAAAGCCAAAAGGAAAATCTCTAAGTCTCAGTGTGGGTATTTCTTTCAGTGAGCTAGTTTAAAGATAAACATGCCTAATCAAACATGTGAATCAGA
Organism: Plotosus lineatus; assembly: GCA_024760905.1. Lineage (NCBI taxonomy): Eukaryota > Metazoa > Chordata > Actinopteri > Siluriformes > Plotosidae > Plotosus > Plotosus lineatus. The sequence goes on along the minus strand of CM045733.1, from coordinate 53,997,646 downwards.
TGATTTGCTGTGGCGACCCCTGAGAAAGGGAAAAGTCGAAAGGAAGGGTTATTTTTCACAATTGGTATCGCCACAAAGAACTTTAGAGGGATGCCTGACCTCTTTGCTTAAGTTGCTGCCCCCACAACCCGATTCTGGATCAAGCGGAAGATAATGATGATGATGATGAACTTTAGAGGGAATTTCTAACATTTGTTTTTAAAGGTCAATGATCAATCAAATGAAGCAGTCAGTCCTGTACTCCCTAAATAAGGTAAGGAAGTTTGTGCTGTTATTCATCCCTTCATTTTCTAGACCATTTAATCCTAATTAAGGTCACAGGGAGGCTGGCACACATCTCAGATAAAATGGCACTGGCGGCCTGCTGGTAAAGGTGCTGGATCACTGATCCTAAGGTTGGGGGTTCAAACCCCACTCTCCACTGTCACTGTCCCCCCAGTGCAGCTCACTGGGTTGTCAAAGTCGGGCCGTGTCTCTCACTGTCTCTGGTGGGAGGTTCATGTAAAAGAGCCGTTGCTGACTTTCGACATGACAAGAGTAGCTGCATAGCTGTCAGCGTGTTTCGACCCTGCAATGGCCTGGCGAGCCGTCCAGGGTGTACTCTGCCCCTCGCCCGGAGTCAGCTGGGATGAGCGCCAGCCTCCCCGTGACCCTAATTCGGATCAATCCTTTACAGAAAATGAATGAATGAATGAATCAACCAAATACCAAAAAATACCTTCAAATATTAACGTCATAATGTCCTCTGACTTTCTAAAACTTGCTCAGATATGTTATAGCAGAGCAAAGATCTGCTCAGGGGCGAGAGTTAGAAAGATATCATAGATCATTTTCCTCCTACTTCTATGATTTAGTGAACTCAGCTTGGGGCAAGGGAAGTGGTGGCCCAGAGAAAAGGTGCTGAATTGAAGGTTGAGGGTTCAAGCCCTAGTGTCAACGGATGTCACCCCATTGGATCTGATTGTGTTATCAAAGGCTTCACTGTCTATCGTGGGAGGTGTAAAAGAATCATTGCTGACTTTCGTCAAGAGTAGCCACATAGCTGTCAGTACTCTGCCCTCGCCCAGAGTCGGTTGAGATTGGCCCCGACCTCCTACAGCCTTACTTAGGGTTAAGTGGTTCTGAAAATACATGAACTTCTCTGTTTAGTTTTTACCTTTAAACAAGCGAAGTTTATTTTACTGCATCGTCGCTGTAGTGCTAAAACAACAATGAGCACAAATTATTCATAACTAATTAGTTAAAGTACTAGTTAAACCTTAAAACGATGACTTTTATCTATTTTCAGTGATGTTAAACATGTATCCAGGCCTTCTGTAGTAAAAGAAAAATGCGAAAAACCATTTTGTTCCACTGCTCCGAAATCTACAAGGCACCATCTCAGAGAAATCAGTGCTGTCAGGAAGATCCCAAAATCTTTCCTGAGACTCGAAGTTGGAGTGAAATGTTCTCAGGTCTAAAATTGAGAAATCGAGTACCAAGGTTTGCCTTTTCAAGGAGTGAGAAATATTGTCATACAGTATTTTCCCGTATGAATTGACACTGCTACATCTGCACATCTGCTACACTGCTACATTATTATGTGCTATTTTGTGCATCTGAAGTAAGTGAGGGTCTGATAGGTTCTACAGGACACAAATTTCTCCATCATAACTTAGCTCTGTACAGATTTGTGCATACTCTTCAATTGACCCTTTTCACATTTCTGCAATTTCCAACAGGAAATCAATAAGTCCAGGCAGCAGAACCTTGCTGGTACATCTGAAATGGTTGAATCCAAAGCTTTTGTAGTGAATCCAAGTGTCCATGTTTCACCCAGAAACATTCATGACTTTGATTTCATTAAGTACTCATGGACACAGAACTGTGAAGTAGGTGGATACAGACAATATAGACAAGAGTAAAAGACAAACTAGTATTATTTTCTTACTACAGCCATGTTTCTCTCCTCTTATGGTTGACAAAGATCCTGATAAATTCTGCTTTCCGGAAAGACACATGGAATGTAAAATCAATAAAGATTTATTGAATTGAGTTAAGGGCAGTGGTGGCCCAGATGTAAGGTGCTGGATTACCGTTCCGAAGATGATATTTACATTTACAGAATTTACCAGATGGTCCTATCCAGAGCTTCTCTCAGTCACTCTGGATAGGACCATTTGGTAAATTCTGTAATTCTGGCTTTAAAGTCACTAGCAGTAAATATATTTGTTTGTGTTTATATATATATATATATATATATATATATATATATATAACACAAACGCACTTCAATTAATGCAGCTTTAATGCATTGCGGTTAAAAAAAAAAAAGTATAAATATTCATCAAATTAAAAAATAATAAAATTAAGAAAGAATATGTGGAACGGTTAAGGAAAATGTCACAAAAACAAGGCCAATTATGCAAAAAAAACCAAAACAAAACAAAAAAAAACCCTAAACAAACACAAAACAAAAAAAAAACAACCCAAAATCTCCCATCAAAATATCCATCTGGATACATTTTTGCATCTGGCGCATCTGCACTCGTGCGTACGTATGTATGTATGTGTGTGTCATGCAATACCATCTGTATGTGTGTGTACAGACACTCCCCAGCTTACGAATGAGTTAGGTTACGGATAGCCGGTCTTAGATGAATGTGTTTGTAAGTCGTTACAGGGCATTCTTTAGAGGGGAACGTATGTTTAAACCTTGTATAAGTAATCTATACGAGTTTGTACGGTATATAATCTCTCTCTCTCTCTCTCTCTTTCTCTCTCTCTCTCTCTCTCTCTCTCTCTATCTCCCCATAATCATCTGTACATTATCAATATCATGTTTAAACTCCTGGTTCCTCTCAAGCACAGCACAGCAGATCTGATTAGATTTACAGAGAGTTTCACTCTTATCCAGTTCATTATAATACTGGAGTCAATTTGTTTCTTCTTTGAAAGTTTGGCACGGGTTCTAATAAGTATCGTTCTGCTTCTCTTCCCGGACCGGTGTAAAGCACGTATCAGCCACGCTCCCTCTGCTGGAGCCTAGTATTAAGTCTACCTCAGGATAATGTTTAATTATATTTCATACTTATATTTATGACTTATATTTTATATCTTTCTGGAGATCTTATTCCATTTATATTACGACTTGTTCTTCAATTTCATTTCACTTTCGACCTCGGACTGACCTGTTCGTATCTCCGGATGTTTGCAAAACAAATATTGGTAAGTTTAGGAGCATCTATATTTATATTTTATTTACATTTTATGTTATGTTTTTATGTTTAATTGTTACTATAAGCATTTATAGAATTGAATATATATTTACTGATATTATATACACATATACATGTATGTATACATCAGTCGGGGGGTGTGGGTATGGAGGATGGGGGGGGTGATCCTACTTCGTGGATTTCGATGGTCACGTGGGGATCTCAGTCACAATTAACCGTGGAAAGTGAGGGATCCCTGTATATAAGTTTGTTAAAACTTTGCTTGTGTGTATATACAGTATAATACTAATCTAAGTATAGTGGTACCTCACCTTACGAAAAACCCAACAAATGAAAAATCCAAGTTACAAAACGCATTTCCCTAAAATTTCCGTCTCTGGATACGAAAAAAAATCACGTTACAAAACACGACATCTCAAAAATTCAAACAATGCTCGCTCGGCTTTTGTTTTGAAATTACGCGATACTTGAAAACTTGAAACGCGATAGAGTTGCTCTCCCATTGGCTATCTCCCAACACCCGCCCTACTGGCCTCCCATTGGCTAAGAGAGAGCTACATCTCCATGATACCCATGATGCCTTTCGTGTGCCTTCGACCCATTGTTCATCACAGAGTTCTAACATGCGTAAAGGACAGAGTTACTGTTGTTTCGTGAGTTTTTCGAGTGTGCTCATTGCAACTTTATTTTTCGTCATTCATCATGGGCCCCAAGAAAGTGTTTTCCCAGTGTGAGTGAAAAGAAGACGCATGCTTGTAGCGTGCGGTTGAGTGATATCGTGAAGGAATATGGCTGAAACCCGCCTACCATCGGTATGATATTGAAGTAGAAGGAGGCCTTAAATGGTCAAGATGGCGCTTCCTAGAGGGCGACGTCGCAAAGTTCTCGAAGTCAAATTGTTTCTTTGCTTGTTTTAAATGTTGTTTTTGTTTGTTTGCTTTTTTGCATTATGCTCGTTTATGACCGTGCAACCCGACTACAGCTATAACAGCATAGTCCTTGGACATTTAGAACTGAACACGCTCATCTCCCGTCCTGAGCTAATATGCTATGTTAGCTAAATGCTAGCCGCACCCTGGATAACAATAAACCCATGCGGAAACACAGAAGGTGAGGAGGGGCTGAAAGACGCTTGGTTAGCAGTGGACGGTTAGCACTTCCAGTCATACTGATTGAAAAAAGTAATTTTTAAAGGGTTTAGGGGGTAGTATTGGGTGCCTTGGAACGAATTAGGCCTTTTACATGTAAAATGCCACTCAACTTACGAAACTACTTCTGAAACGGATTAATTTCGTAAGGTGAGGTACCACTGAACTAGGGGCAGTGGTGGTCTAGTGGAATAGGGCGCTAGATTGCTGATCCAAAGGTTGGGGGTTCAAGTCCCACTCTTTACAAGGTTGTCACTGCCCACCCCCCCCCCCCCCCCAGTGCGGCTAACTGGGTTATCAAAGGCGCGCCATGTCTCTCACTGTCTGTTGTGAGAGGCATTTAAAAGAACCATTGCTGACTTTCGTAAAGAGTAGGCTGCAAAGTTGTCAGCGTGTTTCTGTCCCTTGATAAAAAGGGTTGTGACAGGAAGGGCATCCAACGTAAAAACCTCTGCCAAATCAAATGTGCAAATCAGATGATTCGCTGTGGCGACTCCCGAGTAAAAGGGAAAAAGCCGAAAGGAAGACAGACAGACAGGTACCACTGTACTGCCAAAAAAGGTAAGTTTTCAGTTGCCATTGGAAAATACCCAGTGACTCAGTTGTTTGGATGTGTAGAGGAAGTTCATTCCACCACCTTGGAGCCAGAACGGAGAAGAGTTTAGATGCATTTTTCCCTTGTCCCTTGATAGAGGGAGGGATCAGTCTCGCAGTGCTATACGATCTGTAAGAACGTGGTGCAATGTGAGGTGTGAGAAGTGCTTTGAGGTAGGAAGGTTTGGATCCATTTTTGACTTTGTAGGCAAGCATTAGTGTCTTAAATCTAATGCGGGCAGCTACAAGAAGCCAGTGGACAGCTCGTAGCAGTGGTGTGGGCAAGTTTGAGATGCAGCTGCATTCTGGATCATTTGCAGAGATTGAATAGCACTCAAAGGTAGACCTGCCAGGAATGAGTTGCAATAATCTAGTCTTGAGATGGCAAGAGATTGAACAAGTATTTGAGTCGCTTTAGTGTAAAGACATGGACAAATCCTTTGGATGTTAAAGAAAAAGAAATCAACATGATCAAGAAAGATTAGTGGTAGGAGAAGTGGACCATCAATTCTCCATGGTTACTCCAAGGCTTCGTGGCGTGCTGGAAGAACTGAGCCCTGGGGAACACCAATGGAAAGTCAGCAGGGAAAAGATTTTCATCCCCTCCATGTAACCTCATATGAATGATCATCCAGGTAGAAAGCAAACCACTGCATTGCAAATGGTTGGGTGTTCAAGCCACACTGTCAACAGTTGTCACTGCTGTCCACCCAATACAGATGAGTTATCAAAGGCCGGCCATGACTCCATTCAACCGTCAACATGTTTCTACCTTGCAATGGCCTGGTGAGATGTCCAGGGTGTACTCTTCCCTCGCCCAGAGTCCGCTGAGATGGGAGCCAGCCTCCCTGCAACCCTAAATAGGATTACATGGTTCCCAAAATGAATGGATGAATGAATGTTGTTCACAAATGACTTTGCAATCTACGTGAAAGCAGGGAGCCGATGCCTAGATTCTGGAGAGCCGATTAGATGATTCTGACACTGAGAAAAGAAGATTGATTAGCGTTTAAGCTTTTAATGAGCATAGAGTCTAGGATGCTACTACTAAGATGTTATGAGTAAGTTAGTTGAATAAGTGTAAAGGGACAAATAGAGATGAGAGAAGGTGGTTCTGCTGAGTCATGTGACAGTGATTCCTGTGTAAAAACACAGCAAAGTGAGACTTCACAATCTTAACAACTCTGGCAACAACTGAAAGCAGGGAGAGTAAAGTAAGAAGCTTAAAAAACCTAACTATTATCCATTTTCAGCATCAAGCCAACTTAGCATTAAAAATAGTGGGAATGGGCCCGTAAGTACTCGACGTGTTTCAGGTTCAATGTAATAGGCTTATGCGGTGGCAATGTGCTGCCTGTGTGTCCGTCCAGCATCCATCCACAATTTTCAAAGTGCTTCTCCTGAATTTCTTGAATATATCTGATTTTGTTCGTTTATCCGCAGGGGTGCAGTGTGAGTTTTCAAATATCTATACAGAAATATGATATTCATTAATTATCCAAATTTATGTAAACGTTTTCAAAAATCACAAACATGCTTCTTCTCCTTTATTTCTTGGCCCATTTTGACTTTGTTTTTTCTGAGTTAGGCGTGCAATTAGTGCACATTATAGTACTCTTTCCCTCTCCAACATTTATGTATGCCAACTGTTCACCACCACAATGCAGCTGTGAGGATGGGCACAAACAAGTATCCTTCCTCATGCCGGTCCCAAGCCTGGATAAATGCAGAGGGTTGCGACAGGAAGGGAATCCGGCGTAAAACTTTTGCCAAAATACAGAATGCAAACCATCAGTACAAATTTCATACTGGATCGGTCGAGGCCTGGGTTAACAACGACCACCATCAGTGCTGTCAACCAACAGGGTGCTGATGGAAATTGGACAAAGAAGGAGAGGTTGAAGAAGGAAAGGCGGGAGACGTGTCCGTAGGCAGAGAGAGAAGAGGAAAGGCATGAGTCTAGGACTGAGAGTAGGGACTTTGAATGTTGGAACTATGACAGGAAAAGGTAGAGAACTGGCTGACATGATGCAGAGGAGGAAGGTGGACATACTGTGTGTTCAGGAGACCAGGTGGAAAGGAAGCAAGGCTAGAAGCTTAGGAGCAGGGTTTAAGCTGGTTTTTCATGTGGTGAATGGGAAGAGAAATGGAGTAGGAGTTATCTTGAAGGAGGGGTTTGTCAGCAATGTTCTAAAACTGAAAAGAGTTTCAGACAGAGTGATGAGTCTCAAGTTAGAAATTGAAGGTGTGATGCTCAATGTTGTTAGTGCTTATGCTCCACAGGCAGGATGTGAGCTAGAAGAGAAGGAGAGATTCTGGAGGAAGTTAGATGAAGTGATGCAGATTACCCTCAGGGGTGAAAGAGTGGTCATTGGTGCAGACTACAGTGGACATGTTGCTGCAGGAAAAACAGGGGACGAGGAAGTGATGGGCAGGTTTGCTATCCAGGACAGGAACACAGAAGATGATAGATTTTGTAAAAAGAATTGAAATGGCTGTGGTGAATACTTTCTTCCAGAAGAGACAGGAGCATATGGTGACTTATAAAAGCGGAGGTAGGAGCACACAGGTAGACTACATCTTGTGTAGGCAATGAAATTTGAAGGAAGTCAGTGACTGCAAAGTAGTAGTGGGTGAGAGTGTTGCCAAACAGCATAGGATGGTGGTGTGCAGGATGACGCTGATGGTGAGGAAGGTGAAGAAGGCAAAGGCAAAGCAGAAGACAAAGTGGTGGAAGCTGAAAAAGGGGTGAAGAAGAGTGTTGGGTTGTCTTCAAGGAGTGGTTGAAACAGGCTTTGGGTGGTCAGGAAGTGCTTCCAGATGACTGGACAACTACAGCTAATGCGATCAGAGAGACAGGTAGGAGAGTTCTTGGTGTGTCTTCTGGAAGGACAGTAGATAAGGAGACTTGGTGGTGGAATGAGGAAGAGGTGAGCTAAGAAGAAGTGGGACATTGAGAGGACAGAAGAGAGTAAACAGGAGTACAGGGAGACACAGCATAAGGCGAATGTAGCGGTGTCAAAAGCCAAACAGAGGGTGTATGATGACTTGTACGATAGGTTGGACAGTAAGGAGGGAGAAAATGTTTTATACAGGTTGGCAAAGCAGAGAAATAGAGATGGAAAGGACGTGCAGCAAGTTAGAGTGATTAAGGACAGAGTGGGAAATGTATTTACTGATGACAGAAGTGTGCTTTGAAGATGGAAAGAGTACTTTGAAGAGCTGATGAATGAGGAAAATGAGAGAGAGAAAAAAAAAGAGTAGAAGAGGTGACCGTTGAGGACCAAGAAGTAGCAAAGATTAGTAAGGGTGAAGTGAGGAGGGCATTGAAGAGGATGAAGAGTGGAAAGGCAGTTGGTCCTGATGACATACCGGTTGAGGTATGGAAGTGTCTAGGAGAGGTAGCAGTACTGCAGCACTGACAAGAACATTGAACAAGGTCTTAGAGAGTGAGAGGATGCTGGAGAAATGGAGTAGAAGTGTGCTTGTGCCCATTTTTCATGCAGAGTTGTTGCAGCTACAGAAGGATAAAGTTGATGAGCCATACAATGAAATTATGGGAAAGAATAGTGGAAATTAGACTAAGAGCATGCCAAGAAAGAGCACCACAGATGCAGTGTTTGCTTTGAGGATGTTAATAGAGAAGTAGAGAGAAGGCCAGAGTGAGCTGCATTGTGCCTTTGTGGATCTGGAGAAAGCATATGACAGGGTGCTGAGAGAGGAACTGTGGTACTGCCTGAGGAAGTCTGGAGTGGCAGAGAAGTATGTTAGAGTGGTTCATGACATGTATGAGAGATGTTAGACAGTGGTCAGGTGTGCTGTAGGTGTGACAGACGAGTTCAAGGTGGAGGTGGGACTGAATCAAGGGTCAGTTCTGAGCCCCTTCTTGCTTGCTATGGTGATGGACAGGTTGACAGGCGAGATTAGACAAGATTCCCCATGGACTATGATGTTTGCAGATGACATTGTGATCAACAGATCTGCAGTGAGAGCAGAGTACAAGTGCAGGAAAATCTAGAGAGGTGGAGGTATGCCCTAGGAATTAAGGTTAGCCTCAGTGAAACAGAATACATGTGTGTGAACGACAAGGACCCAAGAGGAATGGTGAGCTTACAGGGGGCAGAGATGAAACAGAATACATGTGTGTGAACGACAAGGACCCAAGAGGAATGGTGAGCTTACAGGGGGCAGAGATGACGAAATTGGAGGATTTCAAGTACTTAGGCTCAACAGTCCAGAGCAATGGAGAGTGTGGAAAAGAGGTGAAGAAGCGTGTGCAGGCAGGTTGGAATGGTTGGAGAAAAGTGTCCGGTGTGATGTGTGATAGGAAGGTAGGAAAATGAAAGGAAAAGTGTACAAGACATTGTTGATGCCAGTGGTGTTGTATGGTTTAGAAACAGTGGCCCTGGGGAAAAGACAGGAGGCAGAGCTGGAGGTAGCAGAGATGAAAATGTTGAGGTTCTCTTTGGGAGTAACAAGGATGGATAGGATCAGGAATGAGTACATCAGAGGGACAGCACATGTAAGAGGTTTTGGAGACAAAGTCAGAGAGGCTAGAATGAGATGGTTTGGACATGTACAGAGGAGGGATAGTGAGTATATTGGTAGTAGGATGCTATTGGAACTATCAGGCAGAAGGCCTAAATGAAGACCAAAAAGAGGATTTATGGATTTGGTGAAGAAGGACATGAAGGTAGTTGGAGTAAGAGTAGAACACGCAGAGGATAGGGTGAGATGGAGGCAGATGATTCACTGTGGCGACCCCTGAAGGGAAAAGTCGAAAGGAAAAAAAGAACTGCACACCACCACAAAGGTTAAAATTCTCATCTTTATTGTTATGATGCTTTCACTGTACTGTGGTTTTTATTTTAGTGTACTGCATTCAATAATTTTTCACTTCATTTGCGGACCTATGGTACAAGTTACGATACCGTTAACTTCTGTTCAAAAGACAACGGAACGGATTAAGACCATTTACATTGTAATGGGAAAAATAGGTCCGGAATTCGACCAGCCGTCTGGAACAAATTGTGGTCGAGAACCGAGGTACCACTGTCCCTGTAGTTACTGAAAACTGCAATTTTATCTTGTATGGCCGCCATATGAGCACAACGGCATTGATGTTCTAGGTTGTCTATTTAGGCCAGCCAGACTGGAAAACAGTTTGAGGATCTATTTTTCATTTACATAACCTTACCTAAACTTAATTCATTTACATTTTAATGACAAATAATAATAATAATAATAATAATAATAATAATAATAATAATACAGCTTTACTGTATGATTAATGACAGATATTCCTGGTAATCACGAACAGCATACAGTCAGACACTGTTCATCACAATGAATTGGATATTATTCTATGTTCTATGTATATTGACATACAGATAAACATGAGGGGCACTAATACCTATTCATACATTATCGTATCTTGCTCTTTTTGTGTGTGTGTGTGTGTGTGTGTGTGTGTGTGTGTGTGTGTGTGTGTGTGTGTGTGTGTGTGTGTGTGTTTGGCCAAATGTAGAAGATAATGCTGCACTACTGCTCATGCATCCAAAAAAGAGACTGAAAAGAGAAGTGTAACAGAAATAACCACTGCATATCTGCGCTGTGCATAGTTGTATGCACATGCAAGTGAGTACACCGCAGGCACTGTCTTGAGTAGACAGTGATTGTATCGTGAACTGGATGAAGTGTGTTAGAATGTGAGGAAAATTTGATCTGTATAGTATGGAGTGAAGACTGGGAGTCTGTCACAATGTGAAGTGATGCATAATGCAGCTCAAAATGCTAATAAATTATGCATGTGTGTGTGTGTGTGTGTGTGTGTGTGTGTGTGTGTGTGTGTGTGTGTGTGTGTGTGTGTGTGTGTGTTTCTCACAATGCTCTCACGGCTGGACATTTCACATTCTCTTTTACGTTCTCTATTTTATTGTTAAAACACAAATCAGATTTTCAGACTAATCCATTCCTGTTTCAGTTTCTTCACACTTTGAGAAACATTAGATGCTTCTCCAGCTTGCTTTAATGTATTATTATTATTATTATTATTATGAAAAAGAAGAAGGAAATGTAAAGAGAAACCTCACTTGGCTGTTGGTGTTTATATAGAGACAATATAAAGCTAACTGTGAGACAAATGATCCTTAAAGCTTCTTTAAGATCTCTCCCCAGGACACGAAACATCTCAAAAGGAATATTAGTGTTCAGTGTCAGATTACTGACCGGCTCTCAGTGGAGAATTTTCCAGTGGCGCTGTTCTGCCAGAATACAGAATGTGTTTATTATTTTACTAAAGATTTCATTGACATTTTTATATGTGGTATAAATGTATATTGGCCTTCAATGCAGCCATGAGGCGGGGGGGGGGGGGGGGGGGGGGGTACTAACCAGTGTCTCTCCCCCTTATGCCGGTCCCAAGCCCGGATAAATGCAGAGGGTTGCGACAGGAAGGGCATCCGGCGTAAAACTTCTGCCACATTTAAAAAATGCAAATGATCAATACAGAATTCATACCGGATCGGTCGAGGCCCGGGTTAACAACGACCGCCATCAGTGCTGTCAACCAACAGGGTGCTGATGGAAATTGGACTACTGTTGGTCGAAGACGTCGAAGAAGGAGAGGCGGGAGGCGTGTCCGTAGGTAGAGAGAGAAGAGGAAATGCGTGAGCCGAGGACTGAGAGTAGGAACTTTGAATGTTGGAACTATGCAAGGAAAAGATAGGCAGCTGGCTGACACGATGCAGAGGAGGAAGGTGGACATACTGTGTGTTCAGGAGACAAGGTGGAAAGGTAGAAAGGCTAGAAGCTTAGGAGCAGGGTTTAAACTGTTTTATAATGGTGTGGATGGGAAGAGAAATGGAGTAGGAGTCATCTTGAAGGAGGGGTTTGTCAGGAATGTTCTAAAAGTGAAAAGAGTGTCAGACAGAGTGATGAGTCTCAAGTTAGAAATTGAAGGCGTGATGGTCAATGTTGTTAGTGCTTATGCCCCACAGGCAGGATGTAAGCGAGAAGAGAAGGAGAGATTCTGGAGTGATTTAGATGAAGTGATGCAGAGTACCCCCAGAGGTGAAAGAGTGGTCATTGGAGCAGACTTCAATGGACATGTTGGTGCAGGCAACAGAGGGGACAAGGAAGTGATGGGCAGGTTTGGTATCCAGGACAGGAACACAGAAGGACAGCTGTTGATAGATTTTGCAAAAAGGATGGAAATGGCTGTGGTGAATACTTTCTTCAAGAAGAAACAAAAGCATAGGGTGACTTATGAAAGCGGAGGTAAGAGCACACAGGTAGACTACATCTTGTGCAGGCGATGTAATTTGAAGGAAGTCAGTGACTGCAAAGTAGTAGTTGGTGAGAGTGTTGCCAAACAGCATAGGATGGTGGTGTGCAGGATGACACTGATGGTGAGAAAGGTGAAAAAGGCAAAGGCAGAGCAGAAGACAAAGTGGTGGAAGCTGAAAAAGGAAGAGTGTCGTGTTGTCTTCAAGGAGGAGTTGAAACACGCTTTGTGTACTCACGAAGTGTTTCCAGAGGACTGGACAACCACAGCCAATGTGATCAGGAGACCGGTAGGAGAGTACTTGGTGTGTCCTCTGGAAGGAAAGTAGATAAGGAAACTTGGTGGTGGAATGAGGAAGTGCAGGAGTGTGTACAAAAGAAGAGGTTAGCCAAGAAGAAGTGGGACATTGAGAGGACCGAAGAGAGTAAACAGGAGTACAGGGAGACACAGCGTAAGGCGAAGGTAGCAGTGTCAAAGGCCAAACAGAGGGCGTATGATGACTTGTATGATAGGTTGAACAGTAAGGAGGGAGAAAATGATCTATACAGGTTAGCACAGCAGAGAAATAGAGATGGGAAAGACGTACAGCAAGTTAGAGTGATAAAGGACAGAGAGGGAAATGCATTGACTGATGACAGAAGTGTGCTGGGAAGATGGAAAGAGTACTTTGAAGAGCTGATGAATGAGGAAAATGAGAGAGAAAAAAGAGTAGAAGGGGTGACCGTTGAGGAGCAGGAAGTAGCAAAGATTAGTAAGGGAGAAGTGAGGAGGGCATTGAAGAGGATGAAGAGTGGAAAGGCAGTTGGCCCTGATGACATACCAGTTGAGGTATGGAAGTGTCTAGGGTAGGTAGCAGTAGATTTTCTGACAAGAATATTCAACAAGGTCTTAGAAGGTGAGCAGATGCCAGAGGAATGGAGGAGAAGTGTGCTTGTGCCCATTTTTAAGAACCAGGGAGATGTACAGAGTTGTGGCAACTACAGAGGGATAAAGTTGATGAGCCATACAATGAAGCTATGGGAAAGAATAGTGGAAGCAAGACTAAGGGCAGAGGTCAGCATTTGTGAACAACAGTTTGGTTTCATGCCAAGAAAGAGCACCACAGATGCAGTGTTTGCTTTGAGGATGTTAATAGAGAAGTACAGAGAAGGTCAGAAGGAGCTGCATTGTGCCTTTGTGGATCTGGCGAAAGCATATGACAGGGTGCCGAGAGAAGAACTGTGGTATTGTATGAGGAAGTCTGGAGTGGCAGAGAAGTATGTTAGAGTGGTGCAGGACATGTATGAGAGATGTAAGACAGTGGTGAGGTGTGCTGTCGGTGTGACAGAAGAGTTCAAGGTGGAGGTGAGACTGCATCAAGGGTCAGCTCTCAGCCCCTTCTTGTTTGCTATGGTGATGGACAGGCTAACAGACGAGGTTAGACAAGAATCTCCATGGACTATGATGTTTGCAGATGACATCGTGATCTGTAGTGAGAGCAGAGACCAAGTGGAGGAAAATCTAGAGAGGTGGAGGTATGCCCTGGAAAGGAGGGGATTGAAGGTTAGTCTTAGTAAGACAGAATACATGTGTGTGAACGACAAGGACCCAAGAGGAACTTTGAGGTCACAGGGGGCAGAGATAAAGAAGGTGGAGGATTTTAAGTACTTATGCTCAACAATCCAGAGCAATGGAGAGTGTGGAAAAGAGGTGAAGAAGCGCATGCAGGCAGGTTGGAATGGATGGAGAAAAGTGTCCGGTGTGATGTGTGATAGGAGAGTATCGGCAAGAATGAAGGGAAAAGTGTACAAGACGGTGATGAGGCCAGCAATGTTGTATGGTTTAGAGACAGTGGCCCCGGGGAAAAGACAGGAGTCAGAGTTGGAGGTAGCAGAGATGAAAATGTTGAGGTTCTCTTTGGGAGTAACGAGGATGGATAGGATCAGAAATGAGTACATCAGAGGGACAGCACATGTTAGATGTTTTGGAGACAAAGTCAGAGAGGCTAGATTGAGATGGTTTGGACATGTACAGATGAGGGATAGTGAGTATATTGGTCGTAGGATGCTGAGGTTGGAACTACCAGGCAAAAGGCCCAGAGGAAGACCAAAGAGAAGATTTATGGATGCGGTGAAGGCGGACATGAAGGTCGTTGGAGTAAGAGTAGAAGATGCAGAGGATAGGGAGAGATGGAGGCAGATCATTTGCTGTGGCGACCCCTGAAGGGAACAGCCGAAAGGAAAAGAAGAAGAAGAAATGTATATTGGCCTTCACAATTAATGGAACCTCAAAAGATCTGTAATGTAAAGATCAGTAAAGAGAGTTAAAAAAAATCCTGTTTAGGTAAAGTAGCTTAATATTATGTCAGAAAAATAAGAAAAATCAAAACCTAATTTAAATAAACTTATTCAGTCTATAAAAACATCATTAAAACCTTCTATAACATTTTATTAGTTTGGAGTATATAGCATCTCTCCAGATCCTAGGTCTCCTCTTGTGTTCTCTCCTCTTCGGCTCACCCTTCAGGTTTTTACCATGTATGAATTTTGAGTAATATGTTGCTGATCAGTGTCCTGCTGGAAGATCCAGAGGTGTCTCAGTTCTAGTTTCCTGACAGAGGCAGCCATATTGTGGTTTAAAATGTTCCAGTATTTCATATTCCATGTACTCAAAACAGTGATGCCATGTACCCATGCAAGCTTTCCAGGGTTTTTGGATATAAAAACATTCCCACTCTATCACAGGGCCTCCACCATATTTTACAGTTAGGGAAAGGCTCTTCTCATTATAGCCAACCTTCTTTAACTGCAAACCAATTTGTCTCCTTAATGCCAAATAGTTTCATTTTTGTCTCATCATAACAGAACATGCTTCCAGTTTATTATTATTATTCTTATATATTTTACTAAATTAAGTACTGTCTACTGGGCCTGTGTAAGGTCCTTTCTCTACATCGGACTTCGGTACCTATTCTATAGAAGTACTGTATGTGTTTTTGCCTGTTCTAACCCTCTCTGTTTTTCTTTCTTTTCCACAACTGACTCTTTGGATGACCGCATAAGAAATTCTTATGTGTGTAAAAGCACAAATGGCAATAAAGTATCTTGAATCTTTATGTAATAGCCCTGCTTAGGAAACCCCAGGTCCTTAGATTTGTAGTTAAGTGAAGAAATATGTATTCTCTGATACAGTTGCCAAATAATCAGTTGGCACTGAGGTGGTGTCTCGTGGTGCTTTTTTGGAGACATTGAAAAGCCAAATTTTTACTTTTTTACAAGAGAGACTTTTAGAGATTTTTTTTTCTCTTTCCATCCTCGTCACTGTACATAATACAGTGGTACCTCACCCTACGAAAGTCCCAACAAACAAAAAAGTCAGGTTACGAAACGCATTTACCTAAAATTCCTGTCTCTGGATACGAAACAAATTCACGTTATGAAAGCGCCATCTCAAAAATTCAAACAATGCGCGAATTGATCTCCCATTGGCTATCTCCCAACATCCCGTTCAGCTGGCCTCCCATTGGTTATCACCCAACATCCCACCCTGCCGGCCTCCCACTGGTTATCTCTCAATACCCCGCCCCGCTGGCCTCCCTTTGGCTAAGAGGGATGACGCAGCTCTCTCCCATTGGCTATTATGGAGCTGCATCTCCATAATACCCATGATGCTTTTCGTGTAAAGGACAGAGTTACTGTTGTTTCGTGAGTTTTTTTGAGTGTGCTCATTGCAACTTTATTTTTTGGCTCAGGCTTTTAATCTTGTATAAACATTTGTAAGATTATAACTCTGCTAAGAGGACATGGTCAAAACACACGCGTGCACACACACACACACACACACACGCATGTGATTCCCGGTGCGAGTGAAAAGAAGAAGCGAGATCATGGCATGCGGTTAAAGAGTTTAGGGGGTAGTATTGGGGGCCTTGGAACGAATCACACGTTTTACATGTAAAATGCAGTTCAACTTACGAAAAATCCAGGTTACAAAACCACTTTTGTAACGGATTAATTTGGTAAGTTGAGGTACCACTGTATATATGTATATAGGTTTAGGCGCTGCCTGAAAGCGGAGCTCCCATGTGATTTCTCTTACTTGACAAGATTTTTGTGGGAACTCTCAAACCCCATACACACATCATACTATGTTAAGATTAATTCATTTTAATAACTTGTGTATACATGAGAATAAAACAAGATAACCAGACACACAACCCTAGTCTTGAAATCTAAAGTCCGCCCTCTATAAACTGTAGGTTCAGAGAATATTTGAATAATACAAAAAAATCATTACTTGTTTATTTGGAAATGCTAACTCTAAAATGTAGGATTTGTTGACAGGATTAATGTCAATTAGTTACAAATCATGTAAGAAACAATTTATCTAGTCAGAGTGTGAGTGAGTATCCATAGTAAGAAACAATTGAAATACAAGCACTGTTCTTTCAATTAAAATCTATATTAGAATATAGATTAAATCATCAGTATTTTACATTTGCATTTAGAGCATTTGGTAGATGATCTTACCCACAGTAACCTACATGCTTGTTTCATTTATACAATTGAGCAGTTGAATATTAAGGGCCTCGCACAAGGGCCCAGCAGTGGCATCCTGGTAGTAAGAGATCTTGAAGCCCAAGCCTACTGATCAGTAGCCCAGAGCCTTAACCACGGAGCCATCAGCTATTGTTGGCTTAAAAAGCTCATGATGAGGAATCATTCTGCGTGACTGAACAGACACAGAGCCACGATGGTTAAACGACACGGTTCACTTTCTAAAACACACAGGGAGTGTTTAAGTGTAAATTTATGGTTGTAAATAATGTTAGCTGCCTGTATTCCTACGGCCATTAGTTGCTAGACAACAGGCCAGTATGTGACACAAACATCCTTTTTTCTCAAAATGTCTAAAAACTAGTAAATAATGAGATAGAGAGAGCGAACAAAACAATAAGTAAAAACATGAATCTTTACTCCGAGTATAAAGGGACCATATACACTTGTGTGTGTGTGTGTGTGTGTGTGTGTGTGTGTGTGTGTGTGTGTGTGTGTGTGTGTGTGTGTGTGTGTGTGAGAGACAACACTCTTGGAGAACAGCAAACTTTCATCACTCCTCATAACACAGGTGATGTAACTTCTTCTTCTTTTACTTTCGGCTGCTCCCTTCAGGGGTCGCCACAGCAAATCATCCGCCTCCACCTCACCCTGTCCTCCGCATCTTCTTTTCTGACTCCAACGACCTTCATGTCTTCCTTCACCACATCTATAAATCTCTTCTTTGGTCTTCCTCTGGGCCTTCTGCCTGGTAGTTCCAACCTCAGCAACCTACTACCAATATATTCACTATTCCTCCTCTGTACATGTCGAAACCATCTCAATCTAGCCTCTCTGACTTTGTCTCCAAAGCATCTTACATGTGCTGTCCCTCTGATGAGCCCATTCCTGATCCTATCCATCCTCGTTACTCCCAAAGAGAACCTCAACATTTTCATCTCTGCTACCTCCAGCTCTGCCTCCTGTCTTTTCCCCAGGGCCACTGTTTCTAAACCATACAACACCACTGGCATCAACAATGTCTTGTACACTTTTCCTTTCATTCTTGCCAATACCTTCCTATATACCTTCCTATCACACATCACACCGGACACTTTTCTCCAACTATTCCAACCTGCCTGCACACGCTTCTTCACCTCTTTTCCACACTCTCCATTGCTCTGGACTGTTGAGCCTAAGTACCTAAAATCCTCCACCTTCTTTATCTCTGCCTCCTCTAAGCTCACCATTCCTCTTGGGTCCTTGTCATTCACACACATGTATTCTTTACTGAGGCTAACCTTCATTCCTCTCCTTTCCAGGGCATACCTCCAGTCTTACATCTCTCATCCATGTCCTGCACCACTCTAAAATACTTCTCTGCCACTCCAGACTTCCTCATGCAGTACCACAGTTCCTCTCTTGGCACCCTGTTATATGCTTTCTCCAGATCCACAAAGGCACAGTGCAGCTCCTTCTGACCTTCTCTGTACTTTTCCTCATTTTCCTCATTCATCAGCTCTTCAAAGTACTCTTTCCATCTTCCCAGCACACTTCTGTCATCAGTCAATACATTTCCCACCCTGTCCTTAATCACTCTAACTTGCCATCTCTATTTCTCTGCTGTGCCAACCTGTATAAATAATTTTCTCCCTCCTTACTGTCCAACCGAGCATACAAGTCATTATACACCCTCTGTTTGGCCTTTGACACCGCTACCTTTGCCTTACGCTGTGTCTCCCTGTACTCCTGTTTACTCTCTTCGGTCCTCTCTATGTCCCATTTCTTCTTAGCTAACCTCTTTTGTACACACTCCTGCACTTCCTCATTCTGCACCACCAAGTCTCCTTATCTACTGTCCTTCCAGAAGACACACCAAGTACTCTCCTACCTGTCTCCTTGATAACATTAGCTGTAGTTGTCCAGTCATCTGGAAGCACTTCCTGACCAGCCAAAACCTGTTTCAACTACTCCTTGAAGACAGCACGACACTTCCTTTTTCAGCTTCCACCACTTTGTCTTCTGCTCTTCCTTTGCCTTCTTCACCTTTCTTACCATCAGCATCATCGTGCACACCACCATCCTATGCTGTTTGGCAACACTCTCACCCACTACTACTTTGCAGTCACTGACTTCCTTTAAATTTCATCGCCTACACAAGATGTAGTCCACCTGTGTGCTCCTACGTCCGCTTTCATGTCACCTATGCTCCTGTCTCTTCTGGAAGAAAGTATTCACCACAGCCATTTCCATAATTTTTGCAAAATCTAGCAACATCTGTCCTTCTGTGTTCCTCTCCTGGATACCAAACCAGGCCATCACTTCCTCGTCCCCTCTGTTGGTGCAGGCAATTGAAAGGTAATTGTGCTTATGCCCCAACAACATTGAACATCACGCCTTCAATTTCTAACTTGACACTCATCACTCTGTCTGACACTCTTTTCACTTCTAGAACATTCCTGACCAACCCCTCCTTCAAGATGACTCCTACTCCATTTCTCTTCCCATCCACTCCATGAAAAAACAGCTTAAACCCTGCTCCGAAGTTTCTAGCCTTGCTACCTTTCCACCTGGTCTCCTGAACATACAGTATGTCCACCTTCCTCCTCTGCATCATGTCACAAGCTCGCTACCGTTTCCTGTCATAGTTCCGACATTCAAAGTCCCTAGTCTCAGTCCTAGACTCGTTTTTTTCCTCTTCTCTCTCTGCCTACGGACACGCCTCCCACCTCTCCTTCTTCGACCAACAGTAGTACAATTTCCACCAGCACCAGTTGGTTAACAGCACTGATGGCGGTCGTTGTTAACCCGAGCCTCGACCGATCCGGTATGAAATTTGTCTTTACGGTTTGTATTTTGTATTCTGGCAAAAGTTTTTCACCAGATGCCCTTCCTGACGCAGCCCTCTGCATTTATTCGGGCTTGAGACCGGCGTGAGGGCAGACAATTGTTTGTGTCCCCCCTCACGGCTGCACTTACATGGATCTCGGTCATGGATCTCAGTCCCAATTAGCCATGAAAAGTGTGGGATCCCTATATTCAGAAAACAATGACTGGTTAAGACTCTGAAAGATGAAGTAAATAGTGTGAGCAGTAATGTGTTGAAGGTTATTTATAAATAATAAGTGAGTGAATGGCCTCTGCGATGGCCTGTCAAGCCGTCCAGGGTGTACCCCGCCCTTGCCTGGAATCAACTGAGTTGGGCATCAGTTTTCACATGACTCTAATTAGGATATGCTATTCCAAAAATTAATGAACAAATTGTTTAATGATATCACATGCAGAGACAAAGGAGAGATTTATATTTAAAGCTAAAATACACAGATCCTCTGTAAGACTGACAGTAAGCATTTGTTTATTTTATATCATGCCTATGACCTATTAGCTTCAGCTGAGAACAGGTTGCATACACTATTAAAAAACATGGACGTCATGGCAGTTTTGAGGTACCAGTCATTTCTGCAACGCTTTCTTTTCTGTGATAGATTGATTCGAGTACATACTTTGTCTTTCTCACAAAAATATTCAGTCAGTTTACTTCGTATGAATTTATTAAAATATGACCAAAAACTGATGGGCAACAATATACATACAGGAACACGAATGATCAATTTTTCAAACAAATTAGCTTTGTGGCATGGCCTCTCCACTTCTTATGAGTGATTATAAATTGGGCACAGCTGGTGACTTTTCTGAGTCCTTGTTAAATAAGGCTGATTTGGTAGTGCCATTAGACTTAGCCACATGTGCTACATTTTGAAGATCAAAGAGGCTCAGTGCTAAAAGTGTACGTAAACACAATTAAAATGCAATGATATGTCTACTTGCACAATAACTGATATACATTATGATTTTTTTTGTTTTGACCTTTGTTGACAAACTATTAGGGGCAAAAACCTTGATCTGACAGCTTGTGGATCAGGCTTCACAGCTGCACGACTGATTAGCATAATGTTTGATTAGCATTCACAATGATTAGCATTATTGCTAATAAGTATGCTCTAGTCACATCTGAGACATTGCAGTGTTTTTTGTTTGTTTAGGAGAAACATACCGAAAGATGAGTACTGATTTAAGTAACACTAATTCAGCAGTCATGAGCATTTGTCATTATTTTGGTTAATATATTAATTTATAAATTCATACATTGAATAGGGTTTTGTCTGTCTTGTTAAAAATCCTGTAAAGGTTTAAAAGAAAGCATCGTGAAC
Source organism: Plotosus lineatus (assembly GCA_024760905.1). NCBI lineage: Eukaryota > Metazoa > Chordata > Actinopteri > Siluriformes > Plotosidae > Plotosus > Plotosus lineatus. The sequence goes on along the minus strand of CM045733.1, from coordinate 53,976,676 downwards.
TGACAACTAAAGAAATTATCATCAGATAAGTAAAAGTAATTAACATGAGTCTTTCATCTTCTTTTCCTTTTGGCTGTTCCCTTCAGGGGTCGCCACAGCGAATCATCTGCCTCCATCTCACCCTATCCTCTGCATCTTCTCTTACACCAACTGCCTTCATGTCCTCCTTCACCACATCCATGAATCATCTCTTTGGTCATCCTCTGGGCCTTCTGCCTGGTAGTTCCAACCCCAGCATCCTACTACCAATATACTCACTATCCCTCCTCTGTACATGTCCAAACCATCTCAATCTAGCCTCTCTGACTTTGTCTCCAAAACATCTTACATGTGCTGTCCCTCTGATCAGAGTGAAAAGAGTGTCAGACAGAGTGGTGAGTCTGAAGTTAGAAACTGAAGGCGTGATGTTCAATGTTGTTAGTGCTTATGCCCCACAGGCAGGATGTGAGCTAGAAGAGAAGGAGAGGTTCTGGAGTGAGTTAGATGAAGTGATGTAGAGTACCAGCAGAGGTGAAAGAGTGGCCATTGGGGCAGACTTCAATGGACATGTCGGTGCAGGAAACAGGGGACGAGGAGGTGATGGGCAGGTTTGGTATCCAGGACAGGACGCAGATAGAGAACGGTGCAAAGGCCTACTTCTCACAGACCACCATTACCAGCTCTAACAGGGAGGATACCAGGGTGTTCCCAATCCAGACAAGCAGCATAATCTGTGCAGCATGTCCTGGTTTGCCCAGTTTGGACATCGCGGGAACATCCAGAGCAGCTTTTGCAAAAGTACCTCTCAAATGTCTTCGCTCCTCACCTTGTTTCTAATAGTGAGTGGAAACACCAGGCAACTAAGTTCTGACACCTCAATCTGTAATCTTGTTCAGTCAGTCACAACCCATAGCTCCTGAATATCGGTATAAGAATGAATGGAGAATGAGCAATAAATAAATTATTTTACCTCTTGGCCCCACTCTTTCTTCTTCATGATGTATCATGTCTGCAGTGATGCTGCACTGAATTACTTGTCAATCTCCCGCTCCATTTCTCCAGTCTTCAACAAGCTATTCCAGATACTTGAATATCCCTACTTCAGGCACCACTGCAAACCAAGCTCTCACATATTCAGCTGCTAACTGGCGCACAGCAACAGTTGTGGTACCACATGCCACCGAAACACATCCCACATTACACACCGGAGGATATTGGCATATGTCTTTTTCAAGCCCTAGATGAAAAAGTAAAGTTGGTGTGTGGTTAATTAACCTGAGGATCAAATCACCACGCTCTGAAGCAATGACACTGTCCAATATGCAAATGAATAAACCACATGAGCTCATTCTTATCATTTCTTATTTTTAACCAAATTGTGACAGGTCATTCATAATGTAATTAAAAATGTTAATAATGCATTGTGATAGCAAGGGCATGATCGAGCAAAGTTTGCAGGCAGAGAGGCATCAGGTAAAGCCAGTAGGTAATGATAAAACTGGGGACTCTGGCCAATTAGTAGTGGTATTTACGTGTGTTCTCCATGTGTGTTTTTCTGATAGAGAGGAGTTGGTAAACAAAGAGCTAGATGTAGAAGCAGTATGTGTGTGCTTGTGTATACGCAGTTTGTTAAATGCGTACATATGTTTGCATTAAATATCAAATTTTGAGGAGCTGACTCTAATCCTGGCTAATTAACACTCAGCTGCGACTGGCCCGAATGCATGTTGAAGGTCATGGTCAAAAGACCCCAACAGAACTTTGGAATCTGCAAAAAGTATAAATTAATTCCTGAGTTTCCCAAGTTGGACGCCATACTCTCCAAGACTTGAGAATCTGTCCATAAATATCACAAACAGGATCGTTGACAATGGAAAGCCTTGGGGGGGGGGGGACCAACATACACTGGAAATTAATTTGACTTTGTGTCGATGTGTACACAGTTCTCATTTTAGTTATACAGTAAATTGATAACCTACAACAGTGGCCCCAGTAGCCTATACTCCCTCAGCATGTCTGTCTGTCTTCCTTTCAGCTTTTTCCTTTTTACTCGGGAGTCGCCACAGCGAATCATCTGATTCGCACGTTTGATTTGGCAGAGGTTTTTACGTCGGGTGCCCTTTCTGTCATAACTCTTTTTAGCAAGGGACAGAAACACACTGACGACTTTGCAGCATACTCTTTACGAAAAACAGCAATGGTTGTTTTACATGCCTCACACCATAGACAGTGAGAGACATGGCCCGCCTTTGATAACCCAGTCAGCTGCACTGGGGGGGGGGGGGGACAGTGACAACCTTGTGGAGAGTGGGACTCGAACCCCCAACCTTTGGATCAGCGATCCAGCGCCTTATACCACTAGACCACCACTACATCACATACTCCCTCAGCATCTCCAACAGAATACTCAAGAGGTCACGGTCGTAGGTCTTCTACAAGTCCACAAAGCACATGTAGACTGAAATGGTCAAACCCTCATAAGGCCCTCAGAACCTCTGTAAGGGTAAAGAGCAGGCCCGCAACCTGAATGAAAGCCATTGGTCAGTGCCTCATCTCCAAAACCCCAGATTAAACTTTCCCATGAAGACTGAGTAGTGTGATCCCGCAACAGTTGGAACACTCACTCCAGTAACATTTTTAAAAAATGTTAACCACCACCCTTTCTGCCACACCACATGTGTTATACTGAACCTGTGAAATTAAAGAGACAACCAAGATGACCCCACAATATCTAAAGACTTAAGCATCTCGGGGCAAACTCATCCAACCCCAGAACTCACGGTGACCTCTTTCAGAGTATTGGCCTCATCTTGGCCCGAGTCTTTGGACTCTGTCTCCTTGATGGACATGATGGCTTGATTAAGAGGATTCACAAACCGCTCATTCCACTGTTTAACTAAGTCCACTGTCCGAGTCAGCAGTTTCTTACCCAGACCATGCACAGCCTGGGATAGGCCCTGTTTCTCATTCTGAGATACCAACAAGTTTTATAGAACTTATTGAGTCCAACAAAAGTCCTTCTTCATGGCCTTTCTAAACTAATCCCATGCATCTGCAGCTGCCAAAGCTATCACCCTTTTCACAGCTTGATGTCAGAATACCTGTGGGATAACCTAGCCTGAAGGGTCTCTTTTTTACACCTGATGGCTTCCTTCATTACTATTGCCCATTTGGATGAGACCTCAATGAGTAGATTTATTAAAAAATCCCACAGCTCAACGTTCCTCCTGCTGTCATCATCTCATCACTGAGAAATTAAGAAAGCTGCAATTCACCAACTGGCCAAATAAATACAAGCGAAAATTTTCTCTCTCTCTCTCTCTCTCATACACACACACACACACACACACACACACAGGCAGATGTTAAGGTTTTACATCAGACAAGGATTTTTTCCTTGCACTGAATAGGGTTACTTACACATAGCAGTGATTGATGGAACATACCAATTAGCACAGTAGGAAGAGGAGGCAAAATTGGGGGGGGGGGGTGATGAAGACAAAATAATGAATATGAGTCATCCCTTGTATTGCTGCTGTGTTTGTTGGAGCTCTAGGGAAGTAACCTTTACACATTACTGACAACACTCACAAACACATGCACAGATACATACACACACCCCTGAGCATTGTGTTGGGTTCAGACTTCAACAAAGTTTAAAGCTGATCATCAATTTCAATTATATCTGTCAAATAAATCTGTGAACATTTTTAAACCATGTCAATTCCTAACATCCAAGAACCCAACCAGTTACAAAATATATCACATAATGTCAACTTAAAGGGGATATACAGTATTATGCGAATCTCATTTGGTTGTCTAATTCAGTGTCTAATGTGTCTATCAATTTAAAACCCCAGAAATAAACAATTGAAACCAATTCAGTAGTGCTGCCTGTTTCAGAACTAGTGTTTTAATTAGTCATCCAGGCTTCCCTTCTTTTCTTACATGGAGAGCAATTTGAATTACACAGCCCTAAAATCTTCACTGGGCAGTGGTAGCTTGGTACTGATCCCAAGGTCGGGGGTTCAAGTCCCACTATCAATGGGTTGTCACCGCTGTCCCCCCAGTGTAGCTAATTGGGTTATCAAAGACCAGCCATGCCTCTCACTGTCTATAGTGGGAGACTGTAAAATAACCATTGCTGAACTTTTGTCAAGAGTAGGGTGCATAACCATCAGTGTGTTTCTGCTCTGTGATGGCACAGTGAGCTGTCTAGGGTGGACTCTGTCATCGCTCCAAGAGATGTCATCGCACTGAGATGGACGCCAGCCTCCCCACTACCCTAATTAGCAATAAGCAATTCAGAAAATGAATGAATGAAGATTTAAGGATGTCTTAAAGTGGAGCTCCCTAAGTTTCTTGATAAATGTCCAAGCCTGGATTCACTTTTTATCACCATATGATCTCCGTGTTCATTTGTATCACAAGCCTGACAGGCTTGTGTTCTGTCAAGCTTCTGATTTCGGTGTTTGCTCCATGAACTTTTTTTTTTTCCTGCAAGTAAATTTGTTATTAATAACAAATCTTTTTTTTTTTTTTTCATTCATGACCATTGGTCATGAAAGTCAGTAATATGTAAATGCCAATCATCGTCAACCCAGTGATGCAGCAGTGGGTGGGCACATGCAGACATAGGACATGAGCTAACCATCCAAATCATACTCCATGACTATGATTATCCACTTGGAAACTTAGCTATAAATATTTGTAAATCTTGCATCTAACAGTATGCTTGAATGAGAGTGTTATCTCTGACATGTAAATATAACAAACACTCAAAATGCTTAAATTCTATTTTGTTTGTTTGTTTGGTTGGTTGTTTAATTTTATAGTAATACAGTTTTAATAAAATTTGCTGTTGTAACAGTTAAAGAAATCCAAAAAAAAGTCCAGCTTCCTCCCTCATCTGAATACAACTACACGTTCAGAAAGAAAGAGGGAGAGAGAGAGAGAGAGAGAGAAAGAGAGAGAGAGAGAGAGAGAGAGAGAGTACTCATGTATTCATGCTCTGAGAAATGACCTCTACTACATTTACGAACCATGTAGTGGGAGCTTCAGGGCATCATTACACACACACACACACACACACACACACACACACACACACACACACACACAAGCAAACAACAGTAACAAGCACATGATTACAACAACAAGCTGTTCCCTGCAACACACATGTCCAAAAGATCTGCAGCATTGTGTTATTGATGTTGCTGACTTAAACTGACCACACAACTGCACAACTGCAAAACAACTGCTCCTCACACAGACGCTGGTGATGAATGAATGGTAATGCCATTCATACGCAATGAAATCTTATGAAAGTCCAAAAGTTGTGAGTAATCAGCTTGATCCAGAAATTTTTACATTTTTCATTAATTTTATGAACTGTTTAATCCCAATTTGTTTCGCAGTGAGGCAGGCACCTATCTCAGCTGACTCTGGATTAGGGCAGAGTACACCGTGGACAGCTCGCCAGGCCATCGATAGGCAGAAAAATGCAGATGGAAATCCAGTGGTCAAATCATTACGTTACAGCAATGGATCTTTTACCTGCCTCTCACCACGGTTAGTCAGAGACATGACTGGACTCTGATAACCCAGTTAACTGCACTGAGAGATGTTGGAGCGCTCTCTCTCTCGCTCTCTCTCTCACACACACTCTCTCAAAATTAATTAATTAATTAAAATATGTATATATTTTAATTATAATTGAAGTTTCTGTGCAGCCATGATTTCTGGGGGGGAAGTAATTACACACACACCATTCAGAAAGGTCCTTATTAATTAATTAATTTCAGGTTAATTACAGCTACCTTCTGTTATAAACTTTAAACAGCCCGGGTGTGATTTATGATAGAAGTTTATCTGTAGGAGTAAAGTGAAAGGTTTCCAAGACAATAGTGAGACCAGTTAAGCGGTACAGTTTGAAGATGCTTGCACTGACATAAAGACAACAGGTGGATTTATGGAAACGAGAAAAATGAGAAGACATGCAAGAAGCAGCAGAGTAGTATAGTACAGGTACTTTCACCAAAAGGTCCTGGGCCCTGGATCCGGTGAGAATGTTTCTGTGTGGAGTTTCCCTGTTCTCCCTTTCTTTGTGTGGGGTACACTGGTTCACTGTGATCTTAAGTTACTTCAACCATGTCACCAGAGACACTGTGGACTGTCCAATCAGAGATGAGAGACCTGCTGTATGCAAACAATATGGATGCCTACAATTCAAAACCCCTCCAACCACAAAGGAGATCAGACCACAACTTTTTTTTTTATCTTTCTTCATGGTATGTGACTACTGTGAAGAGGCAGTCTGTGACTACAAGGACTGTTCGGGGGTTGGCTGGTGTAAGCCATGGAGGAGCTATAGTTTTGCTTTGAAGTAACAGATAGGCAAGAACTCTGTAAGATCCACGTGAGGAGATTGATGAGCTTATTGAGTGTTTTTCACACAAAATAAATTTCTGTACTGGCACCATTGTCCCAGCTTAGATGGTCTTTTGTTACCCAAATAACAACCTTTGGGTGACTAAAGACATCAAAGCCAAACAACAAGAAAAGAGCATTCAGAGCTGGCAACGGAGAGGGGTGAGAATGCTTTAAAGTTTCTGAGAGTCAAGATCAGAGAGGCTAAATGGCAATTACAAGAAAAGGCTTGAGTGAAAATTCCAGCATAATAACATGTGAGAGCTTTGGAATAGTATGAAGACCATCACTGGTTTCAGGCCATCCATAAGCAGAGTAGCTAAAGGTTGGGAGGATAGGGCCAACCTAACTTATCAGAAGCGTGCCTGAAACCCCATGCCACACCACCCTCTCCCCCTCCCTCTCTTTACAACACCTCGGCTTCCTGTAATATACCTGACATCCCCCCAACCTGTCAACTTTTCCTGTAATCAGGTCAAGAGGCAGCTGAAAGACTCCACTCAGATAAGGCAGCAGGACCAAATGGGGTGAACCCTGGGTAATTAAAGTATGTGCCCTCGGCTCTATGGAGTCTTATACAACATCTTCATGATGAGCCTGAGGCTACAGAGGATCCCAGTGCGATGGAAGTGGTCATTCCTGTATCAAAGACCCCACGTCTCAGTGGCCCCCAGGGGTACAGACCTGTGGCACTGACTTCACCTGTCATGAAGACTCTCAAGAGACTTATATTTGATCTTCCAGCCTCATCTCGGAGTTAAGGACACCATCATCTACCTGTTTAATCTTGTCTACACCAACCTGGACCAGCCAGTGATCACATAGGGGTCTTTTTTTTTTTTTTACTTTTTCAGTGCATTCAACGAAGAAGCTGACAGCGATGCCTCTTTAGTGTCCTGGATTGCAGACTACCTGACCGGAAGATCACAGTATGTTCGTCTACAGCACAAGTGTCGGACATAGTAGTCAGCAACTCCAAAGCACCACAAGAGACAGTCCTTTACCCTTTCCTCTTCACCCTCTACACAACTTACTTCAGTTACTGCAATCTTCAGAAGTTTTCTGATGCCTCAGCTGTAGTCAGTGGAGGGGGAAAAGATGGAATATTAAGCCCCCGGAGGATTCCTTCGTTTCATGACGTGTGCAATATCATACGTGGCTTAATGTGATGAAGACCAAGGAACTGATTGTTGATTTTAGGAGACCCAAAACATCAGCGGCCCCCGTTTCCATGCAGGGCGACAATGTTGAAATGGTGGAGGATTACAATTACCTTGGAGTTCATACTGACAATAAACCGTACTTGGATAAGAACACTACCATATTTTACAAGAAGGCTTAGAGCCATCTCTATTTTTGTGGAGCAGCTAAAGTTGTTTAAACTCTGTTGGACACCACTCAGGATGTTCTCAGAGTCTGTTGTGGCCAACATTGTCATTTATGCCATTGCATTCTGGGGCAGTAGGCTGAGGGCTGCAGATGCAAACAGACTGAGCAAATTGACCTGCAAGGCCGGTAATGTTTTGGGATGGATCTGGAATCTCTGATGGTAGTGTAAGAGAGGGGAGTATTGTTCAGAATAAAGACAATATTGAATATTTAACCACCCTTCTTCACAGCCTGCTTAGCAGTCACAGGAGCAGATTCATTGAGAGACTGATACTACCAAAATACTGAACAACTCAAAATAATTTCCTACCTGTGGCTATTAAACTGTACAACTCCCCATAAAGAACTTTATACATTTTTCACATAAATATGACCTAAAACCTGATGAAATTTCAACACAAGTCCCAAAACCAGATAATGAGAAAGCAGTTAATGAGAATGAAAGAGATGAAAATGGGATGAAAATGAGAAATGAGACGAAAATATTATACTTGTAGCATGCTGAATTACCAATCCCAAGGTCGGGCGTTCAAGCCCCACTATCAACCTTTGTCACTGCTGTGCCCCCAATGAAGCTAATTTGGTTGTACAAGGCCAGCCTTGTCTCTCATGTCCTTGGTGAGAGACATTTAAAAAAAAAATTGCTGACTTTCATCAAGAGTAGGCTGCATAGACGTCAACATGTTTTGCCCAGTGTGCATGCAAACGTTTTCTTCTCATGGACCACACCATTTGATGTAAATTGCACTTATAGAACCTTTGGGGTATGTGATAAATTACAAAGAAAATACTAAAAGAATATCAGAGCATTAGAGTATGTGTCAAAAAATTTGCATTGGTGACACAAAGTCTTTTTAACCTGATCTGTATACTTTTGAATTAATGTTCTATGAGTAATTTTAAAGCCCCAAAGGAACTGCTTTATTGGTGCTGGGACCTCAGAATTGCTACTTTTGTTTGCCTTCCATTCATAAGCCCACCACTCTGGCTCAATTTCAGCTTAATTTGTACCTAGAAATTAAACTTCTAAAGTGTAGGCCTACCTGTCAGTTTCAGAAGGACATGGTGAAGCATACGCCATAGGTCAGGTCACAGGAGAGGTCTAGTAAGGTCCAGATGGTGCTCTCCCTAGCCACTTCCTCCATCTCTTCCGTAGCGATGCCAAGGCGTTCATGGACTAGCTGAGAGATAAGATCCGTCCAGCATATTCTGGGTTGACCTGGGGTCTTAAAGATGATGAAATGTCTTTGAAGCATGGGCCGTCCCACTGGCCTCAAATGAGAACTGGGTTAGACCATCCTTTCAGCTGCCACCACGAAAACATTGAAGTAAAGATCACTCTGTCTTCCTGTCGAAGGCCAACAGATAACAGGTTACCAAAGTAAGTAACCTTTATTTCACCTTAAATGAGTACAATGGAGTTGATGATGCCCAGTAGGCCTCAGACAAGAACAATGGGTGGAACAGCGGAACAAAGGTGGAAGACCTGTCGGCATCAGATGAGAGCTCTGGAGGGTACAATGTCCTGTGCACAAGCTCTGAAAGGCAGTCCACCATGTCAGCCTCTGGCGTGAGCCCTGGAAGATAGACAACACTGTTGATTGGCGCAGGCTCTAGGGTGGAGTTTGCCTCGTTAGAATCCACAGCACACTTTAGGGTTGAAGGCTGTCTCATTTAGTCCCCTTGATGTACACATGAATCTCTTCTGAATCACACAATTTATATTCAGAGGCATAAAATAATTGTTTCATACAAAGATTCCAGGCTCACCCATGGTTGTATACCCTCATTTCTATTTCTGCTCAGAGTCTGTCTCGTATTCATTGTCATCCTAAGGCATATAGTTCCAACTATTGTAGGCTGCTTCGATGACTTCTAGTTGGAACACTGTGATGATGGCTGCCTCTTTAGCCTTCATACCTGATATTGCTCCACTATCTTTCTGCACAACATTGAAGGACTTGGTGATCCTTTACCCATCTTCGCTTCTGAGAGACACTGCCGCTCTGAGAAACTCTTTTTATACTCAGTCATGTTGCCAATGGACCTCATTAGTGGTAATTGGTCTTCCAGCTGTTCATTTTACGTGCAATTGACTTGTCCAGCCTCTTATTGCTACCTGTCCCAATCTTTTGAGATTTGTTGACACTATGAAATTTAAAATCAACATATTTTCCCCTTAAAATTATACATTTTCTCAGTTTAAACTTTCGACCTGTCATCCATGCTCCATTCGAAATAAAAATATGAAATTTGGCACTTCCACATCATTGCATTCAGTTTTTATTCACAATTTCTATAGCGTCCCAACTTTTTTGGAATCTGTTTGCACCGATTTTTTGGACCATAAGGCGCACTTAAAAGCCTTTGATCGTCAAAAAACCTGACCGTGCGTCTTATAGTCTGGTGCGTCTGGTGCGTGAATGAAGCTGCACGACTCCATCTCTGACACCATCAAAACCCAAATGAAGCAAACTATTTCAGAACGTACCATCATTCTGGTGGATTAACCAAAGAACGTCACTTGCTAGATATCGGTGTCAACAGGTCATAAGTTAAGGGGATCTGGGTTTTATGTCCAAATAACGGGAAAAAGCAGTGCTACAGGTGTCCGCCTGAGACCTCGGAATAACCTTCTTGAAGTTAAAGTTACACTGATACAGCTCCTTAAGAGTAATGACCTCCGTTCTGTAATGACCACAATACGAATGCGCTGTCTCTTTAAGGGGGCGTGGCTGAGAGGAGGTCACAATCCAGGAAGACTTCTAATCTCCATCTATATTGACATGACTTCATGTGTGAGGGAATAATAGATAATAAAATATTATAATATAATATAATAATAAAAAATAATAGAGGGATTCGGGCTTTCTGTCCAACTTCCGCAACTGTTAAACTCCGACACTGAAGATGAAGAATTTGATAGATTTGTGGAAGAGGAATAAACTAAAAAAGTGAGTTTGTTGTTTTAAATTGTTACAACTGAATAATGCTGAGAGTTATAGTGAAGTGTATTATTTTATATTTTATGTATTATAACTGAACAATGATGAGAGTTATTGTGAGAGTTGAATCAAGTTTGACTTTAACTTCTCTATGACTTAATACACCTTATAATCCAGTGCGCCTTATGGCCCAGGAAATGCAGTATATTGACCAGGTGATGCTCGGATCCATAATCACAAGCCTAGCTCAAAGTCAATGGGGAATACATCAAGCAATTAGACAGTTCATCAAAGGTAGGGCAAACTCACCGTGATAGAATCGACAGGACGAGATATACTCACAAGCAAACTGGTAATACCACAGCCAAAAAAGTAATCAAGAATGAGGAGGCAAAACAGGTCAAACACAAGAATCCAAAGTGAAGACACAAAGGCTTGGCAGAGAACTGGCAATGAGTAACAAGATAACAATACTTCATGCAGTGCTTTACTTGAGGCGCAAATATGTAGCCCTCTGAAATCTGTACAGATTGTCCAAATCTGGGTCTCGGCTTTTGGCACATGTACACAGTGTGCCAAGCCTGCTAGGGCAAGTTGCAATTCCTCTGTGATAGAAACTCAGAAGTGACTGCTGCACTGCTCAGCTTGACTGTTTACAGAGTTCAGTGAATGCTGTACTGGATACAGTAAGACAGGGGGACTGTGACATGCAATAAAAACAAGAGACTCTCATGGCTTGTCATGGTGATTTGGAGGAGTCAGCACTGTCTTTGTGCAAATACATTATGCAATGTATATATTAAAACACTGAATGCAGTCAAGTTCACACTACACTTAGCTCTGCTCAGAGTGCAAAAGTTCAAGCTTCTCTAAGTCTTAACTTTACTGAGTGTTGAACAGAGAACATCTTTCACTTCAATCAAAACATGTATTCAACCCAACACAAGTCAGCTGGATTCAGGAAATATAAAATTTGAAAAGTTACTCTGTTTGTCCTTGGAATTAATTAGACATTAATCTTATATTTATATACTTCCTTACTTTATTGCTTCAGCTCAGTGAGACTTCTTTAAATTGAGAGGTAATTCTCTCTCTCTCTTTTATTTTTTGAGAATACTGTACATCAGTTTATTGATCATCAACATGGCAGGGATAAAACCAAGCTTTGTTTTTTTCTTAATTTGACTGAAATTTGGTTTAAATTTTAAAACATTTGATATCCACCTGAACTGACAGTGTGGCCTTCCTTACAGAAATTACGCAAGAAGCTAACATTGGATTGCACATGAATCCCCTGTTCCCCTGAGACCCCATCATATTGGACAGAGAGGGCAGCCTATGCTCTCAAGCTCTTGCCAAAGACTGAGAGGGTGACCTACATTCCAGATCTCATTCTACTTCCTGGTCACGGCAAATATGTCAGTGCTCCACCTACAGACTGTGCCCCAGCCCACAGACTTGGAAGAAAATCCTACAGATTTGCTTCCTGGATTGAGCTCAGAGAGACAACATCAGCAAGCCACCAACCTTCTGCAGGCTAATTCCTGCATCACTTCAATTGGGAATTTGATCAAGTCAACTTATTTTTCCCCAGAATGTCCTCTGGACATGTGCACCACAATATATTTGTTCACCCAAGCACATTACTTACAAGCAGCGGCTCACCCTGATGTTCAGTGCATCATGGAACTCATTACAGATATATTCTGGTGGCCACAAACGCTTAAAGACATCACTAGGGGCCAACAAAGAGATCCGCCAAAGAGAAAGCTGTTAGGGAAGCAAAACAAAAGGATCTTGACAACCTCCAAAGCAGCTTAGAGGGGGAAGATGAAGTGGGAGAAGGTGTAGAGGGGAACATTGCCTCTCCAAAGTCTATAAGAGAGTCCTCAGTGAAATTACCACAGTCTGGATTTCAATGGCAGTAAATGTACCGATCACTCAGCTTGGTGGCTTAAACCCAAGTAGATGGTTTCGGTTTCATGCCCTTTATGTTGGGCTTTTTTAATGAGAGGCACCTCAAACCAGAGGACTTCGATTTCTTCACACTGCATAAGGTTGAGGGGGCCGAGGCAGAGGATCTGTGCAAACTGTGCAAGAGCGGCTTTTGGTACGCCCAGGAAGCTGCTTGGGCCTGGGAGCATTCTTATCAACACGGAGTCCATCCGAAGGGTTTACATGGGGTTCCCCAGATATAAGTTGTGGGTTTTGGATTTTAAATTAATATCTTAGCCCCTACCTTTGAACCTATGATTAAATTCATGTCAAAGCCCAAGAAATGGCAAACTTGTATCTTTGCCTGAATAAATATCCAAATCTGCTCTTGAACCTTGCCTACAGACTACCCATTTTTACTTGGAATAAACTTACTGAGTTCTGGTTCCAATCCTGAAAAAAGTTTATCAAAATAATTTAACAGAATAAGTCAGCGATGCTGAGGTGAAAGATTAAGTATAATTAACAGTAATTGTATTCAATTCTGTATGATTGGTTGTATATAATTAATGACATGCCTCCAAGACAGAAAAAAGGTCACGATTCACAGGCGCATCATTATATGACTCACAGTGAAATGTGATAAACAGACACAGTGTCAAAAACAGAGGACACCTGAGATGATGACTCATCCTCAATGATGAGATTCACACAATAATAATTTTTATTTATTTCTGACTACCGAATATAATCATATTTTATTATTTTATAAAATGCTTTACAACAATAAAAAAGTAGTTTTTAGCACACAATAACATTGCCAAATTGTATAACTCTATTTCTATAGTATTGTTTACTACTTCGTTTCCTTTCGGCTTTTCCCTTTCTAAGGGGTGGCCACAGCGAATGATTTGCATGTTTGATTTGGCATAGGTTTTTACCTCGGATGCTCTTCGTGACACAACACGCGGACGGCTTTGCAGCTACTCTTTACGAAAGTCAGCAATGGTTCGTTTACATGCCTCTTGCCATAGACAGTGAGAGACATGGCTGGCCTTTGATAACCCAGTTAGATACACTGGGGGGACAGTGACAACCTTGTGGAGAGTGGTACTCGAACCCCCAACCAGAGGATCAGCAATCCCGCACCCTTTACCACCAGGCCACCACTGTCCTCTTCTATTGCATTGTTTACACATGTATTATTTATAACTACAACTGTACACTATACAAATGTGTCCTGTTTTGTCACACACTTACTAGAGTATCACTATTCAAGCCACTATACAATACATTGCATTACCACTACACAATACATTGCATACCCACTATAAAGTCCACCATCGCATCGTGTTATAAAGCACTATAGCATAACTATTCACTTCACTACAGGACCACTATATGAATCACTATACAATCAACTATAGTTCCACTATACAATTTACTACATGATAACTATACAATCTAAAATAGCACCACTACACCATAGCACTAGCATAAAATCAACCATAACATACATTAATTTGTTTATACACCAAATTACTTAATTCTAATGGGATCGTGGAGAGACTGGAACCAATCTCAGCTGACAATGGGCAAAAGTGGGTTACACCCTAAGCAGTATACCAGACTATCATAAAGTCAACACACACACACACACACACACACACACACACACACACACACACACACACACACACACACACACACACGCAGAGTGACATGTGTATGGGCAACATCAAAAGACACGAGCATCATGCACTCATGCTTCAGACGTGACACTGACACGTGACATCTAGAGAAACCTCACGCTAACCATTGACTAGAATTTCACTATACCATATACAACAGCAGAACTACAAAAATTAGCAATAACATCATTACACAATCTACTACAGGGCCAGTACACAATCCACCATAACACCACTATGCAATCCACTACAGGACCACTATATTTACTACGGAACAACTGTACAATCCACCATAATACTGCTATAATACAGACTATAATGTCCATTACTGAAAACAAAACACTGAAACACCACTATACACTATACAATCCACTACAGGACCACTTTACAAAACACTTTTCCACTACAGGATCCACTACAGAACCACTATTCAAATCTACTACAGGACCACTGTACAATCCACCATAACACCACTACACTATCCACGATATAACCATTATACAATCTATCATAAGACTGCTATACAATCCACTATAATGGTAAACTGTTTTCTATAGTGGCCATCACTACAGAATCCACTACAGGACCACTATTCAATCCAGCATAACACCACTATACAATCCACTACATCACCGCTATAAAATCCACTGCAGGACCATTCACAATTCACAGTAACTCCACTACACAATCCACTATATCACCGATATACAATCCACTACAGAACCACTTTGCAAACCACCATAACACCACTATACAATCAACAACAGGACCAATATACAATCTAACATACACCACCACTATTCAGTCCACCATAACACCCATATACAGTCCACTACAGGAAAAAAAATGGAGCACCACTGTGCAGGATACAGTCCATTAGAGGACAAACATACAATCCCCCATAACCCCACTATACAATCCACTACAGGATGACTACACAAGAAAACATAACACCTATACAGTCCAGTACAGGGCAATTATAGAAATAAATGGACCACCACTATACACTATATAATCCACTACAGGACCACTATACAAAACACAATGCCACCCCAGGACCACTATACAATCCACCATAACACCACCATACAGTCCACTACAGGATCACTATACAATCCACTATAACACCCTATATAAACCACTAGATCACCACTACATGTGTCTCTAGAGCATAGCAACCTACACAATCCTCTTTATAGCCACTATACAATCTCCTGTACCACCAATAGCACCAATTTTGTGTCAGAGCAGAATCAATTCAATATCAAATCAGATACATTCAATGTCAGAACAGAATCTGCTAAATTCATTCTGCAAGATCAAGTCAGCATCCAAGCAGAACCAGTGCACTGTGAAAGGAGGATCATGTCAGTGTCCGGGAAAAATCGGCTCAGTTTCATGGCAAAATCAGTTTAATGCCAAGCAGAATCAATTGAGCATCAGATCAGCAGAATTCATTCATTATGACAGTATAATTAGTTCATTATTAGCACAATCAGGTCAGTCACTGATTCAGTTCTGCTTTCAGTTCAGTAATCACTAGATGAGCTAACAGTACCTATAGTCCATAATAAACACACACACACACACAATTTAAGTCTCACAGCACAGCTGTATGTGTGTTCAATCCTCTAACATTACACTTCCTAACTACCTGATTAATAACTACCAAATTAAATATCACACACACACACACACACACACACACACACACACAGACGTGAGACTATTGAAGTTGCCGAATCACAGTAACGCCGTTAGATCTGCGCGTGCACTCTTGCCGAAGGCAAAAACATAAACAAGTTTGGCGCGAGCTGATGATGAGGCACACAAACGCTGCGGGGCATGCCGGCGCCAGAGCGCGCGCTCAAGTACCCAAGGGCAAACAAAAAACGTGGAAGCAAACTAAACACACACAGGCAGGCAGGCAGGCAGGCGCGCGCGCGCACGGCACACACACACACACACACACACACACACACACACACTTACATATCCGTCGCCTGCTGGTGCTGATGACTACGGCAGAGCAGCGCGTGTCCGCACGTCTGACCCATCGCGCATCGCGGCGCTCGTGCAGGGGAGACGGGGGGATTGTGACCGTCTCCGGCAATGTCGAGTTCGAGGATGTGAACAGAAGCAATAAAAGCTTAAAAGAAGAGGAACAGCCTATTGTACTCTCTCTCTCTCTCTCTCTCTCTCTCTCTCCCCCCCCTCTCGCTCTCCCTTCTCTCTCGCCCCCCCCTCTCCTCTTTCTCTCTTCTCCCTTCTTTCTCTCTCTCTCCTCTTTCTCTCTTCCCCCTTCTTTCTCTCCCTCTCTCGCTCTCTCTCCCTCTCTCTCTCCCTGCCCCATCTCTCTCTCTCTCTCTCTCTCTCTCTATCTCTCTCTCTCTCTCTGTGTGTGTAACTGATCTGTGCACTGTTCCTCCGGACTTGAAGAAGAATGGATTGATGAATGGATGGACATACTAATGAAGAAATGGACTGATGGATGAATGAAAGGATGGACAGATAGATGGGTGGATAGAGAAATGAATGGATGGACAGATGTGTGAATAGATGGATGGACAATTGGATGGATAGACAGGCAGATGGAAGGGGCAGTGGTGGTCTAGTGGTGTAGGGCGCTGGATCGCTGATCCAAAGGTTGGCGGTTCGAGTCCCACTCTCCACAAGGTTGTCACTGTCCCCCCCCAGTGCGGCTAACTGGGTTATCAAAGGCGGGCCATGTCTCTCACTGTCTATGGTGAGAGGCATGTAAAAGAACCATTGCTGACTTTCATAAAGAGTAGGCTGCAAAGTCGTCAGCGTATTTCTATCCCTTGCTAAAAGGGTTGTGACAGGAACGGCATCCGACGTAAAAACCTCTGCCAAATTAAAACGTGCGAATCAAAATTATTCGCTGTGGCGACTCCCGAGTAAAAGGGAAAAAGCCGAAAGGAAGACAGACAGACAGGCAGGTGGATGGACAGATGTAAGGGTGGCTGGATGGACATTTGGACGGATGAATAGACTGATGGACAGACAGACAGGTGAATGAATAGCTAGCTGGATGAAGGGAGGGACACATGGATGGTTGAGGTGTATGGATGAGTATGCCTGATTGCCCTGTAATCCTCCAGTGCATGCTGTTGTTGTGACTCATTCATCTGAAATCAATAAAACAGGACCGCACACTGGGCCGTTAATCTCTGCACTCTGACCTCACTGTTAGCACATGACAAACTACTGACCCAGTGCACTAGATCTGCTGCTGATTTCATCAGAACTTAACGCAGAACCTGGATAAATGATCATTCTTATGGAAACGTATCTGTAAAGGGTTTCGCTTTTCTTCTTTACAGAAGTCTACATTTGGAGTTGAATCACCAGCAAACAGAAAGAAGCAGAAAGCGAGAAGAATGATGACACTGAGGAAGAAAAACTCCTCTGAAGAGAACCAGTACTCTTCTGGCTCACACCAGATAATGTTGATTATAAACACCTCCTAAAATCTTTCTATTTACTGTGGCATTATGCAGTATAATTCTAGCGACACAGTGGCTGAGTGGTTAGCATTGTTGTTAGCATTTATCTCACAGCAAGAAGGTTCTGGTTTCAAATTTTGCAGCCAAATAGATCTATACTCTGTGGAGTTTGCATGTTCTTCCTGTGCTTGTGTGGGTGTCCTCCAAGTGCTCCAGTTTACTCCTACGGTCCCAAGACATGATGATTGTCAACTCACTACACTGATTGCCCATAGGCCATATGACTGTCATGTGATTGGCTGTTTGTGTCTGGCCGTACGTTTCCATGAACAGTAAGGTTGAGCTGCCATTAAAGTTCATTGGAGTGTTTTAACTGGACTACTGCACTTATTCCATTACATCAGCAGAAGAGGGGAAACAATTTATCATCCCAAAGTATGCTTGACCCTACAACGATAGTTGAAATGGTCCATTCAGATTTTTAGTACCGGAGTTTTTCTGCTTGATAAAACAAGTGGACTGATATACAGAGCTATGCATCTCGTCTACTCACCCTTCTTTTTTTTTTTGGATGCACATATTAATAAGATGCATGAACATGATCTCTGATATGCTCCATATACTGTCTGTAGGCTACCCAGGGCACATAATGGTATATGGGTCTGATCATAAAATTGGGACTGAAATGTATGGAAAAAAAAAAAAAAAGTATCACAGTATCAAATACCTTTGATAGGAAGCAGTCGAAAGAGCACATTATCGAGGACACCCAAAACAGGTTGTTACACACATTTACACTTTTACATTTTCTGCACATTTAGAAAAAATAGTTTTGGGGGTTTTTTTGTATTAGGCTAATATTCATTGAAGGCTGGTAGGTGCAGGACAATATTCCATGGAGAAGCAACATCATCAAAATATCAGAAGGACGACTCAGTATGTACCATGGACAGGATGAATGGCCTTCTCTTCACTATGCAAACTGATAGTGCTTGACACGTTCAACTTTTTTTCATTATCTATAGTTATTAAATGTCAGTACTTCAGTGATCAGTTGGTGTACAAGATATACTATGTAACATGGACACAGGGCTCTTCACACAGGGTTCAACATTGTACTACAAAAAAGGTATAAAAAAGGGTTATGACTAATGTTGCAGAAAGGGTTAACACAGAAGTAATGTGGTATAAATGCCCTGAGATATGTGAGGTGCTCCACCGAATGTAGGTGCTTGTCGCATGGACTACTTTCAAGAAAATGGCCAAAAAAGTAAAATTGGTCATTTTTTTTATTGAAATTCAGATTTTTGCATAAACTATTAAAACAAGTATTCAACTATTATTTGCTCAAGTGAAATTGACTGTCTTCCTTTCGACTTTTTCCCTTTTACTCGGGAGTCGCCACAGCGAATTATCTGATTCGCACGTTTGATTTGGCAGAGATTTTTACGTCGGATGCCCTTCCTGTCACAACCCTTTTAGCAAGGGACAGAAACACGCTGACGACTTTGCAGCCTACTCTTTTCGAAAGTCAGCAATGGTTCTTTTACATGCCTCTCACCATAGACAGTGAGAGACATGGCCCGCCTTTGATAACCCAGTTAGCAGCACTGGGGGGGACAGTGACAACCTTGTGGAGAGTGGGATTCGAACCCCCAACCTTTGGATCAGTGATCCAGCGCCCTATACCACAAGTGAAATTGACTAAAACTCACTAAAAATGTATTTTATTTCCGTTTTTCTGTACCCTCATAAAACTAGATTTAAAAAAGTAGCAAATTTACCGGTTTTCTTTGCAATTATTCACTGAGTTCGGTACAAGACAGACTATAATCCATACACCAGAAGAACGGTCGGGAAGTCGTATCATTTTGGATACTGTTTTAATATTAAGATGCCGTTTCAGTGAATAAAATAAAGGTTATAAAGATGATATGCGCGTAAATAATGCAGGCTAGTTGCTAAGGAAAATCTGAAACAAGAACCCTGATTGGTGAACTCGGGCACATGCTCACATTGCACATGCTCAGTGCCCGTCACACATTAACTTCCGGTTTACTTCCTGACTTGAATATACCGCATGTGGAACTTATCGCCAACTTTCTCTTCAATAACAGTAAGTAAGTTTATTTATAAGATTGTGAATACACATAATTGCTGGAAAAGGAGAGTGAAATGTCATTTGTGGTGTCGAGCAGCAATAGTATAGATGTTAAATTCGACTCTGGATTTCGGCTTTGAAGATTTCTCTCTCTCTCTCTCTCTCTCTCTCTCTGTGTCTCTCTCTCTCTGTCTCTCTCTCTTTCTGTCTCTCTCTCACACACACACACACACACACACACACACACACACACACACACACACACACACACACACACATATATACAGTGTGCAAACGATTAAATGAGCAGCATCCAGATGAACTAGTGCAATTTGAATAGAAAAAATGAAGTGAGTGGGGCAAATGAGTGCAAATGGTGCAATAGATGCACAAATTAACAATCACCCACTGCTTACAGTCTGTGTGTGTGTGTGTGTGTGTGTGTGTGTGTGTGTGTGTGTGTATGTGTGTGTGTGTGTGTGTGTGTGTGTGTGTGTGTGTGTGTGTGTGTGTGTGTGTGTGTGTGTGTGTGTGTCTGTATGATACCTCAGGTCTGCTGGAATATTAAGAAAAAGACATGATTCCATTGCAATTCAGTTAAAGAAAATCCCATATGCTCAGTATTATGTACTTTAGAAACTTAATATGAGTATTGTATGAGTATTGGTATTTTTCTCTGGACGCAAAATTTGATTATGGAATTTTTTTGATCATTTGATTTGTGTGTAATCTTGTCTGGACTGGACATGCTGGATCGTGGGTTGTTTAGTTTTGTACGAAAATTGGTCAAGACCTGAAAAATACTGAAATGTTTCATTCCTTTTACATATAAACAAACTGATGATGATGATGTCAGCTGTGATGTTGAAGATTTTGATTTTGATGTTGATGAAGAAGAGGCATCTGTTAATAAAAGTGTGATGAGTGGTGTTTGTAAAGATGTTATTTTATCTGCTGAGCAAGATATAGATGAGGATAATGCTGAGGGCAGAGTTGATGAAGCTTACTTGTGATCAGAGAGATCAGAGAGTTTTGTTATATAGTTTTCATATATATAATTTTCTTAATTTCAGTGTGATTGTTTGAACCTGAGAGTGTTTTTTTCAATCAGTATCATTTGAAGGCATTTGAACCTTTATATAATGGTCAAAAAGATACATACTGATCTTATTGGAATAAACAAATGAAAAAAAATAATAGTTGTTTTTTGTTAATTTTTGGGGGTTACCATGGTGACTGATGGGTTGAAAAAGTGCCTGTCAGATTAAAATGAGCATCATTTCTCCTATCATCTCTTCCTAAAACTTGTTTTCTAAAGGTTTATATGGCTGAGGTGCATAAAAATGTTTGGTTGCTAAGGACAAATAATCTTGGAAGAAGTGCAATCTTTGTGCTCATTTTTCTCTAAAACGTCTTTTGAAATTTTTAGTTGAATGCTGACACAAGAAATGGAACCGCTCACTCAGTTTTCAAGGTATTGACAATCTTTTTTGCTGCATTTTGCAGCTTTGGGCCTCCTCTATCTGACTGTGTAAAAATCTAATTTTTCATTTTTGGACCCAAGAGCCTACATTCGGTGGAGTGGCTCACATATACAAGTCCTTCTCAAAAAAATAGCATATTGTAAAAAAGTTCATTATTTTCTGTTATGTACTGATAAAAATTAAACTTTCATATATTTTAGATTCATTGCACACTAACTGAAATATTTCAGGTCTTTTACTGTTTTAATATTGATGATTTTGGCACCCCGACTTACGTTTTTAATTGGTTCCGGACGGCCAAATGTAAGTTGAAAGTGAACATAAGTTGTTACAGTGATGTATGACATATGATGTGTGACGTATGATGTTCATACTGCACTATACATTCATAAATACCATTACTGTATCTCATAAAACACCCCTAAATCAATTATTACAAACATAACATTATAAAATAATATCAAATATATCAAATAATTCTGTCTGTCTGTCTTCCTTTCGGCTTTTTCCCTTTTTTACTCAGGAGTCGCCACAGCGAATCATCTGATTCGCACGTTTGATTTGGCAGAGGTTTTTACGTCGGATGCCCTTCCTGTCACAACCCTTTTAGCAAGGGACAGAAACACGCTGACGACTTTGCAGCTACTCTTTACGAAAGTCAGCAATGGTTCTTTTACACGCCTGTCACCATAGACAGTGAGAGACATGGCCCGCCTTTGATAACCCAGTCAGCCGCACTGGGGGCAGTGACAACCTTGTCGAGAGTGGGACTCGAACCCCCAACCCTTGGATCAGCAATCCAGCGCCCTATACCACTGGACCACCACTGTCCCCAAATATATCAAATAATATCAACATTAATTTCAAATAAATTAAATTCAAGCAGAATAATTTCAAATAGATAAATTTCAATCAAATATCAAATACAGTATCAAATATAACCTTTAACATTCTCTATGATGCAATTTTTCTACTTGTAAATGGTTCCCATGGTTGACGGATGGTCACTTTATGTGAAGCTGAGCCGGGTCACATTACATGAAGCTGAGCTGAGTCACTTTACATGAAGCTTAAAACAGCCAATCAATGCTTACAATATGTGAGGCATTCAAAACCAAAAGTAGTGTACTTGCTGTGCTTGAGACAAAGCGCGGGTTATACGGACATCCGGTCTTTCAAGTGAGCAAGGGCGCCGTTGAACTTGTTTAGTACTCAGCCTGCACTGATGTGAATCACCAGTAGAGCGGAGAGTTCTCTTTCTTTTCTGGATTAGGGTTTTCATTCATTTTACAACTCTCTTTGCTTAACTGAGTATGCATTAGATTGTGCCGATCCGAGCAGATAGTTAATTCATCTCTGTGTATGAGACTTGCACCCATGCTAGTAGGCTTATGCTTCTGACCAACCATATTTGCTTAGGGTTACAAAAGTCTGCAAAAACATTGTAAACACAAAGATCACAGAGACGACATCTTAACACAAGGGTAACACGCTATATAACTGATATATACATATATAAAACTGAACTGGGAAGAAGGCGGGGCACATTCAGTCTGTCGTTTGTAAACAATGGACACAGCATCATTACGTCAGCGTACTATGTGGGTACGTCTAAACTCATTTAAAAAAAGAAAACGTAAAATCGAAAAAAAAAACGTAAAACGGATGAACATAAGTCGGGGAGTGTCTGTATAAGTAAAAACCTCCTTATGATGAAAAAAATTTTTTTTTTCAGCATAAAAGAGTTTCAAAGGTTTTCCTTTCATTTACATTCAAGCTTTAAAATCAGGTTGTTTTAAGCAAAGATATGGAGATAACTCAGAGATCATATCTGTATATTTCTGCTTATATTAACAGCCAAAGAGTTTAGTTGTTAGTTTATAGTAATGAAAAGTTAGAGATAAAATAAAATTTAATTTAGCCAAGCTAAAGCAGCTGGTTAAAGTGAGGTTAAAAAAATGCATATACTTTCCTCTGTCAGCCATTTATCACATGAAGTGCTCATCCAGCATGTGTGAATATCCCAGAGAGTCACATCATAACGAGAGAGCAAGATGGACATGGTCGTCTCGGAAAAATGCAATTCACCCTATATACTGCTCTCAGTTGCAACAAACCAATTTTAAATCATCATCATCATCATCATCTTCTTCTTCTTCTTTGCCTTGCATCTCAGCTGCCTGTTCACCCCAATGGACCACTACAAGCTCCGCTTTATAGCAGATTCTGCAGCAATGCCTTGCATCTCAGCTCCCTGTTCACCCCAATGGACCACTACAAGCTTCGCTTTATAGCAGATTCTGCAGCAATCTGTCTGTCAAACTTCCGCTCCATCCTTCCATCACTCAAAAACAAGACCCAGAGATACTTGAACTTCTCACCTTGGGGCAACATCTCATCCCAGACCTAACAAACAAACAACTCTTTATTGTCAAAGTACATTACATACATTGAAATTTGCTTTGTGCGCTAGGCACCTGTCGCCACTGTGCAGCGCCAGTTATTGCATTGTTCTATCCTTTTTGATGCTGAGCGCCAAGCAGGAAGCAACAACTGCCAAATTTTAACGTCTTATGGTATGACGCGGCCGGATTCGAACTCCGACCTACCAGAGGATAAAGCAGACGCTCTACCAACTGAGCTAAATCCCCGGTGCATTCCAGCCTTTTCTGGCTCAGAACCA
The DNA here is from genome assembly GCA_024760905.1 of Plotosus lineatus. Classification (NCBI taxonomy): domain Eukaryota; kingdom Metazoa; phylum Chordata; class Actinopteri; order Siluriformes; family Plotosidae; genus Plotosus; species Plotosus lineatus. Next base: position 53,952,573 of record CM045733.1, on the reverse strand, counting down.
TGGTCTCGGACTTGGAGGTGCTGATTGAAGATGCGCCTAGAAATTTTGTCTCAAGTAGCTCCAAAAATGAAAGAATCTCCTGTTTGAGCTCTACACTCATTGATATACTTTTCCCAAACTGAACCAGTGAACATTAGAAGGTAAAGCAAGTCCCTGTGATCAGCATCAGATTCTTCAAGAAAATAAATAAACTGATAATGGTGTTGTCCACTTGCTTGAATAAAATTAACGAGTTTCACAACCGGCTTCACTACACGGTCGAGCTGCACCACGGAGTTACACAGTGCTTCCTGCTGAATTATGCATATATCCTTGTGCTTGATTCTTGGATGGAAGCTGCTCGGATGAAGGTGTTTTGCTGAGCCTACAAGCTCATGACCAACGGATCCGCGGAAGCCATACAGTCTTGCATTGACAGGTTGTTGGCATAATTAGCATGCTTGGTGGAAAAGTGGTGGCTGATGTTGTATTCTTTTAAAACTGCAATGGTTTCTTGGCAAATAAGACATACAGCCTTTGATTGGACATCGATAAAAAAAGTATTTAGGTGTCCATTCCTTATGAACCACTCGGCACTAACTGTCGACTTTTCTTTTCTCTGATATTGCTGCAGATGGGCTCTGTGCAGTAGAAGAGTGATACCAGGAAGTGGCTCGAGCTCCGCAAAATCAACTGACTGCACCTAATACACCACTGGTGTTGAAATGTTGTCATTACAAGTCAAAGTCAAATGAATGCAATCGATCAATCGTTAACATCAAACATGAATTCTGTACCAATCAATCTTTGGTGAGCCGGATTAAAAAGACCAATGGGCCACATGTGGCCCGCAGGCCATAATATGCCCACGCCTACTCTAAATCCATTTTTCAAAATATTTAAGTTTTTCCACTGGAAATATTTAAGTTTTTCACAGTTCTTGCTTCTTCTGTGCCTTTTGTGTAAAAGCCCATTGCAGGAACCGAGGACTATACAACCACTGAGTCCATTTCTTTCCCCACTGAAAAGAAGTATGACAAACAAGCTAGCCATCTGTTCAGTTCAGTTCATTTTCTGTAACTGCTTGATCCTCATTAGGGTCACGGGGAGGCTGGCACCCATCCCAGCCGACTCCGGGCGAGGGCAGAGTACACCCTGGACAGCTCATTTTAGGGCAGGAACACGCTGACAGCTATGCAGAAAGTCAGCAATGGTTCTTTTTCATGCCTTCCACTATTGACAGTGAGAGACATGGCTAGCCTTTTATAACTCCGTTGGCTGCACTGCGGGGTATATTATTCAGAAAGATGAAATTCAAATTTGAAGTCCACAATTCCAATATTGTTCCTAGGTGTGAACCCCCAAACATTGACCAAACGTGAAGTCCTGGGATAAGTATAAGATAGTCTTAATGACAGCAGCAACTTCTGGACACAATTATACAGAACACAGGTGAGATTAAATACTGTACTAATGAGCAGCAGGGAAATTAATCAGTTTTGGGATGTGAATTTGTAGGTTGTACGGATATCAGAATAAGTATAACAGTGCCCAAATGTTTAATCCTGTATTGTGTAAACGGTGTAAATGTGAATAAAAACCATGAGGAAAACACAAGCTTTGTTAGGCTGAAGCGACAAGCTGAGGGGTTCAGTCCAGTTTTTTTCTAGTGAATGTCTCATTTAATGTCAGTCATAATCTAGTGATGTTTCGTCCCACAATCCTGTCAACGCTGAGCACCGAGCAAACTCACATATCACGGATACCCTCTCTCTTTCCTTTTTCTGGTACAAATGCTTTAACCTTTTATGTAAACTCCCCTGTGGGAAAGATTTAAATTAATTTAAAGCAACAGATTTACTTCTGATTGTTACAAAGTGCTGACACTGGAAAATTCTAGAAATGTGGGATAAATGTCATCTGGCAGAATACTTGAGCTTGTAATGATTGGAAGGGAATGTGAAGGTAACTTACCAACACAGAGTCACTACAACATCATGTTTGCAATGTTGTGTTATAGCAATCTAGAAAATTAATTCTCATAATGTTGTTTACAGCTTATGTAATATGCACACTATTACAGTGATAGCAAGTTTATTGAAATATCTTGAAAACTGATTAAGTTATGAACATTTCGAGTTGGATTACGTCAATCACGCTGACAAAAATACACATAAAGGTTTGGGACTGTTATAATAAATTATTCGTCAAATGTCCTTCGCCACCAATGGGTTAGGTTTCTTCTATTGACATAATACTTATCGGGTCATTTGTTTACACAATTTTGAGAGAAAATGAGGTAAAAGAGATGTCATAATGCAATTTTAAATTTAATATATTAAACTTGAATAATCTACCAGTTCACAGGTACAGAAGGTAGTAGTAAATGAGGTATTAGTATTTCAGAGAGGTATCACTTGAGACATACATTTATAAAGAGATTGATCAAACTATTAAATTTATCTTCATGAAATGAAAATAGAAGGGCAGTGGTGGCCCGGTGATAAGGTGCTGGGTTACAGATCCTATGGTTAGAGGTTCAAGCCCAACTGTCAACGATTGTCACTGCTGTCCCCCCCAGTGCAGCTAACTGGCGGCCAGCCATGTCTACTACTATCTTTGTTGAGAGGCATGTAAAAAAACATTGCTGACTTTTGATAAGAGTAACTACATAGCCGTCAGGGTGTTTGTGCCCTGCAGTGGCCTTGCGAGCTGTCCAGGGTGCCCTTGTCCAGAGTTGGCTGAGATGGGCACCAGCCTCCCCATGAATCTAATTAGGATTAAGCGGTTCAGAAAATGACTGAATGAAATGGAAATAGAATCTGACCAAAACATAATTAAGCATATTATACAAGAAATAGAACTGATTGAAAACAGCTGCAGACTTGTACGCGTGGAAATGCCACCTCATTCTGAATCCAAGAGCCTCATTTGTGCTATTCACAGCATGTGAAGGTGCCAAATGTACAAATAGAAAAGTGGTCAATTGATGATTTTTTTTTTTTATTCTGGATGCAAAAAGGCTAGAGCAGGCGTGGGGCTAACCAGTCAGAGACCAGGAGCCACAATATATATTATACAATATAAATATATTATATTTATAATATAAATATAATACCCCGCCCTTACCCAGAGTCAGCTGAGATGTGCGCTAGCCTCCCTAATCAGAATTAAGCTTTACATTTTTAATCGAGCTCGAACTCTTCTTAAAAAAAAACACACACACACAGGTGATGGTGCACCAGCTGGGAGAATGAAGGCTCAGGCTCAGTCTCACCTAAAATCCCCGCTATTGTTTGAAACATGTCCAACTCACCTTTGTTGATGTGCCGTCCCCTTGTGGGTTTCATTTTAGCGCTAAAATGACATGTAACTAAGAGAATCTGGTTTCAAAATTTTTTTTTTTTTTAAATAAAAGATCGTTCAGACTCAGATAATAAATAAAGCACAAATAATTAATTATTTCTTGTGCGGCCTGGTGTCAATTGATCCATGGACCGGTACCGGTCCTGGCCTGGGGTTTGGGGACCACTGGTCTCGTGGTATAGGGTGCTGGATCGCTGATCCTGAACCCAGCCTGACACTAGTACACATTTTAAATCCTCAATGACACTCATTCATGCGTACCATGGCGGAATGATTTTGTGTTTATTTCATCTGTCGGTCAAACAGTTCGTGCCAGAGAGGAATAAGCTTTGCTCATAGCTTGCTCATTTGTACCATTGAGGATGTTCCGCGATGTTCCACTCGATTCCTCACCATTGTGAGGAATTTGTGAATTGTTTGTGTTGGAGTGCTCCAAGTTCCTCAATGTCACTCAATGGCCAGACAAGTTTGCTCCACATCACGCTAAAAAGGTGACCGCGCTTCCATTTATGACACTCCTTGTCACGCCTCACAAGTGTATGTGTATATATATATATATATATATATATATATATATATATATATATATATATATATATATATATAGAGAGAGAGAGAGAGAGAGAGAGAGAGAGAGAGGATTTTCTGAGTAGATCCTTCCGTAGGAGAGTGCTCAATACTTTTTGGTAGAGCAAATAAACAAAAATAAAAGGACAGGACAAAGACTTTCTATTGAAACTCCATTTATCACTACAGATCTGTTTCGAGGGGTGGTGAAACCATCCTCTCTCTTCAGGTGATTATAGAAGAATGATTACAAAGTGCTGGGGGAGGTACTATGTCGGTGAACATGGCGTCCTCTAGAATGGGTGGTGTTCATTATGTATTCAAGCGGGTTTTTAAATATCGATACATGCATACATGTGCATACATTAGTTTTCTCATGCCCGTGGACTCATATATGTACACACTTTTATATATATATATATATATATATATATATATATATATATATATATATATATATATATATATATATATACGTTCACGTGCGTAAGCACATACACACACATACACAAGTATATATAATGTTTAGATACAGATTGATACAATCAAATACTTAGTGTACTTAAGGGGGTGTGTTGCATAATAATGATTTTTTTCCTGTGTCGGCATGAAGTTACGAGTTTGTTTCTTTTATTTAATGAAGACAGTTCGGGTCTGTATATAATGAGGAACTTCTCTCTGAGGCAAAAATGATTTAATGCCAAGGTAGGCAGAGACAACAAGCACTTCGAACGTGTCATTGGTAAGGAAGGCTGCGGGCTTATGAACGAAAATGGTCTTCGTCTGGTTGAGACATGTGCTAGCCACAACTTACTTATAGGAGGCACCCTCTTTCAATATCAAGACATCCACAAGCTCACATGGACCTCACCTAATGAACAAGATGTGAACCAAATCGACCATATTATTATAAATGGCACTTGGCGACGATCCCTCCTTGATGTCAAAGTGAAGCGTGGAGCTGATATCAGCAGCGACCATCAACTTGTTGTAGCATCTCTTAGGTTGAAACTCAGAAGTGCTGGTAAGAAAGCAGCTGGTGTGCAGAAACCTGATGTCAGCCTCCTAAAGAATCCTAGACACAAGTACAATTTCATTCTCCAGCTGAAGAACAGGTTTGAGGTTTTTAGGGAAGAAGATGCTGAAACTGAGGATGGAAAAGTTCAGGTCAACAAGTTGTGGGAAGACGTGAAGACTGTCTACACAGGCACAGGGAAAGTGCTAGGCCCCCGAAAGAAAACCCAGAGCAAGGACTGGATTAGTGAAGCAACCTATGAGGCTATCGCAATAAGGCGCAATTTGAAGTCATGACTACTCTGCGCTAAATCGGCAAGAATAAAGGAAAACCTGAAAGCTCAATACCGAGAAGCCAACAAGATTGTCAAGAAGATGGCCAGGAAAGACAAGCGAGAACATGTAGAAGAGATGGCATCTCAAGCAGAAAAAGCAGCAATATTAGGGCACCAAAGTGAGCTATACAAGATAACGAAGCAGGTATGTGAAAAGTTCCGTAACAACAGCAACGCACCTGTGAAGGACAAGCAAGGAAGACTTCTTACATCCAAGGGAGACCAAGAGAGGCGCTGGGCCGAACATTTCCAAGAAGTCTTGAACCAACCTGACCCTACAACTACAGCTGATGTTCAACCTGTAGGTCTTGAGCTCAACATCCCGATTGACCCGCCTGACCTGCATGAGATCGAAGGAGTTATCAAAGCATTGAAGAATGGGAAGGCACCAGGGCCTGACTTACTCTGCCCGAAATTCTTCAAGGCAGACCCAGCCTTATCAGCAAAGATCCTCTTCGATGTTTTTGAAGCCATATGGAACTGTGGCGATGTTCCAACAGACTGGAAGCGCGGGATAATCTTCAAAATTCCTAAGAAAGGAACGTTCACTGACCGCAACAACTGGCGAGGAATAACTCTACTCTCGGTACCAGGAAAAATTCTTGGCAAAATCATCTACAATAGAATATGTAGTGCAGTAGACAGTCATCTTCGCCAAAACCAAGCTGGATTTCATAAAGGGAGGCACTGTGTGGACAACATATTTGCTCTGAGGAATATGATTGAGCAATGTGCCGAATGGCAACGAGGGCTGTACATATACTTCATTGACTTTATGAAGGCATTTGATAGCGTACACAGAGACACCCTCTGGAAGATCCGAGAGGCTTATGGTGTCCCTGAAACTCTCAGGAACATCATCAAGAGCTATTATGACGGCTTTTCTTGCTGTGTTGGTAGAAGCAACATTATGTTTGAGGTGAAAATGGGAGTATGTCAGGGTTGTGTCCTATCAACCTTGCTTTTCAACCTCGTGATTGATTGGGTCATGTGCCGCACAACCGAGGACAAGAAGAGAGGAATTAGGTGGACTTTGCTGACAACCCTTGAAAATCTTGATTACGCTGATGACTTAGCTCTCCTTGCTCATTCGCATAAGGACCTCCAAGAGAAGACGGACAGGCTTTACATCCTTTGCATCTCAGGTGGGATTAAGAGTCAACACAGAGAAAACTGAAGTACTGGCTCTGAACATCCCCAAACTTAACCCCATTACTCTTGGAGAGGATAACCTTCAGTACATTGACAAATTTTCCTACCTGGGCAGTATTGTCACTAAAGAAGGAGGTGCAGATGAGGATATCAAGAGCAGATTGACCAAAGCCAGGACAGCCTTCTGGATTCTGAACAACGTGTGGAAATCCTCAAAATACAGTGTAGCAACAAAGCTGAAACTGTATAAGAGCTGCGTCATCTCAACTCTTCTTTACGGTGCTGAGTGCTGGCGGATGACTGATGCTGACGTAGACAAAGTAAATGTTTTCCATACAAAGAACCTACGCAGAATCCTAAGAATCTTCTGGCCTTCAACAATCGCAAACGATGTCCTCATGGAATGGTGTGACAGTGAGCATGTGTAAAGAACAATCAAGAAACGAAGATGGACCTGGGTCGGTCACATGTTACGCCAGGAACCAGATTCTCTTCTTCGTACTGCGCTACATTGCACGCCTGAGGGGAAACAACGTCGGGGCAGGCCGAAGAAAACATGGAGGCGTACAGTGGAAGCCGAAATGAAAACGTTTCGCAAATCGTGGGGACAAGTGAGACAGATGGCGGATGACCGTGATGAGTGGAGGAAGTTTGTTGCTGCCCTATGTGCCACCCGGCATAACGGGCAGTAAGTAAGTAAGTAAGTAAGTAATTCACATATACAGTATATTCCTATTCACACATGTGAATAACATGTTAAAGGTACATGATATACACTGGGTAAGATGTAGAGCTATTAATCTTAATGTGCATGGTGCTAAAATATTATAATGTTTGAGAACTGCTCTAAACCTAAAACACCTGTGCGTGTGTGTGTGTGTGTGTGTGTGTGTGTGTGTGTGTGTGTGTGTGTGTGTGTGTGTGTGTGTGTGTGTGTGTGTGTGTGTGTAAAATGTTGTTGTTGGTGGTGGTGGGGTTACATGTTTAACAGCTTGTGGGTAAAATCTGTTCTTGAGTGTGTGTACTATACATTTTTTCTGGAGGGAAGAGGGGAAGTAAGGGGGTGTCTGGGGTGTGTGGCGTCCATGATAATTCCAGTGGCTCATCTCTGTAGTCTGTGTCCAAGGCTCGTGATCCAGGTGAAGTCAGCAGAGATGTGGACTCGAAAGAACTTGATTCATCAAAATGTAGAGGGCAGAGACCTCAGCTTGTTTAGATGTCCTAAATTCTATTATCATCTCCTTGGTTTTGGATGTGTTTAGTTTTAGATTGTCGTCGCACCACTGCCACAGTTGTAGGGCCTCCTTCCTGTAGGTTGACTCATTATCCGTAATCAAAACTGATGCCATTGGTGAATTTAACGAGGGTGTTGCTGGCCTGAGTGGGGAGACAGTTGTGTGTAAAGTGGGAGAAGAAGAGGGGGCTAAGAACACACCCCTGTGGTGTTCCAGTGTTTAGACTGAGAGTGGGGGAAATGTGTTCTCTTATTCTGACCTTTTGAGGTATCTTTGCTAAGAAAGATTCTTTCCTAGGTGCACAATGAGCTCCCTAGGCCCAAAATGCCAGACGTCTGAACCAGTTTATGTGGCTAAACTGTGTTCAAAGCAGAGCTGCAGCCTACGAACAGAATAGGTGTTGCTGCTGTCCAGGTGTGTGAGGGCTGTGTGTGGGGGGCTGTATTGATAGCATCCTCTGTTTACCTGTTTTCTCTGGATGCAAACTGATGTAGATTGAGATCAGCAATGATGGCGCAACTTTGCTGTGCTCTTCTTAAGTTGTGGTAAGAAGCCTGGATTACACTGTCTCTCTTTATTGCTGTATCATGTGCATCTGCATGTCATGTTGCCTGAAGTTTAATTTCCTCAAGTTGACATGTAACAGATGCATTAATTGAGAAAATAATTGACATTTGTTATTATGAAAAGAGGAAAGCCTGAAGTTAGGACATGAAGTCAGAACAGCAAGACAAATGTAATGATGATCTATGATGAAGGAGATTTTTACTAAAGATGGAAAGAGATTTAAAGAACCTGAGCGCTTCAAGCACCTTGAATCCCATTTAACATCAAATTGTGACAGTTCAATGGAAAACAAGGCTCAACTGGTGATCTGACAAGCATCTGGAAATCATGGATGAAAAAGTAAAGCCTTGCAAGGTCGCGATCTTATGAGATCTGACTCTTGTGTGGTCTGTTGCTCTGAATGGCTTTGATAGCTGGATATTGAAAATAGATGAGGCACTTTGCAAGATTTAAGAGGTGGCTTTAGAGGACAGTGCTCAGGATTGGATGAGCTGAAAAGAGGATTAACTCAAAGAAACAAGACATAAGTAAAAGGGGCTCCTAAAGAAGTAAAGAGAAGTAAGATTTAAAAAAAAGTAGTGCCATTTGAAGGGGGAAAACAGAGAACCTACCAGTGACTAGAATAACATCACAAAAGACAATAGAATAGAGAGAACAATAGAAGCAATTAGCAGTGGGAAAAGTAAGAAACGGATGAAAAAATGCTTGATGGACAAATCATTCGATGAATTTGTAAGAGTTTGACAAGCATTCTCAGAGCAGCAATATATTGAAATACGGCAAAAGTTCACATGAGGATTATGGTGCTAAGTGAAGATGAGCCTTATTTCCATTAAGAAGACTCTCACCAGCAAAAATATGAACAAAAAGGATGAGATGTGATAATGATGATGAAGATTTATCCACAACCTCATATTCATCTTGAGTGCAGTGTATAATGCAGTAGAAATTCACATGCCAGCTGTGATGGATGACCACTGGCTATAGTTGAGTGCTGTTGTGGCTGAGTAAAAGTTTGAGTAATGGTGCACAGCATCTGAAAAGTTCCAACAAAGCTCAAATAAAAATGGCATAGAGTGAACAATATAAAATATTATTTTTAAATGCAACAGTCATCTCAACTCTATAGCACCCTGCCCCATCTATCTGTTACCTACTTTGCCTTTCTTCACTCTGCCCAACAATCTTCCTGCCCTGCTCTATGTCTCCTTGGCTTACCTGTCTCTACATAGCACCACCCACTCCTCACCTTTCTCAACTACTTCACAATGCACTATAAATCCCTTCCTTGCCCCACCCCATCAATGTTCACCCATCCCTACCCTGCATACACATCATGTCTTTACAACTTCATAAATGTTAGATTTTATTTATGGCTTGGTAATGACATCACAGATACAATGTACCAGTGACTACATAGCTCTTAGATCACTGAAATACTGTATTACAACACAATATTACATTCTATGATATTTTATAATATATTAGGACCCAGAGATGCAGGAGACCAAAAGAAGGCTCAAACGATTTATTAAACACTAGGGATAGTAAATTACGGGAATACTAAGTCAAGGGAAAGGGTCGAGCACAAAGCAAGAACCAGGGGTCAAAGAGAAAGCCGAGGAGCAGAATCACGGGGAAAACAATCTTCTGACATCAACAAGGTGTCAGCTGAGTCAGCTGAGATGGGCGCTAGCCCCCGATGCCATAACCTTAATTAGGATTAAGTGGTTCAAAACATAAATGAATGAATGAATGGGCCTCATTCCCTTACTGTCCTTACAAATAAATCAGTTAAATCTTACTTATGCACAATTTGTTCCTAGCCATCAACAGAATCAATGCACATGAAAAAGCACTCTTGTGCACACATCGGTCAGTAACATGCAGTCAGGTTTACAGCTGGTGAGGCACTGCCTCTTTAAGAGTCAGATTCACAAATAAACTCAAAAGGCAATATTTTTAATCATTTGATTGACAACTGATCAATACCAAAGAGAGAAGCAATGACATGACTGTTCACAGAGTTAGTATGATGTTTGATGTGTGGTGTAATGCAAACCCATATGATATCAGAATTCTTTACAAAAACATGTGACACATATTTCATTCGAGGTTAAAATGTATTCCAACTGCATTGGTCTTCCTTTAGTTATTACTTCTTGTTTTGATTAAAAATCCAGATTTGTGAATTTTCTCAGTTTGGAAATGTAATCTTTCATTTTGATTAGGGTGGATTGTAGCGGGAATATAACAACAAACAAAGAAAATTCAAGATTGTGCAGAATATTTGGGCTCACAAGTGCCCTCTGCCATGAGTCAGAGGCACTGTTCGCCTCACTGAGGAACTTTTTTCTGGGCTTCAAGATTATCTGCAACCTAAACACATCATTCATCCATTCATTTTCTGTAACCGCTTAATCCTAATTAGGGTCGCGAGGAGGCAGGTGCTCATCCCAGCTGACTTCGGCCAAGAGCAGAGTAACCCTGGACAGCTCGCCAGGCCATTGCAGGGCGGGAACACGCTGACGGCTTTGCAGCCTACTCTTGTCAAAAGTCAGTAATGGTTCCTTTACATGAACCTCTCACCACAGACAGTAAGCGACATGGCCAGCATTTCATAACCCAGTTAGCTGCACTATGGGGACAGTGACAACCCATGAAGAGTCGGGCTTGAACCCGCAACCTTAGGATCAGTGATCCAGCGCCCTTTACTGCACCCTAAACACATTAAAGAAAAATATTTTCTACATTATCCATATTATGAAAAGTCAGAACATATAATCCCAGCGTTTGAAAGCATTTCATTTGCGATATACAGTACAGTATACAGATAGTAACACTCTACCATATTTTCTGGACTACAAGTTGCACTTTTTTCATGCTTTGGCTAAAGAACTTATACTCCAGAGCGACTTATATGTGAAATTATTACATATAATTCTTTTCATAATAATAATAATGAACATAATTTCACATGTTTATTTTTACACTCACAACGGCACGGAGGCAACAAGAGGGCAGAAAAGTGATGATTATATTTACTGCAATGAAACAAAAAAAGCTCATTGCTGGCTAAAAGCTAATTGCAGGCTAAAAGCGAATCGCTGGCTAAAAGCTAGATGGCCACAGCAAGAGGAACGAGTTCGCATATGGGGGCTTGAGCCTCAGGGAGAGGCTTGTCAACAATGCAGTTGCATCTCCATGTCCAGGGAGTTGTCAAGGAGATGAATATAAATGACTTTGCGTGAAGACCTTCTTGGTGTTACCGCTTCATGCAACGCAACCACCTCTCTATCAGAGCGAGTACCACAATGTCAAAAACTGCCAGCAGATTTTGAAGCCAAGGTAGACAGTTTCCATGAGTTTGCAACTTATAGTCCAATGCGACTTATATGTGTTTTTTTTTCTTCTTTATTATGCATTTTTTGGCCAAAAAAACTCCAGAGCCAATCTAAGAATCAGCTGCGATCTGGGGTTTTAAGAACACATCGTGAATCCAAAAATAATTTTTTTTAAATAAATTACGTGGTACATACCTGCATATATGCATGCAGGAAAGGAATGCTTACATACAACCCCCTCCCCCCCCACACGCACAAACACACACATACGAGCACATACATTATATCTGACATGCTTGACGTTAATTTATAACTTAGTGATTTTTCACTGTTTACATCCTGGCTTAGCTAATTACAGCATGGCAGCCTTAATTATAATAAATAATGCTTGCTAATATATTTGTGACAGTGCCGGGGTAAGACTCATGTACAGGAGTAACCAGAATGCATTCATGAAGACATCTTTTTGTTCCAGGAAATAACATTGTATTTAATGTTTATTTAATAAGCCTGCTAGGATAATGGGCTCCTTTTAAAGCACAATTCAGAGGATCCAGGATCCAGATTTCTGATTGCTCATCTTAAAAGAGTGATCACGGTATAATATCCTATATAGTATATAAATAATATGATATATATCTGATATACTGTCCAACTAAATCTTGAATATCATCCTATAAATAAGCTGATAAACATGAAACAAATCAAACTAGCACATGCCTTTTAACCTCTAGCTCACATCTTTGAACACACACACACACACACACACACACACACACACACACACACACGCGCACACCCAGGTGTGTTTGTTTGTGATGGAGGCGTCTATGTGTCTCTTCTGATATGCAGGTCTGAGCCTGCTTTTCCAGGAAAGACAGGAAATCAATCAACCTGATGAGATTACGCTAGTTGGGTATGGCATAATAAGATGAGCAGAACAAGCCAGGTGGCCTGTGTAGTATAATTATAGAGGCAAAAATGATAATATGTGTGCCTGAACCTGTATCTGTATCTGTACTTATACCCGTGTCTGTACTTGTAGCTGTGTCGGTAGCTGTGTTCTTGCACCTGTATCTGTGTCAGTAATTAAAGAGATCCCTCACTTTCCGCGATTAATTGAGACCGAGATCCCCCCGCGACCACCGAATTGCGTGAAGTAGGATCACCCCCAACCCCCCCCCCCCCCCCCCACCCGACTGACGTATATGTACATGTATATGTGTATATAATATCAATAAATACATATTCAATGCTATAAATGCTTATAATAACAATTAAACATTCAAAAATAATGCATCAGATGTTTAGGATTTTTTTTGGTTTTTTTGTTTTTTGCATAATTGGCCTCGTTTTTGTGGCATTTTCATTAACTTTTTCCCCTGTTCTTCCTTAATTTCCTTATTTTTTTAATTCAATAAATTTTTTTAAAAAAAAACTGCGATGCAATGAAGCTGCATGAATTGAAGTGCGAAGTAGCGAGGGATCCATGTATAGCAGTGCTTCTCAAATAGTGGGGGCGGTATGATGCCAGGAGGGGCGTGGTGTGAGGCCGAGGGGGGGGGGTCATATGACCTTGAGGAACAATCTTTTCTGGAATTGTGTAAGAGAATTAAGTGTAATTGCACCTCCACTCCACTAGTTGGCAGTGGCACTCTCATTGTCTCGAGTTGAACTATATTTCTTTATTTTTTGTTTTTAATGTTAATAAAGATAAAATCTTATGCAGATTACTATACTATGGTATAGTTACTAATAGTGTACTATTAACAATTTTATAGATACTATTTATATTCGTTCGCAGGTCGGTGGTTGTGGTGGTGGTGGGGGGTTTAAAAAAAATTTCCAAAGGGGGGGGCGCCACAGAAAATAATTGAGAAGCACTGCTGTATAGCTATTTCAGTACCTGTATTTCTATTTGTACTTGTATTTGTACCTGTGTCAGTGCCTTAATTTGTATTTGTACGTGTATTTATACATGCACTTATACCTTTACCTGTACCTGACATGTACTTATACCAGATTCATCTGTACCTGTGTCAGTACCTGTGTTTGTACTTTGTATTTATATTTATATCTGTACGTGTGTCAGTACCTATGTCTGTACTGTACTTGTATTGATACTTATACCTGTATCTGTATCAGTACCTGTGTATGTGTCTGTACCTGTATTTATACATGTACCTGAATCTCTGTATTTGTACATGTACCTGTATCAATATCTGTTTTTGTAGCTGTATCTTGTGTATGTTTTAACTCGCCTCCAGCACACAAATAAACATTTCATTTCTCCTTCTTCTTCTTTTCTTTTCGGCTTTTCCCTTTTTTGGGTGTCGCCGCCACAGCGAATCATCTGACTCGCACGTTTGATTTGACATAGGTTTTTATCTCGGATGCCCTTCCTGACACAACCCTTTAGCAAGGGGCAGAAACACATTAATGGCATTGCAGCTACTCTTGATGAAAATCAGCAATGGTTCTTTTACATGAACCTCTCACCGTAGACAGTGACAGACATGGCCGGGGTTTGATAAAACAGTTAGCTGCACTGGGGGGACAGTGACTACCTTGTGGAGAGTGGGACTCAAACCTCCAACCTTAGGATCAGTGTATTCACCTAAACTCATTAAAAGATTAAAAACACAGATGTGTGAATTAAATTATTCAGAGGAGAAGATGTAAAACTTGACACTGTTTCCAGGTTCTAATCCCTCAGAAACAAGTCAATGCCCATCCTCCTGCTTGAACACACACTTGTTTGTTCTGGTGCAGAAATCGCCAGCCATTTCACAACTAGAGCCAAGGATCTTCAAGATTGTGACTCAAAAACCAATCATCTGCTGTTATTTCAAGAGCTGCCAAGATTGCTGTTATCACTGTGGCATTCATCATCATCATCATCATCTTCCTCTTCATTTGGAGTCAGGGGGCAGCAGCTCTTCCGGGGTGGGGGGGGGGGCACTGAGGCGTTCCCAGACCAGCCAAGAGATATAATCCCTCCACTGTGTGCTAGGTGTACCCCAAGGTCTCTATCCAGTCAGACATGCCCGAAACACCACACTAGGGAGGCGTTCGGGAGGCTTTCTAACCACATGCCTGAGCCACCTCAACTGGCTCCTCTCAATGCCTAGGTTCTACTCTGAGCTCCCCTTGGATAGCTGAGCTTCTCACCCTAATGACTCTCAGGGAGAGTTCTGCCCCGGTGAAGGAAGCTCATTTCAGTTGCATATAAGATTTTGTTCTTTCGGTCACCACCCAAAGCTCATGACCATAGGTGAGGGTAGGAATGTAGCTCAACCGGTAAATTGAGAGCTATGCCTTGTCGCTCAGCTCCCACTTCACCACGACAGACCGGTACAAGCTCCACTTTACAGCAGGGGCTGCAGCAATCCGCCTGTCGATCTCCCACTCCATCCTTCCCTCACTTTGAGAACAAGACTTTGGGATACTTGAACTCCTCCACTTGGGGTAGGACCTCAATACACACCCAGACTTGAATACACCCGGACTTGTAGGTGCTGATTCTCATCCCGGCCACATCGCACTTGGCTGTGAATTACTCCAATGAGAGCTGGAGGTCCTGGGTTGATGAAGCCAAAAGGACAATGTCATCAGCAAAAAGCAGAGCCGAGATCTGATGGCCAGAAAACTAGAACCTAGCATGCCTCAGCAGTGCCTAGAAATTCTGTCCATAAAAATTATGAACAGAATCGGTGACAAAGGACAGCCTTAACGAACTCCAACCCCCACCGGAAACAAATTTAACCAGTTATCAGTAATTCGGACCAAGCTCTGGCTCCTGCTTTGCAGAAACCAAATGGCCCATTGCAATAAGTCAGGTACATTGTACTCCTATAGAGCATGCCCCACAAGACAGGCCGAGGGGCACAGTCGAAAGCCTTTTCTAAATCCACAAAATGCATATGGACAGATTGAGCAAACTTTCATAGAACATATAGAGTTGGTCTATAGAGTATAACATATAAAGGGACCTTTAACTCCTCTCTCCAGCAGAGCTACAACCACGTTCGAATGAGGCAGGTGAGATGGAAATCAAATGGGCAATGTTTTGTGCCTCTATTTTTGAGGCGGCAGCCCATAGCTGTGGCCATAAGGTCATCGGTGCTTGTCATGGCGGTAACCCCCATACCTGGTGGTGGACACCTATGGTAAAGGGGGCTGTTGTAAAAGTGCATCATATTATCATGTGCTCTGGTGCAAATACTGCTTTATATAACTGGAGAAGGGTACTTTATTTTTCTGTGTTTTGCTATACTTAAATGCTTGCTGAGAATAATCAAATGATATGCTTAAGGGGCCATGCTCCATATCTATTGTAAAAGTGCATACTTAAAGAAAAGTGCATGCTTAGACGCCTGAGCCTTCTGCGGTCTGTGTGACCTTCAACAGACTCGACAGTTTCTAGTTCGGTGGTGACCTCGAAGCTGGAAGCTTGAAGCTACGCGCCCGGGAAGAGCCCAGATTTATCGCATCCAGTTGAGATAACAACTCTGAAGCCCTTAAAAGCACACACCCGCGAGTGAGACCTCAGACCTTAACTAGCGTGACTTTATGCATGTACTGTTGGTCTCCGTCCTCTGCAGACGACGCAATAAAGCTTCTCATATTCAACTCAAAACCAGTCTCCAGTCGTCTTCTTTCCACATTCAACACACCAACAGTTTTGGGGGCTCGTCCGGGATGTGGTAGAAGAACGAGAGTTGAGGAAATTCGACCCAAACACTTTTTCCTCTTGAACCAAGGAGAAGGACACAGGCCGGCAACCACTAACAGGTAAGCAGAACCTGTTTAAATCAAACTCTGCATATTGACTAAACTAAAAACTGTGTCCTCTCCGGACGTTTGAAGGAAAATGATTAAAAGAGTTGTATGAGAACCTAATTTTAAGGTTAAAGGTAAAATAACGGAATAAGAGGTAAAGAGATTTAAGAGTGAACGTAGACGCGCCTTGGTGGTGGCGTACCCTCCCGGTTCCTGACGAGGGGCCATGGTAAAGGCTGGGTTGGAGTCCCGGGGATTGAGGCTCCCCTAAGGACCATGTGAGTGATATAAAACTGCACGTCTGGATGCCGTTGAAAGCATGCGTCTATGAGGTAATAAATTTGGGTGAAAGGCCCTCAACGGACTAGCCGTTGAAAGCGTTAGGTAATAAATTTGGGTGAAAGGCCCTCAACGGACTAGCCGTTGAAAGCTGAGGTAATAAAATTGGGTGAAAGGCCCCCAATACATTAGGTGTTGGAAGCATTGACGAGAGTAATAGAGTGTGACATTAATCGTATTGTTTTCTATTTTATGTATGTGTTGTGTTGCAACGTGTATTATGTGTTAGGGAAAGTGGGAAGAATAAAATTCAGAGGCGTCGAGAGGGACGCTGACGTTTTGAGACAGTGTCTTAACTGGGCAGAGAAACAGACAGAGGAAACTTAGCGGTGTTAACATAATCTGTTTGTGCGGCGGAAACCTAACGGTGACAACACAAGCCGCCTGCCGTGGTTAATTGGGTCAATCACTCAGCCTAGCGCTGACGGACTGGCTGGCTGTGAACGTCTAAACAGTCCCAATCCGGGAGAGCGAACGGGTGTACCCGCGCTCTCTGGCCTCTGAGTTAAGACAAATGGAGGGTGAATTTGATAAAGAAATAAAGGAATGGGGGCTAGGTGATGAACCCCTAAAGCTATTACATGCAGATTGAGAACACATTGAAATCAGTGGAGTTGAAGAGCCCACTGAAACAGAAAAATAAAGCTGTAGATGAAGCCAGACGAAAGCTGCATGAGCTGGTGAAATCTAAAAACAAACAATTGGGGGACAGTGGCCACTTGGGATCCTGGTTATGGGAAAAGGTTAAAGAATACTCAAAAAAAGCCAGAGAAGCGAGAGAGCAGGGCGAGAAGGCGAATCTAATGTCTAGATCCAAGCTGAAAAAGAAGGCAGAGGAAATGGAGAACGCCCAGCATGGGTGGACGGATCTCGCGGTCTGCTGGCAGAGTGTCACACATCTTCACCATTTCCAGTCGAAGGAGATGACCCTGAAAGTCAAAGGAGCGGGAACAGCACCTGACACTGAACCTACACGCCCCCCACCATACGCACCCCCGACATCCAGCGTTAACAGTGTATATCCCACTCTGTATATCACCTCGGGGTCTCTACAAACTGAGGGCAGCAAGACCTGCGAGCGCCCGTGCGCGCCATCCCTGCCGTTTGCAGGCATACCCACCCCCAGTCACGCACACACACAATGACCGTCCACCGAGAAGTGGGGGCAGTCATGGATACACCACACAATGAGCCTGAGCCATTCGCCGCACGTCAAGCTAGAACTGAAATGGAGAAACAGGTATGTGGTAACGGAGGACATCATGAGGAAAGCTTGGCAGGTAGGGAGGCGGACAGTCACGTCAGGGATGAATTCTTGGGGAGTGCCTCTAGAGGACCAGACCCCAGACCCAAACATAAGGTTTATGCCCCTGGGAAGGCGATATTAAAGATAAGTGGGGTATGGGAGAGCAACAAAGAAGTAGAGGAGGAGGATAGCGACAAGGGTCTGACAGAGTCGGACGAGCCGGAGGGCGACTAAGAAGAGTATGCATGCATGTTAAACGAGGACTTAATTAAGACAGCAAACCGTTCGTTGCACTTGGTTAGGGAGGTGGGAGGACTACTGGCACATAGGCCGGTACCTCGACGGTCCGAGCGACTCAGACAGAAAAAACACCTGACAGGGTCGGAACACACCACGCAGTTTCCCTTGACCACCATACCGGGCATGGGGCCAAGGTACAAACCTTTTGGGGTGGGAGATATACAGGCCATAGTGGACAAACTGCCGCCTGTAGTAGACGGCGGGACCATGTGGCTGGCCAAATTGGACACACTCACAGCCGGACACACCTTAGCAATGGGAGATTTCAGGGCCATAGGAGTGCGGTGCATGGCTCCCACCGACTTTAGAGGCATCAAGGTAGACGCGAAAACCACAGCACACCATTCACCGCACACAGCACTGAGATAAGCCAGGCAATGAGGATTAAATTCCCACTGCCCCGGTCTACGGTTATGCCAAAACTAAAGTGGAACCCCGAACAGAACCCGAGGGAGTACCTAACCCAATCCACGGAGACGTGGACTAAATTGACGGGTTGCCACCCAGGCAATCAGGGCATACAGATGGAATGGTTCCGCCAGGCCGTACTTAACGGGGTGCCCGAGGCTGTGAAAAATATAATGATAAACAACCCGGACATGGCTGGAGCAGACTCCCATGTCTGGGACAAACATTTGGTGCACCACCTGACCCAGGCGCAGGACAAGAACCACAGCGATGAATCAGAAATAAAAGAGCTGCAGTCACAGCTCCTAAAACTCCAATTAAACAAAGCTAGGCAAGAAGCGAATAACAAAAAACAGAAACCTCGCAAACAACATAGACAAATGATAGCTGAGGCTCTAGATCCGTACCCCGTCCCGACTTGGGAGCCACCCCAATCACAGCAACCACCTCAATACACAACATATCCTCCACCCCAACCGCAGTACAGAGGACAGGCAGAGGCAGAGGCAGGGGCATGCATAGGGGAGGCTACAGGGAAGTACCTGGGGGGGGAGGGTACGGGAACAGCCAGGCCTGCTTTGTCTGTGGTGATCCAAATCACTGGGCCCGGAATTGTCCGGCCCGCGTACAAAGAGGGGATTACGGCCAACGAGGGAGAGGCTGAGGAACAGGAAGCTCGCCACCACAACTCCCGCCGCCAGCTGGTCAACCTACTCAGTTCCCCATGTGGGGAGACTATGACTACCAACAATGACACACCCCACAGAGACACCCCGACGAGCAGGTAACGGCAGAGCCTGTATTGTCGGTCACAGTTGAAAACAGACCAATGACTTTCTTGGTGGACACAGGCGCCACTTTGTCCTCCATTTGCACCATGCCCAAGAGACATTGTTTGACACAGCACTCGATTACTGTAATGGGTTTCTCTGGGGTACCAACCACGCTGCCTACAACCGTACCTTTGGACATTCGTATAGGCCTCCAAAGGCTGTTGCACTCGTATGTGTATTCCCCTAACACACCAACCAACTTACTAGGGAGGGACCTGCTGGTTTCCCTAGGAGCTACCATCATGTGTGACCCAGATGGACTGACTGTCTCTTTTCCAGACGGCACCAAGTTGTCATGCGGCCACTCGCCCTATACGGTCACAGGACAGTACATAATGCAGCCGCTCGTTGAACCACAGGCCGACATCTACTGGGGTGTACTACAGCCAGAAACACAGGCACACCAGGAGGTTCTCTCCACCTTTCTCCAGTGGAAACCCTGGGTCTCTCGGATCCATCCCTATGTCTCGCCTCCCCATGCACCGCACGTCACTCTGTTCTATGACAGGCACTCAAACCAATGTTACGAAGACAATTTTGCTTCCCAAATTGAGGGGACAGAGTGGCAGATAATTACACGCAATATTTATGTGGCTCCCGAGGGGGTGGCGACGGGGGTAGATCTAACATTCGAACAAATGGCCTGGTATGAAATGTCGGATGAGGCTGCACCACACTGTCTCACTGGCATTGCATCCAGCGCATCAGGCTAAAGAATTGGGCACCATTGTTAAAAGGGCCAAAACCCGCACTGATTGGACACCCACGCAATGGCAACATGTCACCTTTTCGCCCACCATAAATATGTATTGCATCGAGATGACCGCCTCAGATACGGTGATCTTAGAACACGCACACATATCTAGGCATCATGGCAGGGAAAAAACTGACCATCCAGAGGCGGCGGCGCTATTGGATGAACTTCCAGACACATTGTGGGCACAAGGCCCTACTGACGTCGGACTAGTACAATGTGAACCGGTTACTTTTGAACTGACCTCGACAGAGCCAATTTGGGTCAGACAATACCTGCATAAACCACTAGCCGAGGCAGGGATTGCTGACACGGTAGCAGGATTATTAGAAAAGGGGGTATTGGAGCTTTCGTCCTCCGATTGGAACACACCTATACTCCCTGTAGAAAAGAAGAGGACGGGAAAGTATCGCATAGCACACAATTTGAGGGCCATCAACGCTGCCCTCCTAACGGCCATGGTTCCGGTGCCTAATCCATATGTTGCTCTGACCTTCTCGACCCGGCACATCGCTGGTTCACTTGCATTGATTTGGCTAATGCTTTCTTTTGTCTCCCACTGTCAGAACACTGCAGGGACATTTTCTCTTTCACTTTCCGAGGTACTCAGCTCCGGTACACTCGACTTCTGCAGGGGTTCACTCTGTCACCAGGTATTTTCAATCAGGTTTTGAAACATGCCTTAGCGACATGCACCATTCCAGAATGGGGTCACTTTGGTCCAGTACGTTGACGACTTACTACTGGCGACGCCCACGGCTGACCTCTGTCTGCTGGCTACGAGGCTAATTCTCAAACATCTAGCTCTGGCGGGTTTTAAGGTCAGCAAGTTACAGGTCTGCCGTAAACAAGTTTCCTTTTTAGGGCGCCAAATTTCCCAGAAGGGGTCAGGCCTCACATCACACCATAAATCGGCCATTTTGCATCACCCCAAATCACGGCTAGTTAAGGACATGTTATCCTTCCTAGGCCTCACAGGGTATAGCCGTCACTACGTCCCTAACTACACAGGCTTAACCTTCCCACTGCGGGACTTAGTGAAGGAACACGGTATGCGTAACCTCTCAGCCACACTAGATTGGACAGCAGACGCGGAGGAATCGTTCATTCTTCTCAAACAGGAGTTGGCCTCAGCGGCTGATTTGGCTATCCCAGATACACAACCCTTCTACATGGTTGTTTCTGGAACAGCTACATGCGTCAATGGGGTGCTGTTCCAGAAAAAAGGGGGAGATAGACGAGTATTAATGTACCTCAGCGTCATGCTGGACAAGACCGAGAAAAGACACCCAGCACGCGGCCGGAGTCACAAAACTCATTCAAAAAACGGCACACATCGACATGAACCACCTGTGCTGACCGCACATAGTGTTGTGACATATGTGAACTCACAGACCTTCACATTAACACCACTCAGACAAAGAAGGATATGCAGGGTGCTAGAAGCTCCAAATTTACACTTCACACACGAGGGCGTCAACATGGCGGACCAGATGGGGTTCAGGGAACCGCATGAATGCACAGAGAAAGTGACTCAGATGACCACGGTCAGGGAAGGACTGTACTCAGACCCTATACCGGACGCCAGGAACATATATACGGACGGTTGCTGTTACAGACATGATAAACCCATGTTCAGTCCATACTCATAGAAACTTACGCGGTAGTAGAACAGACACCACAGGGGATAGTAACAGTGGAAGCTAAGAAACCAGTAGGACAACAGTCAGCTCAGAGAGCGGAAATATTAGGAGTGGTAGCAGCACTCCGACTAGGCAAAGGACAGGAAGTTAACATTTTTACCGACTCAGCATACGCCGCAAACGCAGTACACATCGAACTAGGACAATGGCTTAGAGCCGGCTTCCTAACCGCGTCAAATAAACCGATCAAACACGAGGAAGACATGAAGCAACTCGCGGATAGTCTGCTGCTTCCCAGCAAAGTGGCAGTAATCAAGTGCAAAGGACACGAGAAAACATACTCACTCACCAAGGCGGGAAATGATGCAGTAGACGCAGCTGCAAAACAGGCAGCGGGCTACACACCCACTATGTACACAATATGCGCGGAACAAGAGGCGGTAAGAGACAGACACACACAAGTATTGATTCATGAACAAGATCTCGCGTCACCACAAGAAAAAATGCTCTGGAAGGCAAGGAGGTGTACGTGCACGGAGGGTCTTTGGAGAGGACCGTGTGGCAGGGTGATTCTGCCACCGGGTCTTAGAACCAGTACATTCACAGAGGCGCATGGTGTGGGGCATGTGGGGGCAGTGCAGATGATGAAGAATCTGAATAATTGGTGGCATCCATTTTTGAAGGATATGATTAAACATTTTGTACAAACATGTGGTGTGCACTCAATATAACCCCAGACCAACTGTGAAACCGCCTCCGGGACGTTTTCCATTGCTAACGAAGCCAGGTAAAGAGATAATCCTCGATTATACTGACATGACCATCATGGTTAAGGGGTATCGATACTTACTGGTTTGCGTCGATAGCTACCCGGGGTGGCCCGAAGCATGGCCCACCAGAAAGGAGGACAGCGCCTCCGTGGTTAAATGTCTGGTTAACCACTACATCCCTTGACACGGGTTTCCGGAAAAGGTAAGATCAGACAATGGGACTCATTTTAAAAATAAAGACCTCCAAAAGGTGGAAACCATGTTGGGGCTGACCCACAAATTTGGCTCCGTATACCACCCACAGTCAGAAGGTAAGGTCGAGAGAATGAACAGAACCATCAAGGACGAATTGGCTAAAATCTGTGCACAGACCAAAATGACATGGCTAGATGCTTTACCATTGGCTTTACTATCTATCCGGAGCTTCGTCAACCAAAGCACACACTTGACTCCACACGAACTACAGACCGGTAGACCATTTCCTGGACCACACACAGCACTGGACACTGACCCACAAAACCTAACCCATAAACAATACTATCATGAATTGCAAAGTCTTGTTGCAGCCTTTTCAGATCAAGTGAGGGAGCAGTACCAGGCGTCTACCAGTGGCCCTCCAGACACACAGTGGGTCCTCCTGAAAGTCCTCAAGCGAAAGTGGACGGAGCCAAGGTGGACAGGATCCTACAAGATCAAAGAGCACACCTCGTACGCCGTCCGGCTGGACAGCAAGGGCGACACCTGGTATCACTGGAGCCAGTGCGCAGCTGCAGAAGCTCCCTCCAGATCACTCATCAACACACACAGGGACCTGTGTGAAGCAGCAACCTCATCACCGGCCGGTGACGAAGCAAAGACCACCAACAGCGCAGGGAAGAATAATCCCTGGGTGGCAAAAGGGGGTAAGGCGGAGAAACAACGTGCCCCTGCAACAAGTAGCGTGCCAAGCTACCAACGCAAGTTAGGAAGAGTGTTATCCCAATCATATCATTTTAACAATCTTGTAATGTGCTTTTGCTTTGAGTTGTGTGACAAAGAGTATTGAAGGTCGTAAGCTCTTTAAGGTGTAGCGCGTGACCCTCCCTTGAATACAGTGAAGAATTTACTCTGTCATATTGAAGGCTTGCTAGTTTCTACATGGAAGGTAAAGCCAGATGGGGTCTTTGGTAGTGCTCCCCATCCTGTGGGTACTTGACCCGCCCCTTACTCCCTCGCAGAACGTCACAACCACCACAACCCACAGCCGACACCGACGATTCACCTCGTATCCACGATCCACCTCGCACCGTTTGGACAAGTGCCTGGCCAAATATGGTGGTATAGAAATTAAGTACGTCAAAGGCACCAAAGCCACATTTACTTTCGACCTTTGTGCCGTCATCAACTGCGCAGGTAAGAACACCACGTGGCAGGGATACGACCTCTATCTCTGTGCGGCCTTACGTTATGCGGTGCATGACCGATGGTGCCCTTCCTGGGGGAACGTTATAGCGTACAATGGGACATGGAACACCGGACGGCCATACCGCCGGGATATTACAAGGACGAGTTACGATACAGCGCGACTTTCACATAAGCCAGAATCCTATCTCTCTGTCCATCAATAACATGTACACCTGTCTCAGGGGATGAGCGGGGCCTCAGTGGGGCCTCCTGGGGTGCATTGGGGGCGAATGCATCATCACGCTCGGGGTATCGATATCTGGATCTGACCCCCTGGGCCTCATTAAAATTACTCTGGTGGACCCTCCCAAAGTCACAACTTTGCAATCACACTCCCCCCAGTACCCAAAGATTAACGCGACCCTTCCCCCTCAAATGGACGGTGTCAAGGTTCATAATTTTTCAAAAGATTCGCCGTTACAGATTATCCGGAAGGCTACTGGGTTTACGGACAAAAACTTATGGCTGGTTATGATGCAGGGCCTGGTCAAGTCATACACTATCGACAGCTGTGTGATCTGTTCCACGGCCCGCCCTGTGCTGATCACCTCGCCCTCTCCATTCACCACTTATCCCAACTCCTTTCACTGTATACTAGAACTACACATGCTTGACAACCCCACACAACCTTGTCAGGTTTGGGAGACAGCCTTTCCACTGACCCCTAGTTCACCCGATCCCCCAATGTTCCAACCAGTGCGCTACGCCCACTCCTGTATCACCAGGCAAGGCAACTCCTCGTCCTCTAGGGTATCTCCCCAGACTGGTGCAATTCCACCACTAACGTGTCGGATTGGTCCAATTCCACCACCCTCACCAAAGCCCACGCGGATATTTGGTGGTTGCGGAGGGGCGGTTCTACATCCCACACTCCCTCCTAACTGGTCAGGCACCTGCACCCTGATCACCCTACTCATGCTTATCTCCATTGTACCAGCCTCAGCATCCGACCTATTAGGTGTCCTCTCACGCACTCGTATAAAGTCCATCTCCTCGTTCAATATTAAGTGCACGCGCCGGTCGATTCCCGCGCTCGGGAAGCAAGGCTTTCAGGGTCTCCCACTTATATCGATGCAATCGGCGTTCCTCGCGGCGGACCGGACGAATACAAATTAGTGGACCAGATTGCGGATGGGTTTGAATCTTCCATTTGCTGGTGGTGCACTATCAACAAGAATGTCGATAGGATCAATTATATCCATTATAATGTTCAACGATTGACCAATCTTACCAGGGATGCCGTGGAAGGACTGGCCGCCGAGCTCAGGGCCAATTCACTTATGACATATCAAAACCGCATGGCTATAGATTTTTTACTTAGTGCCCACGGTGGCGTCTGCTCCATGTTTGGGGAAGAGAGCTGCACCTTCATACCCAATAACACCGCGCCAGACGGGTCTGTCACGAAGGCCTTGGACGGGCTGCGGACTCTGGCCACCGAACTGAAGGAACACTCAGGTGTTGATAATGTCATGCTTGAAAACTATTATCAGTTAGCCCAGTGCTTCTCAATCATTTTCTGTTGCCCCTCCGCAGGAAGAGGAAAACATTTCGCACCCCCCCCCCCATATAAATAGTGTTATTTGTCTATAAAATTGTTACAAGTAATCATCTGCATAACACTGTATCCTTATTATCATTATGGACTACAAAAAATGAAGAAATATTGATCAACTTCAAACAAAGAATAACTTTAACAATTCTTTAGTCTTTATCAAAAAATTTTAAAGTGCATCAATTTGCCTGAAATAAAAAAGTATCCTTATTTAAACTGTAAACACTTTTGACCAGGGCAGTGGTGGTCTTGTAGTATAGGGTGCTGGATCGCTGATCCTAAGGTTGGGGGTTAAAGTCCCACTTTCCACAGGGTTATCACTGTCCCCCCAGTGCAGCTAATTGGGTTATCAAAGGCTGGCCATGTCTCTCACTGTCTATGGTGTGAGGCATGTAAAGAACCATTGCTGACTTTCGACAAGAGTAGGCTGCAAAGCCGTCGGCGTGTTTCCGCCCTGCAATGGCCTGGCGAGCTGTCCAGTGTGTACTCTGCCCTCGCCCGGAGTTGGCTGGGATGGGCGCCAGCCTCCCTGCAACCCTAATTAGCATTAAGCGGGTACAAAAAATGAACTGAACATTTTTGACCAACAATTTGAACCATTTGATACTGAAAAATAAAATTAAATAAAATCAATAAATAATAATAAATTCAAATTGATCAGCAATATTAACTCAGGAGCACAATATAAAATCTCTATATAAAAACTATATAAAACACTTTAACCTTCAAACAAAAGTGAATTGAACAATTTGTGTTATTATTATTATTTTTTTTATTATTATTATTACTAAGTCCAATGCTAATTAAACTGCTCAATGCTGAACTGGGACCTGCACTTATTTTTGCAGCAGTGAGATGCTCATGCTCAGCATGACAGAGACTGTGCGTGCTTCCGGTAGGATCAGTTCCTCTGCTCTGCTGTGGGGTTTTCTGCACTGAGCAGTTTGGTTCTCCACCTTATCTGATGCTAACAGAGCTCACTGGTTTGCTGGAGTAGCATTCACAAAGCGGGATGGTTGTTGGTAATATTTGGAACGTTTTCGTTGAAAAAATTCATGCTGCTCATCACATGATCGAGGTGTAATGCCTTTAAGTGATGCCTGAATTTATTTGGGTTCATGCTGTCCGTTGCGAATGTTTTCAGACACAGTAAACACAGCGGTCTTTCCTCGTTTCTCACCGCAGCACAGTGAAGCTGAGTGCTACATCCACTTCATTATACCTCCTCAACTTAGCTTTTTGGAGACTTTTCATTTCTCTCACGGTCTCTGTCTTTCTCCGCCTCTCTTTCCGTCCATGTTAAAAATTTCTATGGTGGGTTTATTAACTTCACTTCTTATTTTACCTCTGGGCACACTTGAACAGTGAGGAAGAGACTGCCACCTGCTGTAGTGGATATAGAATTACACTTTATTCTAATACAGCAAAAAAGAGCATGTTCCCTGGGGTCACATGCCCCCCCTGGCATTGCACCACGCCCCCTAGTGCCGCGCCCCACTATTTGAGAACCACTAAGTTAGCCTCAAAAAGGTTCTGAACCATCATCCAGTGCCTCAGGAAGGGGAAGCAGTTCTCCACAAATACTGTTTACAGTGGAAGTGGTGAGCTGTTCACCTCGACTGGGGATGATGTTGGGAGGTGGAAGGAATGCTTCAAGGACCTCCTTAATCCCACCAACATGCCCTCTGTGGAGGAGGAAGACCCTGGGGGTTTGGGTGAGGGTCTGCCCATCCTTGGAGCTGAGGTCACTGGGGGAGTTAAAAAGCTCCTCGGTGATCAGGCTCCAGGGGTGTATGATATCTCAGGGCTCTGAATGTTGTAGCACTGTCTTCACTGACACCTGTCTGCAACATTCCGTAGTCATCGACGGCTGTACAGTGGTACCTCACTTTACGAAAGTCTCACCAGACGAAAAATTCAGGTTACGAAACGCATTTTACTAAAATTTTTAGTCTCTGAATACGAAACAAGTTCACGTTACAAAAGCGCCGTCTCAAAAATTCAAACTCGCCATTCAAACATTCAAACAATGCATGAGTTGCTTTCCCAGTGGTTGTCTCCCAACACCCCGCCCCACTGGTCTCCCATTGGCTAGGAAGGAGCTGAATCTTCATAATACAGTACTACCCATAATGCTTTTCGTGTGCCTTCGACCCATTGTTCAGCACATGCGTGAAGGACAGTTGTCCTGTTGATTCGTGAGTTTCGTGAGTTTTTTTAGTGTGCTCATTGCAGTGTTATTTTTCATTATTAATCATGAGACCCAAGACAGTGATTCCCCGGTGAGACTGAAAAGAAGAAGCGGGTTCCGTTATCAATAAAAGTAAAACAGGAGGTGATAAAAAAAATGAAAGTGGGATCCGGTTGAGTGAAATCGCGAAGGAGTATGGCCGGAACCCCTCTACAATCGGGATGATATTGAAGCAGAAGGAGGCATTAAAAGCGGAGATACAGTGACGGAAGCGATTATTTCGGAAAAACCAACCACCATATTTATGGGCCTCGTGAAAGAGGGTGGGGGTGAGGGTTCTTCGGACCAGCATCCCCCGGATTTTAAAGCATCGCGTGGATGGGTCAAGAGATTTAAAAAAAAGGTAAATAATTTTCTTTTACTTTTAACACATATCAGTTCATTTTCTGTAACCGCTTCATCCTAATTAGGGTCGCGGGGAGGCTGGTGCCCATCCCAGCCAACTCAGGGCGAGGGCAGAGTACACCCTGGACAGCTCGCCAGGCCATCGCAGGGCGGAAACACGCCGACGGCTTTGCAGCCTACTCTTTTGTCGAAAGTCAGCAATGGTTCTTTTACATGCCTCACACCATAGACAGTGAGAGACATGGCCGGCCTTTGATAACCCAGTTAGCTGCACTGGGGGGGACAGTGACAACCTTGTGGAGAGTGGGACTCGAACCCCCAACCTTTGGATCAGCAATCCGGCACCTTATACCACTAGACCACCACTGCCCCCTTTTAACACATATTTCATACATATTTCATTCATACAAAATTGGTATACTTTTATAATTTTTAAAGAGTTTATGGGGTAGTATTGGGAGCCTTGGAACAAATCATGAGTTTTGCATGTAAAATGCGCTTTAACTTACGAAAAATGCAAGTTACGAAAAAGGTGCTGGAACGGCTTAATTTTGTAAGGTGAGGTACCACTGTACCTCTGGATTGGCATGCCAGGGTAGTAGTCCCCCTTTTTAAAAAAGGGGACCAGAGGCTGTGTTCCAATTAACATGGAATCACACTCCTCAGCCTACCCAGGAAAGTCTATGTAGGGGTGCTGAAGAGGATGATCTAACCGATGGTTGAAGCTCAGATTCAGGAGGAAGAATGTGGTTTTTGTCCTGTGATCAGGGAGACAGGTAGGAGAGTACTTGGTGTATCATCTTGGAGGAAAGTAGATAAGGAGACTTATCTACTGTGGAATGACGGTGGAATGAGGAAGTGCAGGAGTGTGTACAAATGAAGAGGTTAGCAAAGAAGTGGGACATTGAGAGAACCAAAGAGAATAAAAAGGAGTACAGGGAGACACAGCGTAAGGCGAAGGTAGCGGTGTCAAAGGCCAAACAGAGGGCATATGATGACTTGTATGCTAGGTTGGACAGTAAGGAGAAAGAAAATGATTTATACAGGTTGGCACAGCAGAGAAATAGAGATGAGAAGGACGTGCAGCAAGTTAGCGTGATTAAGGACAGAGTGGGAAATGTCTTGACTGATGACAGAAGTGTGTTGGGAAGATGGAAAGAGTACTTTGAAGAGCTGATGAATGAGGAAAATGAGAGAGAAAAAAGAGTAGAAGAGGTGACCATTGGGGACCAGGAAGTAGCAAAGATTAGAAAGGGTGAAGTGAGGAGGGCATTGAAGAAGATGAAGAGTGGAAAGGCAGTTGGTCATGATGACATACCAACATACAGGAGGTATGGAAGTGTCTAGGAGAGATACTAGTGGATTTTCTGACTAGAACATTCAACAAGGTCTTAGAGAGTGAGAGGATGCCAGAGGAATGGAGGAGAACTGTGCTGGTGCCCATTTTTAAGAACAAGGGAGATGTACAGAGTTGTGGCAACTACAGAGGGATAAAGTTGATGAGCCATACGATGAAGTTATGGGAAAGAATAGTGGAAGCTAGACTAAGGACAGAGGTCAGCATTTGTGAACAACAGTTTGGTTTCATGTCAAGAAAGAGCAGCACAGATACAGTGTTGCTTTGAGGATGTTAATAGAGAAGTACAGAGAAGGTCAGAGGGAGCTGCATTGTGCCTTGGTGGATATGGAGAAAGCATATGACAGGGTGCCGAGAGAAGAACCGTGTTATTGCATGAGGAAGTCTGGAGTAGCAGAGAAGTACGTTGCATCTGGCGCATCTGCGCCTGGGTGTGCGCTTGCTCGCGTATGTATGTATGTATGTGTGTCATGCAATACCATCTGTATGTGTGTGTACAGACGGTCCCCAGATTACTAACGAGTTAGGTTCAGGAGGCCGTTCTTAGATGAATTTGTTTGTAAGTCGTTACAGGGTATTCTTTAGAGGGGAACGTACGTTTAAACCTTGTATAAGTAATCTATACGAGAAGCAGTTGGACCTCACGACGATCTGCTGGTAACCATAAAGAAGAGGAAACTGAAATGGTACGGATATACATGTATTTCCCACACATCTGGCCTTGTAAAAACCATTCTCAAGGTACAGTCAGAGAAAGCCGCAGAAGGGGAAGACAAAAGAAGAGGTGTGAAAACAATATCCAGGAATTGACTGGATTGGGCCTGGCAGGGTCCTTGAGAGCGACGGAGGACAGAGACAGATGGAGGAGAATGGTGGCAAACTCTTCACAGGGGCCCCAACAACATCCCTGGGATAAGGGATAAGTGAAGTGAAGTGAGTGAGTGATTCGACTTTTATTCACATCTATCTCATCTGAGAGGTTATCTGCTGTCTAGTGATTGTTAAAATACTCACACTTAAGTGAAACATTCAGTTTTTGAACTTGGCTGAGCTAGTCCGGTAATTCCCCCAAAATTGTAAATCCACTCATGTTTCGGTTTAACGGATTTAGGGTTTCCCCCCTAGTCTGAAGTACCCAATTGTCCGAAGTTTCCGATTCCATATATTTCAACGATTACGTTACGAAAAACTTTTACTTAAGCACACTATGTAAGTTGCAAATGTAAATACTGTACCTATACTCTGTAAATGTACACCATAAGATAGTAATGTAGACAGTACAGTATGTCGAAAATAGAAATGTGTTAAATATCTTTCAGGTTTACCAATAAATGAGCAGGTGTTGCTTGATATGATGCCGTGATCATATAGTGGGAGACTCAGAATTTTACTATTCTGGGTCACTGAAGCTTTGCAGCTCCATTGATGTACACGTACTGCTGGTTTCAGGCTGTTGAGGAGTTGAAGACTGTAAGCCTGACGTAGAAGGTGTTGGTTCCCTTGGTGAGAGTGGGCTGGTTGGTATCCCTGGTGCATCAACTGAGCCGACAGTTTGCTTTGGTCTGAAGAAAGTGTCGAACTTCAATTGCTTGCCACTCGAGAATTGCTCTCTTATTATTGTTTCTCGCAAAGTTCTGAGATTTGCATGAGCAGACACTTCTCTGTTCTTGGAATAATCGACGTAGTGTAACACTAAGTCAAGAGCACTGTGCACTTCAGAAAGTTTGGGCAGTGTAACCAGCATCTCGTCTTCGTCCTTGCTGCTGCTACTGTCCTGGGTAGCCAGTACCACAGCAGCAATCAGTTAGGTTGACTCTTTTCCTCTTTTCTATAGGTTGTGCAAGGCCATGTTGTAGAATATTTCACAAACTACAGACAAAAAAAGGGCAAAAAATGTCGAAATACACGGACCAAACAGCTACACGTGTTGCCACACAGATGTAAACAATGTGACCTTTGGTCATCTGGCGATCACTTTCGGAAACAACGGCCCGCGTCCGGACGATCCGGACTAGTCGGAAGCTATAGATTTTGTCCGTTGAATTCGAAATCCGTTAAAGCGAAGTCCATAAAACCGAGGCATGAGTGTAACTATATTTATTAATGAGATGAAAATGTTTGCTATAGATACAGCATTTCAGGATTTCGTGCTATAGTGTAATGCTTTCCATCAGATTTCCTGCATATTTCCATCAGAAATTTTTCTTACTTACTATTTCAGGAACATTCAGACAATCAGAAACCAGTAGAAAAGGCACTGATTGTGCTCCAGTTTTAAAAAGAAGTCGAGTTATAAACTTTTGCATCATCAGCGTGGGCATATTATCAGGAAAATTGTTTCCAGGGAAAATGAACAGAATGGTGAATCATACTCGATAAAAATAATAGAGGACTGAGAACTGGATGAGAAGAGATTTCCCACATATTAAAAAACTATGAATGAAAGACCATCAAGACCAGATATAAGGGAATTGTATCATGCAACAGAGGGAATTAAAGATGCTGAGGCAGGAAAAAAAAATAAAAGAAAGAACAAGTAAAAACTATGAGGTTGAGAACTGTAATTACTCGGTTTGTGTTGAAAAGGGTAAAGCAAATGAGGAGAACTGCTCTCATTCCTGCATTTAAGGACAGAATGAGAGAGAGAGAGAGAGAGAGAGAGAGAGCACAAAGGTAAAGGTCTGAGGTCATATCCAGTTACACCCAGAAAGCAGAAGAGCTAGAAAGAAAAATGTTTATAACAGTTTAAAACTCAGTGTTCTTTAGCTGGTCATCACACTGCTATCCTGATCACAATATTAAACAAATTAATTAATACAGATGAATTAAAGAACTTCAATCAGTGTCTAGTTTTTATTTTTACTCTGATTCTCCCTGTTTCTTTCTCCATCAATTTAACACATCTAAAAAATTGACTATTAAAAAATCATGTATTATTTGTTCATTATACCCAGTTAACATCCCCCAGTGCAGCTAACTGGGTTATCAAAGGCCAGCCATGTCTCTCACTGTCTATGGTGAGAGGATCATGTAAAAGATCCATTGCTGACTTTCGACAAGAGTAGCTGCGTAGCCATCAGCATGTTTCTGCCCTGTGATGGCCTGGCAAGTTGTCCAGGGTGTATTCTGCCCTCGCCCAAAGTCGGCCATTATGGGCGCCAACCTCCTCGCAACCCTAATTAGGATTAAGTGGTTACAGAAAATGAATGATGATACCCAGTTAACATCATTGTGACTTTGCATAATTTGGCTGTTATCATTAAACGTTATCTGAACATTGTGACATATTTAAACTATGTTGAGAACATTGCTTTAGGTCTTCATTATGTCTGTCTTTCATCCGGTTTTCTTTTCTTCTTTTTTGTTATGCTGTCATCGTCGGCCACTTTAGTTCCTGATTGCACTCAGCAATGACAGACTGTTTGTTAACCATTGCACTGTTACACTGTTATCAGCATACTTAACAACAGCACTCTCTCTCTCTCTCTCTCTCTCTCTCTCTCTCTCTCTCTCTGTGAATTTGTTGAGGTACATATACTACTTCTGACATACCAGTGATTCTTCGTGTTGTATCTTGTGATTCGTCCAGATGTACTGCTACTAACCAGATTTCTTATCTCAGAATCCTGTCCTTTCTGCCAATGATGATCCATGTGGACCTAAATATACACTTAGAGTCATAGGGAGGTTGGTGCCCATCTCAGATGACTCTGGACGAGGGCAGAGGACAACCTGAACAAATTGTCAGGCCATTGCAGGGCATAATTTAAATTATTTATTAAATTTGTTTGTACTCTGTAAAGCTGTCCCACACATCCAGGTCATCTAGCATGACATAAATACTGCACGTACCTGTACTGGGGTTTCATTTTCAATGCATTACACAGGTACTGAAAAGGAAACTGCAATACACATTCTCATATCCTCACAAATTAATGTTACTGTGAGATCTACTGTTTTTGAGACATTTTTGGGAGTCTACAAATAATGTGATTACAGCTTTGTGAAATGTTGTAGCAGCGTTGTTGAAACATAAATTGTTAGGTGTGTAGTTTGTATTTTGAGGTATTGCAATCAAGGATGTCACATGATCCACTATTTCAGTAACAAGGTGATCCCAAAATTCTGAAAACATAAGTACTTTTTTTTTTTTAACAGTATTATAGGTACCAATGGGCAGTGGTGGTCTAGTGGTATAGGGCGCAGGATCACTGATCCTAAGGTTGGGGTTCGAGTCCCCACAGGGTTGTCACTGTCCCCCCCAGTGCACTTAACTGGGTTATCAAAGGCGGGCCATGTCTCTCACTGTCTATGGTGAGAGGCATGTAAAAGAACCATTGCTAACTTTCGTAAAGAGTAGGCTGCAAAGCTGTCAGCGTGTTTTTGGGGACAAGTAGCAAGCATTCCCAGCGTCCCGATTAATCTTCTCCGGAAGAGACCAATTGCTACACTACCCTACGGGGATAAGATATGATGATGATGATAGGTACCAGTGATGACATGATGACAGCATGTCTGCTTCCGAGTCTTCTTGGTACATTTTATATTTTCAGCATTTCCAAGTCACTAAACATGACTTGTTTGGCTTTTTACAGGCAATAAGCTTTTATTCTTCTCTATGGCCCAATCCAATTATTCACGGGAGCATGTGCATGACTAAAATAAAATGCCACTGGCTAGTCCTGCTACCAAACCAGAAGTGCTGGTCTAAGTCTAATTTCACAAGTACAGTATAGTAGTACAATTTGTTGATTTATTTATTTGTTTATTTTTACAGTTGTTTTACAGCTTGTCACAATACCATATGAACAGTGTGCTTTCAAATATACATCTGATCAGTTAAACTTATATTATGTGCTTATATACATATATTATACTATGTTGTGTAAAATCTGAAAGGAAATGCTCATGTCTATTGTGTTGGCCAGTGTTTCCTGGATGTATTAGTACCTGAGCTTCTTGATGCACTCACAGTTCCTCTCAAAGACATCATTGTACAAGGGCTTCATTTAGCAGACTATTATCCAGAGTGACTTACAATTATCTTTTTTTTTTATATATACAACTTGAGCAACTGAGGGTTAAGGGCCTTACTCAAGGGCCCAACAATGGGGCTTGAACCACTGACCTTCAGATGAGCAATGCATCGCATTAACCACTAAACCACCACTGTGCTTTAAGTTCTATCCTGGATTTCTTATGTTCTGGTAAGGTAGGCTTTTGTATAACTGTCTACTTGGTTCAGCTGGATTTAATTGTTGTCAGTAATATTTTAAAGTACATGATTCTTAGCTGGTTCTGAACCAGTTGAACGCGCTCCAAGAATGCCTTGTGGGAGCTCACCATGAGCCTTTCCTCGCTGGCATTCGTAGCGTGCACACGCACAAAAGTTATTTCTTCTCTGTGGTTGTGATTTTTTTTACTCTTATTTTTTATTGTGCCTCACCCATAGTGTCTCTAAGGTGGGTTCTAAGAAGATGGTTGATGAATTTATAAAGAGGAAACCAATTTCTCTTGAAATGAAGCTACTTAATGTTAATGTACATGTATTATTACTGTTATTATTATTATTATTATTATTATTATTATTATTATTATTGTCATTATCATTATTTATTGTTTTTATATGTTTATCTTTAATATATTAGGTGAAGTATATGCGTTTATGGCAGGTTATATCAGTTTGGGAGGGGGTTGGAATGGATTGGTTTTCTGTTATTTCTTATGGGAATAATTGTTTCGTCAAAAGAGCTTTTCAGCTTACGAGCTCACCCTCGGAACGGATTAAACTCGTTACCTGAGGTATTACTGTACATTATAAAGTACACGGAGACTTCATTTTAAGCTGTTAATAGAAACCGAGATCCCCCCCCCACAACTGCCAAATTCTGTGAAGTAGGATCAACCCTCCTGATTGACGTATACGTACATGTATATGTGTATATAATATCAATAAATACATCTTCAACACGATAAATTCTTATAATAACAATTAAACATTCAAAAATAATGCATAAGATAAAATATAAATATAAATACACACACATACAGATGCGCGTGCACACAGATGCGCACCTCACATAAAAATGTAAGCAGTTTTGATGGGGGGGTCTAGGATTGTTGTTTTTGTGTTCATTTGTTTGGGGGTTTTTTTGTTTGTTTTGTTTAGTTTTTGGCATAATTGGCCTTGTTTTGCAGAATTTTCATGAACCTTTTCCTCTATTCTTCCTTAAGTTCCTTATTTTTTTAAATTCGATGAATATTACAAAAAAAAAAAAAAAAAAAACCGCAATGCACTGACGCTGCATGAATTGAAGCACGAAGTTGCGAATATACATTCCTCTAATGTTAATATGTTGCCCTATCCACTGTTTTGGCAGAGAATAATCGAAGTTGTGTGAAGGGAATGGCCCACTCCATGCCAAATATCTGAGAGATTTCCAAATGTACATACAGTTTTATATTACAGTGGCAGTGATATTTTGCAATAAGAAGGTGCCATTGCTATTCTGCTAGTTACTGTCCTGTATATAGCACTACTCACTGTATATTTTTTGAGATTGTATTTAAATTGAGATTTTGACACTATGTACAGGGTGAGCCAAAAAAAAATATTGAAAAGGGGAGAGGCAGTACTAAGATCTGTTGGTAGCCCAACCTCAACTGTCCATGGCAGTTGGGAGCACGCTGTGAGTTTGCTGTCGATGCATTCTTTGTAAACAACTGCTCCATGATTGTCACACAGAGGATCTTTGAGAGAAATTCCTTTATTCCATTGCCTATATATATATATATATAATGCAGCCGTGAGGGGGGGGCACAAACCAGTGTCTCTCCCTCACGGCAGTCCCAAGCCCGGATAAATGCAGAGGGTTGCATCAGGAAGGGCATCCGGCGTAAAACAAATGCCAAATAAACTATGCGAATCACAAGACAGAATGACATACCGGATCGGTCGAGGCCCGGGTTAACAACGACCGCCATCAGTGCCATCAACCAACAGGGTGCTGATGGAAATTGGACTACTGTTGGTCGAAGACGTCGAAGAAGGAGAGGCGGGAGGCGTGTCCGTTGCCAGAGAGAGAAGAGGAAAGGCATGAGTCTAGGACTGAAAGTAGGGACTTTGAATGTTGGAACTATGCAAGGAAAAGGTAGACAGCTGGCTGACATGATGCAGAGGAGGAAGGTGGACATACTGTGTGTTCAGGAGACCAGGTGGAAAGGTAGCAAGGCTAGAAGCATAGGAGCAGGGTTTAAGCTGTTTTATAATGGTGTGGATGCGAAGAGAAATGGAGTCGGAGTAATCTTGAAGGAGGAGTTTGTCAGGAATGTTCTAGAAGTGAAAAGAGTGTCAGACAGAGTGATGAGTCTCAAGTTAGAACTTGAAGGTGTGATGGTCAATGTTGTTAGTGCTTATGCCCCACAGACAGGATGTGAGCGAGAAGAGAAGGAGAGATTCTGGAGTGAGTTAGATGAAGTGATGCAGAGTACCCCCAGAGGTGAAAGAGTGGTCATTGGGGCAGACTTCAATGGACATGTTGGTGCAGGAAACAGAGGGTACGAGGAAGTGATGGGTAGGTTTGGTATCCAGGACAGGAACGCAGAAGGACAGATGTTGGTAGATTTTGCAAAAAAGATGGAAATGGCTGTGGTGAATACTTTCTTCCAGAAGAGAGAGGAGCATAGGTGACTTATAAAAGTGGAGGTAGGAGCACACAGGTAGACTACATCTTGTGCAGGCGATGTAATTTAAAGGAAGTCAGAGACTGCAAAGTAATAGTGGGTGAGAGTGTTGCCAAACAGCATAGGATGGTGGTGTGCAGGATGATGCTGATGGTGAGGAAGGTGAAGAAGGCAAAGGCAGAGCAGAAGACAAAGTGGTGGAAGTTGAAAAAGGAAGAGTGTCGGGTTGTCTTCAAGGAGGAGTTGAAACAGGCTTTGGGTGGTCACGAAGTGCTTCCAGATGACTGGACAACTACAGCTTATGTGATCAGGGAGACAGGTAGGAGAATACTTGGTGTATCATCTGGAAGGGAAGTAGATAAGGAGACTTGGTGGTGGAATGAGGAAGTGCAGGAGTGTGTACAAAGGAAGAGGTTAGCTAAGAAGAAGTGGGACATGGAGAAAACCGAAGAGAGTAAACAAGAGAACAGGGACACACAACGTAAGGCAAAGGTAGCAGTGTCAAAGGCCAAACAGAGCACGTTTGATGACTTGTATGCTCGGTTGGAAAGTAAAGAGGGAGAAAATGATTTATACAGGTTAGCACAGCAGAGAAATAGAGATTAGAAGGACGTGCAGCAAGTTAGCGTGATTAAGGACAGAGTGGGAAATGTCTTGACTGATGACAGAAGTGTGCTGGGAAGATGGAAAGAGTACTTTGAAGAGCTGATGAATGAGGAAAATGAGAGAGAAAAAAGAGTAGAAGAGGTGACCATTGGGGACCAGGACGTAGCAAAGATTAGTAAGGGTGAAGTGAGGAGGGCATTGAAGAAGATGAAGAGTGGAAAGGCAGTTGGTCATGATGACATACCGGTGGAGGTATGGAAGTGTCTAGGAGAGATAC
Organism: Plotosus lineatus; assembly: GCA_024760905.1. NCBI lineage: Eukaryota > Metazoa > Chordata > Actinopteri > Siluriformes > Plotosidae > Plotosus > Plotosus lineatus. The sequence continues at coordinate 53,914,422 of CM045733.1, read as the reverse complement.
TAGTAGATTTTCTGACTAGAACATTCAACAAGGTCTTAGAGAGTGAGAGGATGCCAGAGGAATGGAGGAGAAGTGTGCTGGTGCCCATTTTTAAGAACAAGGGAGACGTGCAGAGTTGTGGCAACTACAGAGGGATAAAGTTGATGAGCCATACAATGAAGTTATGGGAAAGAATACTGGAAGCTAGACTAAGAGCAGAGGTCAGCATTTGTGAACAACAGTTTGGTTTCATGCCAAGAAAGAGCACCACAGATTCAGTGTTTGCCTTGAGGATGTTAATGGAGAAGTACAGAGAAGGTCAGAAAGAGCTGCATTGTGCCTTTGTGGATTTGGAAAAAGCATATGACAGTGGTATTGCATGAGGAAGTCTGGAGTGGCAGAGAAGTATGTTAGAGTGGTGCAGGACATGTATGAGAGATGTAAGACAGTGGTGAGGTGTGCTGTTGGTGTGACGCAAGAGTTCAAGGTGGAGGTGACACTGCATCAAGGGTCAGCTCTCAGCCCCTTCTTGTTTGCTATGGTGATGGACAGGCTGACAGACGAGGTTAGACAAGATTCCCCATGGACTATGATGTTTGCAGATGACATTGTGATCTGTAGTGAGAGCAGAGAACAAGTGCAGGAAAATCTAGAGAGGTGGAGGTATGCCCTGGAAAGGAGGGGAATGAAGATTAGCCTCAGTAAGACAGAATACATGTGCATGAATGACAAGGACCCAAGAGGAACGGTGAGATTAGAGGGAGCAGAGATAAGAAAGGTGGCGGATTTTAAGTACTTAGGCTCAACAATCCAGAGCAATGGAGAGTGTGGAAAAGAGGCCAAGAAGCGTGTGCAGGTTGGTTGGAATGGTTGGAGAAAAGTGTCCGGTGTGATGTGTGATAGGAGGGTATCGGCAAAAATGAAAGGAAAAGTGTACAAGACGGTGTTGAGGCCAACGATGTTGTATGGTTTAGAAACAGTGGCCCTGGGGAAACGACAGGAGGCAGAGCTGGAGGTAGCAGAGATGAAAATGTTGAGGTTTTCTTTGGGAGTAACGAGGATGGATAGGATTAGGAATGAGCACATCAGAGGGACAGCACATGTAAGACGTTTTGGAGACAAAGTCAGAGAGGCTACATTGAGATGGTTTGGACATGTACAGAGGAGGGATAGTGAGTATATTGGTAATAGGATGCTGAGGCTGGGGGAAGGGGGCTGAGGCTGGGCCTAGGGGAAGACCAAAGTGACGATTCATGGATGTGGTGAAGGACGGCATGAAGGTCGTTGGTGTAAGAGAAGAAGATTCAAAGGATAGGGTGAGATGGAGGCAGATGATTCGCTGTGGCGACCCCTGAAGGGAAAAGCCGAAAGGAAAAGAAGGATATATATATATATATATATATATATATATATATATATATATATATATATATATATATATATATATATATATATATATAAAATGGCTGTAAAGCTTCTCAGTTATTCTGCTCATGGTAAATTTTAGATGATAAAAGAGGTAACTGGACTTGCTTTAAGTTATCGAAGATGTTTCACATCTCAAGAATCTGAAGAAGCCTTTCAGATCAGAGGTGAATCATCTTCAATAACTTAAAGCAAGTCCAGTTGTCATCTTTTAGCATCTGCAGTCTATCTTGGAGTGGGTTTAGAATTTTAATTGATTTGCAGTGCAGTCTCTAAGACATTCTGCAGGGAAACTACCAGGAGAGTCTTATATAAAGTCTTCCATTTCCATCCATATAAAAACTGTACTGAATGAAGTTGCACATGTACAAAAAATAATTTAATAATTTTTAAAAATATTAAAAATTATTGACCTTTGAACTGTGGAAGGTTTTATACATCAGCTGTTCCAAATAGCACCTGGGTGTGGATGTGATTGTGAATGGTTGTATATATGTTGGCTTTGCGATGACCTCAGAGCTCACAATGGCCTAGCGAGCTGTCCAGGGAGTACCCCACCCTCATCCAGAGTTGGCTGAGATGGGCGCCAGCCTCACCGCAGCCCTAATTAGAATTAAGAGGTTTAGAAAATGCATAATGCAGCCGTGAGGGGGGGGGCACAAACCAGTGTCTCTCCCTCACGGCAGTCCCAAGCCCGGATAAATGCAGAGGGTTGCGTCAGGAAGGGCATCCGGCGTAAAACAAATGCCACATAAACTATGCGAATCACAAGAAAAAAATCACATACCGGATCGGTCGAGGCCCGGGTTAACAACGACCGCCATCAGTGCCGTCAACCAACAGGGTGCTGATGGAAATTGGACTACTGTTGGTCGAAGACGTCGAAGAAGGAGAGGCGGGAGGCGTGTCCGTTGCCAGAGAGGGGAAGACCCAAGCGACGATTCATGGATGTGGTGAAGAAGGACATGAAGGTCGTTGGTGTAAGAGAAGAAGATGCAAAGGATAGGGTGAGATGGAGGCAGATGATTCGCTGTGGCGACCCCTGAAGGGAAAAGCCGAAAGGAAAAGAAGAAGAAGGTTTAGAAAATGCATGAATAAATGAATGTATATGTGTTGGCCCAGCAATTGGTCAGATATGCTGTAAAGTGAACCCTGCCTTTACCCATGTTGGCTAAGAAGGGCTCCATCCTCCCTGTGACCATTGTGGGATTAACCGGTTCAGAAAATTACTGAGAGCGTGAAAGAGTGTTTCTAATTATAAGATTATACTCGATTAAAAGAAGGGCTGAGAGCCAAAGTGGTCTTACCCATGAAAACCTGAAAAATGTAATAAGGTGATATTTTGACAGCCGTGGATGAGGTCTGTATGTGCCCGAACAGTCACTTCATCTTCCTTATTACCCTGACTCATAACGTGGGCATTATCCCTGAATTTTATATTGCAAAAAATCTTCATACCATTTTTCTCAAACACAGCTTTCTGCTGGTTACACCACTCTAGTTCTCAGCTTGTCAAATAAGATTATTCATCCCATGTCAGTCTTATCCAGTCAGTGCAGAGGACAGGTGTCATACACCTTCCAGTCACACAAAGGACAGGTGTGCCTGCAGGCTTTTATTTCATCCAGGCAGTAGTGACACTTGATTTTATCTTTCAAATCAGTTCAATATTATTCAATTCTATAAAATATTATTTTTATACAACTTTTTAAACTGACATTGTGAAAGCAGTTTAACACAGTAAAAGTTGGAATTTACAAAGTACAAAGGAGTGTATTTTTTGACAACTCTGACACATCCCTAATGAGCGTTGCTCATGGTGACAGTGGCAAGGAAAACTCCCTCAGTTGACGTGAGGAAAAAACCTTGAGAGGAACCAGGCCCAAAAGGTAAATCTCATTCTCATTTTGGTGAAACCATAAAAAATGCAAACCATATATACCGTAATCGACGTAATAAGCGTCCTGCTCCAATAAGCACCCCCCAGTGTTTTTGATCTTACGTCTAATCACCGCTCATGTGTCCTGGGAGCAAAAAGGTAGATCAAACTTACCAATTTTATTATATCAGTCTCTGTAACGATAAAATGAGGCGTTCACTGGCTGTAAAAGTGAGTTTACATGGTATTTCAAGACCTCCTGCCACTGGGGAATGTCTATAATGTTCATCAGTAACAACACATTTGATTGTTCTGCCGTGCTTTAAAAACAGGAAAATATTTTGCTGTGTTCTCTTGGTAAATGTCCAACAAGATGAACCATTTGAAACTGCTACAGCAAAACTATGGGATGCACTGAATGAATGGAGCGATGAGCCAGATATGGACCTATCAGAAAGTGATGATGAGTATTTTTCACCTGATTCTCCTGCTCACTAACTTCATGAATTTAAGCACGTTCCTGGCCATGCGCTCTTCAACGCCATGTGCTAACGTTGACATTCATGTTTATTGGCTCGATTTTACATGGGGGGTATTTAAAGGAAGAGCACCGGGGAGGTGGGTGGGTTAAAGGGTCTTTTTTTTTTAATTATGCTGTTTTCTGTTTATTTTCAGCTTTCATATAAGCAATTTTGTTGACAATACAAAATGAATAACACAAATACCAGTAAAACTCTTTTACTGTTCTGTTATTATTCATGTTTTCCACCTCTATGGTGATAAGCACTTACCATTCCACTCCGCTGGTAACCATTTTAATAAGCCACCACCTACTCCAATTTTTTAAGCGCTCTGGGCGCTTATCGCGTCAGATAAGGTATATGAAAAATTCATGACAGTCCAAAATGTAGTCTGGTTGGCGAAACAACTGCAAATCCTAAATAATTGTTTGAAAAGAGTTTATATTACCAGCAGTGAAAAGTCTTCTTCACAGTCTGTGAGTGCATATCTAAGTTCATATGAATCATCATCAGCATAAGCAAAGGGCTTCTAAGATGAGAACTCCAGCCAGCATCAGCACACCAGGACAGAAAATAGGATTCAGAAAGCAGAAGGATCAGGATGATCAGGATCATTTGCAGTATGTGTACCTCAGCAAAAAACACAGAGAGAGAGAGAGAGAGAGAGAGAGAGAGAGAGAGAGAGTGTGTGTGTGTGTGTGTGTCAGATCTACTCATAATAGTACAGTATAATGATAATAGAAGATAGAAGAATGGACTCCGGTAGGGCTGACTATGTAGTGACAGCATCTAACAATGACAATTTACCAGCACTTTCTATGTCTGAGACCCCCATATCTGCTCCTTTACCTTATAAACAGCTATTAACAAAATGCTTGACTAAACAAGCAGGTGTTCAGCATCATCTTAAAAACAGAGACTGTGTCTGAGTCATGCAATATTACCTGGAAGGTTTTTCCATAACTGTGAGGCATTCAAAGACAAACCTCTGTCCCCTACAGTAGTCTTCATTATTCAAGGTATCATTAAGCAACCTTGTGATCTAAGAGGGTGTACTGGATCATATACTATTAATAACAAGAAGTTCGCTTGTACAATGTGGCACGAGACCATTAAGTGTTTTCTAGGTAAATTGTAGTAATTTATATTCAATTTGAAATTTAACTAGGAGCCAGTGCAGTGTAAATACGTTTGTGGTGATATGCTCGTATCTTTGTGTTCTAGTAAGGACTCTCACTGCTGCATTCTGGGTTAACTGGTGCTTGTTTATGCTCCTATTAGAACATCCAGAGAGTAACACATTACAATAAGCTCATCTCGAGGTTACAAAAGCATAAACAAGTTTTTCCGCATCATGTAATGACACCATGTTTCTTATTTTAGCAACATTCCTGAGATGAAAGAAGGCCACCAGAGTAATATAATCTACATGAGCTTCGAATGAAGATTCAGGGTCAACAGCCAATCCAAGGTCCTTTACTGCTATACAGGATGAAACTGAAACACCATCCAAACTTACTACATAATCAGAGTCAGTATTTTAAGCTACTTGGGATCCAAGTACAAGTGGAAGTTAGTAAGCATCCAGTGTCTAATGTCCTTTTCACAGTTCTTGACTTTATTAAGCTGATGTCTCCCATCTGGCTTTGCTAAAATATATAACTGTGTGTCGTAAGCATAAGAATAAAATTGAATCCCATGATCATCAATAATGTTACCTAAAGGGAGTATGTATAGAAAAACTCAATGAACCTAAGGCAGAACCCTGTGGAATGCCACACTTAACATTAGAATGTACAGGGTAAATCGGCATTTACATCTACAAATTGTCAACGGTCCATTAAATGCGATTTAAACCAGGAAAGTTCCCTTAACTACAACAACATTTTCCAATATGTCAAAGAGAATCATATGATGAGTAGTGTCAAACACTGCACTAAGGTGAAGTAACATAAGCAGGGAAACAGAGCCATGGTCAGAGGCCACCAGTAGATAATATGTGTCGAGGTCAGGTTTATTAAAAGTTTGATAACTGTTAGTTTAGTGGATTAAGGTACAAACTGGATTTCAAAAAGTTGGGACATTACACAAATTCTGAATAAAAACTGAATGCTATTATTATTTTATTATTATTATGGATGCTTGTATAGCGCATACTCCATACACGAGTATGCTCAATGCACTCGTTGCCACCATGCAGCGCCAGTTATTGCGTTGTTCTATCCTTTTGATGCTGAGCGCCAAGTAGGAAGCAAAAACTCCTACATTTTAACGTCTTATGGTATGACGCAGCCAGATTCAAAATCCAACCTCCTGGAGGATAAAGCGGACACTCTACCAACTGAGATAAATTCCCGTGCCAATGCAATGTTGTGGAAGTGCTAAATTTCAAGAATTTATCCTGAATAGAACATATATGACAAATTTAAACTGAGAAAATGTATCATTTTAAGGGAAAATATTTGTTGATTTTAAATTTCATGGTGTCATCAAATCTCAAAAAAGTTGGAACGAGGCCATTTTTACCATTGTGACGCGTCCCCTCTTCTTCTTACAATAGTCTGGAAATGTCTGGGGACCGAGGAGATAAGTTTCTCAAGTTTAGAAATAGGAATGCGGTCCCCATTCTTGTCTAATACAGGCCATCACAGATGCAGGCTTCTGAATTGAGCGCTGATAACAACTTGGGTTGTCCTTGTCCTCTTTAGTCCAGATGAGACGGTGTCCCAGTTTTCCATAAAGAACTTTGAATCATGATTTGTCTGACCACAGAACAGTTTTCCACTTTGTCTCAGTCCATTTTAAATGACCCCTGGCCCAGAGAAAATGCCTGCGCTTCTGGGTCCTGTTTAGAAATGGCTTCTTCTTTGTACTGTAGAGTTTCAGCTGGCAGCGGCGGATGGCACGGTGGATGGTGTTCACCAACAATGGTTTCTGGAAGTATTGCTGAGCCCATTCTATGATTTCCCTTACAGTAGCGAATGCTGTTTGTGTGAACACTGTTTGTGGTGCAGTGCCGTTTAAGGGCCCGAAGATCACGGGCATCCAATAAGGTTTTTCGGCCTTGGCCCTTACGCTCAGAGATTGTTCCAGATTCTCTGAATCTTTGGATGATGTTATGCACTGTAGATGATGATAACTTCAAACTTTTTGCAATTTTTTTTTTTGCTGGGAAACACCTTTCTGATATTGCTCCACTATCTTTCTGCACAACATTGGGGGAATTGGTGATCCTCCACCCATCTTCGATTCTGAGAGACACTGCCACTCTGAGAAGCTCTTTTTATACTCAGTCATGTTGCCAATGGACCACATTAGTGGTAATTGATCATCCAGCTGTTCATTATAAGTGCAATTGACTTTTCCAGCCTCTTATTGCTACTTGTCCCACCTTTTTTGAGATTTGTTGATACCATGAAATTTAAAACCACATATTTTCCCCTTAAAATGATACATTATCTCAGTTTAAACTTTTTACCCTGTCATCTATGTTCTATTCAGAATAAAATATTGAAATTTGGCACTTCCATATAATTGAATTCAGGTTTTATTCACAATTTGTATAGTGTGCCAACTTTTTTGGAATCCGGTTTATGCATAACCAGTGCAAATTACATTTAATAAAGGGTTGAATGGGTAGTATCTGTATAAAGAAGCATGTGGGTACTGGATTAAGCATAAAGGTTGATGATTTAGATGAGGACATTAATGAGATTAGTTCTCTTTTGAATGGAGCTCAAACACTCTCGTTGTGAATTTGATAATGGTATATTTTTTCTGTTTTAATTACTGGCATATCTGAATTTAAGTTCATTCGTTCATTCATTTTCTGAACTGTTTAATTGTAATTAGGTCGCGGGGAGGCTGGTGCCAATTTTAGCTGACTCCAGGCAAGGGCAGAGTACACCCTGCACAGCTCGCCAGGCCATCACAGAGAGCCAACACTCACACAACCATTCATACTCACACCAAAAGGAGATTTGGAACAGCCAATTAACCTACTGTGCATGTTTTTGGACTGTGGGAGGAAACCGGAGAATCAGGAACTCACACATGCATGGGGAGAACATGCAAACTCAACACAGAAATGCCCAAGCTGGGAATTGAACCCAGGACCTTCTTGCTATAAGGTGGAGGTGTTAACCACTACACCATCGTGTTGCCCCTGAATTTAAGTTTCGGGAATTAATATTTTGCATGAGATGTTCAATTTTAACATTAAAAGTTCATAAAATCATCACTGCCATCAGTTGATTGTCTTCAGCACAAACACAACGAGTCCCTGTATCTGTACCGAACAGAGTGTGGGTGGGTGAGAGAGTTTTAGACAAAACATATCCCAAAGTAGATTAATTGTGTTCTCTTTGTTTTTGTACTGTTTGGACACACAGTTGTTTCACATGATGAGTGACAGGATCATCTCTTATAAATACAGGGCCATGTAACCAACTGTCAATTACTGAAAAAGTAATGAACATGACTGATATCCTATTCACTATTTATTTGTCAGGGTCGCAGATGAAACAGAACACCCAGCTGATTTAGAGGGAGAGGTGGATACACCCGGAACTCCCTGGAACATCCCATTAAATTCTGAACTGGTTGTCAATCTATCGAAGGGCACTTGACTGACATCTGGTCATATATATTGTTATTTTACACCTTTTGCTCACTGATTTTTTAAAAATAAATTCTTAAAGTCTTTTCTCTTAAAAATGAAAAGTGTCCGGTGTGATGTGTGATAGGAGAGTATTGGCAAGATTGAAGGGAAAAGTGGACAAGATGGTGATGAGGCCAGCGATGTTGTATGGTTTAGAGACAGTGGCCCTGGGGAAAAGACAGGAGTCAGAGTTGGAGGTAGCAGAGATGAAAATGTTGAGGTTTTCTTTGGGAGTAACGAGGATGGATAGGATCAGAAATGAGTACATCAGAGGGACAGCACATGTTAGATGTTTTGGAGACAAAGTCAGAGAGGCTAGATTGAGATGGTTTGGACATGTACAGAGGAGGGATAGTGAGTATATTGGTCGTAGGATGCTGAGGTTGGAACTACTAGGCAAAAGGCCCAGAGGAAGGCCAAAGAGAAGATTTATGGATGCGGTGAAGGCGGACATGAAGGTCGTTGGAGTAAGAGTAGAAGATACAGAGGATAGGGAGAGATGGAGGCAGATCATTTGCTGTGGCGACCCCTGAAGGGAACAGCCGAAAGGAAAAGAAGAAGAAGCACTTCATATCTCACATCTCACAGGGAGAATACGCACTCACCCTGCCTGAAAGATGAAGACAAGAAATATGACACGTGATCTTTCCTCTCTTTGTGTGTGTGTGTGTGTGTGTGTGTGTGTTCATGTAGATTTAAGCTCTACTGTACAACAGCTGACGTATGTGTGAACATGCATTAAAATTGAGCAGGATCTTTGCTTTAAAGGCATCGTGTGTGTGTGTGTGTGTGTGTGTGTGTGTGTGTGTGTGTGTGTGTGTGTGTGTGTGTGTGTGTGTGTGTGTGGGTGTGTGTGTTGGCAGTTTACTAAAAGCTAGATGGAAGGCAGGGCTGATATTGATTCTTAGTGAAGTGTGGGAATTAGTGGAATCATATTAGATAGTGCTGCCTGTCAGCCACTTGTAGAGTGATTGTGTGTGTGTGTGTGTGTGTGTGTGTGTGTGTGTGTGTGTGTGTGTGTGTGTGTGTGTGTGTGTGGGTGTGTGTGTGTGACAGAGGGAGAGAGAAAGAGAGAGAGAGAGAGAGACAGAGAGAGAGAGAGAGAGAGAAAGAGAGAGAGAGATCATATCAGATTTCTCTGCTTGTCAGTCTCACTAATGCACAGACAATAATAGAGGTCAGGACACAGTCAAGACTCCCCTCCCTCCCCCACATATTGAACATAAAATATGAACACTAGCACAATGCAGGCTGAACACCCACCAGCAACTGTACTGTATGTTTATATATACATATACATATATATATATAAATGCAGCCATGAGGCGGGGGGGGGCAGTGTCTCTCCCCGTTATGCCAGTCCCAAGCCCGAATAAATGCAGAGAGTTGCCATCAGTGCTGTTAACCAACAGGGTGCTGGGGAAATTGGACTACTGTTGGTCGAAGCCGTCGAAGAAGGAGAGGCGGGAGGCGTGTCCATAGGAAGAGAGAGAAGAGGAAATGCGTGAGTCTAGGACTGAGAGTAGGGACGGTAAATGTTGGAACTATGAACGATAAAGCTAGAGCGCTGGCTGACATGATGCAGAGGAGGAAGACAACCACAGCCAATGTGATCAGGGAGACCGGTAGGAGAGTACTTGGTGTTTCCTCTGGAAGGAAAGTAGATGAGGAGACTTGGTGGTGGAATGAGGAAGTGCAGGAGTGTGTACAAAAGAAGTGGTTAGCTAAGAAGAAGTGGGACACAGTGCGGATCGAAGAGAGTAAACAGGAGTACAGGGAGACAAAGCGTAAGGCGAAGGTAGCAGTGTCAAAGGCCAAACAGAGGGCGTATGATGACTTGTATGATAGGTTGGAAAGTAAAGAGGGAGAAAATGATTTATACAGGTTGGCACAGCAGAGAAATAGAGATGGGAAGAACGTGCTGCAAGTTAGATTGATAAAGGACAGAGAGGGAAATGTATTGACTGATGACAGAAGTGTGCTGGGAAGATGGAAAGAGTATTTTGAAGAGCTGATGAATGAGGAAAATAAGAGAAAAAATAGTAGAAGGGTTGACCGTTGAGGACCAGGAAGTAGCAAAGATTAGTAAGGGTGAAGTGAGGAGGGCATTGAAGAGGATGAAGAATGGAAAGGCAGTTGGTCCTGATGACATACCGGTTGAGGTATGGGAGTGTCTAGGGGAGGTAGCAGTAGATTTTCTGACAAGAATATTCAACAAGGTCTTAGAGAGTGAGAGGATGCCAGAGGAATGGAGAAGTGTGAGGGTGCCCATTTTTAAGAACAAGGGAGATGTGCAGAGTAGTGGCAATTACAGAGGGATAAAGTTGATGAGCCATACGATGAAGTTATGGGAAAGAATAATGGAAGCAAGACTAAGGGCAGAGGTCAGCATTTTTGAACAACAGTTTGGTTTCTTGCCAAGAAAGAGCACCACAGATGCAATGTTTGCCCTGAGGATGTTAATAGAGAAGTACAGAGAAGGTCAGAAGGAGCTGCATTGTGCCTTTGTGGATCTGGAGAAAGCATATGAGAGGGTGCTGAGAGAGGTAAGACAGGATACATGTGTATGAATGCCAAGGACCCAACAGGAACGGTGAGGTTACAAGGAGCAGAGATAAGGAAGGTGGAGGATTTTAAGTACTTAGGCTCAACAATCCAGAGCAATGGAGAGTGTGGAAAAGAGGTGAAGAAGCATGTGCAGGCTGGTTGGAATGGTTGGAGAAAAGTGTCCGGTGTGATGTGTGATAGGAAGGTATCGGCAAAAATGAAAGGAAAAGTGTACAAGACGGTGTTGAGGCCAGCGATGTTGTATGGTTTAGAAACAGTGTCCCTGGGGAAAAGACAGGAGGCAGAGCAGGAGGTAGCAGAGATGAAAATGTTGAGGTTGTCTTTGGGAGTAACGAAGATGGATAGGATCAGGAATGAGCACATCAGAGGGACAGCACATGTAAGACGTTTTGGAGACAAAGTCAGAGAGGCTACATTGAGATGGTTTGGACATGTACAGAGGAGGAATAGTGAGTATATTGGTAGTAGGATGTTGAGGTTGGAACTACCAGGCAGAAGGCCTAGAGGAAGACCAAAGAGACGATTCGTGGATGTGGTGAAGGAGGACATGAAGGCAGTTGGTGTAAGAGAAGAGGATGCAGAGGATAGGGTGAGATGGAGGTGGATGATTCGCTGTGGCGACCCCTGAAGGGAAAAGCCGAAAGGACAAGAAGAAGATATATATATATATATCTGCACAGTACACAACACACACACACACACACTAAAATGCAAACATTTTAGGCACATGCAAAAGTAAATAAATAAAAGCTGTCCAACACAGATGCCGTATATTTAAATATAAATAATAAAAGTTTGGGGATTTTTTCTTTTTCATTAAAAAAAATCAGAAAAGCAGTCAACAATATTTTGCTTGATGGCCCTTTAATAATAATATTTTCAGGTTGATGTCTTACAGAAACAGCCACAGTTCTCCTTGACATTTTGACGATCACACTTGTTCCCTTATTTGCATATAAAGACCGGCAGCCCTCATTGTGGTTTTATCTGAAAAGTGGTCTTTTACATAAAATTCTGCTTTTTTATTGACATACAAACATTTTTTAGCATAATATTTCATTTTGTGCCGGAAAAAAAATGTTTGGAAATCGAAAATGTTTTATATTGACTTGCTAGCAGGGCTGTCGTCGGGCGTATATGTGAGTATACGCCATATATTCACTTATTTTAGCAAGCATGTAGCATGCATACACTTATTTTTTAAATGTTGCTTTGTCATTGTGCTTCTGTACTCTATCTATGATCATTCAGTGTAGAGAGGCCGGTATAATAAGAACCATGCAACGATTGGGAGTGCAGATTCTCTTTCGGCTGCCGAAGCAGCCTCATCGTATACCCACTTATTTTTTTTACCACTACAGCACTGGTTGCTCATATATTTTATGGTATATACTATAGTATTATACTTTTATAGTAACCATACCAAATAATAAGACATTAACTAAGCAATATACTGTATATATTTTGTAGAAACATATTAGCTGGTGTATGAGTAAGATAAAATACTGATCCTCATAAATCTTTCTCACCAATCAGTCTCTCTCTCTCTCTCTCTCTCTCGCTCTGTCGCACACACACACACACACACACACACACACACACACACACACACACACACACACACACACACACACACACACATGGGGGGATTATGGGAAAGCTTGTAAATCTTTTCCCACCAAAAGCAATATTCTGGTGGGACTCCTTACATCCACAAGTGGAGTAATGGGAATTAATGAGATTGTGTGTGTTCATACCAGCACGCACGCACACACACACACACACACACACACACACACACACACACACATCATGGTGGGTTTGTGTTCTTTTTACAGAAAGTTGCAGTTTTTGTTCTCTGTTTGTCATCTCAGTTAGTCATTATGAACAATTAGACATTTATCTCACAACTAAAATTCATTTCTCCTGTATGCCAATGTGTGTGAGTTTTTCTTTACAGACACTTATATATCAGATTATATTTTTGCAGAAATGTTAAGAATCTTTTCTGAGCAATAAACACAAAAAACCAAAACACAACCTTCTGCAGAATACAACACACACATACACACACACACACACACACACACACACACACACACACACACAGAGCGAGAGAGAGAGAGAAAGAGAGAGAAAGAAATTATACATAGAGTGAAGTCATTATTAAGTGAAAGCTGTAAAGGAGAACTCGCTGTATTTGGGAAGTAACATGTTAAGAATTTAAAGAACGGTTGCAGACATTTCATTCTTTGTACCGCAGTATCTTTACAGTCAGCAGGAGATTAATGACTCCTTAAGACTCCCACAGTCCCAATCACATTAAAATACATAAAATGCATATAAAAATTCACTTACTTACTCATCTAACTGCGTACTCCTACTAGAGTAGCGGGGAGACTGGAGCCTGAGCCTACCCTGGGTGAAGGCAGGTTACACCCTGAGCAGCTTGACAGACTATCTCAGAGCAGCACAGCCACAACTATTCAAACTCCAGCTCACGGCTCAGACCAATTTGGATTCGCAAATTAGTGTCATCTGCATGGCTCTAGGAGTGTGGAGGAAGCCCAAGCAAGCACAGAGAGAACAAACAGACTCATTTATTCATCCATTTATTCATTCATTAATTTTCTAAACCTCACAATCCTAATTAGGGTCATGGGGAGGCTGGTGCCTATCTCAGTCGGCTCTGGGTGAAGGTAGAGTACTCCCTGGACAGCTTACCAGGGCATTGCAAGGCTAACACACACAAAACCATTTACAATTACATTCAATCTCGGGGTAGTTTGGAACAACCAGTTAGGCAACTGTGCATGTTTTTTTGACAGTGGAAAGAAAACGGAGCACCCAAAGGAAACCCACATAAGCATGGATAGAGCATGCAAACTCCATACAGAAACACCTGAGCTCAAGTATTGAACCCAGGCCTTCGTGCTGTGAGACAGACATGCTGACCACTGCACCACTGTGCCATTTGAACCACCATTGTGAAGACACAATTATGCTAATATATTTTGTATTGATAAGTAGCATTGACATACCTCTGATGTGTTTATGTTAGGAATTCTATATAATTTGCTGTGTAATCAATGTGTTATTCCTGATTATAGGAAGGCAGTGTGGTCCCTTATTTCATCGTAACAGTGCTTAGGACAGTTGCTTTACAACTTTGACAGCGTCGCGTTCGGATTCCCTTCATTCTGCTGAATGAGGCTGAACTGAGCGGAAGCAAACTACTTCTACTGTTTACAGAATCCACGTCTGTTGACTCAGTACTAGCCGGTAAATCTAATACGGTCAAACTCCAAAAATGCATTTCTCTTTTAATGCTCTTAAAGAAAATTTGTTTATTCATTTTCGCAGGGAGGCTGCCACCCATCTTCGCCAACTCTGGGTGAGGGCAGCGTACACCCTGGACAGCTCACCAGGCCATCACAGGGCAGAAAGACACTGACGGCTATGCAGCCTCCTCTTTACGAAAATCAGCAATGGTTTGCTTACACACTGAGAGCCAATGAGAGTCATTTGGGAGTCTGGGTTTTCAGACTCTCTAAAGAGTCAAAGTGACTCCTAGTCTTCCAGACTGACTCTAGATGGATGCCTCCCGTGCGTAATACGTTATCGGTGTTAAACAAACAACAAAGTACATGACATACATTGAAATTTGCTTTGCGCTCTGGGCACCCATCGTCGTTCGTTTGATGCTGAGCAGAAAGCAACAGCTGCCAAATTTTAACGTCTCATGGTATGACGCGGCCAGATTCGAACTCGGACTTCCCGGAGGATAAAAAGCAGGCACTCTACCAACTGATCTAACCCACCGGTTAATTTTAAAACTAAACGAGACTTACCTATAAGTTTAAGTTTGGTTGTAATTCTCAGACATCCAGGAATTTGGTGAGATCAAGTGAGATTGCGCACAAGGAATCGGTTCAGTCTTTAACTTTTTGCTATGTACAGTATTTGTAGAAGAAACAGTGAGGGTGGGAGGGAAGGAGAATTCACTTATAATCTACTTGGACAGAATCGCCATCTTGAATAGCACTTTACCTCAGAGCAGTCGGACAACAACAAGCAACTTGCTTTGCAAGTTCAATTTAGCAAGAATTTCATGTGTGTCATACACATATTAATATATAATTAGTTGTTAATTTGTTTTTCAATATTTCCATTCTAATTTGTCTGTGTTTTATATTCCAAAACGTGTAAGAGAATGTAAACAAGATTCAAAATTTACCCAGCGAAATTTTGATAAACAGTTCAACATTTAAATATTAATTTGTTTGACAATTACTTTGTCATCAAGAATATGTTTCCCTGAAATACCATATTGATACCAACTAATGTGACCATAATACTTCGTTTTGTAAAATCATATTTACTAAATGTTGTGTTTGTATCATTGGTAGGTTATCTCTTAAATGTTATGGAATTATTCACAGGCATAATGTCAATGTTGATATCAAAACCACATCTTTTTAGCAAAGCCGTTTGAATATGTTTGGCAGGAACCATGCAGTTTTTGGTAATGCTTGGCCAATCCAAAAAAATCTTGTCTATTGTGGATAAGGGTAAATTCTGGTCCACTGTTGAGAAAAATTATAAAGTGAAAAGATTACACACTCCAATATTACAACTCAAAATGGGAAGAATATATAGATGGAGAACTGGAAGATACCAACTCCAGACAGCAAATTGCTGCTGCTTGAAATACCCGACAGTGTCATGAAGAATGAAATGTCGGGTGATGTCTCTCGTCAGAACATCTTGCAAGAAAATACAAATCAGAAAGGGCGAACAAGCTCCAACTCCGTCCATGGCTAGTTCTCCTATGAATACCCAGCGGTAAGAAGCAAAAACATCGTAGTACAGTGGTACCTCACTTTACAAAAGTCTCACCAAACAAAAAATTCAGATTACGAAATGCATTTTTCTAAAATTTTTGTCTCTGGATACGAAACAAGTTCATGTTATGAAAGCGCCATCTTGAACATTAAAAGGCCCATTCAAACATTAAAACGAGCCATTCAAACAATGCATGAGCTGCTCTCCCATCAATGATGTTCAAACATCACGTCCCCGCTGGCCTCCCATTAGCTATTATGGAGCTGAATCTACCATGATGCTTTCCGTGTAAAGGACAGAGTTACTGTTCTTTCATGCTTTATTTCTTGACTCAGGCCTTTAACCTTCCATAAACATTTGTAAGCTTATAACTTTGCTAAGAAGACATGGTCAACACAGCACACATGCACACACACATGCGCTCGCACACACACGCGCACACACACACACACACACACACACACACACACACACGTGTGATTTCTGGTGCAAGTGAGAAGAAGAAACCAGCTCGAGTGATATCGCAAACCAATATGTCCAAACCCGTCTACCATCGGTACAATATTGAAGCAAAAGGAGGTCTTAAAAGGCTTTTATAATTTTTAAAGGGTTTATGGGTTAGTATTGGGGGTCTTAGAATGAATCACGTGTTTACATGTAAAATGCAGTTCAATTTACAAAAACTGCAGGTGACAAAAAAGGCGCTGGAACGGTTTAATTTCATAAACTGAGCTACCACTGTATTTCAAACTGTCTGTCTTCCTTTCGGCTTTTTCCCTTTTACTCGGGAGTCGCCACAGCAAATCATCTGATTCGCACGTTTGATTTGGCAGAGATTTTTACGTCGGATGCCCTTCCTGTCACAACCCTTTAGCAAGGGACAGAGTCACACTGACGACTTTGCAGCCTACTCTTTAGGAAAGTCAGCAATGGTTCTTTTACATGCCTCTCACCATAGACAGTGACAGACATGGCCCGCCTTTGATAACCCAGTTAGCTGCACTGGGGGGGACAGTGACAACCTTGTGGAGAGTGGGACTCGAACCCCCAACCTTTGGATCAGTGATCCAGCGCCCTATACCACTAGACCACCACTACTGTATTTCAAACTAATATGTCATATATAGGTATAAAATGTATCAAGAGAATTAACGTCATATCTTTGTTCTATTATTATTTACCATGCATGTACTCCTTAAGATATATCAAATTTGTTTGCAACCAACAAAGAAACTACTTGTTCAAAAACGAAAAAATGTTTCATGTTGTTCAGTTCAGCGGAAACCAGCAGCAGTATACCGCCAGGACCCAGCCTGAATTCTAAGTCAAGAAGTATGAGTCTCCTTAAGTTTACTCTTAAGTCTCATCTTCTGTCCCGAGCTACCCAATTCAGTCTCTCCAAAGGCACTCCTTGCTAACATCAAATTATGGAAAATTGTAAGTATAATTTAGTGTATTAAATAATGCAGCCGTGGGGGGTGGGTGGGGCTGAAACCAGTGTCTCGCCCTCACGCCAGTCCCAAGCCCGGATAAATGCAGAGAGTTGTGACAGGAAGGGCATCCAGCGTAAAACTTCTGCCACATTTCTCATGCAAATGATCAAAACAAAATTCATACCGGATAGGTCGAGGCCCGGGTTAACAACGACCGCCATCAGTGCTGTTAACCAACAGGGTGCTGGTGGAAATTGGACTACTGTTGGTCGAAGACATCGAAGAAGGAGAGGCGGGAGGCGTGTCTGTAGGAAGAGAGAGAAGAGGAAATGTGTGAGTCTAAGACTGAGAGTAGGGACTTTGAATGTTGGAACTATGAACGATAAAGTTAGAGAGCTGGCTGACATGATGCAGAGGAGGAAGGTGGACATACTGTGTGTTCAGGAGACCAGGTAGAAAGGTTAGCAAGGCTACAAGCTCAGGAGCAGGGTTTAAGCTGTTTTATCGTGGTGTGGATGGGAAGAGAAATGGAGTAGGAGTCATTTTGAAGGAGGGGTTTGTCAGGAATGTTCTAGAAGTGAAAAGTGTGTCAGACAGAGTGATGAGTCTCAAGTTAGAAATTGAAGGCGTGATGGTCAATGTTGTTAGTGCTTATGCCCGACAGGCAGGATGTGAGCTAGAAGAGAAGGAGAGATTCTGGAGTGAGTGAGATGAAGTGATGCAGAATACCCTAGAGGTGAAAGAGTGGTCATTGGGGCAAACTTCAATGGACATGTTGGTGCAGGCAACAGGGGGGACGAGGAAGTGATGGGCAGGTTTGGTATCCAGGACAGGTACACAGAAGGACAGATGTTGATCGATTTTGCAAAAGATGAAAATGGCTGTGGTAAATACTTTCTTCAAGGAGAGACAGGAGCATAGGGTGACTTATGAAAGCGGAGGTCGGAGCACACAGGTATTATATATTGTGTAGGCGATGTAATTTGAAGGAAGTCAGTGATTGCAAAGTAGAGAGTGATTGTGAGGTGTTTTGAAAGGTGAGAGTGTTGCCAAACAGCATATGATGGTGGTGTGCAGGATGACGCTGATGGTGAGGAAGGTGAAAAAGATGTTTTGGAGACAAAGTCAGAGAGGCTAGATTGAGATGGTTTGGACATGTACAGAGGAGGGATAGTGAGTATATTGGTAGTAGGATGCTGAGGTTGGAACTACCAGGCAGAAGTCCTAGACGAAGTCCTAGACGAAGACCAAAGAGAAGATTTATGGATGTTGTGAAGGCGGACATGACGGTAGTTGGAGTAAGAGTAGAAGGGCTAGGAGTCTGTCAGTATCTGAGTCATCTCTCGACAGCGTACCTGACCTAGTGGAGAAGATCCAACAGGTTAATCAGAGGCAACAGGAGAGGCGATTGAAGGTAGCATGGCCTAAGATGGAGGATGCCACAGCATGGAACAGCTTTGATGATGATGTCAGCATGATTCTAGCAACAACATTACAAGGCAGTGCTGAAAAGAGAATCACATCACTTGGAAACCTGATTTACAACATTGGGAAGGAGAGATTTGGTATAGAAGGAAAGAAAACACCAAGAACGAACAAACTTACAGTGAACAGGAGGGAGAGAAGGATTAAAGAGTGCAGGGCAGAGCTGAAGCAGCTTAACAAGCAGTTCAAGAGGTCAACGAAAGAGGAGAAAATGGGAATAGTTATTCTGACAGACGACATAAGAGGAGAACTGATAAAGTTGAGACGAGCAGAAAGATATAGGAAATTGAAGAAGCAGAGAACAAGAGAAAGAGCTAAATTTGTGAAAGACCCATTCAAATTCACGAAGGAGCTGTTAGGCAAAGAGAGATCAGGCACTCTTAATGTTCAAAGGAGGAGGTAGAGAAGTATCTTAAGGAAACACATTCCGATCCCCAAAGAGGTGAAGATCTAGGCCCCTGTCCGAGGAATATTGAAGTTGAACCACCTGGAGAGGAACTGGACTGCAGGGAACCAACATGGAAAGAAGTTGTCACAGTTGTTAAAAAGGCACGTTCTGGGTCAGCACCAGGGCCAAACGGGGTAACATACAAGGTGTACAAGAAGTGTCCAAAGATACTAAGGAAATTATGGGAGCGACACAGGGTGATATGGAGGAAAGCAAAAGTCCCAGAAGCATGGCAACAGGCAGAAGGGTGCTTTGTACCAAAAGAGAAGGATTCTAAGAATATAGATCAATTCAGAACAATATCCTTGCTGAACGTAGAGGGCAAGATTTTTATGGCAGTGCTAGCGAAGAGACTATCAGAGTATATGGTGAAGAACAAGTATATCAACACTACTATCCAGAAGGCAGGAATCCAAGGGTTCTCAGGATGCCTTGAACATACCAGTGTCCTGAGCCAACTGATGAAAGAGGCAAGAGAAGGAAAGAAAGACTTGACGGTGATTTGGTTAGACCTGGCAAACGCATATGGGACTGTTCCAAATAAGCTGATAGAGGCATCGATGGAGATCTACAACATGTGAAACAGATAGTCAACAATTATTTTCACGGAATACAGATCAGATTTACAGTTGGAGAGTTCACTACAGCATGGCAACATCTTGAGAAGGGAATAGTGACAGGATGCACAATCTCACCTATATTATTTGTAATAGGGATGAGCCTGATGACCACAGCTGCAGAAAGAGAGACAAGAGGCCCTAAGATGAACTCAGGGGTGTATCAACCGCCTCTAAGAGGATTTATGGATGACCTAACAGTTACAACATCAACACATGTACAAGCAAGATGGGTACTAGCCTCATTAGATGACACTATTACATGGACAAGAATGAAGTTCAAGCCGAGAAAATCAAGATGTTTAATACTGAAAAAAGGTAGAATCAACCAGCAGGTCAAACTAAAGGTGCAGAGTGAAGAAATCCCTAGTATAGTAGAAAATCCGATCAAGTGTCTCGGGAAAGTGGTTTGATGCAACTTTGAAAGATACGAACCAGTCAAAAGACATTCAACCAACAGTAAAAGGATGGCTTAGAGTAGTAGATGGAAGTAAACTGCCAGGGAAATATCAGGCTTGGATTTACCAGCACGGAATCTTACCCAGGCTGATGTGGCTGCTACTGATCTATGAGACAGCGATGACGCATGTAGAATCAATAGAGAAGACAGTCAACAGCTTTGTTAGAAGATGGTTAGGGGTTCCACCAAGCTTTACATCAATTGGTTTATACAGTAAGACAGCACAGTTACAATTACCACTATCATCAGTAATTGAAGAGTTTAAGGTAACAAAATGCAGGACAGTACTAACATTAAGGGACTCGAAAGATCAGAAAGTTCAAGAGGCAGGGGTACAGACAAGGTCTGGAAGGAAATGGTCAGCAGCAGCAGCAGTAGATCAGGCAGAGAGTATACTAGAGCTAAGAGACAAGATCGGTAACACTTGTAGAGGGCGGCAAGGAATTGGTACATCACACTTCCAACAATGGAACAAGGCAGATAGGACAGAGAAAAGAAGCATGGTTCAGGAAGAAGTGAGAAGAGAGGTGGAGGAAGCAAGGATATCACGTGCAGTAGAACTAGAAAAGCAAGGAGCTTGGACGAGATGGGAGCTACCACAACGTAAGATCACGTGGTCAGACCTCTGGAAGATGGACCAATTCAGAATATCTTTCCTGTTAAGATCAGTATATGACACTTTACCCTCACCAGCAAATCTTTTTCAGTGGGGACTCGCACAGGATCCAGCATGTAAGTTATGTGGGAAGAGAGGAACCATGGCTCACATATTATCGGGATGCACAGTGGCCTTGAAGCAAGGACGGTATAGATGGAGACATGACAGGGTATTAGAGAAGCTAACAGACATAGTAGAGAAGGAAAGAACCAGGAAATGAACAACAAAGAAGAAGCAGGAAACAATACAGTTTGTCAAAGAAGGAGCTAAAACCCCAGCAAGGACCAACGCTGGACAGAAGCCATCGGTGTTCGACGCTGGTAGGGACTGGGAACTTAGAGTGGACTTGAGGAGGAAGCTAGTTTTCCCAGACATTGTTACAACAACTCTGAGACCAGACATGGTTTTGTGGTCAACTCAGGCGAAGACTCTTATAGCAATAGAACTGACTGTACCATGGGAGGAGAACTGTGACGAAGCCAATGAGAGGAAATCACTGAAGTATGCAGATCTGATAGAAGAATGCAGACAAAAGGGTTGGAAGGTGTCACTGTTTCCAGTTGAGATTGGGTGCAGAGGGTTCCCGGCACAATCAGTGTGGAAGTTGATGACAGCACTAGGAACAATATCATCATTACGGAAATACGCAGTGAGGCAGTTAGCTGAGGCAGCAGAGAAGGCATCATGCTGGGTATGGCATCGACGAGATGAGCTGAACTGGACGCCTGGAAGCGAGTAGTGGTTTGGCCACCATTACTGACCCGCCAACTAGAGGATGTCATGGTTTAGGGTCGAAACATCCGCGGAAAGTTGGAGACCATCTGATGACAATTCCAGGCAGAGAGTGTGGCGAATCAAGTCGGGCATTGACAGTATGCCTTGACTTTCATGCAGAATACCATCATCTGTAAGTTAATTTAGAAGATGCAGAAGATAGGGTGAGATGGAGACAGATCATTTGCTGTGGCGACCCCTGAAGGGAACAGCCGAAAGAAAAAGAAGAAGAATTAAGTGTATTAAAGCCTTAAAGACAAATATTACTGGTATTGTATACAGAAATAATCTCTTAATTTTCTGTTACATTTGATGAAGTATTGTGGTAACATGGTAATTACATTTGTAATTTCATTAGTTGTATTTTGAAATTTCAGGTATCTTACATATGGTGAATATGATGCTCTAATGTCTTCAGTTCTTCAACAATATCCTCATTTAAATGATGGTCTGGCTTTTGCAGATGCTCGGGTAAGGATGTACATTATTCGCTACTGTTCTGTACTGTACTGTATGATGATTTTAATTTGTGAATCATTGGTCATTTTAAAATTAGAAGATACAAAATGGTTTAATGTTTACTTAAAAAATGTTCATTACTTTTTTTCACAGTTACTATGGCATCATCGTCTGAAGAACAAGTTCAAAAATTCTAGGAAAAGAGGAGACTCCTCAGTGGATCAAGTGCAAGAGAGGAAAAAGCACAAAAAGAGAAACTGTAAAAGACTGCAAACCATCCAACAATGTGTTCGGAACTTCCTGCCAGAGGATGTAGATTCGGAGGATGAAGCTTCTGTGGAAGCACACACAAAGTGGATGCTTACACAAAGATATCTCAATCATTCGAAAAGACACAACAACCACAAAATCAAAGAAAGAATGGACAGAACGTTTCCTAACAGGGGAAGAATGGTTGTCGAGTATCTAAAGCCAATACAAGATGTTAAAGAGAAGTCCCAACTCCTCTTTGAAGAGCACGCAGTAAGTGGCATACGATTTTACTAAACATTGACTCTCTCTTGTTAGCGATAAACACATTCTGTGTAAACAAGTCAAAATTAATCTATGATTAGTATGATGGATATTTTTCATGACCTAACACTTTATTATTTGCAGGATATAAAATCCATTGATTATGTTTGTGATGTGGATGTGTTTTTCAGATCACAGATGAAATAATTCGATTGATGGAATGCAATTGGTCATCAGTGTATGAAAGTAACCTGAGTCAGCTTGAGGGAAACTCACCAGATTGCCTCCTGGCCAAAAGGAGACTAAGGTTGTGAAGAAGATGACAGAGAAGCTGCCTATGGCTAAACTTGATCCTGAGAAGAAATGTAAGTCTTTACTATATTTTAATTAGTGTCTAATTAATTGCAAGTGCTATAGCAATGAAATTTGAGATTATGAAGGACAAAATGTCGAATGACACCAACATTATGAAAATCGATAGATGTAATGTAATAGTTGGCTTTATATTCTGTTATAAATGCTTGTATCATTTTCAGATATCTCACACTGCATCGAACTGATGGCCCAAACATTCTACTTAAAACAGAACCTTGGGGAAATCCTCATCAAGAGAGGTGAACGGAATGGTCTGCAAACACGAATCGAATGTCATGGATCATCAATAAACAGTGATGACGTGAGTTTCCAAATCAGGGCAGAAAATGCTGACATTTGTGTGAGAAAGACCCTGACCAATGCTTTTTCCTGCTTCTGTCAGTGTGTGTAATACAAATGCTTAATTCATTAATTCTCCAGTAATAAATAAGACACGTAATAATATCTTGATATCTTAAAGTTTACTAGTAATTTATAGCTTAATGCTGTTTTGATAAAATGTTCCTTTGTGCACATTGAGTTATTTTAGACTGATTATTGTTCAATATGTTTTATTTTAATTGTTTAATATGTTTTATTGCTTATTGTTTAATACATTTTGTTTTAAATCAAATTTTTAGTTTTGTTTTACTTTTCAGGTTCATTAAATAAATATTAAATTAATTAAATTAAAATTCATTAAATAAATAAATAAATAAACAAAATTAGCATTGAAAGCACTGTTGTTGGACTCCCCTATAAATATAGGGGAGTCCAACAACAGTGCCTTCAATGCTAATTTTGTTTATCTAGGTTCACTAACAAATTTAATCTAATTTGGAAGTCACATGGATTCTTTAAAGCCAAAAAAGATCCCAAAAAGAGTCAAACTGACTCCTATGAGAGTCAGTCAAAATAATAAAGGGAGTCAGGTGGAGACTTAGAGGAGTCATTTTGCGCACCGCTGTTGGACTCTCCTAAAAGAGTCATAATGAGTCTTACTTGGTTCTCAGTGCAGTCTCCCACCACGAACAGTAAGAGACACGCCTTGATAACCCAGTTCTTGCTGCACTAGGGAGAGAGCGGTGACACCCCAATGATAATTGGTCTTGAATCCCCAACCTTGGGATCAGTAATCGAGCACCCATCCGACCATAACCCCGCTTTAAAGAATATGACGTAAAAAATTAAACAAGGGGAAACGGAACTGAGCTCAAAATCAAATTTGACATTTAAAAATTTTCTGTTTCATTTTTATTTGTTTTTATGTAAGTGCAGCCTTTTAAACTTAAAAACACACTAAAGCTTAAATGTTGTGGATTTAATGAGCCTTAAAACTTATGGTTTATGATTTTATTACACTCTCTCTGTCTCTCTCTCACACACACACACACACACACACACACACACACACGCACACACGCACACGCACACACGCACACACACACACACACAGGCACACACACAGGCACACACGCACGCACACACACACACACGCACGCACACACACACACACACACACACACACACACACACACACACACACACACACACACACACAGAGAGAGAGAGAAAAAGATACACAAAAGCAAAGTATCCTCAGTAGATGCTTCCAGCAAATAAAGTCATCTGAAATTAATTACAGTATCTGCTTTAAGTTAAGGTAAATGTCTCCAGTAAAGCCTCTCTCTCTCTCTCTCTCTCTCTCTCTCTCTCTCTCTCTCTCTTACACACACACACACTCACAGTTGCATGGACGTCATCATATGGTCTTATACACAGCTCTACCAGCGATCTGACATGTCTTCAAAAACACCAGATAAATGTAATTCCTGCCAGACAAAAAAGGAAAAGAGAGAGAAAGCCAAACACACACACACACACACACACACACACACAGAGAGAAAGACAGTGCGAGAGAGAGAGAGAGAGAGAGAGAGAGAGAGAGAGAGAAAGAAAGCTGGATGGATGACTCGACAAAGAGATAGACAAAAAGTTGTAAGAAAGAATCCCAGATTACTGCTCATTGGAACGCATGTAAAGATCCAGATGGGACATTTGTGATGACCTTTTACTGCATATGTGAATACTAGAGTTTAGATGTGTCCTGTACAGAAAGTGGTTTATTTTTATTTTTTGTAAACTGGTGTTTAATTAAAAAGCTTTTCATGATTCGCACATCGACCTCACCAAAAGAAGGCCCTGGGTTCACGTCTCGGGCTTTGCCAGGACATTTCCGTGAGGAGTTTACATGTTCTTTTATGTTTATGTGGATTACCTATTATCATATGACCTTTATGCTGTAATGAACTGATGAGCTGTTCAGGGTGTACTCACCTTCAGATTCAGCTGAGATAGGCTCCAGCTTTGTCGTGATCCTAATAGCATTAGGCACTTTGATGAATGAATGATGAATGGTTCCAGAACCAAAATCTCTGGTTTGGATTTATGCTAAATGCAGATGAGGATACAGGTGCAGCCAATAGATATTAGGCAGAGGCAATAATCTAGAAAACAGACAAGTCCTCTCTCTCTCTCTCTCTCTCTCTCTCTCTCTCTCTCTCTCTCTCTCTCTCTCTCTTTCTCTCACTCTTTCCTTCTCTCATCCATGTACAGTATGTTTTTTTTTCGAGGTACACGTGCTACTTCTGAGATTCTTCTGCTGTCTGAATTTTTGTTATCCATCCTAATGTGATACTACTAGTTGGACTTCTTATCTTAGAATCCACTCCTGCTGATGATGTTCCATATGGACCAAAATATACACTTAGAGAGTGCTGAAAGATAACTAGCTAGTCTTCGTGTTAAAATCTTGTAACATTTCTGCCATGTGGATTATATTTTCCTCTTTTTTCATCCAAATGAGGATGTGTTTCCCTTCTGAATCTGAGTTTTCTCATGTGTCTATGTAGTATGTACTAAACAGTAAATATGAGTATGAATATGCTCTCTAAATATGAGAAGGTAGTAGCACTTATTACCTCACCTTAAATTGCAGCACAGACATGACCAGTATCTATCCTGATTAAAATATCTTCGTATAAATTATAAAAAAGAAGTATTTTCTTTATTCATTTTGAACTGCTTAATCCTAATTAGGGTCACAGGGAGGCTGCTGCCCATCTTAGCCGACTCTAGGCAGAGTACACCCTGGCAGCTCACCAGGCCATATCACAGGGTGGAAACACACTGATGCAGCTCCTCTTGTCGAAAGTCAGCAATGCTTCTCTCACATGAACCTCACACCATAGACAGTGCGAGACACGGCCGGCCTTTGATAACCCAGTTAACTGCACTGGGGGAACAACATTATCTTAACAAGATCAACATTTCATTAAATTTGCTTTTAACCTCTCAATTCTGCATAATCTAAAAAAAATATTTTAAAGATATGCCATTATGCAGTCTTTGACCACACATTCAGAACTAACATGCACAATATGATCACCAACAGTCAAGTAGATTATATGTCTACAAATCTGATACCTCTAAACTTGGTAATACAATGTTCAGTTCAGTTCAGTTCATTTTCTGTAACCACTTAATCCTAATTAGGGTCGCGGGAGGCTGGCGCCCATCCCAGCCAACTTCGGCGAGGGCAGAGTACACCCTGGACAGCTCGCCAGGCCATCACAGGGCGGAAATACGCCGACGGCTTTGCAGCCTCCTCTTGTCGAAAGTCAGCAATGGAAAGTCAGCCTCCCCGCAACCCTAATTAGGATTAAGCAGTTAAGAAAATGAATAAATGAATGAAAATGCACCATTCAGGGTTTAGGCCTCATCATTGCACAGAGTTGCACTTATGAAGTGGAAAATGAGTTGCTGCTGAACTGTTATCAGGGCTGTGTTTACATGTTTATTGTACTTGTTTATGTTACCTGATCTCAGTCTGTCTGTCTGTCTTCCTTTCGGCTTTTTTCCCTTTTACTCGGGAGTCGCCACAGCGAATCATCTGATTCGCACGTTTGATTTGGCAGAGGTTTTTACATCGGATGTCCTTCCTGTCACAACCCTTTTTAGCAAGGGACAGAAACACGCTGACGACTACTCTTTACGAAAGTCAGCAATGGTTCTTTTACATGCCTCTCACCATCGACAGTGAGAGACATGGCCCGCCTTTGATAACCCAGTTAGCTGCACTGGGGGGACAGTGACAACACTGTGGAGAGTGGGACTCGAACCCCCAAACTTTGGCTCAGCGATCCAGCGCCCTATACCACTAGACCAACACTGCCCCATATTACCTGATCTCAGTGAAATTTTGAAACAACTGACCATACATTATTCTTGAAGAGTGAATATATTTAGATATTTAATTTGAAGATATTTGAAGATATTTAATGTATATGTATATTTTTAACTGACCATGATAAATTTTTAAATGTAAATGGTGACTTCTCCGTACAAACCAATGTTAAGTTTGGTGTTCCACAAGGTTTTGTTCAGGGCCCTCTACTTTTGTATTTATACATGTCGGTTCAGTTCAGGGCCCTCTTATTTTTGTCTTTATACATGTTCCCTTTAGGTAATATTATTTGTGAACTTGATGTTCGCTTTCATACTGATGACACAGTGGTATGGTTCTTCAAAGCCAGATGAGCCTATTCAGCTGTGAACAAAATTGAAAACTGTGTAAAGTAAATTAAAAGGTGGCTGTTTATTAACTGCCTCTTATTAAAGTTTAATAAGAGAGAAGTGCTTGTACTCAGACCTTCCTGGTTATGTAATTACTTTGGATTGTGTTTCAGTTTCATCATGTGCAGCAGTCAAAGATTTTGTTGTGATTATTCACCCCAGACTTGTTTGAATATAATGAAAGTAAATGATTTTACTTAGATTGCCTTCTTTCATCTCAGGAATATTGAAAAAAGGGAATATGATGTCACACCGTGGTGCAGGAAAATTTGAGATTAAATTGATATACTGTTTGGATGTTCTCATCGCTGCCCCAATAAACTATTGTTACTCCAGAATGCAGCAGGAGCCTCTACTAGAACAAGAAGATGAGCCCATCACCCCATTTTAACTACACTGCACTTGGTCCAAAATAAAATTGACATGCTATATAAAATCCTGCTTTTAACATATTAATGCACATTATCTAAGTGACCCTCTCATTGCTCACTGGCCACCACACCTGCCTCGATTCAGAGGTGCAGGTGACTTATGTAATTTCATCTCATTTACCAAACTGCTTCATCTATTAGGGTCAGGGAAGCTGAAGCCGATCTTAATCAACACTGAGTGAAGGCACTGAATATCTTTCCAGACTGAATTTTTTTTATTTATTTAAACATATTTTATTCAGTCAAGAAAACTATATTTTATAAAAGAATATTTTAATCATGTATTGGGCTGACTGTAATCATCGTGGTTTCTTAATTCGTAGTCAGTTCGGGATCCCACTTCAGGAGGAAGGAGATCATAAGGAAAACGTGAGCGCAGTGCCAGTATGAATTTTATAAAATAACGATAATTTACGAATTCTCCTTCTTTCTGAGAGCAAGTCCCAACCAGTTTCAGAATAAAGTGAATTTGAAGAAGTATACCTCGGTAGACCAGTAACCTTACTAGCTGCTTCTAGCTGCAATTTTTCTAATTTATTGGCTTGTTCAATAGAACACCCATCCCAAACCTCACATGCATACTCAAAATGTGGTCTTATAAATACTGTGTATATTTTCGATAAAGTGGTTCTGTGAAGCAAAAACTTTAATTTTCAAAATATTCCAAACATTTCTTCAGTCTTTTTAACAATATTTTCAATGTAATGGTGCCAACTCCAATCAGACGAGAAGGTTAAACCCAAATGTTTTTTAAAATCAACAATCTTTACTTGACAATGACCAGTTTTTTCAGGGTTTCCAAACTTCACCAACCGTTCGCCCAATTACATAAAAGTGTCACATTTTTATTCATGATTGATTCCATTTATTGCTTTCTTTGGAAAATGTTCCCAGTGACATGTCGTAGGCAAATAGACGAGTAATACAATGTAGTACATCTGATACTTCATCAACGTAAACAACAAAAAGGAAAGGACTGACCCCTGAGGAACTCCCCCTTTCAATACTAAAGGCTTGGATAATGAGTGATCAACAAAAACTGCGATCACTTACATAACTATTCAACATCATCATTTTATTTATTTTATTTATTTAAACATACATCATGTGTAGGCGATGTAATTTGAAGAAAGTCAGTGACTGCAAAGTAGTAGTGGGTGAAAGTGTTGCCAAACAGCATAGGATGGTGGTGTGCAGAATGACGCTGATGGTGAGAAAGGTGAAGAAGTGAAAGGCAGAGCAGAAGACAAACTGGTGGAAGCTGAAAAAGGGAGTGTCGTGTTGTCTTCAAGGAGGAGTTGAAACAGGCTTTGGGTAGTCAGGAAGTGCTTCCAGATGACTGGACAACCACAGCCAATGTGATAAGGGAGACCGGTAGAAGAGTACTTGGTGTGTCCTCTGGAAGGAAATAGGGATAAAGTTGATGAGCCATACGAAGAAGTTATGGGAAAGAATAGTGGAAGCTCGACTAAGGGCAGAGGTCAGCATTTGGAAACAACAGTTTGGTTTCATGCCAAGAAAGAGCACCACAGATGCAGTGTTTGCCTTGAGGATGTTAATAGAGAAGTACACAGA
Organism: Plotosus lineatus; assembly: GCA_024760905.1. NCBI lineage: Eukaryota > Metazoa > Chordata > Actinopteri > Siluriformes > Plotosidae > Plotosus > Plotosus lineatus. The sequence continues at coordinate 53,884,703 of CM045733.1, read as the reverse complement.
AGGTCAGAAGGAGCTGCATTGTGCCTTTGTGGATCTGGAGAAAGCATATGACAGGGTGCCGAGAGAAGAACTGTGGTATTGTATGAGGAAGTCTGGAGTGGCAGAGAAGTATGTTAGAGTGGTGCAGGACATGTATGAGAGATGTAAGACAGTGGTGAGGTGTGCTGTCGGTGTGACAGAAGAGTTCAAGGTGGAGGGAGGACTGCATCAAGGAACAGTTCTCAGCCTCTTCTTGTTTGCTATGGTGATAGACAGGCTGACAGACGAGGTTAGACAAGAATCTCCATGGACTGTGATGTTTGCAGATGACATCGTGATCTGTAGTGAGAGCAGAGAACAAGTGGAGGAAAATGTAGAGAGGTGGAGGTATGCCCTGGAAAGGAGGGGAATGAAGTTTAGTCTCAGTAAGGCAGAATACATGTGTGTGAACGACTGGGACCCAAGTAGAAAGGTGAGGTTACAGGGGCATAGATGAAGAGGGCGGAGGATTTTAAGTACTTCGGCTCAACAATCCAGAGCAAATGGAGAGTGTGGAAAAGAGGTGAAGAAGGCAAAGGCAGAGCAGAAGACAAAGTTGTGGAAGCTGAAAAAGGAAGAGTGTCGGGTTGTCTTCAAGGAGGAGTTGAAACAGGCTTTGGGTGGTCAGGAAGTGCTTCCAGATGACTGGACAACTGCAGCTAATGTGATCAAAGAATACTTGGTGTGTCATCTGGCTGAAAAGTAGATAAGGAGACTTGGTGGTGGAATGAGGAAGTGCAGGAGTGTGTCCAAAGGAAGAGGTTCGCGAAGAACAAGTGGGACATTGAGAAACCCAGAGTAAACAGGAATACAGGGAGACACAGCATAAGGCAAAGGGTGCAGTGTCAAAGGTCAAACAGAGGGCGTATGATGAAGACTTGTATGCTCGGTTGGAAAGTAAAGAGGAGAAAATTATTTATTCAGGTTGGCACAGCAGAGATATAGAGATAGGAAGGACGTGCAGCAAGTTAGGTTGAGAAAGTATAATTAATAATATAATAATATATAATAATATAAATAAATATATTGACTGATGTGCTGGGAAGATGGAAAGAGTACTTTGAAGAGCTGATGAATGAGGAAAATGAGCGAGAACAAAGAGTCGAAGAGGTGACTGTTGAGGACCAGGAAGTAGCAAAGATGAGTAAGGATGAAGTGAGGAGGCCATTGAAGAGGATGAAAAAATGGAAAGGCAGTTGGTCTTGATGACATACCGGTGGAGGTATGGAAATGTCGAGGAGAGGTAGTAGTAGATTTTCTGACAAGAACATTTACAAGGTCCGAGAGAGTGAGCAGATGCCGGAGGAGTGGAGAAGTGTGAGGGTGCCCATTTTTAAGAACAAGAGAGATGTGCAGAGTGGTTGCAACTACAGAGGGATAAAGTTGATGAGCCATACGATGAAGTTATCAGAAATAATAGTGGAAGCAAGACTAAGGGCAGAGGTCAGCATTTTTGAACAACAGTTTGGTTTCATACCAAGAAAGAGCACCAGAGATGCAGTGTTTGCCTTGAGGATGTTAATAGAGAAGTACAGAGAAGGTCAGAGGGCGCTACATTTGTTGATCTGGAAAAAGCATATGACAAGGTGCCGAGAGAAGAACTGTGGTATTGCATGAGGAAGTCTGGAGTGGAAGAGAAGTATGTTAGAGTGGTGCATGACATGTATGAGAGATGTAAGACAGTGTTGAGGTGTGCTGTCGGTGTGACAGAAGAGTTCAAGGTGGAGGTGGGACTGCATCAAGGGTCAGCTCTGAGCCCCTTCTTGTTTGCTCTGGTGATGAACAGGCTGACAGACGAGGTCAGACAAGATTCCCCATGGACTATGATGTTTGCAGATGACATTGTGATCTGTCGTGAGAGCAGAGAACAAATGAAGGAAAATCTAGAGAGGTGGAGGGATGCCCTGGAAAGAAGGTTCGCCTGAGTAAGACAGAACGACAAGGACCCAAGAGGAACGGTGAGGTTACAAGGAGCAGAGATAAGGAAGGTGGAGGATTTTAACTTCTTTGGCTCAACAATCCAGAGCAATGGAGAATGTGGAAAAGAGGTGAAGAAGCATGTGCAGGCTGGTTGGAATGGTTGGAGAAAAGTGTCTGGTGTGATGTGTGATAGGAAGGTATCGGCAAGAATGAAAGGAAAAGTGTGCAAGACGGTGTTGAGGCCAGCGATGTTGTATGGTTTAGAAACGGTAGCCTTTGGGAAAAGACAGGAGGTAGCAGAAATGTTGAGATTCTTTTGGGAGTGACAGGATTCGGAATGAGTACATCAGAAGGGCACAGCCCATGTAAGATGTTTTGGAGACAAAGTCAGAGAGGCTAGATTGAGATGGTATGGACATGAACAGAGGAGGGACAGTGAGTATATTGGTAATAGGATGCTGAGGCTGGAACTACCAGGCAGAAGGCCGAAAGGAAGACAAAAGAGACGATTCATGGATGTGGTGAAGGAAGGACATGAAGGTCATTGGTATAAGAGAAAGAAGATGCAAAGGATAGGGTGAGATGGAGGCATTCGCTGTGGCGACCCCTGAAGGGAAAAGCCGAAAGGAAAAGAAGACAAAGAACCTTTTAAAATAAATTAAATTCTGTTCAGACAGTCCGTTTTGTATGATATTTAAAACCAGAATTCTTTAAATATGTGACACATGTTTCATATAAGGTTAAAATTTCCTATACGGCAGTCAAACAATATAATCTTCCATTTTGATAAGGCGGATTGTCGATTACAATAACAACAAAAGATTGGAGGTTGCACAAGAATCTGTCGGCTCACAAGCAACCCTCTCCCATGAGTCAGTGGTACTGTTTCTCTCATTGTGTAACTTTTTCTTGGTTTTTGGATAAGCTGTAGCCAAATCACATTACAGAAATACATTTTTACATTATCCACATTGTGACAAGTCAGGATGACTTGTTTCGGGCACAGTTGGCACAGGCTGTGACGAACTCCTGGTATCAGCTGCTGTGGCTGGCCACCAGAAATGTTGTGGGAGGAGGAAAAGGGTCCAGTGATCCCTGGGGAGGCAGGCCAATTTGGACGCCTTTCCTGTTCGAGCAGGTGGAGGAACATATGATCGTCCCTCGGGACACCCTTCAGGCTTTGGTTCCCCCTGCTGAGCGTCTTTACCAGGCGCTCCACCTCTACACGAAGACGCTCCGAACACACAGGAGGCAGGCACTATGATGTCTGTGGTGGTGTCTTCCCCGAGGGAGTACTGCCGGGCGAGAACGGTCTGGTTTGGTATTTCATGAGCCTGGGATGGTACGTGAAGGCAAAAACTGAACCTCCCCAGGGAGAGGAACTATCGTGCCTGCCTGGAGTTCAACCTCTGAGTCGAACAGAGGTCGGACAGATCTTTGTGGTCGGTCCAGACAATGAAGGGTGCCAGGACCCCTGCCAGCAGCTCACGACTTTCCAAGTCATAATTTCGTTTTACTGATGTCAGACGACGGGAAATGAACCACACACGTGTGGTTTCTGGTCTGCAGGAAAGTGCTGGAAGACGACAGTCCCCATTCCCGATTCTAAGCCATCAACATCAACCAGGAACTGCAGTGTGGGGTCTGGGAGGATCACGATGAGTGTATTGAAGAATCTGGTTTTTAATCTGTCAAACACTCTCTGAGCACGAGGGGACCATTTAAAGGGTGTTTTCACTGATGTTCGCTGTATTCGGTGGGCTGTGGGCAGCTATGGTCTGATAGGAACCTCCTGTAAAGTTCGCAGACTCAACAAACCTTTTGGTTGTTTACGTGTCACTGGAACTGGCCGCTCTGCCACCGCTTCCACCTTCTCCGGATGTGGTTTTCACTCCCGTTTTCCACCATGTAACCAAGAAAGACCCCTGTGGACACATGACACACATTTCTCAGCTTTAATGTATAATTTATTCTCAAGAAGTTTTAAAGGACCATTCTTCCATGTTCATAGTGATTTTTTGGAGAAGATTCAAATGTCGGATAAGCAAACAAAGCGAATGCAGCCGTGGGGGGCACAAACCAGTGTCTCTCCCTCACGCCGGTTCCAAGCCGGATAAATGCAGAGGTTGCGTCAGGAAGGGCATCCGCGTAAAAATCCATGCCAAATAAAACATGCGAATCACAAGAAGGAATGACATACCGGATCGGTCGAGGCCCGGGTTAACAACGATCACCATCAGTGGTGTCAACCAACAGGGTGCTGATGGAAATTGGACAGTAGTTGGTCGAAGACTTCGAAGAAGGAGAGGCGGGAGGCGTGTCCGTTGCCAGAGAGAGAAGAGGAAAGGCATGAGTCCAGGACTGAGAGTAGGTACTTTGAATGTTGGAACTATGGCAGGAAAAGATAGACAGCTGGCTGACATGATGCAGAAGGAATGTAGGAAGGTAGACAAAGGTTCAGGAGACCAGGTGGAAAGGTAGAAGCATAGGAGCAGGGTTTAAGCTGTTTTGTCATGGTGTGGATGGGAAGAGAAATGGAGTCGGAGACAAAATGAGTTTGTCAGGAACATTCCTTCGAGAAGTGAAAAGAGTGTCAGACAGAGTAATGAGCCTCAAGTTAGAAATTGAAGTTGTGGTGTTCAATGTTGTTAGTGCTTATGCACAACAGACAGGATGTGAGAGAGAACAGAAGGAGAGATTCTTGAGTGAGTTAGATGAAATGATGCAGAGTCACCCCAGAGGTGAAAGAGTGGTCATTATTGGGGCAACAGAGGGGACGAGGAAGTGATGGGTAGGTTTGGTTTCCAGGACAGGCACTTGAAGGACAGATGTTGGGAGATTTTGCAAAAGGATGGAAATGGCTGTGGTGAATACTTTCTTCCAGAAGAGAGAGGAGCATGGGGTGACTTCTAAAAGTGGAGGTAGGAGCACAACACAGAGATACGACATCTTGTGCAGGCGATGGAATTTGAAGGAAGTCAGTGACTGCAAAATAGTAGCGGGTGAGAGTGTTGCCAAACAGCATGGGATGGTGGTGTGCAGGATGATGCTGATGGTGAGGAAGGTGAAGAAGGCAAAGGCAGAGCAGAAGACAAAGTGGTGGAAGCTGAAAAAGGAAAAGTGTCGGGTTGTCTTCAAGGAGGAGTTGAAACAGGCTTTGGGTGGTCAGGAACTGTTTCCAGATGACTGGACAACCACAGCGAATGTGATCAGGGAGACAGGTAAGAGAATACTTGTTGTGTCATCTGGAAGGAAAGTAGATAAGGAGACTTGGTGGTGGATTGAGGAAGTGCAGGAGTGTGTACAAAGGAAGAGGTCAAAACTAAGAAGAAGTGGGACATTGAGAAAACCGAATAGAGTAAACAGGAGTACAATGAGAACAGCAGAAGGCATAGGTCGCAGTGTCAAAGGCCAAACCGAGAGCGCCAATGATGACTTGGATGCTCGGTTGGAATGTTAAGAGGGAGAAAATGATTTATGCAGGTTGGCACAGCAGAGAAATAGAGATGGGAAGTACGTGCAGCAAGTGAGATTGATAAAGGACAGAGAGGGAAACATGTATTGAATGAGAGAAGTGTGCTGGGAAGATAGAAAGAGTACTTTGAAGAGCTGATGAATGAGGAAAATGAGAGAGAAAAGAGTGGAAGAGGTGACTGTTGAGGACCAGGAAGTAGCAAAGATGAGTAAGGGTGAAGTGAGGAGGGCATTGAAGAGGATGAAGAATGGAAAGGCAGTTGGGAGCAGGAGATTTTCTGACAAGAACATTCAACAAGGTCTCAGAGAGTGAGAGGATGCCAGAGGAATTGGTGGAGAAATGTGATGGTGCCCATTTTAATAAACAAGGGAGACGTGCAGAGTTGTGGCAATCACAGAGGGATAAAGTTGATGAGCCATACGATGAAGTTATGGGAATAGTGGAAGCTCGACGAAGAACAGAGGTCAGCATTTGTGAACAGCAGTTTGGTTTCATGCCAAGAAAGAGCACCACAGATTTTTGCCTTGAGGATGTTCATGGAGAAACACAGAGAAGGTCAGAGTGAGCTGCATTGTGCCTTTGTGGATCTGGAGAAAGCAGATGACAGGGTGCCGAGAGAGGAACCGTGGTATTGCATGAGAAAGTCTGGAGTGGCAGAGAAGTATGTTAGAGTGGTGCAGGACATGTATGAGAGATGTAAGACAGTGGTGAGGTGGGCCGTCGGTGTGACAGAAGAGTTCAAGGTGGAGGTGAGCCTTTGACACCGCTACTTTCACCTTTAGCTCCGTCTGCCTGTAAGCCTGTTTCCTCTCTTCGGTCTTCTCCATATCCCACTACTTCTGAGCTCACCTCTTCCTTTGCACACTCCTGCACTTCCTCATTCCACCACCAAATTTCCTTAAATCCTCTCCTTCCAGATTACACACCAAGTACTTTCCTTTCTGTTTCCCTGACCACATGAGCTGCAGTTGTCCAGTTATCTGGAAACACTTCCTGGCCACCTGTTTGAAATCCTTTGTGAAGACAATCCGGCGACCCTCTTCCTTTTTAAGCTTTCACCACTTTGTCTTGCAGTCACAGAAATTTTTCAAATTACAAGACCGACACAAGACATATTCGACCTGTGTGCTCCGACCTCCACTTTTATTAGTCACTTCATGCTCCTGTCTCTTTTGGAAGAAAGAATTCACCACAGCCATTTCCATCTTTTTTGCAAAATCTACCCAACATATGTCCTTTTGAGTTCTGGATGCCAAACCTGCTCATCACTTCCTCGTCCTCTCTGTTGCCTGCACCAAACATGTCCATTGAAGTCTTCCCCAATGACAGTTCTTTCACCTCAAGGGCGACTCTGCATTACATCTAACTCACTCCAAAATCTCTCCTTCTCTTCTCGCTCAATCCTGCCTGTGGAGCATAACCACGAACCACATTGAACATCACGCCTTGAATGTCAAACTTGAGACTCATCCCTCTGTCTGACACTTTTTTAACTTCTCTGACATTCTTCACAAACGACTCCTTCAAGACACCCTGCTCCATTTTGCTTCCCATCCTCATCATAAAAAAACATCTTAAAATCTTCTCCTAAGCTGGTCGGAAGGCGAGAATCCTCCTTTTCTGCATGTCTCTATTTCTGTCTTGGTTTTCCTATCACAGTTCCAACGTTCACAGTTGCGACTCGCAGTCCGAGACTCGTGCTTTTCCTCTTCACTCTCTGCCTACGGACATGTCTTCCCCCCTCTCCTTCTGCAATCACCCGTCGGCCTATTTTCACCAGCACCTGTTGGTGAAGAGCACTGATGGCGGTCGTCCACGGTCCTCCTCTGCATCATGTTCCTCTTCTTCTTCTAAGCTGTCCTCTCATAGTTCCAACATTCAAAATCCACCCAAACACCACACCAGGGAAACGTCTCGTGGGCATTCGGACCAGATGCCTGAGCCACCTCAAACCAGGGGCCCTCTCAATGCGGAGGAGCAGCGGATCTACTCTGAGCTCTCCCCGGATGGCGGAGGGAGGGGTTCTTTGTCTCTGAGGGAGAACCCCGCCACTCGGCGAAGGAAGCTCATTTCAGCCGCTTGTATCCTTGATCTTGTTCTTTTGGTCATTCCCCAAAGCTCGTGACCAGAGGTGAGGGTTGGAACGTAGATCGACTGGTAAATTGAGAGCTTCGCCTTTCAGCTCAGCTCCTTCTTCACCACGACGGACCGGTACAGGCACCGCTTAACAGCAGAGGCTGCAGCGATCCGTCTGTCGATCTCTCGCTCCATCCTTCCCTCACTCGTAAACAAGACCCCAAGATACTTAAACTCCTCCACTTGGGGCAGGACCTCATTCCCGACCCGGAGGGTGCATTCCACCGTTGTCCGACTGAGAACCATGGCCTCGGACTAGGAGGTACTGATCTTCATCCCGGCTGCTTCGCACTCAGCTGCGAATCGCTCCAATGAGAGCTGGAGGTCCCGACTTGATGAAGCCAAAAAGACAACATCATCCGCAAAAAGCAGAGACGATATCCGATGGCCACCAAACCAGAGCCCCTTATCGCCTCGACTGCGCCTAGAAATTCTGTCCATAAAAATTATGAACAGAATCGGTGACAAAGGACAGCCTTGGCGGACTCCAACTCCCACTGGAAACGAATCCGACCTGCTGTTACCAATACGGACCAAACTCTGGCTCCGGTGATACAGCGACCGAATAGCTCATAGCAACGGATCCGGAACGCCGTATTCTCGGAGCACGCCCCACAAGAACGTTCGAGGGACAAGGTCGAAAGCCTTCTCCAAATCCACAATGCACATATGTGGACAGATTGGGCAAACTCCCATGCCCCCTCCAGAATTCTGTGAAGCGTACAGAGTTGGTCAAGAGTGCTACGGCCAGGACGAAAACCACATTGTTCCTCCTGAATCAGAGGTTCGACTATCGGTCGGATCCTCCTCTCTCGTACCCCTGCATAGACTTTCCCAGGCAGGCTGAGGAGCGTTAATTAATATATTCCGATAATTGAAACACACCCTCCGGTCCCCCCTTCTTCAAAATTGGGACCACCACCCCAGTTTGCCAATCCAGAGGTACAGCCCCTGATGACCTCGCGATGTTAAAGAGACGTGTCAACCAAGACAGTCCTACAACATCCAGAGCCTTTGGATATTCCGGGCGGATCTCGTCCATCTTTTTGACAACCTCAGTGACCTCTACTCCAGTGATGGGCGGACCCTCACCCGAACGGCCAGGATCTTCCTCTTCCACGGAGGGCGTGTTGGTGGGCTTGAGAAGGTCCTCAAAGTATTCCCTACACCTCTCATCAACATCCTCAGTCAAGGTAAGCTGCTCCCCACCTCCACTGTAAACAGTGTTTGTGGAGAACTGCTTCCCCCTCCTGAGGCGTCGGAGGGTGGCCCAGAACCTTTTTGAGGTTTTTGAGGTTTTTGAGGTTTTTGAGGTTTTTGAGGTTCCAACTCTCCAGCCCCTCACCGAACTCCTCTCACGCCCGAGATTTTGCATCTGCAACAGCCTCGGCTGCATCACGTTTGGCCTGCCGGTACCCGTTTGCTGCCTCAGGAGTTCCACAGGCTAATAAAACCCGATAGGCCTCCTTCTTCAGCTGGACAGCACCCTTCACCGCAGGTGAAGGGGATTACCGACACGACAAGCACCGACGACCTGACGGCCACAGCTGTGGGCTGCCGCCACAGCAATGGAGGCACGAAACAGCCCATTCGGATTCCATGTCACCCGTTTCCTCTGGGACGTGGTTGTAGCTCTGCCGGAGGTGGGAGTTAAAGGCCTCTCGGACAGGGGACTCCACCAAACGTTCCCAACAGACCCTGATTACACGGCAACCTCCCACACCACCGAAGCCAACTCACCACCAGGTAGTGATCGGTAGACAGCTCAGCTCCTCTCTTCACCCGAGTGTCCAGAACATATGGTCGCAAGTCCGATGACACGACTACAAAGTCAATCATCGAACTGCGACCGAGGGTGTCCTGGTGCCAAGTGCACTTATGGACACCCTTATGTTCGAACATGGTGTTCGTGATAGATCAATTAGAAGTCCAACAACGAAACACCATTCGGATTCAGATTGGAGAGGCCGTACCTCCCGATCACACCCTTACAGGTAACACTATTGTTGCCCACATGGGCGTTGAAGTCTCGAAGACAATGAGCACTCGCTCATACTCGCACCCGAGGGAGCGTTCTCCAACACCCCCCCCCAAAGACTCCAAAAAGGGTGGGTACTCTTAACTGTCATTTGGTGCATAAGCACAAATATCAGTCAGGACCCGTCACCCCACCCGAAGACGGAGGGAAGCTGCCCTTTTGTCAACCGGGGAGAACTCCAACATTTGGGCACCGAAACGGGGGTCAACAAGAATACCCACACTGGCTCGCCGCCTCTCCTCATGAGCAACTCCAGAATGGAATAAGGTCCAGCCTCTTTCGAGATGGATGGTTCCAGAGCCAGGCTATGCGTTGAGGTGAGCCCGAGAATATCTGGTCGGTATCTCTCCACCTCACGCACCATATCAGGCTCCTTTCCCGCCAGAGAGGAGACATTCCATGTCCCGATGGTCAGAGTATGGAGCCGAATATCGGTCCGACAAAACCCATGCCTTTGGCTGCCACCCAACTCACACTGCAATCTTATCAAAATTAGACTTGAAGAATGCTTAAAACCTGGTCCGGATTTGGGAAGGAGGCAAATGGGAAAACAGCTTTTTACAAACAACTGGGGCACGTTGAATACAAATGCCTTTTTGTTTGACGAACACCCCTGCGGTTCTCCAAGCATTGGTCAATGTTGTTCTCAGAGACATGCTGAACCAAATCGTTTTTGTTTAACTCGTCTTCTACTTTTCCTTTGGGCTGTTGCTTTCAGGGTTCGCCACAGCGAGTAATCTGCTGCCAACTCACCCTATCCTTTGCATCTTCTTCTCTTACACAAACGACCTTCATGTCCTCCTTCACGACATCCATGAATCGTCTCTTTGGTCTTCCTCTCGGCCTTCTGCCTGGTCGTTTCGGCCTCAGCATCCTATACCTCACTATCTACTATATACTCACTATATGCATCTATATGCACTATATGCACTATATGCATCACTATATGCATCCACTATATACTCACTATCCCTACTCTGCACATGTCCAAACCATCTCAATCGAGCCTCTCTGACATTGTCTCTAAAACATCTTACCTCTGATGTACTCATTCCTAATACTATCGTTACTCGTTACTCCCAAAGAGAACATCAACATTTTTAGCTCTGCGACTTCCTGCTCAGCCTCCCTCCTTTTCCCACGACCACTGTTTCTAAACCATACAACATCGCTGGCCTCAACACCGTCTTGTACACTTTTCCTTTCATTCTTGCCGATACACATCACACCGGAAACTTTTCTTCAACCATTCCAACCTGCCTGCACACACTTCTTGTCCTCTTTTCCACAGTCTCCATTGCTCTGGACAGTTGAGCCGAAGTTCTGAAAATCATCCAACTTTCTTCTCTCTGCTCCTTGGAACCTCACCGTTCCTCTTGGGTCCTTGTCATTCATGCACATGAATTCTGTCTCACTGAGGCTAATCTTCATTCCCCTCCTTTCCAGGGCATAACTCCACCTCTCTCGATTTTCCTGCACTTGTTCTCTGCTCTCACTCCAGATAACAATGTCATCTGCAAACGTCATAGTCCATGGGGAATCTTGTCTAACCTCATCTGTCAGCTTGTCCATCATCATAGCAAACAAGAAGGGGCTGAGAGCTGACCCTTGATGCAGGCCGACCTCCACCTTGAACTTTTCTGTTCAAGAAAACAAAGCCTCATGCAATACCACAGTTCTTCTCTCTGCACCCTGTTTCTGCTTTCTCCAGATCCACAAAGGCACAATGCAGCTCCCTCTGACCTTCTCTGTATATACATATGTTGGGTAGATTTTGCAAAAAAGATGGAAATGGCTGTGTTAATCCTTTCTTCCAGAAGAGACAGCAGCAAGTCTGTGACTGCAAGACAAAGTGGTGAAAGCTTAAAAAGGAAGAGGGTCGCCGGATTGTCTTCACAAAGGATTTCAAACAGGTGGCCAGGAAGTGTTTCCAGATAACTGGACAACTGCAGCTCATGTGGTCAGGGAAACAGAAAGGAAAGTACTTGGTGTGTAATCTGGAAGGAGAGGATTTAAGGAAATTTGGTGGTGGAATGAGGAAGTGCAGGAGTGTGCAAAGGAAGAGGTGAGCTCAGAAGTAGTGGGATATGGAGAAGACCGAAGAGAGGAAACAGGCTTACAGGCAGACGGAGCTAAAGGTGAAAGTAGCGGTGTCAAAGGCTCACCTCCACCTTGAACTCTTCTGTCACACCGACGGCCCACCTCACCACTGTCTTACATCTCTCATACATGTCCTGCACCACTCTAACATACTTCTCTGCCACTCCAGACTTTCTCATGCAATACCACGGTTCCTCTCTCGGCACCCTGTCATCTGCTTTCTCCAGATCCACAAAGGCACAATGCAGCTCACTCTGACCTTCTCTGTGTTTCTCCATGAACATCCTCAAGGCAAAAATCTGTGGTGCTCTTTCTTGGCATGAAACCAAACTGCTGTTCACAAATGCTGACCTCTGTTCTTCGTCGAGCTTCCACTATTCCCATAACTTCATCGTATGGCTCATCAACTTTATCCCTCTGTGATTGCCACAACTCTGCACGTCTCCCTTGTTTATTAAAATGGGCACCATCACATTTCTCCACCAATTCCTCTGGCATCCTCTCACTCTCTGAGACCTTGTTGAATGTTCTTGTCAGAAAATCTCCTGCTCCCAACTGCCTTTCCATTCTTCATCCTCTTCAATGCCCTCCTCACTTCACCCTTACTCATCTTTGCTACTTCCTGGTCCTCAACAGTCACCTCTTCCACTCTTTTCTCTCTCATTTTCCTCATTCATCAGCTCTTCAAAGTACTCTTTCTATCTTCCCAGCACACTTCTCTCATTCAATACATGTTTCCCTCTCTGTCCTTTATCAATCTCACTTGCTGCACGTACTTCCCATCTCTATTTCTCTGCTGTGCCAACCTGCATAAATCATTTTCTCCCTCTTAACATTCCAACCGAGCATCCAAGTCATCATTGGCGCTCTCGGTTTGGCCTTTGACACTGCGACCTATGCCTTCTGCTGTTCTCATTGTACTCCTGTTTACTCTATTCGGTTTTCTCAATGTCCCACTTCTTCTTAGTTTTGACCTCTTCCTTTGTACACACTCCTGCACTTCCTCAATCCACCACCAAGTCTCCTTATCTACTTTCCTTCCAGATGACACAACAAGTATTCTCTTACCTGTCTCCCTGATCACATTCGCTGTGGTTGTCCAGTCATCTGGAAACAGTTCCTGACCACCCAAAGCCTGTTTCAACTCCTCCTTGAAGACAACCCGACACTTTTCCTTTTTCAGCTTCCACCACTTTGTCTTCTGCTCTGCCTTTGCCTTCTTCACCTTCCTCACCATCAGCATCATCCTGCACACCACCATCCCATGCTGTTTGGCAACACTCTCACCCGCTACTATTTTGCAGTCACTGACTTCCTTCAAATTCCATCGCCTGCACAAGATGTCGTATCTCTGTGTTGTGCTCCTACCTCCACTTTTAGAAGTCACCCCATGCTCCTCTCTCTCTTCTGGAAGAAAGTATTCACCACAGCCATTTCCATCCTTTTTGCAAAATCTCCCAACATCTGTCCTTCGGCGTGCCTGTCCTGGAAACCAAACCTACCCATCACTTCCTCGTCCCCTCTGTTGCCCCAATAATGACCACTCTTTCACCTCTGGGGTGACTCTGCATCATTTCATCTAACTCACTCAAGAATCTCTCCTTCTGTTCTCTCTCACATCCTGTCTGTTGTGCATAAGCACTAACAACATTGAACACCACAACTTCAATTTCTAACTTGAGGCTCATTACTCTGTCTGACACTCTTTTCACTTCTCGAAGGAATGTTCCTGACAAACTCATTTTGTCTCCGACTCCATTTCTCTTCCCATCCACACCATGACAAAACAGCTTAAACCCTGCTCCTATGCTTCTACCTTTCCACCTGGTCTCCTGAACCTTTGTCTACCTTCCTACATTCCTTCTGCATCATGTCAGCCAGCTGTCTATCTTTTCCTGCCATAGTTCCAACATTCAAAGTACCTACTCTCAGTCCTGGACTCATGCCTTTCCTCTTCTCTCTCTGGCAACGGACACGCCTCCCGCCTCTCCTTCTTCGAAGTCTTCGACCAACTACTGTCCAATTTCCATCAGCACCCTGTTGGTTGACACCACTGATGGTGATCGTTGTTAACCCGGGCCTCGACCGATCCGGTATGTCATTCCTTCTTGTGATTCGCATGTTTTATTTGGCATGGATTTTTACGCCGGATGCCCTTCCTGACGCAACCTCTGCATTTATCCGGGCTTGGAACCGGCGTGAGGGAGAGACACTGGTTTGTGCCCCCCCCACGGCTGCATTCGTTTTTGTTTGCTTATCCGACATTTGAATCTTCTCCAAAAAATCACTATGAACATGGAAGAATGGTCCTTTAAAACTTCTTGAGAATAAATTATACATTAAAGCTGAGAAATGTGTGTCATGTGTCCACAGGGGTCTTTCTTGGTTACATGGTGGAAAACGGGAGTGAAAACCACATCCGGAGAAGGTGGAAGCGGTGGCAGAGCGGCCAGTTCCAGTGACACGTAAACAACCAAAAAGGTTTGTTGAGTTTGCGAACTTTACAGGAGGTTCCTATCAGACCATAGCTGCCCACAGCCCACCGAATACAGCGAACATCAGTGAAAACACCCTTTAAATGGTCCCCTCGTGCTCAGAGAGTGTTTGACAGATTAAAAACCAGATTCTTCAATACACTCATCGTGATCCTCCCAGACCCCACACTGCAGTTCCTGGTTGATGTTGATGGCTTAGAATCGGGAATGGGGACTGTCGTCTTCCAGCACTTTCCTGCAGACCAGAAACCACACGTGTGTGGTTCATTTCCCGTCGTCTGACATCAGTAAAACGAAATTATGACTTGGAAAGTCGTGAGCTGCTGGCAGTGGTCCTGGCACCCCCTTCATTGTCTGGACCGACCACAAAGATCTGTCCGACCTCTGTTCGACTCAGAGGTTGAACTCCAGGCAGGCACGATAGTTCCTCTCCCTGGGGAGGTTCAGTTTTTGCCTTCACGTACCATCCCAGGCTCATGAAATACCAAACCAGACCGTTCTCGCCCGGCAGTACTCCCTCGGGGAAGACACCACCACAGACATCATAGTGCCTGCCTCCTGTGTGTTCGGAGCGTCTTCGTGTAGAGGTGGAGCGCCTGGTAAAAGACGCTCAGCAGGGGGAACCAAAGCCTGAAGGGTGTCCCGAGGGACGATCATATGTTCCTCCACCTGCTCGAACAGGAAAGGCGTCCAAATTGGCCTGCCTCCCCAGGGATCACTGGACCCTTTTCCTCCTCCCACAACATTTCTGGTGGCCAGCCACAGCAGCTGATACCAGGGAGTTCGTCACAGCCTGTGCCAACTGTGCCCGAAACAAGTCATCCTGACTTGTCACAATGTGGATAATGTAAAAAATGTATTTCTGTAATGTGATTTGGCTACAGCTTATCCAAAAAAACCAAGAAAAAAGTTACACAATGAGAGAAACAGTACCACTGACTCATGGGAGAGGGTTGCTTGTGAGCCGACAGATTCTTGTGCAACCTCCAATCTTTTGTTGTTATTGTAATCGACAATCCGCCTTATCAAAATGGAAGATTATATTGTTTGACTGCCGTATAGGAAATTTTAACCTTATATGAAACATGTGTCACATATTTAAAGAATTCTGGTTTTAAATATCATACAAAACGGACTGTCTGAACAGAATTTAATTTATTTTAAAAGGTTCTTTGTCTTCTTTTCCTTTCGGCTTTTCCCTTCAGGGGTCGCCACAGCGAATGCCTCCATCTCACCCTATCCTTTGCATCTTCTTTCTCTTATACCAATGACCTTCATGTCCTTCCTTCACCACATCCATGAATCGTCTCTTTTGTCTTCCTTTCGGCCTTCTGCCTGGTAGTTCCAGCCTCAGCATCCTATTACCAATATACTCACTGTCCCTCCTCTGTTCATGTCCATACCATCTCAATCTAGCCTCTCTGACTTTGTCTCCAAAACATCTTACATGGGCTGTGCCCTTCTGATGTACTCATTCCGAATCCTGTCACTCCCAAAAGAATCTCAACATTTCTGCTACCTCCTGTCTTTTCCCAAAGGCTACCGTTTCTAAACCATACAACATCGCTGGCCTCAACACCGTCTTGCACACTTTTCCTTTCATTCTTGCCGATACCTTCCTATCACACATCACACCAGACACTTTTCTCCAACCATTCCAACCAGCCTGCACATGCTTCTTCACCTCTTTTCCACATTCTCCATTGCTCTGGATTGTTGAGCCAAAGAAGTTAAAATCCTCCACCTTCCTTATCTCTGCTCCTTGTAACCTCACCGTTCCTCTTGGGTCCTTGTCGTTCTGTCTTACTCAGGCGAACCTTCTTTCCAGGGCATCCCTCCACCTCTCTAGATTTTCCTTCATTTGTTCTCTGCTCTCACGACAGATCACAATGTCATCTGCAAACATCATAGTCCATGGGGAATCTTGTCTGACCTCGTCTGTCAGCCTGTTCATCACCAGAGCAAACAAGAAGGGGCTCAGAGCTGACCCTTGATGCAGTCCCACCTCCACCTTGAACTCTTCTGTCACACCGACAGCACACCTCAACACTGTCTTACATCTCTCATACATGTCATGCACCACTCTAACATACTTCTCTTCCACTCCAGACTTCCTCATGCAATACCACAGTTCTTCTCTCGGCACCTTGTCATATGCTTTTTCCAGATCAACAAATGTAGCGCCCTCTGACCTTCTCTGTACTTCTCTATTAACATCCTCAAGGCAAACACTGCATCTCTGGTGCTCTTTCTTGGTATGAAACCAAACTGTTGTTCAAAAATGCTGACCTCTGCCCTTAGTCTTGCTTCCACTATTATTTCTGATAACTTCATCGTATGGCTCATCAACTTTATCCCTCTGTAGTTGCAACCACTCTGCACATCTCTCTTGTTCTTAAAAATGGGCACCCTCACACTTCTCCACTCCTCCGGCATCTGCTCACTCTCTCGGACCTTGTAAATGTTCTTGTCAGAAAATCTACTACTACCTCTCCTCGACATTTCCATACCTCCACCGGTATGTCATCAAGACCAACTGCCTTTCCATTTTTTCATCCTCTTCAATGGCCTCCTCACTTCATCCTTACTCATCTTTGCTACTTCCTGGTCCTCAACAGTCACCTCTTCGACTCTTTGTTCTCGCTCATTTTCCTCATTCATCAGCTCTTCAAAGTACTCTTTCCATCTTCCCAGCACATCAGTCAATATATTTATTTATATTATTATATATTATTATATTATTAATTATACTTTCTCAACCTAACTTGCTGCACGTCCTTCCTATCTCTATATCTCTGCTGTGCCAACCTGAATAAATAATTTTCTCCCTCTTTACTTTCCAACCGAGCATACAAGTCTTCATCATACGCCCTCTGTTTGACCTTTGACACTGCACCCTTTGCCTTATGCTGTGTCTCCCTGTATTCCTGTTTACTCTGGGTTTCTCAATGTCCCACTTGTTCTTCGCGAACCTCTTCCTTTGGACACACTCCTGCACTTCCTCATTCCACCACCAAGTCTCCTTATCTACTTTTCAGCCAGATGACACACCAAGTATTCTTTGATCACATTAGCTGCAGTTGTCCAGTCATCTGGAAGCACTTCCTGACCACCCAAAGCCTGTTTCAACTCCTCCTTGAAGACAACCCGACACTCTTCCTTTTTCAGCTTCCACAACTTTGTCTTCTGCTCTGCCTTTGCCTTCTTCACCTCTTTTCCACACTCTCCATTTGCTCTGGATTGTTGAGCCGAAGTACTTAAAATCCTCCACCCTCTTCATCTATGCCCCCTGTAACCTCACCTTTCTTCTTGGGTCCTTGTCGTTCACACACATGTATTCTGCCTTACTGAGACTAAACTTCATTCCCCTCCTTTCCAGGGCATACCTCCACCTCTCTACATTTTCCTCCACTTGTTCTCTGCTCTCACTACAGATCACGATGTCATCTGCAAACATCACAGTCCATGGAGATTCTTGTCTAACCTCGTCTGTCAGCCTGTCTATCACCATAGCAAACAAGAAGAGGCTGAGAACTGTTCCTTGATGCAGTCCTCCCTCCACCTTGAACTCTTCTGTCACACCGACAGCACACCTCACCACTGTCTTACATCTCTCATACATGTCCTGCACCACTCTAACATACTTCTCTGCCACTCCAGACTTCCTCATACAATACCACAGTTCTTCTCTCGGCACCCTGTCATATGCTTTCTCCAGATCCACAAAGGCACAATGCAGCTCCTTCTGACCTTCTGTGTACTTCTCTATTAACATCCTCAAGGCAAACACTGCATCTGTGGTGCTCTTTCTTGGCATGAAACCAAACTGTTGTTTCCAAATGCTGACCTCTGCCCTTAGTCGAGCTTCCACTATTCTTTCCCATAACTTCTTCGTATGGCTCATCAACTTTATCCCTATTTCCTTCCAGAGGACACACCAAGTACTCTTCTACCGGTCTCCCTTATCACATTGGCTGTGGTTGTCCAGTCATCTGGAAGCACTTCCTGACTACCCAAAGCCTGTTTCAACTCCTCCTTGAAGACAACACGACACTCCCTTTTTCAGCTTCCACCAGTTTGTCTTCTGCTCTGCCTTTCACTTCTTCACCTTTCTCACCATCAGCGTCATTCTGCACACCACCATCCTATGCTGTTTGGCAACACTTTCACCCACTACTACTTTGCAGTCACTGACTTTCTTCAAATTACATCGCCTACACATGATGTATGTTTAAATAAATAAAATAAATAAAATGATGATGTTGAATAGTTATGTAAGTGATCGCAGTTTTTGTTGATCACTCATTATCCAAGCCTTTAGTATTGAAAGGGGGAGTTCCTCAGGGGTCAGTCCTTTCCTTTTGTTGTTTACGTTGATGAAGTATCAGATGTACTACATTGTATTACTCGTCTATTTGCCTACGACATGTCACTGGGAACATTTTCCAAAGAAAGCAATAAATGGAATCAATCATGAATAAAAATGTGACACTTTTATGTAATTGGGCGAACGGTTGGTGAAGTTTGGAAACCCTGAAAAAACTGGTCATTGTCAAGTAAAGATTGTTGATTTTAAAAACATTTGGGTTTAACCTTCTCGTCTGATTGGAGTTGGCACCATTACATTGAAAATATTGTTAAAAAGACTGAAGAAATGTTTGGAATATTTTGAAAATTAAAGTTTTTGCTTCACAGAACCACTTTATCGAAAATATACACAGTATTTATAAGACCACATTTTGAGTATGCATGTGAGGTTTGGGATGGGTGTTCTATTGAACAAGCCAATAAATTAGAAAAATTGCAGCTAGAAGCAGCTAGTAAGGTTACTGGTCTACCGAGGTATACTTCTTCAAATTCACTTTATTCTGAAACTGGTTGGGACTTGCTCTCAGAAAGAAGGAGAATTCGTAAATTATCGTTATTTTATAAAATTCATACTGGCACTGCGCTACGTTTTCCTTATGATCTCCTTCCTCCTGAAGTGGGATCCCGAACTGACTACGAATTAAGAAACCACGATGATTACAGTCAGCCCAATACATGATTAAAATATTCTTTTATAAAATATAGTTTTCTTGACTGAATAAAATATGTTTAAATAAATAAAAAAAATTCAGTCTGGAAAGATATTCAGTGCCTTCACTCAGTGTTGATTAAGATCGGCTTCAGCTTCCCTGACCCTAATAGATGAAGCAGTTTGGTAAATGAGATGAAATTACATAAGTCACCTGCACCTCTGAATCGAGGCAGGTGTGGTGGCCAGTGAGCAATGAGAGGGTCACTTAGATAATGTGCATTAATATGTTAAAAGCAGGATTTTATATAGCATGTCAATTTTATTTTGGACCAAGTGCAGTGTAGTTAAAATGGGGTGATGGGCGCTCATCTTCTTGTTCTAGTAGAGGCTCCTGCTGCATTCTGGAGTAACAATAGTTTATTGGGGCAGCGATGAGAACATCCAAACAGTATATCAATTTAATCTCAAATTTTCCTGCACCACGGTGTGACATCATATTCCCTTTTTTCAATATTCCTGAGATGAAAGAAGGCAATCTAAGTAAAATCATTTACTTTCATTATATTCAAACAAGTCTGGGGTGAATAATCACAACAAAATCTTTGACTGCTGCACATGATGAAACTGAAACACAATCCAAAGTAATTACATAACCAGGAAGGTCTGAGTACAAGCACTTCTCTCTTATTAAACTTTAATAAGAGGCAGTTAATAAACAGCCACCTTTTAATTTACTTTACACAGTTTTCAATTTTGTTCACAGCTGAATAGGCTCATCTGGCTTTGAAGAACCATACCACTGTGTCATCAGTATGAAAGCGAACATCAAGTTCACAAATAATATTACCTAAAGGGAACATGTATAAAGACAAAAATAAGAGGGCCCTGAACTGAACCGACATGTATAAATACAAAAGTAGAGGGCCCTGAACAAAACCTTGTGGAACACCAAACTTAACATTGGTTTGTACGGAGAAGTCACCATTTACATTTAAAAATTTATCATGGTCAGTTAAAAATATACATATACATTAAATATCTTCAAATATCTTCAAATTAAATATCTAAATATATTCACTCTTCAAGAATAATGTATGGTCAGTTGTTTCAAAATTTCACTGAGATCAGGTAATATGGGGCAGTGTTGGTCTAGTGGTATAGGGCGCTGGATCGCTGAGCCAAAGTTTGGGGGTTCGAGTCCCACTCTCCACAGTGTTGTCACTGTCCCCCCAGTGCAGCTAACTGGGTTATCAAAGGCGGGCCATGTCTCTCACTGTCGATGGTGAGAGGCATGTAAAAGAACCATTGCTGACTTTCGTAAAGAGTAGTCGTCAGCGTGTTTCTGTCCCTTGCTAAAAGGGTTGTGACAGGAAGGACATCCGATGTAAAAACCTCTGCCAAATCAAACGTGCGAATCAGATGATTCGCTGTGGCGACTCCCGAGTAAAAGGGAAAAAAGCCGAAAGGAAGACAGACAGACAGACTGAGATCAGGTAACATAAACAAGTACAATAAACATGTAAACACAGCCCTGATAACAGTTCAGCAGCAACTCATTTTCCACTTCATAAGTGCAACTCTGTGCAATGATGAGGCCTAAACCCTGAATGGTGCATTTTCATTCATTTATTCATTTTCTTAACTGCTTAATCCTAATTAGGGTTGCGGGGAGGCTGACTTTCCATTGCTGACTTTCGACAAGAGGAGGCTGCAAAGCCGTCGGCGTATTTCCGCCCTGTGATGGCCTGGCGAGCTGTCCAGGGTGTACTCTGCCCTCGCCCGAAGTTGGCTGGGATGGGCGCCAGCCTCCCCGCGACCCTAATTAGGATTAAGTGGTTACAGAAAATGAACTGAACTGAACTGAACATTGTATTACCAAGTTTAGAGGTATCAGATTTGTAGACATATAATCTACTTGACTGTTGGTGATCATATTGTGCATGTTAGTTCTGAATGTGTGGTCAAAGACTGCATAATGGCATATCTTTAAAATATTTTTTTTAGATTATGCAGAATTGAGAGGTTAAAAGCAAATTTAATGAAATGTTGATCTTGTTAAGATAATGTTGTTCCCCCAGTGCAGTTAACTGGGTTATCAAAGGCCGGCCGTGTCTCGCACTGTCTATGGTGTGAGGTTCATGTGAGAGAAGCATTGCTGACTTTCGACAAGAGGAGCTGCATCAGTGTGTTTCCACCCTGTGATATGGCCTGGTGAGCTGCCAGGGTGTACTCTGCCTAGAGTCGGCTAAGATGGGCAGCAGCCTCCCTGTGACCCTAATTAGGATTAAGCAGTTCAAAATGAATAAAGAAAATACTTCTTTTTTATAATTTATACGAAGATATTTTAATCAGGATAGATACTGGTCATGTCTGTGCTGCAATTTAAGGTGAGGTAATAAGTGCTACTACCTTCTCATATTTAGAGAGCATATTCATACTCATATTTACTGTTTAGTACATACTACATAGACACATGAGAAAACTCAGATTCAGAAGGGAAACACATCCTCATTTGGATGAAAAAAGAGGAAAATATAATCCACATGGCAGAAATGTTACAAGATTTTAACACGAAGACTAGCTAGTTATCTTTCAGCACTCTCTAAGTGTATATTTTGGTCCATATGGAACATCATCAGCAGGAGTGGATTCTAAGATAAGAAGTCCAACTAGTAGTATCACATTAGGATGGATAACAAAAATTCAGACAGCAGAAGAATCTCAGAAGTAGCACGTGTACCTCGAAAAAAAAACATACTGTACATGGATGAGAGAAGGAAAGAGTGAGAGAAAGAGAGAGAGAGAGAGAGAGAGAGAGAGAGAGAGAGAGAGAGAGAGAGGACTTGTCTGTTTTCTAGATTATTGCCTCTGCCTAATATCTATTGGCTGCACCTGTATCCTCATCTGCATTTAGCATAAATCCAAACCAGAGATTTTGGTTCTGGAACCATTCATCATTCATTCATCAAAGTGCCTAATGCTATTAGGATCACGACAAAGCTGGAGCCTATCTCAGCTGAATCTGAAGGTGAGTACACCCTGAACAGCTCATCAGTTCATTACAGCATAAAGGTCATATGATAATAGGTAATCCACATAAACATAAAAGAACATGTAAACTCCTCACGGAAATGTCCTGGCAAAGCCCGAGACGTGAACCCAGGGCCTTCTTTTGGTGAGGTCGATGTGCGAATCATGAAAAGCTTTTTAATTAAACACCAGTTTACAAAAAATAAAAATAAACCACTTTCTGTACAGGACACATCTAAACTCTAGTATTCACATATGCAGTAAAAGGTCATCACAAATGTCCCATCTGGATCTTTACATGCGTTCCAATGAGCAGTAATCTGGGATTCTTTCTTACAACTTTTTGTCTATCTCTTTGTCGAGTCATCCATCCAGCTTTCTTTCTCTCTCTCTCTCTCTCTCTCTCTCTCTCTCTCTCTCTCTCTCTCTCTCTCTCTCTCTCGCACTGTCTTTCTCTCTGTGTGTGTGTGTGTGTGTGTGTGTGTGTGTTTGGCTTTCTCTCTCTTTTCCTTTTTGTCTGGCAGGAATTACATTTATCTGGTGTTTTGAAGACATGTCAGATCGCTGGTAGAGCTGTGTATAAGACCATATGATGACGTCCATGCAACTGTGAGTGTGTGTGTGTGTAAGAGAGAGAGAGAGAGAGAGAGAGAGAGAGAGAGAGAGAGGCTTTACTGGAGACATTTACCTTAACTTAAAGCAGATACTGTAATTAATTTCAGATGACTTTATTTGCTGGAAGCATCTACTGAGGATACTTTGCTTTTGTGTATCTTTTTCTCTCTCTCTGTGTGTGTGTGTGTGTGTGTGTGTGTGTGTGTGTGTGTGTGTGTGTGTGTGTGTGTGTGTGTGCGTGCGTGTGTGTGTGTGGGCGTGCGTGTGTGCCTGTGTGTGTGCCTGTGTGTGTGTGTGTGTGTGTGTGCGTGTGTGCGTGTGCGCGCGCGTGTGTGTGTGTGTGTGTGTGTGTGTGTGTGTGTGTGAGAGAGAGACAGAGAGAGTGTAATAAAATCATAAACCATAAGTTTTAAGGCTCATTAAATCCACAACATTTAAGCTTTAGTGTGTTTTTAAGTTTAAAAGGCTGCACTTACATAAAAACAAATAAAAATGAAACAGAAAATTTTTAAATGTCAAATTTGATTTTGAGCTCAGTTCCGTTTCCCCTTGTTTAATTTTTTACGTCATATTCTTTAAAGCGGGGTTATGGTCGGATGGGTGCTCGATTACTGATCCCAAGGTTGGGGATTCAAGACCAATTATCATTGGGGTGTCACCGCTCTCTCCCTAGTGCAGCAAGAACTGGGTTATCAAGGCGTGTCTCTTACTGTTCGTGGTGGGAGACTGCACTGAGAACCAAGTAAGACTCATTATGACTCTTTTAGGAGAGTCCAACAGCGGTGCGCAAAATGACTCCTCTAAGTCTCCACCTGACTCCCTTTATTATTTTGACTGACTCTCATAGGAGTCAGTTTGACTCTTTTTGGGATCTTTTTTGGCTTTAAAGAATCCATGTGACTTCCAAATTAGATTAAATTTGTTAGTGAACCTAGATAAACAAAATTAGCATTGAAGGCACTGTTGTTGGACTCCCCTATATTTATAGGGGAGTCCAACAACAGTGCTTTCAATGCTAATTTTGTTTATTTATTTATTTATTTAATGAATTTTAATTTAATTAATTTAATATTTATTTAATGAACCTGAAAAGTAAAACAAAACTAAAAATTTGATTTAAAACAAAATGTATTAAACAATAAGCAATAAAACATATTAAACAATTAAAATAAAACATATTGAACAATAATCAGTCTAAAATAACTCAATGTGCACAAAGGAACATTTTATCAAAACAGCATTAAGCTATAAATTACTAGTAAACTTTAAGATATCAAGATATTATTACGTGTCTTATTTATTACTGGAGAATTAATGAATTAAGCATTTGTATTACACACACTGACAGAAGCAGGAAAAAGCATTGGTCAGGGTCTTTCTCACACAAATGTCAGCATTTTCTGCCCTGATTTGGAAACTCACGTCATCACTGTTTATTGATGATCCATGACATTCGATTCGTGTTTGCAGACCATTCCGTTCACCTCTCTTGATGAGGATTTCCCCAAGGTTCTGTTTTAAGTAGAATGTTTGGGCCATCAGTTCGATGCAGTGTGAGATATCTGAAAATGATACAAGCATTTATAACAGAATATAAAGCCAACTATTACATTACATCTATCGATTTTCATAATGTTGGTGTCATTCGACATTTTGTCCTTCATAATCTCAAATTTCATTGCTATAGCACTTGCAATTAATTAGACACTAATTAAAATATAGTAAAGACTTACATTTCTTCTCAGGATCAAGTTTAGCCATAGGCAGCTTCTCTGTCATCTTCTTCACAACCTTAGTCTCCTTTTGGCCAGGAGGCAATCTGGTGAGTTTCCCCTCAAGCTGACTCAGGTTACTTTCATACACTGATGACCAATTGCATTCCATCAATCGAATTATTTCATCTGTGATCTGAAAAACACATCCACATCACAAACATAATCAATGGATTTTATATCCTGCAAATAATAAAGTGTTAGGTCATGAAAAATATCCATCATACTAATCATAGATTAATTTTGACTTGTTTACACAGAATGTGTTTATCGCTAACAAGAGAGAGTCAATGTTTAGTAAAATCGTATGCCACTTACTGCGTGCTCTTCAAAGAGGAGTTGGGACTTCTCTTTAACATCTTGTATTGGCTTTAGATACTCGACAACCATTCTTCCCCTGTTAGGAAACGTTCTGTCCATTCTTTCTTTGATTTTGTGGTTGTTGTGTCTTTTCGAATGATTGAGATATCTTTGTGTAAGCATCCACTTTGTGTGTGCTTCCACAGAAGCTTCATCCTCCGAATCTACATCCTCTGGCAGGAAGTTCCGAACACATTGTTGGATGGTTTGCAGTCTTTTACAGTTTCTCTTTTTGTGCTTTTTCCTCTCTTGCACTTGATCCACTGAGGAGTCTCCTCTTTTCCTAGAATTTTTGAACTTGTTCTTCAGACGATGATGCCATAGTAACTGTGAAAAAAAGTAATGAACATTTTTTAAGTAAACATTAAACCATTTTGTATCTTCTAATTTTAAAATGACCAATGATTCACAAATTAAAATCATCATACAGTACAGTACAGAACAGTAGCGAATAATGTACATCCTTACCCGAGCATCTGCAAAAGCCAGACCATCATTTAAATGAGGATATTGTTGAAGAACTGAAGACATTAGAGCATCATATTCACCATATGTAAGATACCTGAAATTTCAAAATACAACTAATGAAATTACAAATGTAATTACCATGTTACCACAATACTTCATCAAATGTAACAGAAAATTAAGAGATTATTTCTGTATACAATACCAGTAATATTTGTCTTTAAGGCTTTAATACACTTAATTCTTCTTCTTTTCTTTCGGCTGTTCCCTTCAGGGGTCGCCACAGCAAATGATCTGTCTCCATCTCACCCTATCTTCTGCATCTTCTAAATTAACTTACAGATGATGGTATTCTGCATGAAAGTCAAGGCATACTGTCAATGCCCGACTTGATTCGCCACACTCTCTGCCTGGAATTGTCATCAGATGGTCTCCAACTTTCCGCGGATGTTTCGACCCTAAACCATGACATCCTCTAGTTGGCGGGTCAGTAATGGTGGCCAAACCACTACTCGCTTCCAGGCGTCCAGTTCAGCTCATCTCGTCGATGCCATACCCAGCATGATGCCTTCTCTGCTGCCTCAGCTAACTGCCTCACTGCGTATTTCCGTAATGATGATATTGTTCCTAGTGCTGTCATCAACTTCCACACTGATTGTGCCGGGAACCCTCTGCACCCAATCTCAACTGGAAACAGTGACACCTTCCAACCCTTTTGTCTGCATTCTTCTATCAGATCTGCATACTTCAGTGATTTCCTCTCATTGGCTTCGTCACAGTTCTCCTCCCATGGTACAGTCAGTTCTATTGCTATAAGAGTCTTCGCCTGAGTTGACCACAAAACCATGTCTGGTCTCAGAGTTGTTGTAACAATGTCTGGGAAAACTAGCTTCCTCCTCAAGTCCACTCTAAGTTCCCAGTCCCTACCAGCGTCGAACACCGATGGCTTCTGTCCAGCGTTGGTCCTTGCTGGGGTTTTAGCTCCTTCTTTGACAAACTGTATTGTTTCCTGCTTCTTCTTTGTTGTTCATTTCCTGGTTCTTTCCTTCTCTACTATGTCTGTTAGCTTCTCTAATACCCTGTCATGTCTCCATCTATACCGTCCTTGCTTCAAGGCCACTGTGCATCCCGATAATATGTGAGCCATGGTTCCTCTCTTCCCACATAACTTACATGCTGGATCCTGTGCGAGTCCCCACTGAAAAAGATTTGCTGGTGAGGGTAAAGTGTCATATACTGATCTTAACAGGAAAGATATTCTGAATTGGTCCATCTTCCAGAGGTCTGACCACGTGATCTTACGTTGTGGTAGCTCCCATCTCGTCCAAGCTCCTTGCTTTTCTAGTTCTACTGCACGTGATATCCTTGCTTCCTCCACCTCTCTTCTCACTTCTTCCTGAACCATGCTTCTTTTCTCTGTCCTATCTGCCTTGTTCCATTGTTGGAAGTGTGATGTACCAATTCCTTGCCGCCCTCTACAAGTGTTACCGATCTTGTCTCTTAGCTCTAGTATACTCTCTGCCTGATCTACTGCTGCTGCTGCTGACCATTTCCTTCCAGACCTTGTCTGTACCCCTGCCTCTTGAACTTTCTGATCTTTCGAGTCCCTTAATGTTAGTACTGTCCTGCATTTTGTTACCTTAAACTCTTCAATTACTGATGATAGTGGTAATTGTAACTGTGCTGTCTTACTGTATAAACCAATTGATGTAAAGCTTGGTGGAACCCCTAACCATCTTCTAACAAAGCTGTTGACTGTCTTCTCTATTGATTCTACATGCGTCATCGCTGTCTCATAGATCAGTAGCAGCCACATCAGCCTGGGTAAGATTCCGTGCTGGTAAATCCAAGCCTGATATTTCCCTGGCAGTTTACTTCCATCTACTACTCTAAGCCATCCTTTTACTGTTGGTTGAATGTCTTTTGACTGGTTCGTATCTTTCAAAGTTGCATCAAACCACTTTCCCGAGACACTTGATCGGATTTTCTACTATACTAGGGATTTCTTCACTCTGCACCTTTAGTTTGACCTGCTGGTTGATTCTACCTTTTTCAGTATTAAACATCTTGATTTTCTCGGCTTGAACTTCATTCTTGTCCATGTAATAGTGTCATCTAATGAGGCTAGTACCCATCTTGCTTGTACATGTGTTGATGTTGTAACTGTTAGGTCATCCATAAATCCTCTTAGAGGCGGTTGATACACCCCTGAGTTCATCTTAGGGCCTCTTGTCTCTCTTTCTGCAGCTGTGGTCATCAGGCTCATCCCTATTACAAATAATATAGGTGAGATTGTGCATCCTGTCACTATTCCCTTCTCAAGATGTTGCCATGCTGTAGTGAACTCTCCAACTGTAAATCTGATCTGTATTCCGTGAAAATAATTGTTGACTATCTGTTTCACATGTTGTAGATCTCCATCGATGCCTCTATCAGCTTATTTGGAACAGTCCCATATGCGTTTGCCAGGTCTAACCAAATCACCGTCAAGTCTTTCTTTCCTTCTCTTGCCTCTTTCATCAGTTGGCTCAGGACACTGGTATGTTCAAGGCATCCTGAGAACCCTTGGATTCCTGCCTTCTGGATAGTAGTGTTGATATACTTGTTCTTCACCATATACTCTGATAGTCTCTTCGCTAGCACTGCCATAAAAATCTTGCCCTCTACGTTCAGCAAGGATATTGTTCTGAATTGATCTATATTCTTAGAATCCTTCTCTTTTGGTACAAAGCACCCTTCTGCCTGTTGCCATGCTTCTGGGACTTTTGCTTTCCTCCATATCACCCTGTGTCGCTCCCATAATTTCCTTAGTATCTTTGGACACTTCTTGTACACCTTGTATGTTACCCCGTTTGGCCCTGGTGCTGACCCAGAACGTGCCTTTTTAACAACTGTGACAACTTCTTTCCATGTTGGTTCCCTGCAGTCCAGTTCCTCTCCAGGTGGTTCAACTTCAATATTCCTCGGACAGGGCCTAGATCTTCACCTCTTTGGGGATCGGAATGTGTTTCCTTAAGATACTTCTCTACCTCCTCCTTTGAACATTAAGAGTGCCTGATCTCTCTTTGCCTAACAGCTCCTTCGTGAATTTGAATGGGTCTTTCACAAATTTAGCTCTTTCTCTTGTTCTCTGCTTCTTCAATTTCCTATATCTTTCTGCTCGTCTCAACTTTATCAGTTCTCCTCTTATGTCGTCTGTCAGAATAACTATTCCCATTTTCTCCTCTTTCGTTGACCTCTTGAACTGCTTGTTAAGCTGCTTCAGCTCTGCCCTGCACTCTTTAATCCTTCTCTCCCTCCTGTTCACTGTAAGTTTGTTCGTTCTTGGTGTTTTCTTTCCTTCTATACCAAATCTCTCCTTCCCAATGTTGTAAATCAGGTTTCCAAGTGATGTGATTCTCTTTTCAGCACTGCCTTGTAATGTTGTTGCTAGAATCATGCTGACATCATCATCAAAGCTGTTCCATGCTGTGGCATCCTCCATCTTAGGCCATGCTACCTTCAATCGCCTCTCCTGTTGCCTCTGATTAACCTGTTGGATCTTCTCCACTAGGTCAGGTACGCTGTCGAGAGATGACTCAGATACTGACAGACTCCTAGCCCTTCTACTCTTACTCCAACTACCGTCATGTCCGCCTTCACAACATCCATAAATCTTCTCTTTGGTCTTCGTCTAGGACTTCGTCTAGGACTTCTGCCTGGTAGTTCCAACCTCAGCATCCTACTACCAATATACTCACTATCCCTCCTCTGTACATGTCCAAACCATCTCAATCTAGCCTCTCTGACTTTGTCTCCAAAACATCTTTTTCACCTTCCTCACCATCAGCGTCATCCTGCACACCACCATCATATGCTGTTTGGCAACACTCTCACCTTTCAAAACACCTCACAATCACTCTCTACTTTGCAATCACTGACTTCCTTCAAATTACATCGCCTACACAATATATAATACCTGTGTGCTCCGACCTCCGCTTTCATAAGTCACCCTATGCTCCTGTCTCTCCTTGAAGAAAGTATTTACCACAGCCATTTTCATCTTTTTTGCAAAATCGATCAACATCTGTCCTTCTGTGTTCCTGTCCTGGATACCAAACCTGCCCATCACTTCCTCGTCCCCTCTGTTGCCTGCACCAACATGTCCATTGAAGTTTGCCCCAATGACCACTCTTTCACCTCTAGGGGTATTCTGCATCACTTCATCTCACTCACTCCAGAATCTCTCCTTCTCTTCTAGCTCACATCCTGCCTGTCGGGCATAAGCACTAACAACATTGACCATCACGCCTTCAATTTCTAACTTGAGACTCATCACTCTGTCTGACACACTTTTCACTTCTAGAACATTCCTGACAAACCCCTCCTTCAAAATGACTCCTACTCCATTTCTCTTCCCATCCACACCACGATAAAACAGCTTAAACCCTGCTCCTGAGCTTGTAGCCTTGCTAACCTTTCTACCTGGTCTCCTGAACACACAGTATGTCCACCTTCCTCCTCTGCATCATGTCAGCCAGCTCTCTAACTTTATCGTTCATAGTTCCAACATTCAAAGTCCCTACTCTCAGTCTTAGACTCACACATTTCCTCTTCTCTCTCTTCCTACAGACACGCCTCCCGC
Source organism: Plotosus lineatus (assembly GCA_024760905.1). NCBI lineage: Eukaryota > Metazoa > Chordata > Actinopteri > Siluriformes > Plotosidae > Plotosus > Plotosus lineatus. Next base: position 53,854,635 of record CM045733.1, on the reverse strand, counting down.
CTCTCCTTCTTCGATGTCTTCGACCAACAGTAGTCCAATTTCCACCAGCACCCTGTTGGTTAACAGCACTGATGGCGGTCGTTGTTAACCCGGGCCTCGACGGATCTGGTGTGGGGGTAATACTTCTGATTTACATCATAAAAGTTTGGCATTGGTTTTACGTCTGATGCCCTTCCTGAGACAACCCTGTGACCCTCCGGGCTTGGGACCGGCATGAGGGGTCTCTCCTTCGTGCCCCACCCCCACCTCATGGCTGCATTGTACCGCAAGAGCCTGTCACTGTGAATTTCTCTATTGTGAATTTGTTGTCAAAAAGCTCCTCGGTGTTCGAGCTCTGGGGTCGGACAAGATCCGCCCAGACTATTTCAGGGCTCTGGATGTTGTCGGACTGTCTTAGTTGACACGTTTCTGCAACATCGCGTGGTCATCAGGGGCTGTACCTCTGGATTGGCAAACTGGGGTGGTGGTCTCGATTTTGAAGAAGGAGATTCAGTTCCAATTATCGGGCTATTACACTCCTCAGCCTCCCTGGAAAGTCTATGCAGGGGAACTAGAGACGAGGATCCAACCGATAGTCGAACTTCGGATTCAGGAGGAACAATGTGGTTTTCGTCCTGGCCGTCGCACTTTTGACCAACTCTTTACGCTCCACAGGATTCTGGAGCGGACATGGGATTTTGCCCAATCTGTCCACATGTGAATTCACAACTTTGTGGATTTGGAGAAGGTTTCTGACCGTGTCCCTCAAACGATCGAGTTCGAGTTGCGACGGTCGCTGTCTCACCAGAGCCAGAGTCCAAAGTCCGTGTTGGTAACAGCAGGTCGGATTCGTTTCCAGTGGGAGTAGGAGTCCTCCAAGGCTGTCCTTTGTCACCGATTCTGTTGATAATTTTTATGGACAGAATTTCCAGGCGCAGTCGAGGTGATTATTGTTTGGTGGCCATCGGATATCGTCTCTGCTTTTTGCAGATGATGTTGTCCTTTTGGCTTCATCAAGTCGGGACCTCCAGCTCTCATTGGAGCGATTCGCAGCCGAGTGCGAAGCAGCCTGATGAAGATCAGTACCTCCAAGTCCGAGGCCATTGTTCTCAGTCGGCTGAATGCACCTTCCGGGTCGGCAATGAGGTCCTGCCACAAGTGGAGGAGTTTAAGAGAAGGAATGAGCGAGAGATCGACAGACGGATCGCTGCACCCTCTGATGTTAAGCGGTGCATGTTCCGGTCCGTCGTGGTGAAGAAGGAGCTGAGCCGCAAGGCGAAGCTCTCAATTTACCAGTCGATCAACCTTCCAACCCTCACCCTGTGATCACGAGCATTGAGTAATGACCGAAAGAACAAGATCACGGATGCAAGCAGCTGAAATGAGCTTCCTTCGCCGGGTGGCAAGGTTCTCTCTGGGAGATAAGGTGAGAAGCTCCGCCATCCCGGGAGAGCTCGGAGTCGATCCGAGCATTGAGAGAGGCCAGTTGAGGTGGCTCTGGCATCTGGTCAGAATGCCCCACGGACGCTTCCCTGGTGTGGTGTTTCGGGCATGTCCTACCGGGAAGAGACCCCGGGGTCGACCTAGAACACGCTGGAGGGACTATGTCTCTCGGCTTGTCTTCGGCCGCCTCGGTGTCCCCCCGGAAGAGTTGGAGGAAGTGGCCCAGGAGAGGGATTGCTGCCCCCGCGAGTCGACCCTGGTCTTAGCGGAAGATGATAATGACAGGAACACAGAAAGGAGCAGGGTGACATCAAAGCCGAGGTCGGAGCACACAGGTGGACTCCATCCTGTGTATGCGATTTCATTTGAAGTCAGTGACTGCAAAGTTGTTGGGGGTGTGAGTGTGAAGGATGGTGGTGTGAAGGATGATATTAATGATCAGAAAGGTGAAGAACGCAAAGGCAGTTCTGAAGACAAAGTGGTGGAAGCTGAAAAGGGAAGCGTATCGGGTTGTGTTCAAGGAGGAGTTGAAGCAGGCTTTGGGTGGTCAGGAAGTGCTTTCAGAGATGACTGGACAACAACAGCGAATGTGATTCGGGAGACCGGTCGGAGAGTATTTGGGTGTCCTCTGGAAGGACAGTCGATAAGGACACTTGGTGGGAGGACGAGAAAGTTGTGTTCAAAGGAAGAGGTTAGCTCAGAAGTGAGACATTGAGAGGATTGAAGAGAGTAAACAGGAGTCACATCATAAGGTGAAGGTCGCGGTGTCAAAGGCCAAACTGAAGGCATATGATGAATTATGATAGGTTCGACAGTCAGGAGGGAGTGGTGTATACAGGGTGGCACAGCACAGATGTTCCCACGTGCAGCAAGTGAGAGTGATTCGGGACAAAGAGGAAAATGTATGAAATGATGACAGAACATGACAGATGAGAAGATGGAAAGAGTCCGTTGAAGACCTGATGAATGAGAAAAATGAGAGAGAGAAAAAAGCAGAAGAGGTGACCATTGAGTTCCAGAAAGCAGCAACGATTTAGAAAATTGAAATTCGGAGTCTGAGAGAGTGAGAGAATGCAAAAGGAATGGAGATGTGTGCTGGTCCAGATGATGAGTTGATTCGATAAAGTGGAATGAGACGAAAGGACGACAGGATGGAATGAGACCTCTGGGTCAGCCCAACCAATTCAACATGCCAAAAAAGAACACCACAGTTGCATGTTTGCTTTGAGGATGTTAATCGAGAAGTACAGAGAATGTGTCCTTTGTGGAGCTGTCGAAAGCAAATGAAAGGGTGCCGAGAGAGGAACTGTGGTTCCTCTGCAGAGGAACTCTAGAGTGGCAAGGATGTAAGACAGATGTCAGAGATGTAAGACAGAGATGTGAGGTGTGCTGTCGGTGTGACAGAAGAGTTCAAGGTGGAGGTGGGACTGCATCAAGGATTAACTCTGAGTCCCTTCTTTTTTGCGTGCTGAAGACAAGATTCCACATAGACGATGATGTTTGGAGATGACATTGTAATCTGTCGCGAGAGCAGGGAACAAGTGCAAGGAAAATTCAGAGAGGTATGAATTTTTTTCTTCGATTTTCAACAAAAATCTGCCCAATTTTCTCCTCCCGAGTTTTGCGTGAGAAATTGGTTTTCCGGGGTCATCCGCGGACATTCCTTTGTGCTCTGAGAATGCCTTGTGCACTTTGTTGTAAAAGAAAAAAGACATTTCACATCTTTCGGATCCTGCGCGTGACGATACATAATGTTCACGGCTCTTCAGATCGTTTGCTACATGCTTTTTTTTCATGCACCTTTAAGTCACACTTAAAAAGCTGGTTCCCGAGTGTTTTCAAGTACTTTCCTTTCCATGTCGGCTCGTCGTGTGCGCGCGCACAAAAGTTTTTGTTTTGTACATGTGGCCGATCTGTCTCTGGCGTATGGGAAGAATCTGTACATCTGAGCATCTGTACAATGCTCAAACAGAAGGCCATGTTGAAGAGTGTGAAAGCAGCAAAATGGGTGAGCATTTCGTCGAAGAAAAGAACAGGACTGAGTGATTCGCTGGAGAGGCTTCTCCGATTGTGGATCAAGTCGAAAGAGATCATCAAGAGCGATGGGAGTGTGGCCACGTAGCAGAAGACAAGTGATCAAAATTAGTGACGTGAAATAAAAAGGCGAAAAAATATAAAAAATTATGAAATAAAAAGTTCACTTTTTGTGTGTGTGTGTGTGTGTGTTGTATGTATGTATACTTAGTTATATGCCATGTTTGGGAATTTGAGTCCCACTCTCCACAAAATTGTCACTGTCCTCTTGTGTTAACTGGGTTATATCAAAGTGTCTCACTGTCTGTGGTGAGAGGTTAATGTAAAGGAACCATTGCCGACTTGCAACAAGAGTCGCTGCACAGCAGTTCACGGATGGGCTAATGCAGCCGTGAGGGGGGGGGGTCACAAGCCAGTGTCTCTCCCTCACGCCGGTCCCAAGCCCGGATAAATGCAGAGGTTGCGTCAGGAAGGGCATCCGGCGTAAAACAAATGCCAAATAAACTATGCGAATCAGAAGAAAGAACCACATACCGGATCGGTCGAGGCCCGGGTGAACAATGACCGCCATCAGTGCCGTCAACCAACAGGGTGCTGATGGAAATTGGACTACTGTAGGTCGAAGACGTCGAAGAAGGAAGGCGGGAGGCGTGTCCGTTGCCAGAGAGAGAAGAGGAAAGGCATGAGTCTAGGACTGAAAGTAGGGACTTTGAATGTATGGACATGATGCAGAGGAGGAAGGTGGACACACTGTGTGTTCAGGAGACCAGGTGGAAAGGTCGCAAGGCTAGAAGCATAGGAGCAGGGTTTAAGCTGTTTACGTGATACACGGTGTGGATGGGAAGAGAAATGGAGGCGGAGTCATCTTGAAGGAGGAGTTTGCCAGGCATGTTCTCGAAGTGAAAAGAGTGTCAGACAGAGTGATGAGTCTCAAGTTAGAAATTAAAGGTGTGATTGTCAATGTTGTTAGTGCTTATGCCCCACAGACAGGATGTGAGCGAGAAGAGAAGGAGAGATTCTGGAGGGAGTTAGATGAAATGATGCAGAGTACCCCCAGAGGTGAAAGAGTGGTCATTGGGGCAGACTTCAATAGACATGTTGGTGCAGGAAACAGAGGGGACGAGGAAGTGATGGGTAGGTTTGGTATCCAGGACAGGAACGCAGAAGGACAGATGTTGGTAGATTTTGCAAAAAGGATGGAAATGGCTGTGGTGAATACTTTCTTCCAGAAGAGAGTGGAGCATAGGGTGACTTATAAAAGTGGAGGTAGGAGCACACAGGTAGACTACATGTTGTGCAGGCGATGTAATTTAAAGGAAGTCAGTGCATGCAAAGTCATAGTGGGTGAGAGTGTTGCCAAACAGCATAGGATGGTGGTGTGCAGGATGATGCTGATGGTGAGGAAGGTCAAAAAGGCAAAGGCAGAGCAGAAGACAAAGTGGTGGAAGTTGAAAAAGGAAGAGTCAGGTTGTCTTCAAGGAGGAAGTTGAAACAGGCTTTGGGTGGTCAGGAAGTGCTTTCAGATGACTGGACAACTACAGCTAATGTGATCAGGGAGACCGGTAGGAGAATACTTGGTGTGTCATCTGGAAGGAAAGTAGATAAGGAGACTTGGTGGTGGAATGAGGAAGTGCAGGAGTGTGTACAAAGGAAGAGATTAGCTAAGAACAAGTGGGACATTGAGAAAACCGAAGAGAGAAAACAGGAGTACAGGGAGACACAGCGTAAGGCAAAGGTAGCAGTGTCAAAGGCCAAACAGAGCGCGTTTGATGACTTGTATGCTCGGTTGGAAAGTAAGGAGGGAGAAAATGATTTATATAGGTTGGCACAGCAGAGAAATAGAGATGGGAAGGACGTGCAGCAAGTTAGATTGATAAAGGACAGAGAGGGAAATGTATTGACTGATGACAGAAGTGTGCTGGGAAGAGGAAAATGAGAGAGAAAAAAGAGTAGAAGAGGTGACTGTTGAGGACCAGGAAGTAGCAAAGCTTAGTAAGGGTGAAGTGAGGAGGGCATTGAAGAGGATGAAGAATGGAAAGGCAGTTGGTCCTGATGACATACCGGTGGAGGTGTGGAAAGTGTCCAGGAGAGGTAGCAGTAGATTTTCTGACAAGAACATTTAACAAGGTCTTGGAGAGTGAGAGGATGCCAGAGGAATGGAGGAGAAGTGTGCTGGTGCCCATTTTTAAGAACAAGGGAGACGTGCAGAGTTGTGGCAACTACAGAGGGATAAAGTTGATGAGCCATACGATGAAGTTATGGGAAAGAATCGTGGAAGCGAGACGAAGGCCAGAAGTCAGCATTTGTGAACAACAGTGTGGTTTCATGCCAAGAAAGAGCACCAGAGATGAAGTGTTTGCCTTGAGGATGTTAACAGAGAAGTACAGAGAGGGTCAGAGGGAGCTGCATTGTGCCTTTGTGGATCTGCAGAAAGCATATGACAGGGTGCCGAGAGAAGAACTGCATGAGGAAGTCTGGAGTGGCAGAAAAGTATGTTAGAGTGGTGCAGGACATGTATGAGAGATGTAAGACAGTGGTGAGGTGTGCTGTCGGTGTGACACAAGAGTTCAAGGTGGAGGTGGGACTGCATCAAGGGTCAGCTCTCAGCCCCTTCTTGTTTGCTATGGTGATGGACAGGCTGACAGATGAGGTTAGACAAGATTCCCCATGGACTATGATGTTTGCAGATGACATTGTGATCTGTAGTGAGAGCAGAGAACAAGTGCAGGAAAATCTCGAGAGGTGGAGGTATGCCCTGGAAAGGAGGGGAATGAAGATTAGCCTCAGTAAGACAGAATACATGTGCATGAATGACAAGGACCAAAGAGTAATGGTGAGATTACAGGGAGCAGAGATAAGGAAGGTGGAGGATTTTAAGTAATTAGGCTCAACAATCCAGAGCAATGGAGAGTGTGGAAAAGAGGTCAAGAAGCGTTTGCAGGCAGGTTGGAATGGTTGGAGAAAAGTGTCCGGTGTGATGTGGAGGGTATCGGCAAGAATGAAAGGAAATGTGTACAAGACGGTGTTGAGGCCAACGATGTTGTATGGGTTAGAAACAGTGGCCCTGGGGAAAAGACAGGAGGCAGAGTTGGAGGTAGCAGAGATGAAAATGTTGAGGTTCTCTTTGGGAGTAACGAGGATAGATAGGATTAGGAATGAGCACATCAGAGGGACAGCACATGTAAGACGTTTTGGAGACAAAGTCAGAGAGGCTAGATTGAGATGGTTTGGACATGTACAGAGGAGGGATAGTGAGTATATTGGTAATAGGAACTATAGTATACATATATATATATATAGTAATAGGAATAGTACACAACTCCCAGGCAAAAGGCCTAGAGGAAGACCAAAGCGACGATTCATGAAGGTCGTTGGTGTAAGAGAAGAAGATGCAAAGGAGAGGGTGAGATGGAGGCAGATGATTCGCTGTGGCGACCCCTGAAGGGAAAAGCCGAAAGGAAAAGAAGAAGTTCACAGATGGCCTACTCTGCCCAGAGTCAGCTGTGATGGGTGCCCGCCTCCCCCTGACCCTAATTAAGATGAGGCGGTTACAGAAAATGAATGAATGAATAAAAAAGTGTCCATCTGCATGTGCCCCTATCATTGTCAGCTTGACAACCAGGAGGGTCACCCTAATTTTATTGAATGCATTGACAAAGTAAAAAACAACCCTCACAGTGATCACTGACTGGTTCAGGTGGGTGGAGACAAGGTGAAGCAGGTCGATAATGGTGTCCTGAACTCTTACATGAGTCGAGCCAAGAAAAGTCTCTCAAGGCATAAAAAGTCAGTGCCATGGGTCTGTTGTCCTGGGGACCACTGAGACATGGGGTCTTTGATATGACATTTTCAACCACACTGAACACATCCGAATCATCATGAAGACTCCAGAGAGTTGGGGAGCACACACTTTTAGAACACAGGCGCTTACTCTGTCTGGTCGTGCTGCTTTGTCTGGGTGGAGTCTTTTCAGTTCCTTTTCGACCTGATTATCACGAAAGTTGAGAGGTGGGAGAGGGTTCTAACATCTATCTCAGAAGCCAGAGGTGCGTGAGTGGAGGGATGGAGAGAGAATTATTAATGTGGCAGAATTCCGGCTTGCTCCTGATGAATTAGAGGATGCTGAGAGTATCCGCAGTGTCAAATCTTTAAAAAAAAAAAAAAAATTTGTTCAGCTCATTGGCCATGTCCTCGCTGCACTCAGCTATTCTGATGATAAATGGCTTGAAACAAGTCTTCATCCCACTTCAAACCTCCCTCATGCTGTTATGTTGGAGTTTCCACTCCAGCTTTCTACTGCAATTGTCCTTCGTCAAATCTGCAACTTCAAATGCAAACTGTAGCTCCTCCAAGGTCTCCCCTGACTTAGATTTTAGCAGGCCTTGACATCACAGGCTGCCTCTTTACAGCAGGCACAGAGCATGAAGACAAGTAAATAAAATGTGTTTTTTTAAGGTTATGTTATTTTTACCTTTCAGTCATTTAACTTGCAGTTATGACAACAATACAGCAATTTGTATGTAATGTATGACCCAAAAAAATTGCAGTTGTCGCGCAAATATTTGTGGAAATGGACAAACAGATTTTAGTTGCTTCATTGAACATGAGAGAATCACAATGAAGAGATCAATCAGGGGCAGAGCGATGAAATGAAACTTTGAGGAACCCTTGATGTTTCGCTCTAAAATGAAAGAAATGCTTGTAATCAATCTTGGGAAAGAGCAAGTGCTTACTTTAAAGCTATTGATGATGAGGGTGGTGACCAGAATGCTCCTGCCCATGATGATGATCAAGAGGAGGAGGAAACTCTCGTTTTCTTCCAGTCTAAAGTCATCTGGTCTAGACTTTGGGGTTGATGAATGCCAGTCCTCTGTAAAGTGGAAGCCTGCAGAAGTAAGAATAGTAAATTATTCAGGAGTGAATGTCAGAATCCTAATGAAAAGTGTTCACATACACTCAAACTTGTGCTCAGCTACAAGTTCGAAAGTTTCTCCGACTAATTTTTTTCAAGAATTAAATTATAAGAGCAACAATAATAGAATATAAATAATACAATAATCCAAGGTAAATATTTCAGCTGAACTCAGTCACTTCCAATGACATGGCATGACTTCCTCTGACATTATTCTGTCTCATCGGATGGTTTAAAATGAAATGTTCATAAATCTAAATAATAATAATAATTCGCTCGTTTGCCTCACAGCACGAAACTGCTGGTTTGAGTACCAAGTCCGGCCTTTCTGATAGCGTCCCCACTATCTTAGTACTCGGATTAGGTTATTTTTAGCAAGTAATGATTGAAATGAGCTGGCTTTGTTGAAATGTTATGGAAATTTTATATTTTTAATCTGATGACATGAGATTCCTTTTCCTAAATGCGATGAAAAGTTCTGACGAGCAAAATACTCCAAATAGATGAAATAACAAACAGCTAATTTACTGAAGTATGTATTTTGAAGCATGACATCGCTGTCAGTTCTTCCACTGTCATTAACTTTGACACTGAGTTGAGAAAACATTGAACTGGTGTAGTGCTTTTCCATTTTGTTGAACAAGTGAGTCATGTTTTTCACAAGAACATGAGGTGTTGGTGCGCACGGACTCACAAACGCACACACACACACACACACACACACACACACACTTTGATGAAGTTAGTGTGCTGTCATGAGCTCAGTGTAAATTTGTAAATAGGTTTTGCTGCATGAAACATGTAATCCAAAAATATAAAAATATAAAATACACAAATACGTTTTTTCTGTTTTTCTATTTTCGGACTATACGTATTTTTATTTCGAAATTAACTAAAGGGCTGAACTCAAAAGTGTCTGAAGGACATTGTGTGTATGTATTCAGCATTGTCCTTCAGACACTTTTGAGTTCAGCCCTTTAGTTAATTTCGAAATAAAAATACGAATGTGTTCTGAATAAGATCTTAAGACCTCTGTGATCATACATACATGTACACACAGAAACAGAGAGAGGGAGAGACAGACAGACAGAGAGAAAGAGGGGACGAACAGAGAGACAGACCGATTGACAAACATAGAGAAAGAGAGAGAGACGGCAAGAGAGAATAATAGAGAGAGAGAGAGAGGGAGAGAGAGACAGAGAGAGAGAATAATAGAAAGAGAGTGATGTCAGTTATGATGTTGTGCATTATGTGTTTGTGCATATGATTTTAGAACCTAAATTGTTTTGTTCTTCACTCGAGGGCACATCGCCCACACACACACACAGACGCAATCACGCACGCGCGCGCGCGCACACACACACACACACACACACACACACGCACACACACACGCACTAACAGTCACGCAGATGTCCTTTTGTTTATTTTACACTTAAACATTCCACTAGTGCAGTTGTGGTCCAGGGCGCTGGATCGCTGATCCGGAGGTTGGGGTTGAGTTCCACTCTCCACAGGGTTTGTTGTCACTGTCCCCCCAGTGCACTAACTGGGTTATCAAAGGCTGGCCATGTCTCTCACTGTGTGTGGTGAGAGGTTCCCATGAAAGAACCGTTTCTGACTTTTGACAAGAGTAGTCTGCAAAGCCGTCGGCGTGTGTTTTCGCCCAGCGATGGTTTCATGAGCGTTCCAGAGTGCCTTTGCCCGGAGTTGGCTGGGATGGGCACCAGCCTCCCCACGACTCTAATTAGAATGAAGTGGTTACAGAAAATGAACTGAACTGAACATTCCAGTATATGCATATACTATATATATATATATATATATATAAACAATCAATCACAATTTAACAGAAGCCACAGCCAAGGGCAGAAGAATACTTTTGGAATGTTCATTAAATATATATGCACACACACACACACACACACACACACACACACACACACACAGACTTTTCATAAAGTGCCAGTGGCCGGCGGAAGCCTCTGAGCCGAGACCCGGTTATATTTTATAGTCGTAGATAATAATCATCTTTCAGAAAAACATTTTCATGGCTTTGTTACGCTATGTACTTGACAACACGATCACTTGTTTTGATAATTTCTCAAATCGGTTCACTTCCGATATCCCATGATGCCTCATTCAAAAGCGAGAAGCTCGAAAAGCGAGAGAATGTCCGCAAAGGAAACAACAGAAAGGACGGGGGAGAGGACGCCTGAGGTCCCAACAGTCAGACTGACAAAAAAAGGGGGCGCCAGAAGTTCGGCACGTGTAACCAGATGAGTACAAATACACAACAGAAACACTCACATATGCTAGATGCACACATGGTACCATAATACATCTTTTACCCAGAATCCAACTCGAAGTCCATGGCTTACCAACAACGTTTTTAGTAGAATCAGGGGCAACTCGCTCTGTGGTGCGGAGCGCTGAGATGCCCAATGTGCCTCGTTCCCATCGTAGCACGCGCTAAATTCGCACTCACGGTAGAACCACGATAGAATATTTCTCTGAGCTGCTCAAATGTAATTTTCCAACAAACTTTTTCCACTCGTTTCTTGTTCGTGATGTCTGTCCCATAAATTTACTCGGCAGAAATTGAATGATTACGCTTGGAATCAATGTGGTGTGTACTCCAGAAGGTGTGAAACTAGTGAGACAGCCTAAATTGTTATGATATCAAGAACAAGAGACCCTGTACGTGTAATAGTGGTCAGTCAATTGCCCTTATCCGCAACTACTGCTTGATAAAGCAAAAAAAAGAGTCTCTCCTGGAGCGTGTTTTATTTGTATGTATGTATGCACATTCAGTACATTGCACAGCTCATGTTGCTCACCACAGAGACGAAAAATATGAGGAATAATTTTTTTTCAGGTAATAAGAGATGAAGTAAAAGGTGTAAATTTATTTTGGAATTCCAATAAAAGTGCACTCCAAATTTGTTTGTCTGTAGAACAAGTTGAAAAATTTGATCTTGAAAACAGTTATCCCCATGTTTCCCTCTCCAAGCCCCCACGTGATGAGTGGTTGGACTTGGGACCATGGATAAAAAGCTGTACAGAAAGAACTGACTGGGCCCCGACTGACGACAGCAATGTATTCCAACACTCTGAATGTCTGTCTTCCTTTTGGCTTTTTCCCTTTTTCCTCGGGAGTTGCCACAGCAAACCATTTGATTCGCACGTTTGATTTGGCAGAGATTTTTACGTCGGATGCCCTTCCTGTCACAACCCTTTTAGCAAGAGACAGAAACACGCTGACGACTTTGCAGCCGACTCTTTACGAAAGTCAGCAATGGTTCTTTTACATGCCTCTCACCATAGACAGTGAGAGACATGGCCCGCCTTTGATAACCCAGTTAACTGCACTGGGGGGGGACAGTGACAACCTTGTGGAGAGTGGTACTCGAACCCCCAACTTTTGGATCAGTGATCCGGTGCCTTATACCACAAGACTGCCACTGCCCCTTCCAACACTCTGAATGTATACATGTGTATATAAGAATGGAAATGGAATGTATAAGAGATGGAAATTTTACTGATCGGTGAAAGAAACCTAAACTTAGTAATTGATTAGGGACCAAAGACCGACTGTATTTTTACCACTCTCGAACCTGACCTGACTAAAGTGCCTGACACGCTGTGGGCAAAAGACAAATATGACGTTGGTTTATTAAAAAAAACTGTGAAACAACTCATGTCATTTCTGGGAATGTGTTCGTACTGTCGGAGTTTCTCTACTCTGTTCGAGAGAGACCACTGCGATCCATGTGCCCAGAAAGACGGGCGGCGTCATTACTCCAGTGGACACCGGAAACAGAAGGGGCATTCAGTGAACTCAAAAGGCAATTGCAGACCCCTCCAACCTTGGGGCTGCCAAAACCAATGAAGCCGTTTGTTAGACAGTGGATGAAAAAGGAGGTTGGATAGTTTCAGTTCTTTTGCAATGTCACGGTGACAAGTTATGCCCGGTGGCGTATTTCTCTGCTAAATTGGACCCTGTGGCCAGTGGCTTTCCGCAGTGACAGCAATCCTGAATGAAAACAGGACAACCCACTTGTCGGTTCCGCACCTTTTGCGCTATCACACAAGTTTATTAGACCTCCCAAATGTCACGATCAAGCGTTGCACAGTTCTGAATCCAGCCACCCGTTTGCCATTTCCTGATGATGGCACTCCGCATTGTTGTGTCGCGGAACTGTCAGTGTCTTGCGCCCCGCGCCCTGACTTATCGGTTGAACCCCTAACAGAGGCAGATCTCACATTGTACGTCGACGGATCATCATCACGTGACCCAAACACAGGCCTGTGTCGAATGCTGTGTGCGACAACGATTCCGTGTCGCCCGCAGCCTATGCAACCCCGACAAAACCATTTGACCACATCATGCTCGATTTTATCGAGTGAACACCATCTGAAAACAAAAAGTACTGCCTGGTCATAGTGGACCAAAATGGATAGAAGCAACCTCACTGCTCATCTGGGAATTGACATGAGATGCCACTGTGCTCACCATCCAGCATCAGGCGGAGCTGTGAAAAGAGAAAATGGCACGTTAAAGACTAAATTGATGAAGTGTTGTGAGGAAGCAAAACTGCCATGGACAAAAGCACTCCCCATAGTGCTGATGTACATGCGCATGCGCAGGCGATATAGAACGAACCGAAGTCCTTTTGAAATCCTGTTTGCTTCCCCTCCACAGGTAGGATGGGAGCCGAAGGAGCCGCTTCAGACCCCTCATTGTGAACATTAGATTCTAACCAATTGTACTAACCTGACTAAGACTCTTCCAGATATCCATAGACAAGTAGCCTGCGCTCTCCCAGTCCGAGCCGAGCAGCCACTCCACCAGCTCCAACCTGGAGACTTTGTACTCATAAAGAACCACCGGATAAAGAATTGGAGAACTCAGCGCCGGTTGGGACCCTTTCATGTTCTTCTGACAACGCACACGGCTGTAAAAATAGCAGAGAGAGCCACTTGGGTCCACGCATCCCAATGCAGGAAGGTACCGGACGTGCCAAGTCCCAACGATCAGGGTGAAGTGTAATAAGCGCTCCCCTGTGCAACAGTGACATGCCAAGTCCCAACAATCAGCTAGGATCCGTGCTCAAACTGCAACAACAGAACCAACAGGGCACTTTGAAATCACCAGAACCGAGGCTGTGTCAAGAAAGAAAGACGGTGAAACTACTTCTCAATACAAGTGTGGTCGTGACAGCGACCCAAGGCCTGGACTTTTGAGCGCTTACACCAGACATGGCCAACTGCAACGGAACCCATAAAACCTAGATCAGAGAGGCAAAGACTCCGGCCTGCAACATTGCCCCAATCAATATTGGTACTTTCTGATAGGGTGATATAACGGATGGAGCGGGTTAGTAGCACCCAATCGGCAAAAACTGGAAAAAGTTACTCCAAGCACGAGGAAAACCAATGGAGAGTAAGATTGCAAATTGTAAACCGTACTTGCACCAGTTTCCAAATAGCAATAAGCAATAAGCTTATTACCAAGCAACAAGCTGGTAATAAGCAATAAGCAGCTGAACATTACAAAATTCCAGGTCATCTCTGTATGGTGCTGGTCACGCAGTCATTACCGGTTGGGAAGCTTATATGTTAAAATAATACCTTTGCCATGAGCGCCCCGGCACAGCTCATCCCTCGCAGCACGAACCAGTGGGTCAATAGTAATACAAGGCGCAATGAAGACATAAATAGTCGCCAGAGGGAATTTTACATGCATCAACATGACTGATAAAGGTCGAGAACTCAGAAACTTTAAAGGCCACTGAATGGTGCACTAATATAAAACAATAAAAGCATAAACTTTAATCCCATATCGCGGAGTGATATATGGTGATGGTGTGGTGACAGCCACAATTTGACAAGCTGCCGTTCAACCCTACTGGCTCCTGCGCTGTTGTCAAGAGTGCCATCCCTGGTGCTCTTAATTTCAATATATCCAACTCCAGTGGACTGCCTGCTGTATAATATTAATACCATAATTACACGACACAAAAGGGACGTTTCGTGGCAGGGAAAGGGAGATCCCTCGTACATAGATGCTTTCGGAGTTCCACGGGGAATCCCTGATGAATATAAACTTGTGGCTCAAACAGCCGCAGGTTTTGAATCCACGCTCTGCTGGTGGTGAACCATAAAAAAAACGAAAAAAGGATAAACTACATCCACTATAACGTTAAAAAACGAGGTAACTGGACACAATATGGCTTTGAGGCATATTGCACGGGCAGTTGGCCGTAACTCACAGCATGAGTCGAGATCGCGCTGGACATGCCGTTTGCATTGCTCTGAATAAACTCAACTCCTGAGAAATATTGACTTCTGCCCAATCAATGAAATTCCCACGACAAGTACTCAAAATCGTCTACCGTCTTTATCTCTGCCCCCTGTAACCTTACCGTTCCTCGACACCCAATTTTTTATTTATAATTTGTATATTGAGCAGACAGTAAAAAAATAAATTTTAGATTTCTCGCACAAAATGAGATTTTAAGCTGACATTTAAATACATTAGTTTTAATGAAGTTTTACTAATTCACAATGTTATTCATGGTTTTACTTGCTTGATGCCAGACGATGGTCTTAACCTTACTGAAATGGAGTAAAATATTTTTTATGACCATTAAATTTATCTGCCAATATAACTAGAAAGCGAACATCTGCATCATTTAAAGTGCAACTGTATTCAATTTGCATTACTTTAAAACAGTGATCTCCGCCACATCCCACCGCCACATTTGCCATGACCCCTTGAACAATTCCAGAGACGCATTATGATTACTTTTTTTTTAGTCTCGCCACACAATCAAGACACACCTTTAACATGACATTCTATTTCACCCTTCTGCTGTCTGTGCCCCGATCGAAACCCCCCCCAAACAATAATCCGAGACTCTCCCCTGTCAAACAAAACGGAATAATAGCGAAAAGCTTATGGAAGAGAAAAATTGATTCAGAATGCAGGGTATTTCACCTGCAGTGGACTGGTACATTTTTTTGTTCAGTGTAAAGAAATCATATCATCTGTCAAGAGGCAGTGGCGGTATTCAAAGAATAAAGTCTGCTCCGACACCCTGAATCTTGTCACAAAGATCGCTTTGCAAGGTCAAATGTGCGTCGACAAACTCTCGAAGCTAAAAAGTGGACCGTTAGCTTAGGAGAATACATTTGTACTCGGCACACACAGTGACATGTTACCTTATTTGTTTTGCTGTTCATCCCTTGTTGTGATGCAAATTTGTTGATTAGTTCCTATTGGCTTTTCTGTGTTTTAGTTATTATCTGAGTCTGAACGATCTTTATTTTTGAAAAATCTTTTATTTTGAAAAATGACCGGATTCTTTCGGTTACTTGTTAGTCATTTGAGAGCTAAAATGTAACCCACAAGGGGAGTGCACATAAAAAGAGGGAATGGGACATGTTTCAAAAAATAGCGGGGATTTTGGGTGAGACGAAGCCTGAGACTTCATTCTCCCAACTGGCGCACCACCTGTGGTTTTTTTATTTTATTTTTTTTATTTTTTAGAAAAGTTCAAGCTCTGCTTCCCAACCAACTTTATTTCAGCTGTTTAAAAATAATTTCACGGAGTGCTTATAATAATCATTGTTATTATTTACAGTAAAGAGTTATGTGCAGCAGAGAGAGATCGAGTGATCCTGGCACAGGCAAGCTGGTTCGGCTCATCATCAGCTCAAGGCCCTCACCCTCTCCACACGCAGACCATACAGCGAATGGGACTTCTCCCAGGAAGCACTGCCTGGTAAAACCCACCAAGAACTTTCCGGAGAATATGGAGACGCCAAAACTCTGCAGCATTCTGTCCCACACTGTCAGAATGGCTGGGGTCCCGGTAGCAAGCCAATGAACACCCTTGATGTTAATGAATGTCGTGTTAATGGCCGACTGATAGCTTGTGTCACGCACAAGACGAAGCCTGAAAACAATGGGGATTCGGATGACTTTGTACTTTGGATACAAGCGAGACATTTCAAAGGTGAGGTCCGCATATTTTGCATGCTTCTCCTGAACCTTGCCGTCAAAAGGGATCAAAAAAATCAATAATATGAATAATTCCATTTCATTTATCAAAAAGCACAAGATCAGGTTTGTTGGCTTCAATTCTCCTCAGGCTGTCTCTGGGACGATTCCAAAGAAACTTGAAATTATCATTTTCCATGACGCCCTGGACATGATCAGGGTCGTACCATGAATGGACCTCTGCGTCTGTAAGGTCACATTCTTGCTTATCCTTATCCATTGTATTATTGCCGGCATTCCTGTGTTTCGAACTGTGGACTGTTTTTATTGCTGTTGTGATGTTTTATGAGGCGGCATTCTTCCAGAGGAAAATTTTTACAGAGTAGTAAACGCTCGCCCCGAAGACACACTGTGATGTACGGTACAACTTTTAGGCTGTGAAACAAGTGACTCTAACCACTTTTTCGCACACACCTCCACTGTATTCAATTTGCATTACTTTAAAACAGTGATCTCCGCCACATCCCACCGCTTTAGCTTTATGCTCAGTGAAGAACACTGATGAGTAAACCAGACTCATTTCACTCGTGTGGTTTGGCATTGTCTGTTCCCGGAGTCCTCTGACATCGAGACACAGAGATACAGACGAGCTTAGAGATGAGGCAGTTGGGACAGAGTTTTCCTTACAATTTGGTGACTCAGACGTGAGACTCCTGATCAGGGAAGACAAGATTTGTTTGACTACCTGGTTAGCAGTATCTGAGCGTCAACCCATTCTTCAGAATGGACGGTTGACCCCTTTTTTCAGAAGGGACGGTTTCACCTCTTTTTCATCAGGGTGTTTTCTCATCAGGGTGTTTTCTCATCTTTCTCACAAGGGTCTTTTTCATCCGCAGTTCCGGGAATTGGGAAGAGCGCGATGAAAATAGATACGAATTCGTGTGTCTTGTATCTTGTGTATCAAGTGTTCGTGTGTGGGTAATTTTAAAGACAAATTATGGGTAAATCTAGATAATTTATCTGAATGGACTGAAGGGCTCCCTCAGATTCCAACTGCTCCCGCCAAGGGACATTTGATGCCGGATATTTGACGTCTGGCCATAGAATGATTTGGGAGGGGATAGAAGAATGTCGAAGATGTCGAAGAAGGGGAGGCGGGAGGCGTGTCTGTTGGCAGAGAGAGAAGAGGAAATGCGTGAGCCTCGGACTGAGAGTAGAGACTTTGAATGTGGAAATATGGCAAGGAAAAGATGGAGAGCTGGCTGACATGATGCAGAGGACGAAGGTGGACATACTGTGTGTTCTGGAGGACCAGGTGGAAAGGGAGCAAGCCTGGAAGCTTAGGAGAAGGGTTTAGGCTGTTTTATCACGGTATGAATGGGATGAGAAATGGAGTAGGGGTCATCTTGAAGGAGGAGTTTGTCAGGAATGTTCCAGAAGTGAAAAGAGTGTCAGGCAGAGTGATAAGTCTCAAGTCAGAAAATAAAGGTGTGATGGTGAATGTTGTTAGTGCTTATGCCCCACAGGCAGGATGTGAGCAAGACGAGAAGGAGAGATTCTGGAGTGAGTTCGATGACGTGATGCAGAGTACCCCCAAAGGTGAAAGAGTGGTCATTGGGGCAGACTTCAATGGACATGTTGGTGCTGGCGAGGAAGTGATGGACAGGTTTGTTGTCCAGGACAGGAACACAGAAGGACAGATGTTAATCGATTTTGCAAAAAGGATGGAAATGGCTGTGGTGAATACTTTCTTTAAGAAGAAACAGGAGCAGGGGTGACTTATGAAAGCGGGGGGCAGAGCACACAGGTCGACTACATCTTGTGTCGGCGATGTAATTTGATGGCAGTCAGTGACTGCAAAGGAGGAGTGGGTGAGAGTTTTGCCAAACAGCATCGGATGGTGGTGTGCAGGATGATGGTGATGGTGTGAAAGGTGAAAAAGGCAGAGGCAGAGCAAAAGACAAAGTGGTGGAAGCTGAAAAAGGAAGAGTGTCGTTTTGTCTTTAAGGAGGAGTTGAAACAGGCTTTCGGTAGTCAGGAACTGCTTCTAGATGACCGGTAGGAGAGTACGTGGTGTCCTCTGGAAAGAAAGGAGATAAGGAAACTTGGTGGTGGAATGAGGAAGTGCAGGAGTTTCTAAAAAAAGAAGAGATAAGCTCAGAAGAAGTGGAACACAGAGAGAAAAAAGAACAGAAGGAATGACCGTTGAGGACCAGGAGTAGCAAAGATTAGAAAGGGTGAAGTGAGAAGGACATTGAAGAGGATGAAGAGTGGAAAAGCAGTTTGCCCTGATGACATACCAGTTAGGTATGGACCTTTCTATGCGAGGGAGCAGTAGATGTTCTGACAAGAATGTTAAACGAAGTCTCAGAAAGTGAGTAGATGCCGGCGGAATTGAGGAGAAGTGTGTTTGTGCCCATTTTTAAAAACAAGGGAGATGTGCAGAGTTGTTGCAATTGCAGAGGGAGATAATTGATGAGCCAAACAATAAAGTTATGGGAAAGAATATTGGAGGCGAGACTAAGGGCAGAGGTCAGCATTTGTGAACAACAGTTTCATGCCAAGCAAGAGCACCACATATGCAGCGTTTGCCTTGAGAAGGTCAGAAGGACTTCATTGTACCTTTCTGGATCTGGAGAAAGCCTATGACAGGGTGCCGAGAAAAGAATTGTGGTCTTCTATGAGGAAATCTGGAGTGGCAGAGAAGTATGTTAGAGTGGTGCAGGACATGTATGAGAGATGTAAGACAGTGGCGAGGTGTGCTGTCGGTGTGACAGAAAAGTTCAAGGTGGAGGTGGGACTGCATCAAGGGTAACCTCTCAGCCCCTTCTTATTTGCTATGCTAATGGTTAAGAATCTCCACTGTGATGTTTGCAGATGACAACATCGTGATCTCAAGTGAGAAAGAGAACAAGTGGAGGAAAATCGAGAGAAGTGGAATGGAGGGGAATGAAGGTTAGTCTGAGTAAAACAGAATACATGTGTGTGAACTACAAGGACCCAAGAGGAACAGTGAGGTTAAAGAAGGTGGAGGATTTTAAGGATTTCGGCTCAACAATCAATGGAGAGCAATGGAAAGTGTCGAAAAGAGGTGAAGAAGCGCGTGCAGGCAGGAAGGAGAATGGATGGAGAAAAGTGTCCGGTGTGATGTGTGATAGGAAGGTTACGGCAAGAATGAAGGGAAACGTGTACAGGACGGTGATGAGGCCAGCGATGTTGTATGGTTAAGAAACAGTGGCACTGGGAAAAAGACAGAAGGCAGAGCTGGAGGGAGCAGAGATCAAAATGTTGAGGTTCTCTTTCGGAGTAACGAGAATGGATAGGATCAGGAATGAGTACATCAGAGGGACAGCACATGTGCGATGTTTTCGAGACAAAGTCAGTGAGGCTAGATTGAGATGGTTTGGACATGTACAGAGGAGGGACAGTGGGGTAGTAGGTTAGAACGACCAGGCAGAAGGCCCAGAGAGGAAGACCAAAGAGAAGATTTATGGATGTGGTGAAGGCGGACATGAAGGTCGTTGGAGGAAGAGTAGAAGATGCAGAGGATAGGGAGAGATGGAGGCAGATCATTTGCCCTGAAGGGAACAGCCGAAAGAAAAAGAAGAAGCCCACCAGGTCACCACTGCCTGGGATGAAAACAGGACAGCAAAATGAAATGATTTTTTTTTTTATATAAGAATGAACTTCAACTTATATTTAAGACTGTCATGCTTCAGAAGATAATTTCTCATGATGAAATATGTCACGTAACTCGAAATCATAACAATTTGTTCTGTGTCAGTTTGAATAGAATGGGATATCAGAGTCTCTTTTCCGAGCCTCAGTTTTGTCTCTAATCACATGAAAATCCAATGTTTTTCAAACGTTCACAGAACACAGTCATGGTTCTGGGTGGTGATGCATTTTCACGACAAGATCAGGTTGAAAATAGAACAATGTTTTCAGAAAAGTTGCTAGAAGAACATTTCGGCTTCACACTCAGATGATCTTTTTCTGCAGACGATTAAATCTCAAAGGGAGGATTGTAAATTAAATTAAGGTTAAGAGTAATTATGAATTTGTTATGAGACTGTCACGGCAGGAAGGCCATTATTGCTTATTTCTGCGACTCTTCATCCAAGACGACTGAGGAGTAATTTTTTTTAGACTGGAAAGAGCATCAACCGCCAAAATATAGTCACCACCAGCATTCAATTTGGAAAGAGCCTTTGATTGAATTATTACTGCAGTAATTGATCTGTTTCAGCTGGCAACATGATAGTTCACCCTAAAAAGTAAGTTAAGTTGCCTCGCAGTATAATTTGAATGAAATTGTTATGCGCTTAAGTTCAGAAAGTTTATTTTAGCATCAATAACCACAAACGGCTCTCGACTGGGAAAGTTTATGCGTTCGGATGCTCGTGGGATTTGAACCAATGCAGAGCAAATATTTTTGCCAAAACATTCGTTAACTTGTTTGGCTGAGCTTTCCAGGGGAAGTAAACAAGCAGCCAGCAACACGTTCGGTGATAAAACGGTGTGTTTCTCAGGACTTTTACTTTCAATTGGTTCTTTTTGGCAAGGCGCTGATCCCATTGATTTCATTAACATGAAAAAATTCTGGAGGAACCCCATTCAGTTTTAGATGCAAAACTATGGGCTTTCGGTCATATGAAGTCCTTGGGTGGAGTTTACCGATTGAGTGTGCGACGGCGACTGGTTGGCCTGAAAATCCACGTATCAATTGCAAGTGGCTAAAGCAAGTGGGACAATGCCCAACCCTTTGGATGCTTATAATTTATTACCCAACAAAATTTGCGAGATCAGCTCCGGCGATTACAGATCTCCATGCGCCGTGATGAAGATGATAATTTCCCTTCAAGTGGTCAGGTCCCTTCTCAAGAACCCAACGGTTCGGCTGGAGGCAGACACTAATTTTCAGATGAATGCTTCTCAATGAACTCAGCCCCCTGATGGCAACAATGAAAATTCCCATGGCTTTCCACTTTCTGATTTGACCAAGGATTTTCCCACATCTTCAGTTCATAATGATCATATTTTGTGTAACCGTTACTATCGAGGAATTTTTAACTAAAAAAGCTAGTGAAAATTGCAATAAAATCTTTTCCACAAAATGAAATTGATAAATTAAAGGAAATCATTTCTGTAACTCTTGACGAGTGTTCCCTGCATGATGTCAATTGTTGTAGTTTGCCACTATTCGAACTTTAGAGGAATTACAAACAGTTTCCAAACCTTATGGAAAAAGCTAGAAAAAGCTTATTTTTATTCTTGAATGGACGAGGAGAACTCCTTCGTTCTGTCACGGTCGCACAAATACTCCTCCCAAAAAAAGGAGACTTGACAGAGCCTTAAAATTACCACCCTGTATGCCTGAATACAATATACAAAATCTTTACAGGGTGTTACCCGGAGCAAACGGGAACCAGTTTTCAGTTGTTGGTCCAGAAAATGATACTTAAAGCGGCTAAAACTTACCACCGCAACCTCTCAATGTGCTGGATTGACGACAAAAAAGCATACGACTCTTGACCCTCATGAATGGACTCTTAAGTCTTTGCAATGTGTTGGCCAACCTGAGCGATTACCCAGCTTTATATGTCCTCGCAAGGTTCGGTTCAACCTTCAGAACCTATTAAAATTAAGAGATGATTATTCCAGGGAGATTCAGATTGACCTCTGCTTTTTTTGTTTGTCACTTAATCCCTTAAGCTTTTTGCTCAATAAGGAGGAAGGTTATCATCCATGACCTCCAGAGCACAGATTCCTCCGGCATCTGTTCACTTTCGAAGACCTTGTTGAATATTCTTGTCAGAAAATCTACTGCTACCTTCCCGAGACAATTCCATACCTCAACTGGTATGTCATCAGGGCCAACTGCCTTGCCACTCTTCATCCTCTTCAATGCTCTCCTCACTTACTAATCTTTGCTACTTCCTGGTCCTCAACTGTCACCCCTTCTTTTCTCTCTCATTTTCCTCATTCATCAGCTCTTCAAAGTACTCTTTCCATCTTCCCAGCACACTTCTGTCATCAGTCAATACATTTCCCTCTCTGTCCTTTATCACTCTAACTTGCTGCATGTCTTTCCCATCTCTATTTCTCTGCTGTGCTAACCTGTACAAATCATTTTCTCCTTCCTTACTGTCTAACCGATCATACAAGTCATCAGACGCTCTCTGTTTGGCCTTCACACCGCTCCCTTCGGCTTACGCTGTGTCTCCCTGTACTCCTGTACTTCGGTCCTCTCTGTGTCCCACTTCTTCTTTGCTAACCTCTTCTTTTGTACACACTCCTGCATTTCCTCATTCCACCACCAAGTTTCCTTATCTACTTTCCTTCCAGAGGAGTACTCTCCTACCGGTCTCCCTGATCACATTGGCTGTGGTTGTCCAGTCATCTGGAAGCACTTCCTGACCACTCAAAGCCTGTTTCAACTCCTCCTTGAAGACAACACGACCCTCTTCCTTTTTCAGCTTCCACCACTTTGTCTTCTGCTCTGCCTTTGCCTTTTTCACCTTTCTCACTATCAGAGTCATTCTGCACACCCCACTCTTCCTTCACGGACTTCCTTCAAATTCCATCGCCGACACAAGATATAGTCCACCTGTGTGCTCTTTGCTCCGCTTTCACAAATCACCCGATGCTCCTGTTTCTTCTTGAAGAAAGTATTCACCACAGCCATTTCCATCCTTTTTGCAAAATCGATCAACATCTGTCCTCCTGTGTTCCTGTCCTGGCACATCACTTCCTCGTTCCCTCTGTTGCCTGCACCAACATGTCCTTTTAAGTCTGCCCCGATGACCACTCTTTCACCTCTGCGGGTGCGCTGCATCACTTCATCGAAGTCACTCCAGAATCTTTCTTTCCAGCTTACATCTTGCCTGTGGGCATAAGCACTCACAACATTGACCAATCACGCCTTCAATTTCTAACTTGAGACTCATCAATCTGTCTGACACTCTTTTCACTTCCAGAACATTCCTGACAAACTCCTCCTTCAAGATGACTCCTCCTCCATTTCACTTCCCATCCAGACCGTGATAAAATAGCTTAAACCCTGCTCCGAAGCTTTTCGCTTTGCGATCTTTCCACCTGGTCTCCTGAACACACAGTATGTCCACTTTCCTCCTCTGCATCATGTCAGCCAGCTTTTTTAGTTCCAACATTCAAAGTCTCGGAACTTGAGACTCTCAGTCGACGGAAACGCCTCCCGCCTCTCCTTCTTCGATGTCTTCGACAACAGCAGTCAGTAATATTTGATCCATGATAGGTGTGCGGCTGAGGAGGCTGGGAGATAGGACGTGACACAGCGTAGTGTAAATCCGAAGCTTTGATGAGTTCGCACTGCCTGCCTGGCAGACTGAGGATGGGAGCCAGAGGTCAAGCTTTAGGAAGGGTGTTGCAGAACGCCGTCCAAACTCTAGATGCAAATTGGGGGCCCCGAGCCGAAATGACGTTCTGGGGGATGCCATGGAGGCAAAAGCATTGTTGGACCAGGAGACCAACTGTTCCCATCGCCAAGGAGAGTTTGGGTCGGGCAACAAAGTGAACCAACTTGGAGAACCGGTCCACCAGTGTCATATTAACTGTATTGCTTTTGGAAGGCGGTAACCCCAGAAGTCCACCGCAATGTTCGACCAGGGACGAGGTGGAACGGGTAAAAGGTTGAATGGGGCTCGTGGGCTCAAGATGGAAGAACTTGCACCGGGCACAGGTGGGAGGAGCGCCCACAAACTTCCTGGTGTCCTGGTGGTATTGTTGCCCACCAGAAGCGTTGTTGGAGGAGGAAGAGCGTTCGGTAGACAACGCTGTGGCAGGCGAATTTGAATGAGTGAGCCCTCTGGTGAGCACTGGGCGGGGGAATGCATCGTCAACCTTTGGGGCGCACGACGTGCTCTGGTTCCCCCTGTTGGGCATCCTGAACGAGCCGCTCGACCTCCCATCATGCGGCTTGGAGTGTTCGAGAGGCGGGCAGGATGGTAGGGTCTTCCCCCGAGGAGAACTGCCCAGAGAGAGCGTTCGTTTCGTCCGGGAGCCGAATCGGTACGTTCGCGTTAAGGTTCAATGCAGCCATGAGGTGGGGGCGGGGGTGGGGGGTGGGGGCACCTTCTTGTGTCTCTTCCCCTTGTGCAGGTCCCAAGCCCGGAGAAATGCATAGGGTTTGTGTCTTGAAAGGCATCCGACGAAAAAACAATGCCAAACTTTTATGATGCCGGATCGGTCGAGCCCCGCGTTAACAACGACCGCCATCAGTGCTGTCAAGCAACAGGGTGCTGATGGAAATTAGACTACTGTTGGTCGAAGAGGCGGGAGGCGTCCACAGGCAGAGAGAGGGGCGGAAAGGATCGAGGTCGAGATCTGAGAGTCAGGACTGAGATAAAGAGAAGAATTAAGTGTTTTTCAGCCTTAAAGACTGGTATTGTATACAGAAAAAATCTCTTAATTTTCTGTTACATTTTGAAGCATTGTGGTAACATGGGAATTACATTTGTAATTTCATTAGTTGTATTTTGAAATTTCAGGTATCTTACATATGGTGAATATGATGCTCTAATGTCTTCAGTTCTTCAACAACATCCTCATCAAGGATGATTGTTTGGATTGATCATCAATGTGATTGGCTTCTGCAGATACTCTGGAAAGGATGTACATTATTCGCTACTGTTTTGTACTGTACTTGTATGATGATTTTAATTTGTGATCTTTGAATCATTGGTCATTTTAAAATTAGAAGATACAAAATGGTTTAATGTTTACTGAAAAACTGTTCATTACTTTTATCACAGTTACCCATAGTAATTTGACCACACATTCAGAACTAACATGCACAATATGATCACCAACAGTCAAGTGGATTATATGTCTACAAATCTGATACCTATAAACTTGGTAGTACAATGTTCAGTTCAGTTCATTTTCTGTAACCGCTTAATCCTAATTAGGGTCGTGGGGAGGCTGGCGCCCATCCCAGCCAACTTCGGGCGAGGACAGAGTACACCCTGGACAGCTCACCAGGCCATCGCAGGACGGAAACACGCTGATGGCTTTTCAGCCTACTCTTGTCGAAAGTCAGCAATGGTTCTTTTACATGCCTCACACCATAGACAGTGAGAGACATGGCCGGCCTTTGATAACCCAGTTAGCTGCACTGGGGAGGACAGTGACAATCTTGTGGGGAGTGGGGATCGAACCCCCAACCTTTGGATCAGTGATCCAGTTCCCCATACCACTAGACCACCACTGCCTGGTAGTACAATGAGTACTAATCAATCCTTTGATTGACTGTAATTAATTTTTTCCTTAACACTGATTATATACATAATACTCATAAATGAACAGTGATCAATACTCTGATTTTAAAAACCTGACCTTGATCCCTGTCAGCTGTCCAGATCAACATTAAGTCTCTCTTCCAGGTCCAAGGTCTTAGAAAAAAAGTTGGCAGTTATGCTCATATCCTATGGAGGAATAACCTTCATAAAATGCACCAGGGAGGACAGTGGTGGTCTGGTGGTAAAGGTGCTGGATCGCTGATCCTAAGGTTGGGGGTTCAAGCCTCAGTCTGAATGGATTGTCACTGTCCCCTTAGTGCAGCTAACTGGGTTATCAAAGGCTGGCCATGCCTTTCACTGTCGATGTTGTGAGTTCATGGAAAAAAGCACCATTCCTTACTTTCGACAAAAGTAGACTGCATAGCCGTTAGTGTGTTTCCGCCCTGTGATGGCCTGGCGAGCTGTCCAAGGTGTACTCTGCCCTTGTCCGGAGTCTGCTGGGATGAGCGCCAGCCTCCCCGCAACCCTAATTAGGATTAAGCAGTTAAGAAAATGAATAAATTAATGAAAATGCACAATTCAGGGTTTAGGCCTCATCATTGCACAGAGTTGCACTTATGAAGTGGAAAATGAGTTGCTGCTGAACTGTTATCAGGGCTGTGTTTACATGTTTATTGTACTTGTTTATGTTACCTGATCTTAGTCTGTCTGTCTGTCTTCCTTTCGGCTTTTACTCTTTTACTACGCCTTTTACTCGGGAGTCGCCACAGCGAATCATCTGATTCGCACGTTTGATTTGGCAGAGGTTTTTACATCGGATGTCCTTCCTGTCACAACCCTTTTTAGCAAGGGACAGAAACACGCTGACGACTACTCTTTACGAAAGTCAGCAATGGTTCTTTTACATGCCTCTCACCATCGACAGTGAGAGACATGGCCCGCCTTTGATAACCCAGTTAGCTGCACTGGGGGGACAGTGACAACCCTGTGGAGAGTGGGACTCGAACCCCCAAACTTTGGATCAGCGATCCAGCGCCCTATACCACGAGACCAACACTGCCCCATATTACCTGATCTCAGTGAAATTTTGAAACAACTGACACTACATTATTCTTGAAGAGTGAATATATTTAGATATTTAATTTGAAGATATTTGAAGATATTTAATGTATATGTATATTTTTAACTGACCATGATAAATTTTTAAATGTAAATGGGGACTTCTGCGTACAAACCAATGTTAAGTTTGGTGTTCCACAAGGTGTTGTTCAGGGCTCTCTACTTTTGTATTTATACATGTCGGTTCAGTTCAGGACCCTCTTATTTTTGTCTTTATACATGTTCCCTTTAGGTAATGTTATTTGTGAACTTGATGTTAGCTTTCATACTGATGATGGTGGTATGGTTCTTCAAAGCCAGATGTGTGAATAGCTGAACAAAATTGAAAACTGTGTTAAGTAAATTAAAAGGTGGCTGTTTATTAACTTCCTCTTATTAAATTTTAATAAGAGAGAAGTGCTTGTATTCAGACCTTCCTGGTTATGTAATTACTTTGGATTGTGTTTCAGTTTCATCATGTGCAGCAGTCAAAGATTTTGTTGGATTATTCACCCCAGACTGGTTTGAATATAATGAAAGTAAACGATTTTACTTAGATTGCCTTCTTTCATCTCAGGAATATTGAAAAAAAGGAATATGATGTCACACCGTGGTGCAGGAAAATTTGAGATTAAATTGATATACTGTTTGGATGTTCTCATCGCTGCCCCAAAACTATTGTTACTCCAGAATGCAGCAGGAGCCTCTACTAGAACAAGAAGATGAGCGCCCATCACCCCATTTTAACTACACTGCACTTGGCCCAAAATAAAATTGACATCCTATATAAAATCCTGCTTTTAACATATAAAGCATTGTAATGCACCTGCCTCGATTCAGAGGTGCAGGTTACTTATGTAATTTCATCTCATTTACCAAACTGCTTCATCTATTAGGGTCAGGGACGCTGAAGCCGATCTTAATCAACACTGAGTGAAGGCACTGAATATCTTTCCAGACTGAATTTTTTTTATTTATTTAAACATATTTTATTCAGTCAAGAAAACTATATTTTAGAAAATAATATTTTAATCATGTATTGGGCTGACTGTAATCATCGTGGTTTCTTAATTCGTAGTCAGTTCGGGATCCCACTTCAGGAGGAAGGAGATCATAAGGAAAACGTAGCGCAGTGCCAGTATGAATTTTATAAAATAACGATAATTTACGAATTCTCCTTCTTTCTGAGAGCAAGTCCCAACCAGTTTCAGAATAAAGTGAATTTGGAGACGCATACCTCGGTAGACCAGTAACCTTACCAGCTGCTTCGAGCTGCAATTTTTCTAATTTATTGGCTTGTTCAATAGAACACCCATCCCAAACCTCACATGCATACTCAAAATGTGGTCTTATAAATACTGTGTATATTTTCGATAAAGTGGTTCTGTGAAGCAAAAACTTTAATTTTCAAAATAATCCAAACATTTCTTCAGTCTTTTTAACAATATTTTCAATGTAATGGTGCCAACTCCAATCAGACGAGAAGGTTAAACCTAAATGTTTTTGAAAATCAACAATCTTTACTTGACAATGACTTCAGTTTTTTCAGGGTTATACAAACTTCACCAACCGTTCGCCCAATTACATAAAAGTGTCACATTTTTATTCATGATTGATTCTATTTATTGCTTTCTTTGGAAAATGTTCCCAGTGACATGTCGTAGGCAAATAGACGAGTAATACAATGTAGTACATCTGATACTTCATCAACGTAAACAACAAAAAGGAAAGGACTGACTCCCCCTTTCAATACAAAAGGCTTGGATAATGAGCGATCAACAAAAACTGCGATCACTTACATAACTATTCAACATCATCATTTTATTTATTTTATTTATTCAAACATACATCATGTGTAGGCGATGTAATTTGAAGGAAGTCAGTGACTGCAAAGTAGTAGTGGGTGAAAGTGTTGCCAAACAGCATAGGATGGTGGTGTTAAAGAAAGTGAGCAGATGCCGGAGGAATGGAGGAGAAGTGTGCTTGCGCCCATTTTTAAGAACAAGGGAGATGTACAGAGTTGTGGCAACTACAGAGGGATAAAGTTGATCAAGTTGTCGGAAATAATAGTGGAAGCAAGACTAAGGGCAGAGGTCAGCGTTTTTGAACAACAGTTTCATACCAAGAAAGAGCACCAGAGATGCAGTGTTTGCCTTGAGGATGTTAATGGAGAAGTACAGAGAAGGTCAGAGGGCGCTACATTTGTTGATCTGGAAAAAGCATATGACAGGGTGCCGAGAGAAGAACTGTGGTATTGCATGAGGAATTCTGGAGTGGCAGAGAAGTATGTTCGAGTGGTGCATGACATGTCTGCGAGATGTAAGACAGTGTTGAGGTGTGCTGTCGGTTTGACAGAAGAGTTCAAGGTGGAGGTGGGACTGCATCAAGGGTCAGCTCTGAGCCCCTTCTTGTTTGCTATGGTGATGAACAGGCTGACAGACGAGGTCAGACAAAATTCCCCATGGACTATGATGTTTGCAGATGACATTGTGATCTGTAGTGAGAGCAGAGAACAAATGAAGGAAAATCTAGAGAGGTGGAGGTATGCCCTGGAAAGAAGGTTAGCCTCATTAAGACAGAATACATGTGGGTGAACCACAAGGACCCAAGAGGAACGGTGAGGTTACAAGGAGCAGAGATAAGGAAGGTGGAGGATTTTAACTTCTTTGGCTCAACAATCCAGAGCAATGGAGAATGTGGAAAAGAGGTGAAGAAGCATGTGCAGGCTGGTTGGAATAATTGGAGAAAAGTGTCCGGTGTGATGTGTGATAGGAAGGTATCGGCAAGAATGAAAGGAAACGTGTGCAAGACGGTGTTAAGGCCAGCGATGTTGGATGGTTTAGAAACAGTAGCCTTTGGGAAAAGACAGGAGGTAGCAGAGATGAAAATGTGGAGATTCTTTTGGGAGTGACGAGAATGGACAGGATTCGGAATGAGTACATCAGAAGGACACAGCCCATGTAAGATGTTTTGGAGACAAAGTCAGAGAGGCGAGATTGAGATGGTATGGACATGAACAGAGGAGGGACAGTGAGTATATACCAATATATTATTTTAAAAGGTTCTTTTTCTTCTTTTCCTTTCGGCTTTTCCCTTCAGGGGTCGCCACAGCGAATGCCTCCATCTCACCCAATCCTTTGCATCTTCTTTCTCTTACACCAATGACAATAGGATGCTGAGGCTGGAACGACCAGGCAGAAGGCCGAAAGGAAGACAAAA
This sequence comes from Plotosus lineatus, assembly GCA_024760905.1. Taxonomy (NCBI): domain Eukaryota; kingdom Metazoa; phylum Chordata; class Actinopteri; order Siluriformes; family Plotosidae; genus Plotosus; species Plotosus lineatus. The sequence continues at coordinate 53,824,664 of CM045733.1, read as the reverse complement.
GAGACGATTCATGGATGTGGCCATGAAGGTCATTGGTGTAAGAGAAAGAAGATGCAAAGGATTGGGTGAGATGGAGGCATTCGCTGTGGCGACCCCTGAAGGGAAAAGCCGAAAGGAAAAGAAGAAAAAGAACCTTTTAAAATAAATTAAATTCTTTTCAGACAGTCCGTTTTGGATGATATTTAAAACCAGAATTCTTGAAATACACAGGTTTCATATAAGGTTAAAATTTCCTATACGGCAGTCTAACAATATAATCTTCCATTTTGATAAGGCGGATTGTAGATTACAATAACAACAAAAGATTGGAGGTTGCACAAGAATCTGTCGGCTCACATGCAACCCTCTGCCATGAGTCAGTGGTACTGTTTCTCTCATTGTGTAACTTTTTTCTTGTTTTTTTTTGGATAAGCTGTTGCCAACTCACATCACAGAAATACATTTTTTACATTATCCACATTGTGACAAGTCAGGATGACTTGTTTCGGGCACAGTTTGCACACTGGTATCAGCTGCTGTGGCTGGCCACCAGAAATGTTGTGGGAGGAGGAAAAGGGTCCAGTGATCCCTGGGGAGGCAGGCCAATTTGGACGCCTTTCCTGTTCGAGCAGGTGGAGGAACATATGATCGTCCCTCGGGACACCCTTCAGGCTTTGGTTCCCCCTGCTGAGCGTCTTTTCCCAGGCGCTCCACCTCGACACGAAGACGCTCCGAACACACAGGAGGCAGGCACGATGATGTCTGTGGTGGTGTCTTCCCCGAGGGAGTACTGCCGGGCGAGAACGGTCTGGTTTTGTATTTCATGAGCCTGGGATGGTACTACGTGAAGGCAAAAACTGAACCTCCCCAGGGAGAGGAACTATTGCCTGCCTGGAGTTCAACCTCTGAGTCGAACAGAGGTAGGACAGATCTTTGTGGTCGGTCGAGACAATGAATGGGGTGCCAGGACCACTGCCAGCAGCTCACGACTTTTCAAGTCATAATTTCGTTTTACTGCTGTCAGACGACGGGAAATTAACCAAACAGGTGTGGTTTCTGGTCTGCAGGAAAGTGCTGGAAGACGACAGCCCCCATTCCCGAATCGACGCCATCAACATCAACCAGGAACTGCAGTCTGGGAGGATCACGATGACTCATGGAAAGTATGGTATTGAAGAATCTGGTTTTTAATCTGTCAAACACTCTCTGAGCACGAGGGGACCATTGAAAGGGTGTTTTCACTGATGTTCGCTGTATTCGGGGGGCTGTGGGTAGCTCTCGTCTGATAGGAACCTCCTGTCAGGTTCGCAAACTCAACAAACCTTTGTTGATGTTTACGTGTCACTGGAACTGGCCGCTCTGCCACCACTTCCACCTTCTCCGGATATGGTTCTCACTCCCGTTTTCCACCATGTGGTTATTAAAGCTGAGAAATGTGTGTCATGTGTCCACAGTGGTCTTTCTTGGTTAAGAAAGACCACTGTGGACACATGACACACATTTCTCAGCTTTAATGTATAATTTATTCTTAAGAAGTTTTTAAGGACCATTCTTCCATGGGAAAGCTGTTCATAGTGATTTTTTGGAGAAGTTTCAAATGTCGGATGGGCAAACAAAAACGAATGCAGCCGTGAGGGGGGGCTCTCCCTCACGCCGGTTCCAAGCCCGGATAAATGCAGAGGTTGCGTCAGGAAGGGCATCCGGCGTAAAAATCCATGTCAAATAAAACATGCGAATCACAAGAAAGAATGACATACCGGATCGGTCGAGGCACGGGTTAACAACGACCGCCATCAGTGGTGTCAACCAACAGGGTGCTGATGGAAATTGGACAGTTGTTGGTCGAAGACGTCGAAGAAGGAGAGGCGGGAGGCGTGTCCGTTGCCAGAGAGAGAAGAGGAAAGGCATGAGTCTTGGACTGAGAGTCGGTACTTTGAATGTTGGAACTATGGCAGGAAAAGATAGACAGCTGGCTGACATGATGCAGAGGAGGAAGGTGGACATACTGTGTGTTCAGGAGACCAGGTGGAAAGGTAGCAAGGCGAGAAGCATAGGAGCAGGGTTTAAGCTGTTTTGTCATGGTGTGGATGGGAAGAAAAATGGAGTCGGAGACAAAATGAGTTTCTCAGGAACATTCCTTCGAGAAGTGAAAAGAGTGTCAGACAGAGTAATGAGCCTCAAGTTAGAAATTGAAGTTGTGGTGTTCAATGTTGTGAGTGCTTATGCACAACAGACAGGATGTGAGAGAGAACAGAAGGAGAGATTCTTGAGTGAGTTAGATGAAATGATGCAGAGTCACCCCAGAGGTGAAAGAGTGGTCATTATTGGGGCAACAGAGGGGACGAGGAAGTGATGAGTAGGTTTGGTTTCCAGGACAGGCACGCAGAAGGACAGATATTGGGAGATTTTGCAAAAAGGATGGAAATGGCTGTGGTGAATACTTTCTTCCAGAAGAGAGAGAGGAGCATGGGGTGACTTCTAAAAGTGGAGGTAGGAGCACACAGAGATACGACATCTTGTGCAGGCGATGTAATTTGAAGGAGGTCAGTGACTGCAAAATAGTAGCGGGAGAGAGTGTTGCCAAACAGCATGGGATGGTGGTGTGCAGGATGATGCTGATGGTGAGGAAGGTGAAGAAGGCAAAGGCAGAGCAGAAGACAAAGTGGTGGAAGCTGAAAAAGGAAAAGTGTCGCGTTGTCTTCAAGGAGGAGTTGAAACAGGCTTTGGGTGGTCAGGAACTGCTTCCAGATGACAGGACAACCACAGCGATTGTGATCAGGGAGACAGGTAAGAGGTAAGTGGTTGACTTGTTGTGTCATCTGGAAGGAAAGTAGATAAGGAGACTTGGTGGTGGATTGAGGAAGTGCAGGAGTGTGTACAAAGGAAGAGGTCAAAACTAAGAAGAAGTGGGACATTGAGAAAACCGAATAGAGTAAACAGGAGTACAATGAGAACAGCAGAAGGCATAGGTCGCAGTGTCAAAGGCCAAACCGAGAGCGCCGATGATGACTTGGATGCTCGGTTGAAATGTAAAGAGGGAGAAAATGATTTATGCAGGTTAGCACAGCAGAGAAATAGAGATGGGAAAGAAGTGCAGCAAGTTAGATTGATAACGGACAGAGAGGGAAATGTATTGAATGAGAGAAGTGTGCTGGGAAGATAGAAAGAGTACTTTGAAGAGCTGATGAATGAGGAAAATGAGAGAGAAAAGAGTGGAAGAGGTGACTGTTGAGGACCGGGAAGTAGCAAAGATGAGTAAGGGTGAAGTGAGGAGGGCATTGAAGAGGATGAAGAATGGAAAGGCAGTTGGTAGCAGGAGATTTTCTGACAAGAACATTCAACAAGGTCTTAGAGAGTGAGAGGATGGCAGAGGAATGGTGGAGAAATGTGATGGTGCCCATTTTAATAAACAAGGGAGACGTGGTCAGAGTTGATGAGCCACACGATGAAGTTATGGGAATAGTGGAAGCTCGACGAAGAACCGAGGTCAGCATTTGTGAACAACAGTTTGGTTTCATGCCAAGAAAGAGCACCACAGATGCAAATGTTTGCCTTGAGGATGTTCATGGAGAAATACAGAGAAGGTCAGCGTGAGCTGCATTGTGCCTTTGTGGATCTGGAGAAAGCAGATGACAGGGTGCCGAGAGAGGAACCGTGGTATTGCATGAGAAAGTCTGGAGTGGCAGAGAAGTATGTTCGAGTGGTGCAGGATGTATGAGAGATGTAAGACAGTGGTGAGGTGGGCCGTCGGTGTGACACAAGAGTTCAAGGTGGAGGTGGGACTGCATAAGCTCTCAGCCCCTTCTTGTTTGCTATGATGATGGACAGGCTGACAGACGAGGTCAGACAAAATTCCCCATGGACTATGATGTTTGCAGATGACATTGTGATCTGTAGTGAGAGCAGAGAACAAATGAAGGAAAATCTAGAGAGGTGGAGGTATGCCCTGGAAAGGAGGGGAATGAAGATTAGCCTCAGTAAGACAGAATTCATGTGCATGAATGACAAGGACCCAAGAGGAACAGTGAGGTTCCAAGGAGCAGAGAGAAGAAAGTTGGAGGATTTTAAGAACTTCGGCTCAACTGTCCAGAGCAATGGAGACCGTGGAAAAGAGGGGACAAGAAGCGTGTGCAGGCAGGTGAATGGTTGAAGAAAAGTTTCCGGTGTGATGTGTGATAGGAGGGTAACGAGAAGAATGAAAGGAAAAGTGTACAAGACGGTGTTGAGGCCAACGATGTTGTATGGGTTAGAAACAGTGGCCCTGGGGAAAAGACAGGAGGCAGAGTTGGAGGCAGCAGAGATGAAAATGTTGAGGTTCTCTTTGGGAGTAACGAGGATAGATAGGAATAGGAATGAGCACATCAGAGGGACAGCACATGGAAGACGTTTTGGAGACAAAGTCAGAGAGGCTATATTGAGATGGTTTGGACATGTACAGAGGAGGGATAGTGAGTATATTGGTAATAGGATGCTGAGGCTGGAACGACCAGGCAGAAGGCCGAGAGGAAGACCAAAGAGACGATTCATGGATGTGGTGAAGGAGTACATGAAGGTCGTTGGTGTAAGAGAAGAAGATGCAAAGGATAGGGTGAGTTGGCGGCAGATGACTCGCTGTGGCCTGAAAGCAAAAGCCCAAAGGAAAAGTTGAAGACGAGTTAAACAAAAACGATTTGGTTCAGCATGTCTCAACATTGACCAATGTTTGGAGAACCGCAGGGGTGTTCGTCAAACAAAAAAAGCATTCCCAGGTATTCAACGTGCCCCAGGTGTTTGTCAAAGCTGTTTTCCCATTTGCCTCCCTCCCAAATCCGGACCAGGTTGTAAGCATTCTTCAAGTCTAATTTTGATAAGATTGCGGCATCGAGGAGAGGAGTAAAGGCCGAGTCAATGAGAGAGAGATATGGTATTTGTTTTTTACTGATGAGTCAGTCCTGTGTCATCGATGCAGGGTCTCAGAGTCTTAACCTTTTTTGAGACGAAGAGAAATCCAGTGCCTCCTGGAGATGATGAGGGAAGGCGAAGGCCGCTGCCAGCAAGTCAGTGATGTATCTTTCCATGGCCTCCCTGAATTGCCACCTTATCTGGTGGAGGGGTTTGCGTGACCTAATGATCCTCGGAGATGGGCTGTCGGGGACATAATGCCTTTGGAAGGGTCACCCAAGGCAAACAGGTCCTGGAGACAACATTTCCACTTCTCAACAAACAAATGCAATATATAATAGACCTTATAGAAATTTTATTTGTCCGAGCTCTTTTTGGAGGTCAATGAAAATTATTTTCTTCTTTTATAAACTACAAATCAAACCCACTCATATTTCAATCATGTCATTAACTAAGATACACTAAGATATTACACTAAGATACAGTTCAAGATTTATGTCCAGACAAAGTGCGATTCAGACGACCCCTATTCAGAACACCTCTCTGCCATCTCGGAGTAAACATTTGAAGCAGTCTCCCTTGCCTGGACGTGGGTCACCGGGGTTCTCTCCTGGAGCCAGGCCCAGGGGAGGGGCTCGAAGGCGAGAACTTGGTGGTTGGGCTTATGCCCATGGAGCCTGGCCGGGCTTAGCCCGAAAACGAGACATGGGTCCACCCTCCCATGACCCACCACCCGTGGGAGGAGTTTTTGGGGTCGGGTGCAGTGTGAGTTGGGTGGCAGCCAAAGGCATGGGTTCTGTCGGACCGATCCTCGGCTGCTGACTCTGACCCTCGGGACATGGAATGTCACCTCTCTGGCGGGAAAGGAGCCTGATTTGGTGGGAGAGGCAGCGAGCCAGTGTGGGTATTCTTGTTGACCCCCCCCCCGTCTCGGTGCCCAAATGTTGGAGTTCTCCCCGGTTGACGAAAGGGCAGTTTCCCTCCGTCTTCGGGTGAGGTGACGGGTCCTGACTGTTATTTGTGCTTATGCACCAAATGACAGTTCAGAGGACCCACCCTTTTTGGAGTCTTTGGGGGGGGGGGGGTGTTGGAGAACGCTCCCTCGGGAGACTCGCTCATTGTCTTCGAGACTTCAACGCCCATGTGGGCAACGATAGTGTGACCTGGAAGGGTGTGACGGCCTCTCCAGTCTGAATCCGAATGCTGTTTCGTTGTTGGACTTCTGTGCTCGTCATAGTTTGTCTATCACGAACACCATGTTCGAACATAAGGGTGTCCATAAGTGCACTTGGCACCAGGACACCCGAGGTCGCATTTCGATGATTGACTTTATAGCCGTGTCATCGGACTTGCGACCATATGTTCTGGACACTCGGGTGAAGAGAGGAGCTGAGCTGTCTACCGATCACTACCTGGTGGTGAGTTGGCTTCGGTGGTGGGGGAGGTTGCCTTCCAGAATTGGCAGGCCCATGCGTGTTATCAGGCTAACTGGCTAACTCTCAGTGTTATCCGAGAGTCCTTTCACTCCCACCTCCGGAAGCGACAACCACGTTCCGGAGGAGGCGGGGGACATGGAATCCGAATGGGCCATGTTTCGTGCCTCCATTGCTGAGGCGACAGCCCACAGCTGTGGCCGTCAGGTCGTCGGTGCTTGTCGTGGCGGTAATCCCCGAACCTGGTGGTGTACACCTGCGGTGAAGGGGGCCGTCCGGCTGAAGAAGGAGGCCTATCGGGTTTTATCCTGTGGGACTCCTGAGGCAGCAAACGGGTACCGGCAGGCCAAACGTGCTGCAGACGAGGCTGTCGCAGATGCAAAATCTCGGGCGTGAGAGGTGAGGGTCTGGAGAGTTGGAACCTCAAAAACTTCAAAAACCTCAAAAAAACTCAAAAAGGTTCTGGGCCACCATCCGACGCCTCAGGAGGGGGAAGCAGTTCTTCACAAACACTGTTTACAGTGGAGGTGGGGAGCTGCTTACCTTGACTGGGGATGTTGTTGAGAGGTGGAGGGAATATTTTGAGGACCTCCTCAATCCCATCAACACGCCCTCCATGGAAGAGGAAGACTCTGGGGGTTCGGGTGAGGGTCCGCCCATCACTGGAGTGGAAGTCACTGAAGTTGTCAAAAAGCTCCTCAGTTGTTTCGCGCCGGGGTTGGACGAGATCCGCCCGGAGTATCTCAGGGCTCTGGATGTTGGAGGACTGTCTTGGGTGACACATCTCTGCAACATCGCGTTTCTGCATCATTCTGCTGTACGTCTGGATTGGCAAACTGGGGTGGTGGTCACAATTTTTAAGAAGTGGGACCGGAGGATGTGTTCCAATTGTCGGGGAATTACACTCCACAGCCTCTCGTGAAAAGAAAATATGATGGGTATTTGATGCGAGGATCCGACCTATGGTCGAACCACGGATTCAGGAGGAGCAATGTGATTTTCGTCCTGGCCGAAGCACTCTTGACCAACTCGATAAGCTCCACAGGTTCTGAGGGGGCATGGGAGTTTGCCCGATCTGTCCACATTTGCTTTGTGGATTTGGAGAAGGCTTTCGACCATGTCACTCGTTGATCTTGCGGGCCGTGCTTTTGGCGGATGATGTTGTCCTTTTGGCTTCATCAATTCGGGACCTCCAGCTTTCATTAGAGCGATTTGCAGCCGAGTGCAAATAAACCCGAGATGAAGATCAGTCCCTCTAAGTCTGAGGCCATGATGGTGGAATGCACCCTCCGGGTCGGCAATGAGGTCCTGCCCCAAGTGGAGGAGTGAAAGTGTCTTTGGTCTTGTTTACGAGTGAGGGAAGGATGGAGCGAGAGATCGACAGACAGAAGCCAAAAGGCGAAGCTCTCAATTTACCAGTCAATCTCCGTTCCAACCCTCACCTATGGTCATGAGCTTTGGGTAATGACCGAAAGCACAAGATCACGGATAAAAGCGGCTGAAATGAGTTTCCTTCGACGGGTGGCGGAGGGAGACCTCAGAGATAAAGTGAGCAGCTCTGACATCCGGGGAGGTCTCGGAGTCGATCCGCTGCTCCTCCGCATTGAGAGGGGCCAGCTCGGGCATCTGGTCCGAATGCCCACGAGACGCCTCCCTGATGTGGTGTTTCGGTGGATTTTGAATGTTGGAACTATGAAAGGAAAGCTTAGAAGAAGAAGAGGAACATGATGCAGAGGCGGAACGTGGACGACCGCCATCAGTCCTCTTCACCAACAGGTGCCGGTGAAAAGAGGACGACGGGTGATTGCAGAAGGGGGGGGGGGGAAGAGACATGTCCGTCGGCAGAGAGTGAAGAGGAAAAACATGAGTCTCGGACTGCGAGTCGCGACTGTGAACGTTGGAACAATATAACAAATAATAAAATATATAATATATAATAAAAACAAATAGGAAAACCAAGACAGAAATAGAGACATGCAGAAAAGGAGGGTTCTCGTCTTCCGACCAGCTTAGGAGAAAATTTTAAGATTTTTTTTTTTATGAGGATGGGAAGGAAAATGGAGCAGGGTATCTTGAAGGAGTCGTTTGTGAAGAATGTCAGAGGAGTTAAAAAAGTGTCAGACAGATTGATGAGTCGTTCGACATTCAAGGCGTGATGTTCAGTGTGGTTCGTGGTTATGCTCCACAGGCAGGATTGAGCGAGAAGAGATGGAGAGATTTTGGAGTGAATTAGATGAAGTAATGCAGAGTAGCCATTGAGGTGAAAGAGCTGTCATTGGGGAAGACTTCAATGGACATGTTTGGTGCAGGCAACAGAGGGGACGAGGAAGTGATGAGCAGGTTTGGCATCCAGATCTCAAAAGGCTCAATGTTGGATAGATTTTGCAAAAAAGATGGAAATGGCTGTGGTGAATCCTTTCTTATAGCAGAGACAGGAGCATGAAGTGACTTATAAAAGTTGAGGTCGGAGCACACAGGTGGAATACATCTTGTGTCGGCATCCAGATCTCAAAAGGCTCAATGTTGGATAGATTTTGCAAAAAAGATGGAAATGGCTGTGGTGAATCCTTTCTTATAGAAGAGACAGGAGCATGAAGTGACTTATAAAAGTTGAGGTCGGAGCACACAGGTGGAATACATCTTGTGTCGGCCTTGTTATTTGAAAAATGTCTCTGACTGCAAAGTAGTCGCGGGTGAGAGAGTGTTGCCAAACAGCATAACATGGCAGTGAGCAGGATGACGCTGATGGTGAGGAAGGTGAATAAAGGCAAATGCAGAGCAGAATACAAAGTGGTGAAAGCTTAAAAAGGAAGAGGGTCGCCGTATTGTCTTCAAAAGGATTTCAAACAGATAACTGGACAACTGCAGCTCATGTGGTCAGGGAAACAGAAAGGAAAGTACTTGGTGTGTCATCTGGAAGGAGAGGATTGAAGGAAATTTGGTGGTGGAATGAGGACGTGCAGGAGTGTGCAAAGGAAGAGAATTAGCTCAGAAGTCGTGGGAAATGGAGAAGACCGAAGAGAGTAAACAGGCTTACAGGCATAAGGTGAAAGTAGCGGTGTCAAAGGCCATGCAGTCTCACCTCCACCTTGAACTCTTCTGTCACACCGACGGCCCACCTCATCTTACATCTATCATACATGTCCTGCACCACTCTAACATACTTCTCTGCCACTCCAGACTTTCTCATGCAATACCACAGTTCCTCTCTCGGCACCCTGTCATATGCTTTCTCCAGATCCACAAAGGCACAAGGTCCTTCTGCCCTTCTCTGTCCAGACTGACCTTCTCTGTTCTCTGTGATTTCTATTAACATCCTAAAGGCAAACACTGCATCTGCGTTTCTTGGCATGAAACCAAACTGTTGTTCACAAATGCTAACCTCTGCCCTTAGTCTCGCTTCAACTATTCTTTCCCATAACTTCATCGTATGGCTCATCAACTTTATCCCTCTGTAGTACCGCAACTCTGCACGTCTCCCTTGTTCTTTAAAATGGGCACCAGCACATTTCTCCTCCATTCCTCCGGCATCTATTCACTCTTTGTACTGCTGTAAATTTGTACAGCTGCCAGCTGCCTTTCCATTCTTCATCCTCTTCAATCTCATCAAATTTTCACGTCACCCTTACTGCTCTTTGCGACATCCTGCTCCTCAATGGTCACCTCTTCTACTCTTTTTTTCTCTCTCATCTTCCTTTCGCTAACCTCTTCCTTTGAACACACTCCTGCACTTCCTCATTCCACCACCAAGTCTCCTTATCTACTTTCCTTCCAGAGGACACACCAAGTACTCTCCTTCCTGTGTCCTTGATCACATTTGCTGTGGATGTCCAGTCATTTGGAAGCACTTCCTGGCCACCCAAAGCCCGTTTCAACTCCTCTTTGAAGACAACACAACACTCTTCATTTTTCAACTTCCACTACTTTGTCTTTTGCTCTGCCTTTGCCTTCTTCACCTTCCTCACCATCAGCATCATCCTCCATACCACCATCCCATGCTGTTTGGCAACACTCTCACCCACTGCTACTTTGCAGTCACTGACTTCCTTCAAATTACATCGCCTATACAAGATGTAGTCTACCTGTGTGCTCCTACCTCCGCTTTTATGTCACCCTATGCTCCTGTTTCTTCTCACAGAAAGTAGCACACAGCCATTTCCATCCTTTTTGCAAAATCTCTACATCTGTCCTTCTGCATTCCTGTCCTGGTTACCAAACCTGCCCATCACTTCCTCGTCCGCTCTGTTGCCTGCACCAACATGTCCATTGAAGTCTGCTCCAATGACCACTCTTTCACCTCTGGGGGTACTCTGCATCAGATCATCGAAGTCACTCCAGAATCTCTCCTTCTCTTCTCGCTCATATCCTGCCTGTGGGGCATAAGCACTAACAACATTGAGCATTACACCTTCTATTTCTAACTTGAGACTCATCACTCTGTCTGACAATCTTTTCGCTTTTAGAACATTCCTGACAAATCCCTCCTTCAAGATGACTCCTTCTCCATTTCTCTTCCCATCCACACCATGATAAAATAGCTTAAACCCTGCTCCGAAACTTTTAGCTTTCCTACCTTTCCTCCTGCTCTCCTGAACACACCACCTTCCTCCTCTGCATCATGTCAGCCAGCTCTCTACCCTTTCTTTGCACAGTTCCAACATTCAAAGTCCCCACTCTCAGTCCTAAACTCATGCCTTTCCTCTTCTCTCTCTGCCTACGGACACGCCTCCTACCTCTCCTTCTTCGACGTTTTCGACCAACAGTAGTCAAATTTCCATCAGCACCCTGTCCTTCCCACCCTGTCGTTGTTAACCCGGGCCTCGACCGATCCGGTATGGGGGTAATACTTCTGATTTGCATCATCAAGGTTTGGCATTGCTTTTACGTCGGATTCCCTTCCTGACACAACCCTCTGCATTTCTCCGGGCTTGGGACCAGCATGAGGGGGAGAGACTCTGATTAGTGTCCCCCCCCCACCTCATGGCTGCATTGGATCGCAAGAGCCTGTCACTGTGATTTTCTCTATTGTGAATTTGTTGTCAAAAAGCTCCTCGGTGGTCGAGCTCTGGGATCGGACGAGATCCGCCCAGACTATTTATATATTATATTTATTGGTTGACACGTTTCTGCAACATCGCGTGGTCATCAGGGGTGGACCTCTGGCTTGGCAAACTGGATTGGTGGTCCAGATTTTGAAGAAGGAGATTGTGTTCCAATTATCAGGCTATTACACTCCTCAGCCTACCTGGAAAGTCGATGCGGGGGTACCAGAGAGGAGGATCCAACCGATAGTCGAATTTCGGATTCAGGAGGAACAATGTGGTTTTCGTCCTGGCCGTCGCACTTTTGACCAGTCGATACGCTCCAATCTGTCTACATGTGGATCCACAACTTTGTGGATTTGGAGAAGGTTTTCGACCGGGTCCCTCAAACGATCGAGTTCGAGTTGCGACGAGCTCGTCGGTCGCTGTATTACCGGAGCCAGAGTTTGGTCCGTGTTGGTAACAACAGATTGAATTCATTTCTGGTGGGAGTCGGAGTCCGCCAAGGCTGTACTTTGTCACCGATTCTATTCATAACTTTTACGGATAGAATTTCGAGGTGCAGTCAAGGCGTTGAGGGGTTCTGGTTTGGTGGCCATCGTATCTCATCTCTGCTTTTGGCAAATAATGTCATTTTTGCTTCTCATTGGAGCGATTCGAAGCTGAGTGCAAAGTGGTCGGGATGAAGAACAGTATCCTGGGGTCGACCAAGAACATGCTGGAGGGACGATGTCTCTCAGCTTGTCTGGGACCGCCTTGCTGTCCCCCCGGGAGAGTTAAAGGACGTAGCTGGGTAGAGGGACGTCTGGGACGTCTCTTTGCTTAGGTTGCTGCCCCCGCGACCTGACCCTTGACTTCACGGAAGAAGATGAGGATGAGGGCAAATCCTAATTGGCCTGGGGAAGACTGAAACTTCTCTCAGTCGACTCCAAATGAAGATGGGGGTACATCCTGAACAGCTCTCCAGTCTATCGCAGGGTTAGCTCAAACTTTATATGATTAGAATGTGCATGTTTTTGGACTGTGAGAGGAAACTAAAAAAAAACCAATGCAAGCACAAGGAAAATAAGCAAAAGCTCCACAGGAATTCCCTTAACAAAGCCGAGGGCGCGAACATCGGAGTTTCTTGCTCTGAGGCACGACGATATTTATGTGCCATCCAGCAGAAATTCAGTCATTATAAGATGATGGTATTTTTTCTTTGTCCTTGTTAACAAGACCTGGCTGGGTTTAAAGAGAAGAACAAACATTGAACATGAGAGAATCACAATGAAGAGATCAATCAGGGGCAGAGCGATGAAATGAAACTTTGAGGAACCCTTGATGTTTCGCTCTAAAATGAAAGAAATGCTTGTAATCAATCTTGGAAAAGAGCAAGTGCTTACTTTAAAGCTATTGATGATGAGGGTGATGACCAGAATGCTCCTGCCCATAGTTGATTCTGAAATCTAATGATGATGATCAAGAGGAGTATCTTAGTACTCGGATTAGGTTATTTTTAGCAAGTAATGATTGAAATGAGCTGGCTTTGTTGAAATATGATGGAAATTTTATATTTTTCATCTCATGACATTAGATTCCTTTTCTAAATGCGACGAAGAGTTCTGACGAGCAAAGGACTCCAAATAGATGAAATAACAAACAGCTAATTTACTGAAGTATGTATTTTGAAGCATGACAAAGCTGTCAGTTCTTCCACTGTCATGAACTTTGACACTGAGTTGAGAAAACAGTACTCACATTGAACTGGTGTAGTGCTTTTCCATTTTGTTGAACAAGTGAGTCATGTTTTTCATAAGAACATGAGGTGTTGGTGCGCACGGACTCACAAACGCACACACACACACACACACACACACACACACACACTTTGATGAAGTTAGTGTGCTGTCATGAGCTCAGTGTAAATTTGTAAATAGGTTTTGCTGCATGAAACATGAAACATGAAACAAAAATATAAAAATATAAAATACACAAATACGTTTTTTCTGTTTTTCTATTTTCGGACGATACGTATTTTTATTTCGAAATTAACTAAAGGGCTGAACTCAAAAGTGTCTGAAGGACAATGCTGAATACATACACACAAGCCTCATATTGAGTTTGTGTTCTGAATAAGATGATCTTAAGACCTCTGTGATCATACATACATGTACACACAGAAACAGAGAGAGGGAGAGACAGACAGACAGAGAGAAAGAGGGGACGAACAGAGAGACAGACCGATTGACAAACATAGAGACAGAGAGAGAGACGGCAAGAGAGAATAAGAGAGAGAGAGAGGGGGAGAGAGTCAGAGAGAGAGAATAATAGAGAGAGAGTCATGAGAGTCATGATGTCAGTTATGATGTTGTACATTATGTGTTTGTGCATATGATTTTAGAACCTAAATTGTTTTGTTCTTCACTCGAGGGCACATCGCCCACAAAATGACGAGAACTGACAAGACACACACACACACACACACACACACACACGCACAACACACACATACACACGCACACACACGCACACACACACACACACACACACTAACAGTCACGCAGATGTCCTTTTGTTTATTTTACACTTAAACATTCCACGAGTGCAGTTGTGGTTCAGGGCGCTGGATCACTGATCCGGAGGTTGGGGTTGAGTTCCACTCTCCACAAGGTTTGTCACTGTCCCCCCAGTGCACTAACTGGGTTATCAAAGGCTAAAATAAACTTGGTTGCAACAAGTTTATTTTTGCACAGCGGAAACCACAATCATCAAAAAATTATATTTTAACGAAAACTGGTCGAGTACAACCAGGAGGCAGAGAGATCACAGATAAAAACAGAATCGCTTCAGACGACGTCGGGGAGCGTGCCACTCCGATTTATCGCGTGATGTTTCTGGAGAAAAATTTCCACCACTGGCTTGATCAGGGACAAATGGAATACCAGTTGCACTTTGAGTGCTTCTGGGACCTTGAGTCGGACGGTACTGGGGTTTATGATTTTTTTCCTGGGAGACAATTTTTTGAGGTGATTTGAAGGGGCAGGTCCTGAGAAGCGAGCCAAACTTGTTGCCCGATAGTGTTGGGAGGTGCAAAGGATCCAATGTCGATCGGCGATTCTTCGGTTTCGGGCTACGATCCGTTCCAGGGCGGTCAGTGCATTTCTCCAGACCCAACCTGCTCTGTGAAACTGCGCCTGGATGGATGGAACTGCCACTTCGACCTCCTGGCTGGGAAACTGGCGTTCTCTCGTTGATCACAAAGGACATCCTTGTGGCGGTGCAGACAAGGGAGTTGTGTGAATATTTGATCCATGATAGGTGTGTGGCCGAGGAGGCTGGGAGATGAGACAGGGTAAATCCGAGGCTTTGATGAGTTCGCTCTGCCTGCCTGGCAGACTGAGGATGGGAGCCAGAGGTCAAGCTGTAGGAGGCTCCCAAGGGTGTTGCAGAACGCCGTCCAAACTCTAGATGCAAATTGGGGCCCCGAGCCGAAATGACGTTCTGGGGGATGCCATTGAGGCAAAAACATTGTTGGACCAGGAGACCAGCTGTTCCCATCGCCAAGGAGAGTTTGGGTCGGGCGACAAAGTGAACCAATTTGGACAACCGGTCCACTGGTGTCATGATAACTGTATTGCTTTTGGAAGGCGGGAACCCCATAAGTCTACCGCAATGTTTGACCAGGGACGAGGTGGAATGGGTCAAGGGTTGAAGGGGGCTCGTGGGTGCACGATGGAACGACTTGCACCGGGCACAGGTGGGAGGAGCGCCCACAAACTTCCTGGTGTCGGAGACTATTGTTGCCCACCAGAAGCATTGTTGAAGTAGGAAGAGCGTTCGGTCGGCGACGATGTGGCCGGCTAATTTGAATGAGTGAGCCCACTGGTGAGCACTGGGGAGAATCGGCGGGGGAATGCATAGTCAACCTTGGGGGTGCCCGACGTGCTCTGGTTCCCCATGTTGGGCATCCTGAACGAGCCGCTCGACCTCCCATCAAACGGCTCGGAGTGTTCGAGAGGCGGGCAGGATGGTAGTGTCTTCCCCCGAGGAGAACTGCCCAGAGAGAGCGTTTGTTTCGTCCGGGAGCCGGATCGGTACGTTCGCGTTAAGGTTCAATGCAGCCATGAGGTGGGGGCGGGGGTGGGGGGTGGGGGCACCTTCTTGTGTCTCTTCCCCTTGTGCAGGTCCCAAGCCCGGAGAAATGCAGAGGGTTGTGTCAGGAAAGGCATCCGACGAAAAACCAATGCCAAACTTTTATGATGCAAATCAGAAGTCTTACCCCCATGCCTGATCGGTCGAGGCCCGGTTTAACAACAACCGCCATCTGATTCTAGAGTGAGTTAGATGAAGTGATGCAGAGTACCCCCAGAGGTGAAAGAGTGGTCATGGAGCAGACTTCAATGGACATGTTGGTGCAGGCAACAGAGGGGACGAGGAAGTGATGGGCAGGTTTGGTATCCAGGACAGGAACACAGAAGGACAGATGTTGATAGATTTTGCAAAAAGGATGGAAGTGGCTGTGGTGAATGCTTTCTTCAAGAAGAAACAGAAGCATAGGGTGACTTATGAAAGCGGAGGTAAGAGCACACAGGTAGACTACATCTTGTGCAGGCGATGTAATTTGAAGGAAGTCAGTGACTGCAAAGTAGGAGTGGGTGAGAGTGTTTCCAAACAGCATAGGATAGTGGTGTGCAGGATGACACTGATGGTGAGAAAGGTGAAAAAGGCAAAGGCAGAGCAGAAGACAAAGTGGTGGAAGCTGAAAAAAGAAGAGTGTCATGTTGTCTTCAAGGAGGAGTTGAAACAGGCTTTGGGTAGTCAGGAAGTGCTCCCAGAGGACTGGACAACCACAGCCAATGTGATCAGGGAGACCGGTAGGAGAGTACTTGGTGTGGCTTCTGGAAGGAAAGTAGATAAGGAAACTTGGTGGTGGAATGAGGAAGTGCAGGAGTGTGTACAAAAGAGAAGTTGAAAGAATGTCCCAAGAAGAAGTGGGACATTGAGAGGACCGAAGAGAGTAAACAGGAGTACAGGGAGACACAGCGTAAGGCAAAGGTAGCGGTGTCAAAGGCCAAACAGAGGGCGTATGATGACTTGTATGATAGGTTGAACAGTAAGGAGGGAGAAAATGATCTATACAGGTTAGCACAGCAGAGAAATAGAGATGGGAAAGACGTGCAGCAAGTTAGAGTGATAAAGGACAGAGAGGGAAATGTATTGACTGATGACAGAAGTGTGCTGGGAAGATGGAAAGAGTACTTTGAAGAGCTGATGAATGAGGAAAATGAGAGAGAGAAAAGAGTAGAAGGGGTGACCTTTGAGGAGCAGGAAGTAGCAAAGATTAGTAAGGGAGAAGTGAGGAGGGCATTGAAGAGGATGAAGAGTGGATAGGCAGTTGGCCCTGATGACATACCAGTTGAGGTATGGAAGTGTCTAGGGGAGGTAGCAGTAGATTTTCTGACAAGAAAATTCAACAAGGTCTTAGAAAGTGAGCAGATGCCAGATGCAGCTTGTGCCCATTTTTAAGAACAAGGGCGATGTACAGAGTTGTGGCAACTACAGAGGGATAAAAGTTGATGAGCCATACAATGAAGCCATGGGAAAGAATAGTGGAAGCACGACTAAGGGCAGAGGTCAGCATTTGTGAACAACAGTTTGGTTTCATGCCAAGAAAGAGCACCACAGATGCAGTGTTTGCTTTGAGGATGTTAATAGAGAAGTACAGAGAAGGTCAGAAGGAGCTGCATTGTGCCTTTGTGGATCTGGAGAAAGCATATGACAGGGTGCCGAGAGAAGAACTGTGGTATTGTATGAGGAAGTCTGGAGTGACAGAGAAGTATGTTAGAGTGGTGCAGGACATGTATGATAGATGTAAGACAGTGGTGAGGTGTGCTGTCGGTGTGACAGAAGAGTTCAAGGTGGAGATGGGACTGCATCAAGGGTCAGCTCTCAGCCCCTTCTTGTTTGCTAAGGTGATGGACAGGCTAACAGATGAGGTTAGACAAGAATCTCCATGGACTATGATGTTTGCAGATGACCGAATGGAGGAAAATCTAGAGAGGTGGAGGTTGGAGGTTGGAGGTTGGAGGTCCTGGAAAGGAGGGGATTGAAGGTTAGTCTTAGTAAGACAGAATACATGTGTCTGAACGAGAAGGACCCAAGAGGAACTTTGAGGTTACAGGGGGCAGAGATAAAGAAGGTGGAGGATTTTAAGTACTTAGGCTCAACAATTCAGAGCAATGGAGAGTGTGGAAAAGAGGTGAAGAAGCGCGTGCAGGCAGGTTGGAATGGATGGAGAAAAGTGTCCGGTGTGAAGTGCGATAGGAGTGTCAGCAAGAATGAAAGGAAAAGTGTCTTGTAGACGGTGATGAGGCCAGCGATGTTGTATGACTTAGAAACAGTGGCGCTGAGGAAAAGGCAGGAGGCAGAGCTGGAGGTAGCAGAGATGAAAATGTTGAGGTTCTCTTTGGGAGTAACGAGGATGGATAGGATCAGAAATGAGTACATCAGAGGGACAGCACATGTTAGATGTTTTGGAGACAAAGTCAGAGAGGCTAGATTGAGATGGTTTGGACATGTACAGAGGAGTATATTGGTATATGGTATATTGGTATACATGTACAGAGTGAGGATATTGGTCGTCGGATGCTGAGGTTGGAACTACCAGGCAAAAGGCCCAGAGGAAGACCAAAGAGAAGATTTATGGATGCGGTGAAGGCGGACATGAAGGTCGTTGGAGTAAGAGTAGAAGATGCAGAGGATAGAGAGAGATGGAGGCAGATCATTTGCTGTGGCGACCCCTGAAGGGAACAGCCGAAGGGAAAAGAAGAAGAAGATGCAGAATACCCCCAGAGGTGAAAGAGTGGTCACTGGTGCAGACTTAAATGGACATGTTGGTGCAGGCAACAGAGAAGACGATCACTTGATGGGCAGGTTTGGTATCCATGACAGGAACACAGAAGGATAAGATACAGATACAGCTTTATTAATCTCACAATGGAGAAATTCACTGTTACAGGCTCTTGAGGTACCATCAGTAGGGGGTGCAAAAATAGATACATACACATACATACACACAAACATATATATTATATAAGTAAATAAATAAATAGATACATAAATAGTATAAATTAATAAACAATAAAAGAAAAGAAGGGAACGACTTTATAGACTGGCCTATATTAAAGTGTAATGTATCTGAGTGCAGAGTAGATGGGTTGATATGGTTCATAGTCGGTGGGGTCGATGTGGCTGATTAAAGTGCGTGGGGTTTTTATTGCACATAACCGGTATTTTCACAGACAGTTACAAAGTGGCGTTGTACAGTCTGACAGCCGTGGGAATGAACGACCTGCGGTAGCGCTCCTTCCTGCACTGAGGATGTCTCAGTCGTCCACTGAAGGAGCTATGTTGATCGATTTTGCAAAAAGGATGTAAATGGCTGTGATGAATCCTTTCTTCCAGAAACACAGGGTGAATTATAAAAGCGGAGGTAGGAGCACACAGGTAGACTACATATTGTGTAGGCGATGTAATTTGAAGGACGTCAGTGACTGCAAAGTAGTCGTGGAGTCGAGTAGTCGTAGTCGTAGAGTGTTGCCAAAGAGCATAGGATGGTGGTATGCGGGATGACGCTGATGGGGAGGAAGGTGAAAAAGGCAAAGGCAGAGCAGAAGACAAAGTGGTGGAAGCTGAAAAATGAAGAATGTCGTGTTGTCTTCAAAGAGGAGTTGAAGAATTGGTGGCCAGGAAGTGCTTCCAAATGACTGGACAACCACAGCAAATTTTAAGAACAAGGGAGACGTGCACAGTTGTGGCCACTACAGAGGGATAAAGTAGATGAGCCATACAATGAAGTAATGGGAAAGAATAGTGGAAGCTCGACTAAGGGCAGAGGTCAGCATTTGTGAACAACAAACAAGTTTGGTTTCATGCCAAGAAAGAGCAACACAGATGCAATGTTTGCTTTGAGAATGTTCATAGAGAAGTACAGAGAAGGTCAGAGGGACTGACATTGGGCGTTTGTTGATCTTGAAAAAGCATATGACGGGGTGCCAAGAGAAGAACTGTGGTATTGCATGAGGAAGTCTGGAGTGATAGAGAAGTATGTTCGAGTGGTTCAGGACATGTATGAGAGATGTAAGACAGTGGTGAGGTGTGCTGTCAGTGTGACAGAAGAGTTCAAGGTGGAGGTGAGACTGCATCAAGGGTCAGCTCTGAGCCCCTTCTTGTTTGTTATAATGATGGACAGTCTGACAGACGAGATTCGACAAGAATCTCCATAGACCATGATGTTTGCAGATGACATTGTGATCTGCAGTGAGAGCAGAGAACAAGTGCAGGAAAATCTAGAGAGGTGGAGGGATGCCATGGAAAGGAGAGGAATGAAGGTTCGCTTCAGAAAATCAGAATATATGTGTGAATGAGAAGGACCCAGGAGGAACGGTGATTTTCCAGGGAACAGAGATAACGAAAGTGGACGATTTTAAGTTCTTTGGCTCAACAATCCAGAGCAATGGAAAGTCGTGGAAAAGAGGTTGAGGAAGAGGCAGAGCTGGAGGCAGCGGAGAGGAAAATGTTGAGGTTTTCTCTGGGAGTAACGAGGATGGACAGGAATGAGTAGATCAGAGGGACAGCCCATGGAAGATGTTTTGGAGACAAAGTCAGAGAGGCTAGATTGATATGGTTTGGACATGTACAGAGGAGGGATAGTGAGTATATTGGCAGGAGGATGCTGAGGCTCGATCTACCAGGCAGAATGCCTCGAGGAAGACCAAAGAAGCCATAAATGGTGAAGAAAGACATGAAGGTCGTTGGAGTCAGAAAAGATGATGTTGAGGACAGGGTAACAGGCAGGCAGATGATTTGCTGAGGCGACCCCTGAATGGAAAAGCCGAAAGTGAAAGAAGAAGAGAGTTCAACCTCGTACAGAGGTACGATACATTTTTATGGTCTGTCCAGGGCTGCCCATTTCAGCCAGTTCCACCACTCCTGGAGTGCCAAAACCACCATCAGCAGCTCACATTTCCCAACAACATAGTCTGTCATGACGGGAACAGTCGTGAGCGAGCCCGGTCCTTGCTAAAGACCTCTTTCAGATCATGGTATTCTTTCGCAGCACGCCGGCCAAGTCCAGATCCTCCAGGCCGACCAAGGTTTTTGAAGTTTGGGAGGACACGGCTTCCAGTAAGCATTGTTGTGGTCCCTCCAGCTGCATATGTTAAAGGTGCGCCAGTCGATGTGGGGATTTTGGGTTTGCAACTACGGCCACCCCGACACCAGGGGAGGGGGGCGGAGAGGACAAAGAGCTCCAAACACTATTGGTCTTTTCGGAGAGAGTGAGCCTAACAGGCTTCGTGTTTTGCGTGACACGACAGTCGGCCATAAATGGCCACGACCTCCTTTGGAGTTTCAAGTTCATATATACGGGTCGGTCGTGGAGCTCAACTATTTCCGAATCAATGAAGTTCGCGTCAGTGCCTGCATCCATGAATACATTCACAGCATGTGTGCTGTGTGGATGCAGCGTACTCTCAACTTGCAGGCGCTTCCCGAATAACTTGGAGGGTTCTCTCGCCGCTGCTCTCATCCTCGCTGTCGGACCTTGGCATGCGGGGCAAGGTCATGACCCTTTTCCCCACAGTAGATGCACAGGTCATTGGTCAGTCGCTGATGCCTCTTCTCTACCATCACCATGGGAAGCGAGGAGGTTCGAGGTGAGACTGATTCGAAGACGGGGAGACGAGACTGCTCAGCTCCTCCCGAGAGCTCCTCCTCTCTCTCAACCGGTTGTCTTGCATGGTCGTCAAGGCGATCAAATCATCGAGAGTAACTGTCTCATCTCGTGCCGCGAGCTCGTCCTTCAGCCTTTCATTCAGACCCCGCAGGAAAGCCGCCCACCCCCGGGGGGGGGGGGGGGGGGGCGGGGGCGTTCCAGCTGCTTCCTATGGCAAGAATCCGGAATCCGATTGAATACTCCGCAACCGACTGCGAGCCTTGCTCGATTCGAATGAGCTGAGAGCTTGCCTCCTCCCCTTTTGCTATTGATTGGAGACCGTTTTCATTTCCCGCATGAACTAGTCGAAGTGGGACCATGTACGAAGCTTCAATAAGTTTATTTTGCCACAAAGAAAACCACAATCAGTAGAAAAATAATATTTTAACGGAAACAGGTAAAGCACAAGGAGTCAGAGGGATCACAGAGAAAAACGGAATCACAAGGAAGACCAATCTTCTGACGCCAGATGCCGTTCCTATTTATCGCTTGATGATTGCTGAGTGGATACAGATGAGCTCTCTGGAGCCCTCGCCTGCATTGAACAACCATGCCCCTTGCCAGCGCCTGCAATGAATGGAGAGAAAGAGTGAGAGTTCACGCTGCCAGCCAGCATTGAGCATAACAGGCCGGCCATGACACTCACTGGATGGTGAGAGGTTCATGAAAGAGATCCATTGCTGACTTTTGACAAGTGGAGCTTATCGTCGTCAGCATGTTTCCACCCTGCAATGGCCTGGCAAGCGGTCCAGGGTGTACTCACACACACACACAAACACACACACACACACACACACACACACACACACACACACACACACACACACGATCACACACACGATCACACGCACGATCACACACACTTGGAGCAGTGGGCTGCCACACACATTGAGCGCACCCAGAGAGCATTTGGGGAGTGAAGTGGAAGGTGCTTTACTCAAGGGCATTTTAGCCATTTCTGTTAAGGAAGGGAAGGTGCTCCTCACTCCCTAACCACAACACTCAGATGAGAAGATTGCAAGATTCAGATTGAACCAGTGACCATTTTGCCCCAAAGCTGCTTCTCTCCCCCTCCTTGAATCGCCACCTTATCGTGGTGGAGGGGTTTGCGTGACCTAATGATCCTAGGAGCGATGTTGTCGGGGGCAAATGCCCCGAGTAGGGTCACCCAAGGCAAACAGGTTCGGGGTGAAAGTCCAGACAAAGTGCGATTCAAAACAAACCCCTAAGACACGAGACAACATAGGAATCAGTCTCCCTTGCCCAGACGCGGGTCCCGGGGTTCCCTCCTGGAGCCAGGCCCAGGTGAGGGGCTCGAAGGCGAGCGCCTGGTGGTCGGGCTTATGCCCATGGAGCCTGGCCGGGCCCAGCCCGAAAAGGAGACATGGGTCCGCCCTCCCATGGACCCACCACCCGTGGGAGGAGTTTTCGGGGTCGGGTGCAGTGTGAGTTGGGTGGCAGCCAAAGGCATGGGTTCTGTCGGTCTGATCCTCGGCTACTTACTCTGACCTTCGGGACATGGAATGTCACCTATCTGGTGGGAAAGGAGCCTGATTTGGTGCGTGAGGTGGAGAGATACCGACTGGATATAGTCGGGCTCACCTCAACGCATAGCTTGGGCTCTGGAACCATCCATCTCGAAAGAGGCTGGACCTTCTACTATTCTGGAGTTGCTCATGGGGAGAGGCGGCGAGCCAGTGTGGGTATTCTTGTTGCCCCCCGTCTCGGTGCCCAAATGTTGGGGTTCTCCCCGGTTGACGAAAGGGTAGCTTCCCTCCGTCTTCGGGTGGGGGCACGGGTCCTGACTGTTATTTGTGCTTATGCACCAAATGACAGTTCAGAGTACCCACCCTTTTTGGAGTCTTTGGGGGGGGTGTTGGAGAACGCTCCCTCGGGAGACTCGCTCGTTGTCTTGGGAGACTTCAATGCCCATGTGGGCAACGATAGTGTGACCTGGAAGGGTGTGATCGGTAGGTACGGCCTCTCCAGTCTGAATCCGAATGGTGTGTCGTTGTTGGACTTCTGTGCTCGTCATAGTTTGTCTATCACGAACACCATGTTCGAACATAAGGGTGTCCATAAGTGCACTTGGCACCAGGACACCCTCGGTCGCAGTTCGATGATTGACTTTGTAGCCATATGTTCTGGACACTCGGGTGAAGAGAGGAGCTGAGCTGTCTACCGATCACGACCTGGTGGTGAGTTGGCTTTGGTGGTGTGGGAGGTTGCCTTCCAGACCTGGCAGGCCCAAGCGTGTAATCAGGGTCTGCTGGGAGCCCCCTGTCCGAGAGGCCTTTAACTCCCACCTCCGGCAGAGTTACAACCACGTTCCGGAGGAGGCGGGGGACATGGAATCCGAATGGGCCATGTTTCGTGCCTCCATTGCTGAGGCGGCAGCCCATAGCTGTGGCCGTAAGGTCGTCGGTGCTTGTCGTGGCGGCAATCCCCGAATCCGGTGGTGGACACCTGCGGTGAAGGGGGCCGTCCAGCTGAAGAAGGAGGCCTATCGGGGTTTTATTAGCCTGTGGGACTCCTGAGGCAGCAAACGGGTACCGGCAGGCCAAACGTGCTGCAGCCGAGGCTGTCGCAGATGCAAAATCTCGGCCGTGGGAGGAGTTCTGTGAATGCCTGGAGAGTGATTGACGGTTGGCCTCAAAAAGGTTCTGGTCCACCATCCGACGCCTCAGGAGGGGGAAGCAGTTCTTCACAAACACTGTTTACGGTGGAGGTGGGGAGCTGCTTACCTTGACTGGGGATGTTGTTGAGAGGTGGAGGGAATACTTTGAGGACCTTCTCAATCCCACCAACACGCCCTCCGTGGAAGAGGAAGACCCTGGGGGTTCGGGTAAGGGTCCGCCCATCACTGGAGTGGAGGTCACTGAGGTTGTCAAAAAGCTCCTCGGTGGTCGAGCTCCGGGGTTGGACGAGATCCGCCCGGAATGTCTCAGGGCTCTGGATGTTGTAGGACTGTCTTGGTTGACACGTCTCTGCAACATCGCGTGGTAATCGGGGGCTGTACCTCTGGATTGGCAAACTGGGGTGGTGGTCCCAATTTTTAAGAAGGGGGACCGGAGGGTGTGTTCCAATTATCGGGGAATTACACTCCTCAGCCTACCTGGGAAAGTCTATGCAGGGGTACTCAAGAAGAGGATCCGACCGATAGTCGAACCTCGGATTCAGGAGGAACAATGTGGTTTTCGTCCTGGCCGCAGCACTCTTGACCAACTCTATACGCTCCACAGGATTCTGGAGGGGGCATGGGAGTTTGCCCAATCTGTCCACATGTGCTTTGTGGATTTGGAGAAGGCTTTCGACCGTGTCCCTCGAAAGATCTTGTGGGGCGTGCTCCGAGAATACGGCGTTCCGGATCCGTTGCTATGAGCTATTCGGTCGCTGTATCACCGGAGCCAGAGTTTGGTCCGTATTGGTAACAGCAGGTCGGATTCGTTTCCAGTGGGAGTTGGAGTCCGCCAAGGCTGTCCTTTGTCACCGATTCTGTTCATAATTTTTATGGACAGAATTTCTAGGTGCAGTCGAGGCGATGAGGGTTTCTGATTTGGTGGCCATCGGATATCGTCTCTGCTTTTTGAGGATGATGTTGTCCTTTTGGCTTCATCAAGTCGGGCCCTCCAGCTCTCATTGGAGCGATTCGCAGCTGAGTGCGAAGCAGCCGGGATGAAGATCAGTACCTCCAAGTCAGAGGCCATGGTTCTCAGTCGGACAATGGTGGAATGCACCCTCCGGGTCTGGAATGAGGTCCTGCCCCAAGTGGAGGAGTTTAAGTATCTTGGGGTCTTGTTTACGAGTGAGGGAAGGATGGAGCGAGAGATCGACAGACGGATCGCTGCAGCCTCTGCTGTTAAGTTGTGGTGAAAAAGGAGCTGAGCCGCAAGGCGAAGCTTTCAATTTACCAGTCGATCTACGTTCCAACCCTCACCTATGGTCACGAGCTTTGGATAATGACCCAAGATCAAGAACAAGAACAAGATCACGGATACAAGCGGCTGAACAAGAACAAGATCACGGATACAAGCGGCTGAAATGAGCTTTCTTCGCCGGGTGGCGGGGTTCTCCCTTAGAGATAGGGTGAGAAGCTCCGCCATCCGGGGAGAGCTCGGAGTAGATCCGCTGCTCCTCCGCATTGAGAGGGGCCAGTTGAGGTGGCTCGGGCATCTGGTTAGAATGCCCCCCGGACGCCTCCCTGGTGTGGTGTTTCGGGCATGTCCAACCGGGAAGAGACCCCGGGGTCGACCTAGAACACGCTGGAGGGACTATGTCTCTCGGCTTGTCTGGGACCGCCTCGGTGTCCCCCCGGGAGAGTTGGAGGAAGTGGCTCGGGAGAGGGATGTCTGGACCTCTTTGCTAAGGTTGCTGCCCCCGCGACCCGACCCCGGACTAAGCGGAAGAAGATGAGATGAGATGAGAAAAGAAGGGAACGACTTTATAGACTGGCCTATATTAAAGTGTAATGTATCTGAGTGCAGAGTAGATGGGTTGATGTGGTTCACAGTCAGTGGGGTAGATGTATACATACACACACTAAAATATATGTGTATATATATATATATATATATATATATATATATATATATATATATCAGTGGCGGGCCGTGCATTTCACACCTAGGCCCCTAGGCCTTCAGTAGTGGTCCGTCTGAATTAATCCAACCCTCAATAACTATTTTATGGCTATAAAAATGCAGCCGTGAAGGGAGGCACAAACCAGTGTCTCTCCCTCACGCCGGTCCCAAGCCTGGATAAATGCAGAGGGTCGCGTCAGGAAGGGCATCCGGCGTAAAACAAATGCCAAATAAAATATGCGAATCACAAGAAAGAATGTCATACCGGATCAGTCGAGGCCCGGGTTAACAACGACCGCCATCAGTGCTGTTAACCAACAGGGTGCTGGTGGACATTGGACTACTGTTGGTCAAAGACATCAAAGAAGGAGAGGCGGGAGGTGTGTCCGTAGACAGAGAGAGAAGAGGAAAGGCATGAGTCTCGGACTGAGAGAAGGGACTTTGAATATTGTAACTATGCATGGAAAAGGTGGAGAGCTGGCTGACATGATGCAGAGGAGGAAGGTGGACATACTGTGTGTTCAGGACTATGTCTCTCGGCTTGTCTGGGACCGCCTCGGTGTCCCCCCGGGAGAGTTAGAGGAAGTATCTCGGGAGAGGGATGTCTGGACCTCTTTGCTAAGGTTGCTGCCCCCGCGACCCGACCCTGGACTAAGCGGAAGAAGATGATGATGCTGCTTCTCTCAGCAGGAATGCCCTCATTTCACTCGAGTACGGCAGACGGAAGCAAAAATGTTGTCATCCGCAAACGTTCCGCAATTATTCCCTCAACTTCTGTGTTATTCTGAATGATTCCAAATGTTTTCCTAAAGTCTTCCTCCACTTCCGGCAGACCAAAATCTTCCGTGAACATGCTTTTGAATGTGTTCGAAAGCGCGTTCATGGAAAAATTATCCGAGAGTGTTCCCTTTGGTTCCGCAGTTCTTCCGTAAACATTCCGTCATTTCGACAAATGGTCTGTAATCTTTCCTTTTACACCTCGTGTTCTGTAACATCCGCAAGTCTTCCCTCCTGTTCCATATCATCAAAAGCGGCTGTGGAACAGTCACTTTCATGTACGGATTTACACGGAATACTCACGGAAGGCATGGAATACATATGGAACAAGAGAGAAACACTGTGAAACCTCCATGAACATGACACGGACCAAAACAAAATAGGCAAGGAATATATACGGAACGTTTACAGAATAGTTACGAACAGCACGGAAGACTAACGGAAGACTCATGGAACTCACTTCGACTAAAAATACAGGCGCGAAATACAAAGAACCATTCATTTCGAGAGACGCTACAAAGCCGAAACACAAGAGAAAGATTTCATGGTCCAAGAGTTCATGGTCTCCAACAGTGTAAAACCCAGTTGATGCTATTCGAGAAGCCTGGGTCGACACAGAGTCAGATGTCACTTCCGTCATTGATGCTGATGTTGCTGCTGGCCAAAGCAAGGCGGCAAGTGTTTACAGGAACAGCTCATTGTGGAGTTTATCCAGGCGAATGAGTGCCTTTACAACAAGAAGCTCTGATCTTGAACGGACAAAGAGCTGAAGGCCATGCTCTGGGCTGATCATGCGTGGGCAAGACTGATGATGAGCTGAGAAAACTGAAACGTTGGAAATCTGCCCCGATTGCCCAGCTGTCGTCTCAGAAGGGATCAGTGGATCGACAAGAGCTTTAGCTTCTATGTCCACACATTTTTTAGGTACAGTGGAGGAACGTTGTTTCTCTGCAGGCCAAGATTGCTGCGGCTGCTGTCTCCGGCAGTTCCACGTCCACACCGCAACTGCGATCAACATCAGAGGGGGCAGAAGACCTTGCAGCTATCGACCGCCAGCTGACCACCGCAACGCCTGTGACTCCTGCTTGAATCAAAGTCTGTATCTCAAATGTCCACCCTTCACGACAGAGCAAATGGGATTCTCGCAGCAGCCGAACAACTGGTGAACCAGAGAAGGGAATTGATGACGGCTGATGAATCCGAGAGGGCGAGTTTGAGCAGTTGAGTGGCAGCTGTGCTGAGGAATCACCCAAAACCTATGTACCAGCATGCAAAGCTTAAGATCCAAGCACTGCTGAATGACTGCTTTGACAAAGCTGAAACCTTGGAGGTGCAGCAGCAAGAGCAACCACCTACGCAGCAGCAGTCACTGCTGCATTATTCATAGCAGTGTTCCAATGTACCAGCAGCAGTCACACCATCATCAATAACCACCTCTGTGACCAGTTGCATCAGCACCATGATTGGCAGCTCCCACCGACACAGTGAACAACGCAGCTGTCTGGTTCACCCATATGTGAGTGTCTCTCCCTCACAGCAGTCCCAAGCCCGGATGATTGCAGAAAGATGCGTCAGAAAGACTATGCGAGTGACAACAAACAATTTCATATTGGATCGGTCGAGGCCCGGATGAACAACGACCGCCATCAGTGCTGTGAACGAACAGGGTGCTATTGGAAAATGGATGGCTGTTGTTCGAAGACATCGAAGAAGGAGAGGTGGGAGGCGTGTCCGTAGGCAGAGAGAGAAGAGGAAAAGCACGAATCCAGGACTGAGAGTAGGGACTTTGAATGTTGGAACTATGACAGAAAAAGGCAGAGAGCTGGCGCACATGATGCAGAGGAGGAAGGTGGACATACTCCTTCTGACCAGGTGGAAAGGTAACAAGGCTTATAAGCTTAGGAGCAGACTGAATCAGTTTTTCATGGTGTGGATGGGAAGAGAAATGGAGTAGGAGTAATCATGAAGGAGGAGTTTGTCAGGAATGTTCTAGAAGTGAAAAGAGTGTCAGACAGAGTGATGAGTCTCAAGTTAGAAATTGTATTGACTGATGACAGAAGTGTGCTGGGAAGATGGAAAGAGGTAAATGATGAATGAGGAAAATGAGAGAACAAAGAGTAGAAGAAGTGACTGATGATGACCAAAAAGTAGCAACGATTAGTAAGTGTGATGTGAGGAGGGCATTGAAGAGGATGAAGAATGGAAAGGCAGTTGGCCCTGATGACATACGATGATGACGGTGGAGGTATGAAAGTGTCCAGGAGAGGTAGCAGGAGATTTTCTGACAAGAACATTGAATAAGGTCTTAGAGAGTGAGAGGATGTCAGAGGAATGGTGGAGAAATGTGATGGTGCCCATTTTTAAAAACAAGGGAGACATGCAGAGTTGTGGCAACTACAGAGGGATAAAGTTGATGAGCCATATGATGAAGTTATGGGAAAGAATAGTGGAAACTCGACTAAGGGCAGAGGTTACAAGCAGTTGTGAACAGTTTGGTTTCATGCAGAGAAAGAGCACCACAGATGCAATGTTTGCCTTGAGGATGTTAATAGAGAACGCTCGAGAAAGTCAGAAGGAGTTGTATTGTGCCTTCGTGGATCTGGAGAAAGCATATGACAGGGTGAAAAGAAAGGAACGGTATGGTATGAGGAAGTCTGGAGAGGCAGAGAAGTATTTTTGAGTGGTGCAGGACATGTATGAGAGATGTAGGACAGTGGTGAGGTGTGCTGTCGGTGTGACAGAAAAGTTCAAGGTGGAGTTGAGACTGCATCAAAGGTCAGCTCTGAGCCTCTTCTTGTTTGCTATGGTGACGGACAGGCTGACAGACTAGATTAGACAAGATTCCCCATGGACTATGATGTTTGCAAATGACATTGTGATCTGGAGTGAAGAGAATAAGTGGAAGGAAAACTGGAGAGGTGTAGGTATGCCCTGAAAAGGAGGGGAATGAAGGTTAGCCTCAGCAAGACAGAATTCATGTATATGAATGAAAAGGAAGGTCAATTTAATTCAGCTCAACAATCCAGAGCAATGGGGAGTGTGGACAAGCGGTGAGAAGAAGCATGTGCAGGCAGGTTTGAATGGTTGGAGAAAAGTGTCTTGTGTGATATGTGATAGGAAGGTATCGGCAAGAATAAAAGGAAAAGTGTACAAGACGGTTTTGAAGTCAGCGATGTTGTATGGTTTAGAAACAGTGGCCCTGGGGAAAAGACAAGAGGCTGAGCTTCAGGTCGCAGAGATGAACATGTTGAGGTTCTCTTTGGGAGTAATGAGGATTGATTGGATGAGCACATCAAAGGGACATGTAGGACATTTTGGAGACAAAGTCAGAGAGGCTTGATTGAGATGGTTTGGACATGTACAGCGGAAGGATAGTGAGTATATTGGCAGTCGGATGCTGAGGTTGGAACGACCAGGCAGAAGGCCGAGAGGAAGACAAACGAGACGATTCGTGGATGTGGTGAAGGAGGACATGAAGGTCATTGGTGTAAAGAAGAAAATGCAAAGGATAGGGTGAGATGGAGGCAGATGATTCGCTGTGGCGACCCCTGAAGGGAACAGCCGAAAGGAAAAGAAGAACTAGTTTTTCACTTCTGTGCATTTTTGTAGTCAGGAATGATTTATTGAAGGTGCAAATAATAGAAACTTATTGACACTAGGCAGTAATAAAACAAAGTTCAAATTTTACAGAGTCAATCAGAACACACAATTATACCAACAACAGAAACCAGCATATACCGAGGTAGTTCAATGAAGGACCCATTGTTCATTGTCACACTTTCTTCTGCCTGGTGGCATATGGTTGCCAAGAGACTTGTCCAACTTCACTGTTCAAGCAGTGCTTCAGGGACCCTCTCTGTCTTTTGGCCTCTGTCGTGTCTCTGTTCGGACCCAGCACATCGTCCAAGTAATGCATATTAGCCGTTTCATGCCACTGTTCTAGAATAATGTGGTTATCATTTTCTCAGTCCAAAACTGCAACCTGAGTGACAGTGTATCTCGTCCTCATGATATTGTGAAGACAGACAGCAGCTTAAACCATAAGTCTGATGACATCTGGTGCTTGTTGCAGTGGAGACAGTAGGAACTGCCAACGATTGGCCAAGATGCCAAACGCATTCTCCACGAATCGATGTGCTCGGGATACTCTGTAGTTGTACGCCAATTCTTCCTCTGTAAGGGCTCGCCTGGAATATAGCTTCACAAGGTACTTCCTTAGAGCAAAAGCATCGTCTCCAACATTGAAATATGGCATGTCAGTGTGGTCGTAGGGCAGAGGCTGTGGTGTGGGGAAGTTGATGCATCTTCGATGCATTCTTTCAGCGCCGAGGCATTGAGTATCTGGGCATCAGACATGTGGCCCATGCCACCGACGTACCCAGAAGCATTTGGGTGTGCATCTCCTTGATTTTCCTCGTCTTCTGCGGTCGCTGTCAATGTCTTGTTGCATTTCAGTGTATTGGTGAGGCAACAGCAGCACGTGGAGCAGTTCCAAGTCATCCATTTCTCTATCCTTGTCCATTTTGGGAGAGCTTCTTGGTGTTGCCAGTATGTGTTCACTTGGCAGAATGAGATTCCTTGGTCGAATCCGCGAATATATCGGTGGAATCAGGAGCAAATCCCTTGACCTTTGCCGATTTATATTCAAATATGATTACACCGGGTAATTCTCAGTCATTCCGTGTTGAACGTAAATGTTCCACTTTCATTCCGCGTGTTTCCGCAATATTTCCGAAGCTCTTCCTTCTCAAATGGAGTGGTTTTCCGTGAACGATCTGTGAATGATCCAAAAAATCTTCCTTTGCAATCCGTAGCGATTCATAGTTGTTCCGCAGTTAAACAGTGCTTTTCCATACGTATTCCTAAATTGTACCGTCGTTTTTCCGTGTCTGTTCCGTACATGCTGGGAACGTTCTGAACGTGCTCTGGATGTACAATTTTCCATAGGATTTTGACCCATTTTCCGTGTAAAAATACCGAAGCTCCTCTGTGGACTGCGTTCTGCGCCTTTCCGTCATGATCATTGCATTCCGTGCACCAGTGAAATGAGGATATAAGCTACAGCTGTCCCAAATGATCCAAGAAAACCTCGAGAGGAACCAGACCAGACCAGAGAATTATCTATACCAGATAGTGGGCGTATAAACCCAACACAGTACACACAGTAATGAGTGCATATACAGGATTTTGAGTACAGTGAAACCTCCGCTGACGAACGCTTAAGCTCACGAACTTTTCGCCTCAAGAACATTAAATTCGCGAGCATATAGTCTCTGCTGACGAACTAGTTTTCAGCGGAAGAACCAAACCACGCGGTTGAACAGCGCCACGGTGGCGGCCACATGAAACTGACGCATGCTCACGGCGGCCCATTTCGTCATCCCCTTTCTTTGAGTGCGGACGTGGTTTGTGTTTGATAGACATTTTGTACCATATTGAGTGTACTTTGAGTGTCAATTAAGAGGTTTTTAGTCAGCAAAAAGGATAAAGAGTCTCCTTCTAAGAAGCAAAGAAGAGAAGCCACACCGGAGGTTGAGTTACCTACAGTCCTTATGGAAGGTGACTCTCCTTCCAAACAGTAACTCCCGCCCTCCCTCCCTTCTCCTCCCACTCCCTCCTCCTCCCACTCCATTCCATCAAGCCATCAACTACCATCACAAAGGTAAATAAAACGACTATTATACAGTACAGTTTATTTCTTTAATTACAATACAATAGCACATTTATTATACATAAAATAAGGTATATTTTTTGTGTAGGTTTAAGGCTTATTTCGTAGAAAATTATGTTTTATGGGGACCTGGGAACGGATTATTCTCATTTTAATGGTTTCTTATGGGAAATAAATGTTCGGAAGACGAACTTTTCGCCTTACACACACTTTCTGGGGAACCAATTATGTTCGTGAGCTGAGGTATCAGCAGATTCAAGACTGAACTCATACACATCAGACTTAAATAGAGACTTAAAGTAATTATTTGAAGTAGCACATTTTACTCAGAGTGAATACTGGGATT
The DNA here is from genome assembly GCA_024760905.1 of Plotosus lineatus. NCBI lineage: Eukaryota > Metazoa > Chordata > Actinopteri > Siluriformes > Plotosidae > Plotosus > Plotosus lineatus. The sequence goes on along the minus strand of CM045733.1, from coordinate 53,792,198 downwards.
GAAATGGCCCTTAAAAGAGCAACATTTAAGTTTGTCATGAATAATATCCCGAGCAACCAAATTAAATCTCCAGTGACGATGAACAAGAGCCGCTGTTCTGAGGGAAATAATTGAAAACCGGTCTGAGAATGAATGAGATAGGGATTGTTTCACTGTCTGAGGTGACGAGGGAACGCTGCATGTCAGAATACTGATTCTGTCCAGAAAATTGACAGCAAAGAATAAATAAACTCTAATTCCTTCCAAATGTTCTGTTCCTGCTTATTTCGGTGGTCAGAATCAGAAAGTGGAAAACCCTGGGTCAGACCCACTCCCTGGGAAAACCCTGGGCATTCACTCAAGAAAAGTCTGACACCCTTGGAGCAGTGAACAACACACAGGTAATTTTAATAATCTGAAAATGAAGCCCAAGAAATCTTCTTCGGCAGCTGAGTAACCCGACTGTGAAGGCCATCGGTTTTTCCATCTGAATCCTGAAGCCCTTTTAAGGGTTTGAATGATTAGAAAGCCGGGGATGAATACAGACTGTACTGTACTGTACGATTCCAGCAGAAGCTCAGTGTGGAGTGAGGAGGATATTAGGGTCAGTTTCTGATTTCTGATGAAAGATTTTTTTTGTTGTTGTTCAAATAGTCAGTAGTGCTGTAACAGCTGGTTCTCGCTTGGACATTACACACCTCTGGGTTAAAGAGTAGAAACTGATTGGTTCTATCACACTATAATGTCAGTTCCACACTCAGACTATAGTTTGGCATTCAGTCAAGTCGAGTGCGGGTTTTAAACATGCTCCGAGTTTCCTGCAGTGCCTTTCTTCCTCTCGCTCCTCCTCACCCACCTATTTGAGTCTCCTCCTGCATCCATTTCATGCAATGTTGATTGTGATTGAATAGCTAAAGCTAATGAAGGCGCAAAGTCAGTAAACTGTCTTGTTCCCACCTGCACCCCCCCTCATTTTTGTCCTTCTCTGACATTTCAAAGCATGTTATTTCAGTGGCGCCGCTGTCACACACAACTCAGCTAAATTGAACACGACATCATCCTAAAAATAATAAGAAGGAAGCTGTTGCTATGTTGTCAAGTCAGTAGCACTAATGAGGATGACTTGATGTTACAGGGGGGGGGGACCACAGACAAGATCCCTGATCTGGTTAATGGCCAGGATTCCATCGATTACATACAATTTTATACTAAAAAAACTGAAAGAAACAAAAAAACAATTGGAAAGAATTGTGGAAAAACAAATTGATGGAAATAATCTCATTACAGCTCAACTTCTCACTGAAGATTATCAATCACCAACACAGCATGAAGTCACTCATGGCAGAAACATGAAATGAGAAGATGGATAGAATATCTGTCCATGGCCAAGAGTCCATAGGAGTTAATTGGCTGACCTCCCGGTGGAGGGAAGGATACGCTCACTTCCCTGTCATTCACAGAGATCACCAGCCAATCATGGCCATCAGAGTGTGTTCGAACGTTCCCAAATGCACATGGCAGCACAGTTCGAAAAGAGGCAGGTGGCTAGTATTGCATGTCACCGAGGGGGCGTGTGCATGCTTTCGCCCCTCCTTGGTTGGTGGTGGTTGTGTGATAGGAAAGCAATACCTGATGTGTGGACATAACTAAATTACGAGAAAAATGGAAAAAAAGGGGGGAGGGGAGGGGAGGTCCGTGTAGTAATTCAAAAGAAGGTACAGCAGGAGGCTGTGAGAAAGTGAGCGTTAGGGTTAGTGTCATCAAAGTGTAATCAACTCGAGCTCCTTCCCGCTGTTCTGTACAACAAGATCATTACATACAGTATTAATGATGCATGTCTTTGAAAAATGTTTATTTTTCAGCTGCACCTAAGCAGAGAGAAAATATTGGGATGTAGAAAGTGTGACCTGCACGGTGAACAAGAGAAAAGCTGAAACCGGGTCTGATGTGACTGCTTCCAAAAAATTCAACTTGTGTATACATAAATTACATAAATTCAGTTTCCACACAAAATTACTCCTGTGAACGGTTCCACTTTATTCTGAAACTTTAAAACTGACATGCTGTTAGTATTCACGGGTGTGGCTCAGAACTCACAGTCACCAGGGAATCACAGCTGACAGAGTGTGTGCTTGGATCACACACACATTCAGGAACATGTGGTGCTACTGAGATACTGTCAAATGTTAATTATACACCGGTCAGCTATATTTTACCCATTCTCTCACTTCTGATGGAAACAAAACCTGAAATGGTGTTTACAGTGAGGGGGGAATACTTATGCAAGCCTATGTAAATAAAAAACAAAGCAAACAAACAAACAAATTGGGCAGTGGTGGCCTGGTAGCAAAGGTGCTGGATCACTGATCTAAAGGTTGGGGGTTCAAGCCCCACTCTCCACTGGTTGTCACTGTCACTGGGTTATCAAAAGCCGGCCATGTCTCTCACTGTCTGTTGTGGGAGGTTCACATAAAAGAACCATTGCTGACTTTCGACAAGAGGAGCTGCATAGCCATCAGCGTGTTTCCGCCCTGCAATGGCCTGGCGAGCTGTCCAGGGTGTACTCTTTACTCTCGCCCGGAGTCGGCAGCGATGGGCGCCAACCTCAACACGACCCTAATTAGGATTAAGAGGTTACAAAAAATGAACGATGAACAAATAAACAAATAACTTTGATCTTTCATGCTGACACACCTCACTGCACTTCATTGCCTACAGCTGACATCTGATTTAACACATTAAAGCATGTATACACATACACACACACCTCAGTGCGACCTTGCTGTCAAGTCAGGTTGAATACAAAAATTGGTGCTTTTGTGCCCGCTCACTCTCAGTGCGTGTCGGAGCTGAACACAATTTAGTACAGAACACGTGCTATACAGTATATTAATACAATCCTCTGTGTGTAATCCTATTTATTATTACTGCACCATTTTATAATGGTAAATAATTTATTGTTATTTATAAAAACATATTTATGAAAACATCTTGCCAGTCAGATTTTTGGAGACACCCAGAAAACAAACAAGAAGTGAAAGAACCTGTGAAATTGCTTCTGACAGACAGCATCATGTCTCCGTGTTTTATCCTGAAGGCTTTTGAAACTCAGCTTTTCCTGATGAAAGTTCAGAAAGGACAGAACCGCATCAAAGAGTCCTGATTAAAGGGTTGTAAAGTGTTTACAATCACAGTGCCCACATCACTGTCTCAACACACACACACACACAGACACACACACAAACACGTACGCACGCGCACACAAACACACGCACACACACATACAAAGGCACACACACACGCACACAAGCACACGCACACACACACACGCACAAACACACTCACACACACATACACGCACACACACAAACACACGCACACACACACACACACACACACACTCACAAACACACACGCACACATACACACGTGCACATACACACACACACACACACACACACACACACACACACACACACTCAGACTCACAAACACACTCACACTCACACACACACACACACACACAAGCAGGTGCACTTTTTGATAACACTACTGTCCAAATCAACAGCGTATAGTTTGCGTGTTAATCCGAGCTGATGACGTTCATTTCCAGGTCTGGAACATCACTTTTTAATATTTTGGTCCAGATGCTCGATCATCAAAAACTACCAATCTCTGTGCACTCTTTCGGCTTCTGGAGCATTATGTAGCAGTACAGTGTGTTCGCTCAGTGTGTGCAGTGTCACTAAAGCCAGTGGATTTATGAATCATTGGTCTTTGTGAGAAAAGTAATAAAATACAGTAGTATGTATTTATTTATTTTTATTTACGGTGTGGATGATTCTCAAACCATGCATCCTGCTACATCTCAAGTTCAAAGGGTACCACCGGCTCTCACATGAAACTAAAAGTAAATAGATATAATCAACTCTGCTAAATAAAAAGAAAGATAGAGTGTATCTGAATGATTTTTATCACTTTAGAATTTTTTCACTGCTTTCATGTGTGGTGTGGGGGGGGCAAGGAGGAGAAAGTTTTACGTACATTTTTTCCCTAGGTGTGAATCGGTCACGTCATTGATATTTTGCCTTTCAGAGATTATTACACGGTTAATGTAATGAATTTAATTAAAATTACGGTTAGGCAAATTATAGGTGTCCTCTTATCTCATCGAAACACCACTTTCACGCCATCAGCAGAATAAATGAACCATATAATAGAAATTTAATGTGATTTAGGCTAATGTGATGTTATTCAGGCTAAATTAGGGCAAATTCAACCTATCATCATTTTGTGAACCGCTTAATCTAAACTAAAGTCATGGGGAGGCTGGTGCCCATCTCAACCATCTAGGGGCAAGGGCAGTGTGCACCCTGGACAGCTTGCCAGGCCATCGCAGGGCAGAATCACGCTGACGGCTATGTAGCTACTCTTGACAAAAGTCAGCAATGGTTCTTTTCCAAACTCTCATCATGGACAGTGAGAGACATGCCTGGCCTTTGGTAGCCCAATTAGCTTACCATGTCTCTCACTGTCTGTGGTGGGAGGTGTAAAAGAACCATTGCTGACTTTCGTCAAGAGTAGCTGCATGGCCGTCAGTATGTTTCTGCCCTGCGATGGCCTCCTGGCAAGCTGTCCAGGGGTACTCTGCCCTAATCCAAAATCGGCTGAGATGGGCACCAGACTCCCAATGGCTCTAATTAAGATTAAACACTTCTGAAAATGAATAAGAATGAATGAGTTTGAATCGAATGAATTTGAGTTCTAGACTGATTATCGCTACAGCTGTGCATGTTTTTGGAAACCCACACAAGCAAGACGAGAACATGCAACCTTCACACAGCAATGAATGAGCCTGGGAATCAAACCCAGACCTTCTGGCCATGAGGCGTATATGCCAAGCACTGCACCACCGTGCCATCCCGCGCATGGAACCTGGGCTTTCCAAAAAAAAGGAGTTGTTTTGAAATATTTAATGATAATGTTAATTGTATTTCTACTAAGGCCCTGTAAACCAAAGAAAGGAAACAGGAAAAACGAAAAATAGAACAGTTTTATTTTCTGAAACAACACAACAGGAAATGTTTAATTTTGTTCCTTTTGAATTCTGTAAGGCTCCAAAGAGTTCTGTCTACAAATTATTAAATACAGAAGTCTGTCCTGAGCTGTACCTCCAGTACTCTTTATATATATCGCAGTTATATAGCGTGTTACTCTTGTGTTAAGACGTCGTCTCTGTGATCTTTGTGTCTACACTGTTTTTGTGGACTTTTGTAACCCGAAGCAAATATGGTTGGTCAAATGCATAAGCCTGGGTAAAGCATGGGTGCAAGTCTCATACACAGAGATGAATTAACTATCTGCTCAGATCGGCACAATCTACCATGCATATTCAGTTAAGCAAAGAGAGTTGTAAAATATGAAAAACCCGAATCCAGGAAAGAGAGAAGTCTCTGCTTTGCTGGTGATTCACAGTGCAGGCTGAGTACTAAACTAGTTCAATGAAGCCCTTGCTAACTTGAAAGCCAAAAGTCCGCATAACCCGCGATTTATTTCAAGCATGTAAAGTACTTTCAACAAGTGCACGACTTTCGATATTGAGGGCCTGACATATTGTAAGCGTTGATTAGCTGTTTTAAGCTTCATGTAAAGTGAGTCGGCTCAGCTTCATGTCATGTGATTCAGCTCAGCTTCATGTCATGTGACCATTCGTCGACCATCGGAACCATTTACAAGCAGAAAGATCGCAGAGAGACTGTTAAAGGTTATATTTGATACTGTATTTGATATTTGATGAGTGAATTTGATTAAAATGTATCAATTTGAAATTATTTTGCTTGAATTTAATTCATTTGAAATTAATGTTGATATTATTTGACATATTTGATAATATTTTACAATGTTATGTTTATAATAATTGATTTAGGGGTGTTTTATGAAATACAGTATTTATGGATGTATAGTACAGTATGAGCATCCTACATCACATCTCATACGTCATACGTCACTGTAACAAGTTACGTTCACTTTCAACTTACGTTCGGCCGTCCGGAACCAATTAAAAACACAAGTCGGGGAGCGTCTGTATTGTTCTGAAACTCCTGCTTTAATCAGACGTACTGTCCCAATGTTTTCCATAACATTCAAAAAGGGGGTTCCCGAGAAATGCCTTCCTTTCCCCTCGTCCCGGGCAGCTTTTCATGCTGCTGCCATCAACTCAGGATGGAAAATGTCTTCAACTACTTTTAAAAATAAAAAAAATAAACAAATAAAAAAACAAACAAACAAACAAACAAGAAACTCCCGGACTGACCAGTTCTGTCACACATGTCGATAGTACAACTTCTGGGAATTTTCACACATCAGACACTGAGCATGTGTGCACGGGCAACGCTTCCTGTTCATGATGACAACTTTCGACAGGCAAGTACGCATGTACTGATGTACATGATGTAGTTACAATTGCAGCCATGAGAAGGTGACGAAGGGACCAGCCTGGGGTAAAACTGTTCCTCTTTCCCTCTTTTAAAATGTATTGTGTATTCAATAAGTTGAGACCAATGGGAATAAAAAAAGATGCTTTCCCCAATTTTCTTTCCACAGAAAGCGTGAATATTAACATCGGCAGATCTGTGAAACAAGGTGTGGCGTGGGGTGGGTGGGTGGGGCTAAATGGCAGTGTTTGAGATGAAATAAACAATGTTTACAAATGAAAAACATAACATTATATATTTTTATATATTATATAGGAATGAATACTGAACTGCAGGCAAAGTAATATAGCGGAATAATTATTATAATTAAATAATTATTCTTACTAAAGTCCCACTTTGACACAAAAATGTCTGTTATACAAACGTCTTATTTTATTCATGTTATGCAAATGATCTGTTATTTCAAACATGTCCAGCTCTCTGTGCTCCTCTTGAAAACAAGGCCTGAAGCACAGGGACCCATCACAGGCTTCGCACAGCCAGGTAGTGACATTGTGTACTCCTTTATTTTGAGCAGTTCTGGCATCCTTTGTGAGCTTTTAATGGTCGTGTCAGTTTTTCTGGTGTCCACAGCACGTGGCACAGGGACACACTCGCTGCATCTTTCTAGTTGGAAACCTGTTTTCTCCTCCCCACCCAGCTGACACACCAACTCCACCATCAAGTCCTTGTGTGCTCCCTGCACACCGGCAAACTCGGAATGCATAATGAGCACAATTGCTGTAGCAAAATCCAGTAAACAAAAAACATCATGTGGCGCCAGTGTGAGGTCGTCTCTAACACCTGGTGCGTTTCCGTCCATATCAGGAAGACAACAGACCCTCGTCTGATCCAAATAATGGTGACTTTTAGGGAGTTTTTCTCAAGGGCACCACATCTCTTTATATTGTTCATTGTATGTGCCAATAGCTTCTAAACTTCATGGCTGCCAGGTTTTCGGAAAGCTAGTTTAAATTTTCTTGACGTGTACATAAACCAAGAACCAAGGAGCAGAATGGGTCATTAGCACTGATCCTGTGTCCTTTTCCAAAATTCACAGTGCAGGGCCTGAGTGGATTGGTGTATGACTGTATTAAAAACTCAATGAAGTCGTTTCTATTGAACTATTTTATTCTTTTTTATTCTGTTTCATTTTTTGAATTTAAAATATGCACTCATCATTCTGAACACTCGAAGGGACGAAATTCAGATCGTACCTGTTTTCAGACACGTCTCTCTCTCTCTCTCTCTCTCTCTCTCTCTGTTTGTGGACTGCACATGGGCCTCAGATATCCTCCGTCTGACTTAAACATCATCATTCTGGAAGCTGAAAGTCGGTTTTCAACGTATTAATGAATTCAAAGAATGTAATCCAAAATGAAACAACCTCAATCTTCTTCTTAAAAAAAAACCCTTTCACAATTACGGTTTATAAAGTGCAAACGCCTTTCGCATCAATGGCATACAGTCGTGTTCAAAATAATATCAAACAGACATCACTAACCTGAGCAATCCATGTTTTTATTTCTACATGGCAAATACTTTACTATCAGAGAGAACATTTCTCTCTGAAATTCTGAGGAAAATAGGTCGTTCCAGACATTGTTCAGAAGAACAGCGTACCTTGATTAAAAAGTTAATTGAACAGGAAACCAGATAAAGAAGAGCAGACAATGAGAGGCTGCTCAGCTAAATGATCCCAAATGCTTTAACATGGAAACTAAAACCTGAAAGACGTGGAAGAAAGTGAAAAACTACCATCCCGAACAACCAAAATGGCAACGACTCGGCCAACAATCGGATCCAGGAAGATCAGAGATGGCCTAAAGCTAAAGTCCTGTTAATTAGAGGATGGCTGTGTGAAGCTGAACTATCGGCAAGAAGCCCCACAGAGTCCCAGTACTGAAAAAAAGACGAGCTAGAGAGGTCACAATTCACCAAAGAGCACATCGACTGCATACAGAGAAACGGAGTAACATTCTGAGGACTGATGAACATAAGATTGTTCTTTTTTGGGTCTAGTTGCCCCAAGACAAGCCCCAAACACGGTATTGAAGCCACAGTACACTGAAGACACTGAAACATGGTGGCACAAGCATCATGATATGGGGATGTTTCTCATACTATAGTGTCGGGGATATTTATCTCATCCCAGGGATCAGGGATCAGTTTGAATCGATCAGAACACCTGAAGAGGTCGTGCTGCTCTGGTCTGGAACCAAGATGTTTACTGGTGTGTTTGAGGTCATTGTCTTGTTGGAACACCCATTTCAAGGGCATTTACTCTACAGCATAAAAACCAAGAAATCCAGAACTGTGGAATGTGGTCCAATCATCCTGGACTGGAAAACTTGCTCACAGGTGCCAGAAGGTGGTCAAGTCCACAACACAGATGTGCAGCAACTGTAAGAAACAGTGTTTATACAAATAAATATTAGTTCAGAGATTCAAAGCAAAACAAAATCTTATATTTTTCATTCTGTACACTGAATGTTTGAGTTTGTAAAGAAGAAATGCAGAAGTCGAATATTCTCTTTCCTTCGTATTCTTTAAAGGAAGAACACATTTGATAGATCTTTTCCTTTATCACTGCAATACGTGTGACACGCAGCTTAACAATCGCAAATCCGAGTGTTTATTCTCGTAGTCGTGGCAATGGTGCAGTTGTAAACAGTACATTTAGGGAGTTATATTTAGGGAGTTAACGTACAGCTAAGATCAAGCTGACGACTGAAGGCAACATTTTCAACACACAATGCAAAAATTTGACAAGCAAAAATTTGCAAAAATTTGACAAGCAATGCAAAAATGCTGTGAGTGTTGATCGGAGCTTTGTGTTTTCATGCCAGTTTGTCTACAGACGGGTTTAAGTACACCATATATTTTGACACCACTACAAAATTGCCAACTCCATACAGGGATCCTTCGCATTCCGCGGTCAATTGGGACCGAGATTCCCACGTAACCATTGAAATCCGCGAAGTAGACATTTTTGTGTCAAAGTGGGACTTTAGTAAGAATAATTATTTAATTATAATAATTATTCCGCTATATTACTTTGCCTGCAGTTCAGTATTCATTCCTATATAATATATAAAAATATATAATGTTATGTTTTTCATTTGTAAAGTAGGATCAAATGAAGAAATGAACTATGCGTCTCTTTAACCTTATGAAAGAGTTTTGGGGTACAGTATATACTACGCGATCAAGCAAAGCTTTGCTGTAATATTTTCATTCTATTTTTTTTGCATAAAAAGGTCACACAACTTTATCAAAGGAAGCTTCCTGGGATCCTGAACGAATAAAAATGCTTCTCTGATTGAGTTACAGTCGTAATCTGATCATCACGAGCTGTTCATTCACTGCTGAGCCATTTCAGTTTGAGGCCACTCCTTAAACTTTTACTCTCTTCTCAGCCGCACGTAGCGTTCTCCGACACTCCACCTTTTTACTGTCTGTTCTTAATTTTCATCCATTGTTTTTTTATTATTATAATAATATACTGTATTAATTAATTTTACACACACACACACACACACACACACACACACACACACACACACACACACACACATTCCGAGCAGTGGGCCGTCGCACAATGCAGCATCCCACCCAGAGAGTAGTTGGGGTTGGATGCTTCAGGGCACTTCAGCCATGAAGGTGAGGAATGAAAGGTGCAGCAAAAGCCCCACCACCCACAAGATTAAAAAAAAATTCTATCTAATGATTAGGCACCGGCTTCCCTTCCCTCCACACTTTACCCACTACTGGTACCAACTTCCTTGGTGCTGCTGCTGAAGCTTCAGGATCGATTGCATGTCAATTTTATACATTTGGCAGCATCTACTTCATGGGCCTGTCTTTCCCCTCATGGAACGTCTCTGCGCTTCCTTTGTCACTTTTGAGCTGCCGAATAAATTCAAAGCGCCACAGGAGAAATGTCCTGTAGGATGGAAATGGCCACTGGGCAGCTAAAAGTCAATGGATAAACCAACCAATGGACCACTTCAGCTGCTTAATCATCACAAAGAAACAAACATTCATCCGTTGGTCCCAAAGACACGCCGGCCCAGTGGGAAAGTGCTTAGGGATACAGCTCATCCTTTATTGGCATGAAAGCGTTTAAATGTTTTCATTCGGCTGAAAATTTTATCCGAGTTACCTTCTGACTCCAGCAAACTCCAAACCCACCAGCTTCTAAACATCACTTTAATGGGATTTATTATAAATTGTGGGAATCGGATGTTTATGTGGAACTTAATCCCACAGCCGTCTAATCAGCAGTTTAGTGCATTAAACTGCAGCGTTTTTCCGGCTTGAAAGGAGCTCAGGTTTCATTGTGTTGCTTACGACCATGTTTACGATGTTAAGCATATACAGTTAATTTCACAAGAACTTGGCATGAAAGCGTGTTAAACGGATTCCGATCCTGGTGTGTAAATGCATTCTACACGTTACAGTAGAACTGCTGAATCCGTACGAAAATACTGAATTGAGCTCTGCCATTTCTGAGTTCACCTTTATTTAGGCAAGCTGTAAATCAAGGCTTGATGAGAAACTTGAACCATACTCAACATAGCCTGGACTTACTGGCAAGTGGACATGGTTCAACGCCTTTCAGCAGACACACCCTCAGCTTCACAGGTCAAAACATCACATTTTGATTTTGAAACCCATTTTCGTACAGTTGCTGGATGCTGGATTTTCAATCTGACCCACGTTCATGTGACGTTACAATTTCAGAACCACACAATAGTATTAGTGTAGACCTGCACTGAGGGCAGTGGTGTCCTGGTGGCGAAAGATGCTGGATCACTGATTCTAAGGTTGGAGGTCCTCTCAACGGGTTGTCACTGCCCCCCAAGACACCCCACCCCCAGGGCAGCTAACTGGGTTATCAAAGGCCGGCCATGTCACTCACGGTCTGTGATGTGAGGGTCATGTTAAAGAACCATTTCTGAATTTCATCAAGAGGAACTCCAAAGCCATCAGCATGTTTCTCTGCTGGATGGCCTGGCAAGCTGTCAAGGGTGTACTCTGCCCTCACCTGGAGTTGGCTGGGATGGGTGCCAGCCTCCCCGCAACCCTAATTAGAATTAAGCGGTTACAGACAATGAATGAATGAATGAATACAGCTGTACTATGTTAACTGAGTGCTGAATACTTACTGTTAAACGGGAAGACATTTCTCCAGGAGGTGGTACTAATGAGCTACTCCGGAGATCTCTGGTTCGATATCCGAGCTCAGGGTGTTTCTGGACTCTGCATGTTGTCCCGAACCAGAAGGGCTAGAGTTTTAGTTTCCAAACTAGCAGGATGAAACAAACACCGTCCACAAGTGTCTGTTTTCAAGAAATCTGACTGAATTTAAAAAATTATATACACACCCCTATATATTTATTTATTTATTTTTTTTTTTCAAGATCTAATGGGGCTACATAACTTGTAATTCAATCAATATACATTAATTATAGCTAATTACAGTTTCTGTAAAATTTTCATACAATATAAACATATAGAGATAATGTGGAGGAATGTAAAAGACAAAAATCAGATTTGTTTACATACAAATGCACAACTTCTCACAACATAATTTTAGCGCATTTAAGACATTTACCCAAACAATGAAAAATTAAAATAAATAATTTAATAAACACAAGATTAATTTGGAGACAAGATACTACAAGACGAGAGAAAGCGTTAATAAGATGTTAATAATACCTACCAGCTTGACCTGCAGCTATTCAGTGTTTTATTCTCTATGAAACTTCATTTCCGTACAGAATTGCATCCGGCTTACAGTTAAATGTGATTAAATTGAAAATACACTTCACAGTCCAAACGTGACTGATCCAGAAAAACCTTCTCTGAACTTTACGTTGGTCCCACGAACACTTGCGATATCCAGGAAGAACTTTCCAGGTGGGCTGTCTCATTGGGCAGCTGCAGGAAGTGACGTGAAGGAAGGGTTCTGGGTTTAAAGTCTATAATGTCTAAAAACAGCTGGGAGGACTTTTCCAGAAGATCACAGATAACTGCATCCATCTAGCACATCAGGACTAAATCCAGCTGGTCTGATTGTTTCATGCATTCAGAATTTTCTTCATTTTTCTTTGGAGACACAAGAAACTACAGTCAGGGACGAGGAATCAAATCAGAGTGCAGTGGATTAAAAAAAGAGAGTTATACACAAACATCAAAACAGGAACTCAGATGGAAAAAAAAGTATAGAACTGATCAAATGAAGTGGGACACAGCAAATAGATAAAGATAAACAACTAAAGTTATATTTGAACATCCTAATAGGGACTACATGGGTGGTGCTGTAATTATCCACATTCCCATCTTACAACATGCAAGTCCTGACACGGTTCCCCACAGCTGTTTCATAACGACAGTACGTCCATCAAAACGCCTTTTGAAATTGCTAGCATCCAAAAATGTATAACGTTGACTATAACCTCAATGTAATTACATTGTCTTGCTGATCCCATATATTCACGTTTTGATCATGACACTGAGGCATGTCAGGTGAGGTTTGTAGATAATAGCGTCTGATCTGGTCTGTTTATCCTCCAATCATATACAGTTGTGTTTAAAATAATCTCGGTCAGACATCAATAACTTGGTCAGTCAGTGTTTTTAATAGAAATGATATTTCTACATGGTAAATAATTTACTATCAGGTGTAGTAGGGTCATAGAATACATCAGAACCAACATTCATGACCTGCATGCTGCTGATTCTGTGTAATCGAATCAAGAATTGAAAGGGGCGTGTTCAAAATAATATCAGTGTGGAGATCAGTGGCATCATTCATTCATTCTATTAAAAACAGGAGCCAATTATTATTATAGAAGGAAGGCAGCAAATGTAGTACCTGCTGGTTATAGAACATTTCTCTCTGAAATTCTGAGGAAAATGGGTCGTTCCAGCCATTGTTCAGAAGACCAGCGTTCCTTGATTAAAAAATTGATTGGAGGGGAAAATATATAAAGACATGTAGAAAATGAGAGGCTGCTCAGCTAAAATGATCATAAATGCTTTAAAATGGCAACCAAAACCCGGTGGAAGAAAGTGAAAAACTACCGAGTGACTGAAGAAGAACCAAAATAGTAAGAACAATCAGCTCCAGAAAGATCAAAGAAGGTCTAAAGCGACCACTGAGTCCTGTTGCAATTAGAAGACGCCGATGTGAAGAGGAGCTATCGGGAAGAAGCCCTGCAAAGTCCACTGCTGAAAAAAGACATGCCACATTGACTAGAGTGAAGAGAAACGAAACAACATTCTGTGGACTGATGAAAGTAAGATTGTTCTTTTTGGGTCAGGTGGCCGGAGACGACCAGATGAGCTCCAGACACTGAATTCAAGCTACAGTGCACTGCGATGACAGTGAAAGATGGAGGCGGAACCTTCGTGATATCAGGATGTTTCTTATACTACGGTGTCGGGTCTATTGATCACATTATAGGGATCATGGATTAGTTTGAATCCATCGGAACGCCTGAGGGGGTTGTGCTGCTTTGTGCTGAAGAGGAAATGCCCTTGAAATGGGTTCCAACAATACAACGACCCCAAACACACCAGTAAACAGTGATGCTTTCTTCAAATTCTTTAAAGGAATAACACTAATTTGATATATTTTACTTCATGATATGAAAAGGAATAGAATGTGTCATGTTCCCGATGCATTTGTTTATGGAAATAAGATAAGGATTTTGAGCTTTATTCACTTTTTTAAACTCACTGCTATTATTTTGAACACAATTAAAGAAGTGAATCCTACACAGACACAAGATTTCCTGATTTATCTTCTCATTTTAAAACGTGAAACGATTACACCACTTGCTTCAGGTGACCGCGGCAAACTGAGAGTGTCCAGTGGTATACTGTAATAATCCTGTAAGGGAAATTAAGCTCTGCATTTAACCAAAACACACAAACATGAAAACAATGAGCACACACACACACATCCAGCGCAATGGGCAGCTACACTGCAGCGCCCGGACTTCAGTGCGGTTCAGACGCCTTGCTCAAAGGCACTACAGCTATGAACATGGAGGAACTGGTGAGCTGCTTCTTACTTACCCTGCTAACAATGCATTTGTCAAGCCCAACCGATAGGACACGGCTTCCCATAATGCTTTTAATTAAAGAATTATCCACTTGGAATAATGTTTTTTTTTAATCCTCAGACAGATGATCAATCACATCATTCAGTTTCCGTGCAGTCTCCACTTATATTTATTGAGTTGTATGAGTTGTATGAGAAGCTGAACACAAAGAAGAATGACTAGACATACAGAGCTATCAAACAAAGAAAGATGGAACTCAGGCTAAGAGCGATGAAGGACACACATGGTGGATAGAATAAGTAAAGGATGAAGAAAGAAAGATGCACTTGTCCCAGGTGCATACCAGTGAACGTGTAGGTGAGGCAGCGGTGATGTTTTTAACCGCACTGTTCAACGAAAACCTTGGAAGGCAAAAAAATACCTTAGGGGAAAAAAAAGAACTGTTCTTGTAGACGTTTTCAAAAGCATGGGAGATGTGACGAGCTGCAGTAACTACAGAGGAATAAAGTTGAGAAGTCACATCACAGACTTATGGGGAAGAGGAGTCGAATCCTATCTGAGAGGTGCAGTCATAATGTTGATGGAGAAGTGCAGCGAAGGAGTTCCACTGCACGTTTGTGGAAAATAGATGACAGAGTGCCCAGAGAGGGCTGTGGTACTGAGTGTGGAAGTCAGGAGGGGCAGGGCAGTATGTGAGGGTATTACAGGGTATATATGAGGACAGCATGCAGCAGGAATAATAAACTGGTTCACTGTGGAGGTGGGATTACACCAAGGATGATGAGTCCTGTACACCAAATGCTCTGAGCCCTTTCTTGATTGTATTTGTCATGGAAAGGTCGAGCAATTATGTTATTATTGGACTACGATATTCGCAGATGACATTGGGGCCTGTAGTGAAGGCGGGGAAGCAGGAGAAAGAGCAGTATGAGATGGAAAAGTGCAGCTGCAAAGAGCAGCGGTGCTGAAATCAGATGAATTTCAAGACTTGAGGTCAACTCTCCAAGGTAGAAGAATGTGGTAAAGAAGTGAAGAATGGAATGCAGGCAGGGTGGAATGGGTGGAGTCATTTGTGATCGAAGGACATCAGTACGAGTTATGAGAACGCTTTTATTAGACAGTCATAGGACCCGTTATGTTGTATGGTTGGGAGATGGTGCCACTGACAAAAAAGACAGGAAGTAGCTCCAAGTGGTAAAAATGAAGTTGCTGCCATTGCCTCTGAAAGTGAAAATAACAGACAAAATAGTGAAAGAATACGCTGAAGGGACACAGCATGTGTACGAGTGTGAAGGGGATAAAGTGACAGACGCCAGTTTGAAATGGTTTGGACAAGTGCAGAGGAGGGATGAGGGGTATCTTGGTAAAAGAATGTTGAGGACAGAATTGTCTGGTGGTGGTCGTGGGGATTTATGGGTGTGGTGAGGGAGGATAAGCAGGTGATTGATTTGACAGAGAGGAATGAAGAACAGAAAGTAAGATGATCTGTTGTGGCGAGCCCTAACTTAAGAAACCAGAAAAGAGGCCAAGAAAAAGAAAGAAGAGCTAAAAATATTAAAAATACAATTACAAACGTCTTACTTTAGTTTGCTTTTCTTGTGAGCCCATGGCGTAAATACTAAAACAATTATTCTCCTCAGGCTCACAGGTTGTTTCTGTTTAAAGATCTCCACCTTGAATAATTATTTATTTATAAAATCATTAATACAAGTTTAACACATGACACTTGGTTTTCATGAAGTTGAGAAAAAAACACTCATACCCTACATTAGAGTAAATTTATATTTAGATTAGATCCTGAAAACTTTATTAAAAATTTCAGACTAATTAATGAATGACATTAAACAGTAAGATCTTCATATGGAATGCATGAATATTTTTATATCGGTGTTCTTACCTCAGAAATCATTACTTCATGGTCACAGGTTTCTCAAGAGCTGGAGGAAGAAAAAGGATTTTTTTTTAAATTTAGGCCTAATGCAGAAATACAACCTAGTATCACATAAAACATTTTTAATAATCCATCCATCCATCCATCCATCTATCCATCAACAGTTCTAAAAGGGAAATCCAGGCATCCCTCTCCCAGCAAAACTCTCCAGCAACTCCTGGGGATCTTGAAGTGTTCCCCAGACCAGATGGGATCTACAATTCCTCCAGCAAGTTCTGGGTCTGCCTGGACCTCCTTCCAAGCTGGACATGCCCAGAAACCTTTAGCCAAGAACCAAGAAGCATTCTAATCAGATATCTGAACCATCTCTAAATTGATTCCTTTTCAGGCAGAAGAGCAGCAGCCCCACCACAGGTTACCCCAGGCTATCTAAGGTTCTCTCTCTATTTGTAAGGTTAAAATAAAATACAAACTATAGGTTTTGTTCTTGTCAGTTGGTTCTGGGTCAGAAATCATTTAACAAAGGTGTTAAATAAAATCAGTGATTTTTTTTTTTCATAGCACCATCGTACAGTTAAAAGTGATGGATTCTTCACCATTTAACAGTTATATTATTTCCCCCAAAAATATCACAATAATTTATTGAACCCATTTACTGGTGACATCATCACTCAGCCAGACCAGAGAACTGGCTTCTTCAGGTGGAAAAAACAGGACAAATGAGTCACGACGTTCTGTTCAGCGTAAATTACCACACAATATTATTTGCTATTTTCATGTGATAAACAGCCAGATGCACAAAGTGTTTTCCTTTGATAATCCAGTTTAATTGTCATCTGTGGTTTTCCAGATATTTTGTTGTTGCTGAGCTCACCAATAAATTCCTTCTTTTTAGGAATGTACCAAAGTGTTGATTTTGCGCCTCCTAAAGGTCCTGCCATCTCACTGATCGGCATGTACTTGTCTCAGTTTCATGACCTGTTTAACACCTGGAATCAATTCTAGGCCTTTTATAATGAGTCTGTCAGAAAAATGAAAACAAAGGCAATTAAACGGGCTAAGAACTTGCTCATCAGTAACCTATTCAAATATTTTTGAATCTCTGGAAATAGATGAGCTCTGTCATAAGTAACTGTACTATTAAATTCACTCAAATATCCGACTATTTAACACATAACTCCATTCTCAACACACACAGCCCTTACCTTTACTTCAGTAAAGAAGATGAGACGGTATAGCACCTGACCCTCTGTCCGCTGTATCCATGGGTCAGGCGCTATACCGTCTCATCTTCTTTACTTAAGTAAAGGTAAGCACATGTAAACACATATGGACTCGGAAATGTACTCAGAGTATTAAAATAAAAAGTACCTCTGTGAAGGACATTTCTATCAGTTGTTTATATGAGAAGCCCCTGAAAAACTGGTGAAAACTGTCTCTCTCTCTCTCTCTCTCTCTCTCGCTCTCTCTCTCTTCTTTTTCACGCTCGGCAACACACTTAGTCTGCTGGCTCATGTACCCAAAACAGTGGATTCCCTGAATATCCTGAGCCATTTCCTCCACTATTAAAATGCAGTACTCTCAACAGGTTGTCATTGTCCCCTCAGTGCACTAACTGGGTTATCAAAGGCCGGCCATGTCTCTCACTGTCTATATTGAGCGCGCTTAGGCCTCCGTCAGTCCCGAAGGACTATGGCTGCGCTCTGGCCAGTATCCCGACTGGTGATACTCCCCAGTGCACAGAGCCTGGGTAGGGAGTAATGAGGGACAGGCTGTTACCCAAGCAGCAAGTCCCCCCCCCCCGTCTCGGCGCCACCGGAAGGATCCAATGGAAAGGCAAGTGCCGATACGACTGGGTTCCAGTGCCGCTGCAGGAGAGAAACTACGGTCAATTTAGAACGGCCAATTAACCTACAGTGCACGTCTTTGGATTGCGGGGGAAACGCAGAGGAAACGCGCACAAGCACGGGGAGAACATAATATATAACCTATAGTGAGAGGTTGATGTAAAAGAACCATTGCTGACTTGCGACAAAAGTAGCTACATAGCCATCAGCGTGTTTCCGCCCTGCGATGGCCTAGCAAGCCGTCCAGGGTGTACACTGCCCAAGGAGGGATGTGGGATGTGCGCCAGCCTCCCCACGAGTTAGGATTAAACGGTTACAGAAAATGAACTGATGAATGTTTGCTTTTTAAAAATATTCAAAGCCCTCAAATGCATTACAACTAAAGTCCTGTTTGAAGCAAAAGTAAAAATCTGTCAGAAAAAAATATATACTCAAGTGACGTACAGGTACTCCAAAAATGTACTTTAGTACAGTACTGAAGTAAATGTACGTTGGGACAGACAACCCTTATTAGTGACTTATAAAACAAAAAGAAGCTGATGAAGGTTTTTATGAACAGTTGAGCAACTGAGCAAGCATTTTTAAAACACACACACACAAACACACAATGATGTGCAAAATGAAAAACATTTCCCAGTTAATCAGGCAGCTAAGTGTAAAATCGTTCAAATAGTGATTACAAGTGTGTCTGTAGACATTTGCTTATTAAGAACTTAACATTAACCAAATGGAAATCTGATATGGATGCCGTGTAATAAAATGTGAATTAAATAATACTTACTGCATGCAATTATCCTCAAATAATCAAAACACTTTTATAGTGAAGGCATCAATATTTATGTTTAACCAGAGATCGCAAGTTCAAATCCAGGTTAATGCCACGGCTATCCGTTTCCAGGAGTCGATGAGGGTGACCTGGCCGAGCTCTCTCAGAAGGGAGGAATGGCATAGGCACACACCCACTCGTCACTCACAGTGATCACCAGTCAGTCACAGGCATCTGTGAGGTCATCTGCAGTAGGGGCGGATACCACTTTTGATCTGAGTATATTAGGCAGCCCTTAAAAACCCGTGCACTGTAGTTCGAAAGTAGGAGGGTGGATGCATCACGTGTCAGAGAGGAGGTGTGTGCATGCTTTTCTCCTCCCTCGTTGGTGGTGGTCATGTAATAGGGAAGGAAACACTTGACTTGAATTGGATACGACCAGATTAGGGTAGAAAATTTGAACTATATAAATAAAAAACCCTCATGCTTTAAACATGGAGTTTTGCAACATTTCTGTTTATAGAATGCTTATACCATATTCGATGTAATAAGTGTCCTGCTCCAATAACACCCCCCCCCCTCCCCCGTGTTTTTGATCTTACGTCTAATGACCGACCATGTGTACTGGGAGCAATATGGTAGACCAAACTTACCCATTTTATTTTGGGCGCTTATCACGTCGAATATGGTATTCATTATTTTTAGCATGTTTATGCATTAGTTGCCTAATATTTTATGGTTCCTTTTTCATGGCAAGTTGTCATTTGAACACATCAATTGGCACTTTACATTCACAGCATTTGGCAGACTTACAATTATGATTTTTTTTTTTTTACAAGCTGAGCACTTGAGGGTGAGGGGCCTTGCTCAAGGACCCAACAGTGGTGCTAGTGAGAACTGAACCACTGACCTGAGGATCAGTAACTCATCGCGTTGACCACGGCACTAAAAAATGAAGCAAAGCTCAGTGCAAACGCTAGCATTCCAACTGAACCATTTGCAACAGGTTGGAGAGTCCAATAAATCCTCAATCCTTCCATCCCTGGTCACAAAGATTCAAGTACCATATTGTGAGGACTATAAGGCGCACTGGATTATAAGGCGAAACAAGTGTCAAATGAGTTTACTTTATTCAACTCATTCACAATAACTCAAATCATTGTTCAGTTGTAACTTTAAAAGTTGTAATCTTTCAGTAGGTGCGGAAAATGGTCAGCTTTCTTCATAATCCTTTGGCAGTTGCAGCAAGATGGTAGTGTTTTGCAGATGGAGAGATTACGCCTTTTCATAAACCAGAAGCACCAAGAAAGACCGCCTCAAAAGTCATTGATCTTCATTTCACGTGCTGCTGCTGTTGCCTTGAGTCGAATAAAGACTGTAGAGACGCTTCTACCTGCTGTTCTCCGTTCAATAACCCACTGTTCAATTTTATCCTCTAACTGTGGCCATCTCGCTTTGTTACCTCGGAAACTCTGTTTGGTTTTCTTTACTTGGCGCAGGACGTCTTCTTGCTCCCTCCACTTTCGTACCATCAATTCATTAATATTGAATTCTCTGACAGCTGCTCTATTCCCATGTTGTATAACGTGACTGATAGGCTTCTGTTTGAAATCCACCTCATAAGCATGTCTCTTAACTGGTGCCTACACAAACCATAATGTCAATACATAAGGTGCACCAGATTGTAAGACGCACTGTCGATTTTTGAGAAAATGAAAGGATTTTAAGTGTGTCTTATAGTCCGAAAAATATGGTATGGACACAAGTCCTCCATACAGTTACCTGGTGTTTTATATGTAGTCTGTCTGTAAGGCAGCTATATATGGTTTGCATGCTAAAGGAGATGACCTGGAGGAGGTGGACTAGAGTCGTGTCCGTTGTTTTCTTCCTAACAAGTCCAGTTGTTTCTCATTATCCTCTCCAGTAGTACTGAACCTGTAATACATAGTGACTACCCTCTAAAGTCTGCATATCCATGTCATCAGCGACTGGTGGATGTTGGCCAAGATTTTGTCCAAAGGAAAGAAAAACACATCAGTCAATAATTTTAAGCATGGATGAACTGGATTTTTCTCTATCCTTAGTAGGGACCTGATCTCATCAACTGGAATCCATTTCAGGCTCCATCCTTGACTTACGGCAGTCTACAGTCTTGCTAGACCCAGCTCTTTCAGACGTGGAAAACACGATAGTGCTATTACTATCAATGTGATGCCATTTCTTTTCATTTTCAATAATTTTTGCCATTTCGGAATGAATCTTTTTCATGCACAAACACTCTTCCTCTTCATGAATGCAGGAACATTTTATTTTCAGACCCACTAAATGCTTGATTGTACTGTGCACTCTCCACTTTGGACGGAGCGATTACATTTGTTACTTGGAAGCCAGTAATTTTCTCTGCATGACAATAAAAGTGCTTCTTTTGTTGGTGTTGGGTCACAGAAACCTGTTCCAATTAGTGAGAGTTTTGATGAAGACAGTCACACACCTCCTCGTTCCCTGTCCTCACTTTGTTCTTGTTTAAGCCCTGTGACTAAACGGAATGTAAACATAAAACCTATTATGCTTGGGGTGCTGAGGCGTTCACTACTGCTTGCAGCCTGACTTTGGATTCCAGGATCTCAGCCATTTACGATTTCTTGGGTGCATGAAGCAGTCTGCCGTCACTCAAGAAGACAAAGAAGGAACGGTTTTAATACTGAAAGAATTCCGACTCCTTTCTTCAACAGGAAATGAAAAGGCAACATGTTAACTATAAATACAAGCCGGCGCACTTCAGACCGAGCTACCATCGGCCTTTTAAATGCTGATGGATGCTCAGTAAGGATAACTTCACCTTCTAATCAGATCAAGGATACTTCAGAAAACATTTACTGCTTTGAACTGAGAAATTGTTTTACAATTATACTGCAGTTACTCTAATCAGTACTATATGAAAATGGGGGACATTTAAAGTGCTTGTTTTTGTCCGGTTGATAAAGACATTTTTAGTCTGTTCACTCACTAGATGAAGCTCGTCCAGTATCGCCATATTCAGGAATCCATAATAATGAACAGTTAAGAGCCAAGGTTTATCCTTTTACGCTCTTATAAGGAATATGAGTGGGTTAAATCATTGCTGTAATTTCCAGAATACATAAGGCGCTCCACCGAAATTAGGCGCTTGTCGCAAGCGTCACGCGGAGCTTGTGAGACGAAGCCTGGCTTATCCAGACTTCCGATCTTTCAAGTGAGCAAGTGATGGTTGAGTACTAAACAAGTATTCAATGCGCACTTGCTCACTTGAAAGATTAGAAGTCTGGATAAGCCATGCTTCGTCTCACAAGCTCCGTGTGTCACTTGCAACAAGTGCCTACTTTCGGTGGAGTGCCTCACATATAAGTTGTTACTTTTTTTCACATTCTTTAAAACCTGCAGCTTAAACAACGATACAGCTAATCTATAGATTTTTTGTGCGCCAACAGCCTCCAGGGGGTGTTCTAGCAGGAAGCGCAAGAGCGAGACAGACACCTGTGGCTTATAAAGAGGTGTGCATATACGTGTACAAATTCTTTTGAGATTTAGTTGGTGTGTCTTATATTCAGGTGTGCTCAATAGTCCAGGAATCGTGGGAATCTGTCCTACAACCTGTGCTATCATTCATCCTGTGTGATCCGTACACTATCCAGATTACTGAATCCCCATCATCCTTGGCTTGGCTGTTCTGCTCAACCCTGCTCCCACATCCTTCTATTCAGGCGCGGAGATCTACTGAAATAAGGTAATTAGTCTATTTAGGGTAGTTGTATTGTATTATTGTATTATATTACACTTGTATAATTATAATCTTACATTTGTACTGAGCTGCATGCTGAGTTTTACAGCAGTGATGTGGCCAGTTAGCTTTGGTAGTGCACTGTATTCATTCATAATTACTACAAGTTCATATTCAAGTGGCTAACCTTATTTTTGCACTATATTTTTATTTAAACCATAATGTGCTCCTGTGTAGAACCTGCTGCTTGAATCACAAAGTGAACGATTTCACATTTCCCACAAGCCCCAGCTGTAATAAAACTTGAAACAGTTCACGTGCAGCTTATGAAAATATTTAAACAGATGCAAGCCTATCACAATGACATCACACCCTGCCCTGTTATAAACACTTATCACACGCTCTAATTTTATGAATGCTCAATAAGGTCACACCCTTCCCCATTATAAACAGTCAATAACCTCACATCATGCCTTGTTATTAACACTTAATAACCTGACACCATGTCCCTTAATAAACATAACATCACACTCTCTCCTGTTATGAATGCTCAATATCACAGCCTTGTTATAAACACGTAACCTCACATCCTGCCCTGTAATTAACAATAACCTCACACCATGCCCCATTATAAAGATCGCATAATCTCACACCCTGCCCCGTTATAAACACTTAACATCCCACACTGCCCTGTTACTTAATAACCTCACACCCTGCCCCATTATAAACACTCAATAACGTCACATGCTATTAAAAACTTAATATAACACTATCTCATTATAAACACCTATCACACACTGCCCTGTTATAAACACTCACCAACCTCGCACCCTCTCCTGTTATAAACACTAAATACCATCATACCCTGCCTCACTTTTGCCACACACAGCTATATGTGAAGTGTTTTTCTCAGGAAAATCACTTCAGTGAGGCCACACGAGTACTCACACAACCTTTATGGCATTAAAATAACTATAATATGAATGGGATTTTTTTTAGTTTGTTTTATAGTAGGCAGGGATTTAAAGAAGAGAGCAAGCTTGTGATTGGCTGTGTGAAGGCCCATGGGTCTGTATGATTGGCTCAGACACTCACGGTGAGGGGATCGGTGGAAAAAGCAGCTACGCTGTTCCTCATCTCACTTTCAGTACCACGCAGAGGAATTAGTGACACGCTACCAAGTCGAGAGTCCAGCGGAGGAGAGGAACGAGGGACAGGACGTGATTTCAACCACTCTGCCGGCCACAGCAGACCTGCATGCTGTGAGAAAGAGTAAGAAACGCACAAAAAGCATAAAAGACAAGGAGTGGAAAAAACGATATGAGAGGATAAATAGGGAAGAATGGAAGCGATGAAAGAAAAAAATGAATGAAATTGTTGAGAATCAAAGAAAAAGAAAGTAACAGGATATATATATATATATATATATATATATATATATATATATATATATATATCCTGTTACTTATATGTTACTTGTATATTTTATATATATATATATATATATATATATATATATATATATATATATATACAGACTCTAAGCGCTTGCCCATTCACGATTCACGGCCCCGCATATTCACGGATTTTGCTTTAAAAGGCTTTTTTTCAGAATGTTTTTAAATTAGCGGCAGCCCCGGCAAATTCGCAAATTTTAGCTACAAAAATTAGACTGGTTTTTTTTTTTTTTTTTTTTTTTACAGAAAAACACATTCACCCAAATTGGTTAATAATTTTAAAATAATTGAACTTAATATAAAATAAAAACAGTAATAAAAAGGGAAAGATGATACAGTAATTTCTTCAATAAATTACTGTGCTGTACAGTATAAAATACGATATAATACAAATGCATGTGATGACATTAGTGGCATGTGATTCAAATTTAGCAAATAGCTGAGAGCTTTTGTCTCTCCCCCCTGCTGATTGGTTGCACATGATGTGCACACCTCTTTCTTTCTCATTCAGGCACAAGTTATTAACGTGATTGCTTGAATTGCAAATTCAAGTTTTTTAGTGTGTTTTAAATTATTATTTAAGCCCTATGCTGTCACTCAAACGCCCTACATCATTGCTAGCTTCTGGTAAGGAGCCTAAGTGCCAGAAAAAGGTCATGAATTGCAGAGAAAAACTAGAAATGCTTGATATGATAAAGGAAGGAAAATGTTATGCTGCAGTAGGAGGCCGAATTTATTCGTGTATGCACGTACAAACGTATTTTTATGTGCATATCCATTAATAGGGTATTCACCAGCAAATTAGTTTTTCTATCAATTACAGTTCAATATATGTTCTAGTCATTTTATATATATATATATATATGTATATATATATATATATACATACATACACACACATTTATTATTACTAATAAATATCACAGTACAAAATTAAAAAGTTTTTCTTTATCATTACTACATTTTACTGCATTATTACTGTATTAATGAGTAAGACTGTATATAGAATGTATTTAAGAAGCATATTTTAGCACCTGTAATAGATACATGGGGTTTTAAAACCGCGTCAATAATTCACAGATTTTCAGGATTCGCGCATAGGGGAGAAACGTGACTCCCGTGAATAATGAGGGCATTGATTGATTAATATTTAGTGGATTGACTTCTTGTGTGTGCGCGTGTGTGCACTGCACTGACCTGTATACTCAAGAATGTCGCAAGCCACTCCCTCATCTCTGTCTGTGTGTCACAACACAGATACCTTTACACACACACACACACACACACACACACACACACACACACACAAACATATTTTTAAAATCTTGTGATAATAGAGTGACACTATGCAAATCAGTTAAACATTCTGGTAGCACACACACACACACACACACACACACACATACACACACATACACACACATACACACACACACACACACACACACTGACCTTTACCCTTCAATGTTGTGCTTATGGATATATTTGCATGAATCTTAATAAAAGTGAGTTTTATCTGCATTTCCACATGCCAACCTGTTCCTCATACCGACCTGTGCGTAATTACAATACTGCTTTTTATTTAATGAACTTTGTGGTTTTGCTACATTCTGAATTAAACCTGTATTTTTGGAGCTGAAATACTGTCAGAGCTTCTGTTCTACAATTAATCAACATGTTCTGAGCCCTCACAAATCAGAATCCAGCAGTGCTGTGGTATAAACACTTATAAGCCCGAGTTCACACACAGTCTGAATAAAATAACTGAGGAATATCCCATTCTGGTTCTGAGATTTGGATTGTGCTACAAAGAACAGGACTCAGAATCATCAGATCACTTGTCTCAGAATCGGACCAGGCCATGTCTCACACTGTCCGCCGTTTACCTTCACCTTTACCTTTGTGTGCTATTATTGAAACATCATTAATCAGGAACCCTTTATAAAACACAGAGCTTGAGGAACAATAGAGAGATCTGGAAGCGTGTGGAGTCTGCGTGACACTGTGGTGCATTGTGAGAGCTTCGGATTTGAAGGGGTTTTGGTAATTTTTGGTCCCCTGTTGTGCATTTCACTTTCTCTCCACATGAACTCTCATTTTTAGTGGAAACTGAGCAACAATAAAGTGTGTGTTCATGGCATGGTGGGAGTTACGGTAATTACGACACAACAACTCTGAGCTGTTCCTCTCCTCGAATTCAGACAATGAGTCGTTTCTATGGAAACGCACATAATGCCTCCAAGTCTTTCAGATAGAATGCACATGACACTATAATACAGATTGATTAATGCACAAATACAGAGTCGCATCCTCGAGATAGAACACGCTTGAAACATCAAGTTATAACCTGTGGCAGTGGTGGCCTGGTGGTAAGGTGCTGGATTACCAATGGAAAAGGTTAGGGGTTCAAGCCCCAGTCTCAGCAGGTTGTCACTATCCCCCCAGTGCAGCTAACTGGGTTATCAAAGGCCGGCCGTGTCTCTCGCTGTCTGTGGTGGGAGGTTCATCTAAAAGAACCATTGCTAACTTTCGTCAAGAGCAGTTGCATAGTCGTCAGCGTGTTTCTGCCGTACGATGGCCTGTCGAGCCGTCCATGGTGTACTCTGCCCTGGCCCGAATCGGATGAGTTTGGCTTTACCGATAGCTTAATGTCATGGATAAATTCAACATTATACCACTCTCCATCTTGCATCCTTGATCGTGTGAAGGAGGATTTTTCTTTTGTGGAAATCATCTCAACTGCCTTGCTTTAAAGTCTGGCTACAGGACATACTATTTTTACTTAAACTGGAGAAAATTAAGTTCAGCCTTTAAGGCTGTTCTTAGAAATTGCGTTCTCATTGGAAGCGGCTGCTTAATTACCTTGAGCACATTTCCCTCTTGTGAAGTGGCTACACTACAACATGTTCGAGCTCAATTTGTGCCCCATCAGACTTCGCATCCTGCCAGCCTGTCTACAGGTCCCCAGATATGAATATATTATATACGGGGATCCCTCACTACTCCATGCTTCAATTCATGCGACTTCAGTGCATCACGTTTTTTTTTTTTTAATAAATATTAATTTAAATTAAGAAATAATGAAATTAAGGAAGAATAGTGGGAAAAGTTAAGGAAAATGTCGCAAATCAAGGCCAATTATGCAAAAAAACCAAACAAACAAAAACAAACAAACCCCCAACCCAAACCCCTCCAACAAAACCACTTACATTTTTAGTGAAGCGCACATTTGTGCGTGTGCACGTCTGTATGCATGTGTATTTATATTTTATTTACATCTTATGCATTATTTTTGAATCTTTAATTGTTATTATAAGCATTTGTATCATTGAATATGTATTTATTGATATTATATACTCATATACATGTCCGTACAGTATACGTCAGTCGGGGGGGTCGATCCTACTTCATGGAAATCAATGGTTGCGGTAATGGGGGGGGGCGCTCTGTCCCCATTAACCACGTAAAATGAGGGATCCCGATATATATACGTATATGTACGTATCAAAAAAGAGCATTAGTTTAAAGTACAGTGATACCTCTGCTCATGAACATAATTGGTTCCCAGAAAGTGTGTGTGAGGCGAAAAAGTTCGTCTTCCGAACATTTATTTCCCATAAGAAACCATTAAAATGAGAATAATCCGTTCCCAGGTCCCCATAAAACATAATTTTCTACTAAATAAGCCTTAAAACTACACAAAAATATACCTTATTTTATGTATAATAAATGTGCTATTGTATTGTAATTAAAGAAATAAACTGTACTGTATAATAAAGTCGTTTTATTTACCTTTGTGATGGTAGTTGATGGCTTGATGGAATGGAGTGGGAGGAGGAGGGAGGGAGGGACTTACTGTTTGGAAGGAGAGTTTGGAAACGCCTACTGTTTGGAAACACCCTTAGCCACACACGCACCCTTAATAGCTTCCTTGTTCTTAAGGATGGTGGTAGACTTAGCGTACTGGTACTGGGACGCTGAGTCACACAAACGCACACCTCGTTTGTGTTTTTCAATGATCTCCGCCTGTGGTGGGGTCTTTTTCGGTCCCATAATAGCAAAAGTACACTCAATATGGTCCAAAATGTCTAGCAAACACAAACCACTTCCGCATTCAAAGAAAGGGGTGTGACGAACTGTGACGCCGTGAGCATGCGTCAGCTTCTCGTGGCCGCCACCGTGGCGCTGTTCGACCGCGTGGTTTGATTCGTCTGCCGAAAACTAGTTTGTCAGCAGAGACAATATGCTCGCAAATTTAATGTTCTTGAGGCGAAAAGTTCGTGAGCTTAAGCGTTCGTCAGAGGAGGTTTTACTGTACTGGGATCCCTCGCTACTTTGCGCTTCAATTCATGCGGCTTCATTGCATCGCGGATTTTTATTTATTTATTTTTTTAAATATTCATCGTATTAAAAAAAATAAGGAAATTCAGGAAGAGTAGAGAAAAAAAGTTAAGAAAAATGCTGCAAAAACAAGGTCAATTATGCAAAAAAAAAAAAAATCCCAAACAAACAAAAACAAAAAAATCAACCCAGAACCTCCCATCAAAACAACTTACATTTTTATGTGAGGTGCGCATCTGTTTGTGTGTATTTATATTTTCTTTACATATTATGCATTATTTTTGAATGTTTAATTGTTATTATAAGCATTTATAGCATTGAATATGTATTTATTGGTATTATATACACATATACATGTACATATAAGTCAGCCGGGTGGAGGGAGTTGTGTGTGTGTGTGTGTGTGTGTGTGTGTGTGTGGGGGGGGGGTGGACCCTATTTCGCGAAAGTTGATGGTCACGGGAGGGATCTCAGTTCCAATTAACAGTGGAAAGTGAGGGATCCCTGTATTACACCTCTGGACTTTACCAAAAAATTTTTACACGCATGCACGTGCACGCACGCACACCCACACACACACACACGCGCGCATGGTGCAATTGTTCTTACCATTGCTGTCTGTCTTGTTTCTCAGGCTTCTCACTTTCATACACCACGGTCAGACCCCAACTACAACAACAAAGTGATTTAAACATTATATTAAAATGTTTTAAATGTGAACACACTGCAGTATTACATACACACACAGAATGAGAGAGAGAGAGAGAGAGAGAGAGAGAGAGAGAGAGAGAGAGAGAGAAAAAAATCAAGCTCTTTGTGGCATAACTTTGCTGCCTCATAGTGGGCACGAGTGGAACTGAATGCTTTACACTCATGAAATTCTAAGCATGTAATCTCACCATGTTGGTGGCCGAAGTTTCTTCTTTATACCCTGATATACTTTCAGACACTTCACAGGCCACTCTTTCTCTGCCCGATTACTCTGTAGAGAGAGAGAGAGAGAGCAAGATTAGACATTCAGTACATCCAGTACAAAAGAAATCTAAATATGATATCCCATAATACTTCAGCACAAGGTGAAAACAGAAAGCTAATATTAGATGGGCACA